>JANHMN010000002.1:54202910-54257377 GCA_030674055.1 Rhabdomys pumilio
TGAAAGTGGCTATTCCCAATATCTCCCTTATCTTCTAGAAAGGCCCATCCCTCAGTGCTGCTCTCAGGACTGCATAGCAGGTGTGTACTCTCAGGACATTTCCTTGCTCTGTTCCCCAATCTCATATCTGTAGTTGGTGTGCTCTAATATAGCTTTAGAATTTCCTGTAGTGGGGAAGTATTGATTGCAGAGATTAGTTGAGTAGCAAAATGTGTGTATAAAACACTCTGGAGTTAGAAGTGCTGGAAATAGTATCCTTAATAGGAACATGTAACCAGAACAAGTGAAAACCTTTTCTGTTACAGATCATTTGTAGAAACCCTAAAGAAGTGATTCATGGGATTCATTGACCCAGAAAGAAATATGACTAACAAGGAAAGCACATTGAAGCAGTGCCATGGCCTGACTGAGATTTTGATATAAAACGTATATCTGTCTTTGTTTAGGGAGAGTTTGCAACAGAAGTTAATGCATTGTTTGTTTGGGGTAATTAGAGTGATAATTGGATACACATCTTTTGAAAATACTATATATTACATGTATGCTTATCATTTTAAAAACTCAATTTCTCTGAATTTTCTGATTTTTTTAAGTAATAAATACAGTTTAGTTTTATATTAAAAAATGCTGATACTTCCTTGCTTTTAAGCCCAAAGAAATTGCTTCAAGGAAATTACTATTGGCACACCTACGTTGCTACCTTGAAGTAGATTGTACTCTGATGGTTTTCCTCTTACAGCTGCAGCGTGCTTCAGATCTGTCATTCAGCATCTATACTGTATTTGAAGGAAGGGGGTTTCTCTTAAACTGAAGACATTTTGGCTTTTAGTAGTATGTAGTGCTTGAACTCCCCTTGGGATAAGTGATTTTACAGTGACAGGTTCTTGTCCTGCACAATGTTAGATTTCTGGACACTGTAAACTGGAAGCACTGATCATCTGATGCTCTACTGCACAAAGGTGATTTGTGGGCAGTGGGCATAAGATAACTTTTGTTTTTTTTAAAAATTTTAAGATATTTGGTACTTTTTCAAACATTGTTCTATATTGAGTAAGATTTATTGAGGCAGGTTTCTCTGTCTTTCACTGAATTTCTCATACCTTCAAAGTAATACCGGTTTTATAATACTTGAATGTTAAAAATTAATTAAATTTAATCATCACAATTTGCATGTGTCTGTAGTTGGTATTTGAAACTTTCACTTTGTCGTTTCTCAGGTAAACGCAAAGCACTGAAGTTGAATTTTGCAAATCCACCTGTCAAATCAACAGCACGGTTTACTCTGAATCCTAATACTACGGGAGTCCAGAACCCACACATGTGAGTACTCTCAGTGACTAAATGCAGAGCTTTCTGACTGCCCCATTTTAACCAAAGCAAGGGGCTGACATTTCTGTTTTCTTAAGATAATTTAAAATGTTACTCTTTGAACTTAAATAGACAGTTTCTGATTCTGTACTCTTAAATTAATGAACACAATTTTTTTTCTTTAAATATTTGCTTGGGAAAATAGTGCCAAAGGCCCAGGCTCACTTATATATTTTAAAATTAACTTTGGGTTTCAGGTAAAGCTCAGGTTGTATTTAGGAATGCACCTGTCTTCTCACTGTCAGCCCCCACTGTCCACTTAGTGGGAATGTAGATTCTCTTTCCTTGAAAATTCATGTGGAAAATCAAAGTTATGTTCAAGTTAGTATACACATGTCATCTGTTTTTAGTTAATGTTTTAAGTAAAAAGATAGTTATGATAGTGTATATTACTGAAAATAGTAGGAATGTGTTAGTTGATTTTAACTAATAGCTTAAGAATAATAATTTACTGAAACCTTCAGTCTAAGTGATGTGGTATACTAAATAGTAATCTCTTTCCCCAAACTTTCCTGATCATGAGAGCCAGCGGCTTTACTTTTTTATTCATATGTATTTTCATTTAGTCCTAGTATTGAGATGCAAAGAGCAAGCAGTGAATGTTATAGGTACAAAGCTAGAAACAGAGTATCTTATGTTTTAAAACTAATTTCTCAATGCCTGGATTCAGGCTTTATTAGACTTCAGATATCTCTAGTGTTCTCAAAGAGACATGGCTGTTGGTTCCTCTTCTTTTGAACTTAGGTATACCTTGTATTTGTAAACAGTAACAAGTAGGTACAGTGTCATCTTTGACAGGCATGACTGAAATACTTTATTTTGCAGTAGTAATGTGTACAAGTGAGGAGTGTGTATGTGTGTGCATATATATTTAGAGTTTCATAAGTAACTTTCGAATGAAGGATACCTTATTTGTCTGGGAAAGCTATCCACTCATGGTTAAGTTTTCTTAAGAGCTCAGTGGGAGAGGATGTGCTTAGTTCTTCTGGGAATAGATGCCCCAGCTTGGAGTGGTACCTTAGGGGGATGCTCCGCGTCTCTGAAGAGAAGGAGAGGGGAAAATGGGGGAGGAACTTACAAGGATAGGGCTGGTAAGAGGATGGAGGGGCTATGAGTCTCAGTCTTTTTCCTTTTGAAACATGAAACAAGGCTTATATTGAGCAAGAAAGCCCAGTACCTAACCAGACAATACTCTAGCACCAACCAAGCAGTGTTCTTTCCTCATTTTCTAGCATTTTGGTGAAAACTAGTCCAAAGTAAATCCATAAGCATAGTCCATTTTACTGTTCTGGTTACCAGCCGATCATCACATGCTTGACATGTAAAGCAAGAGAGTGTAAGACCTGCTCCCTCCTTCCTGTTTCCCTTTTCCTTCTTTCCCCTTCTCATTTGAGTCCTTGAAGGATAAAGAGATCCACCTTTTTAGGAAATATTAGGCTTTAATTACTATAAATTAAAACTATATATTTCTAGATTGTGAAAAATTAGTCATATACTAGAGACCCTTCTACATTTAACAGCTGTTAATGTTTTGGCTTTTGGCTCATAAAATGAAAAGTTAAGTTGTATAAACCCAAAGAATGTAAAGAAAAATAGGTTAAAGGAAAAAAAAATGGTATGACCACTTTCTATATTTCTGTCAGAGTTTCATTATACCAGACACTCTTAAGTCTTTCCCACACACCAGGGGCTTGTGCAGCAGACATGTGCTAAAATCCTATTTAGTGTGTAAACTTGAGAAGTAGATAACACTATTGTTACGTTCTTTGCCTTTATTATGGTGAGTAATGGTTGATGTTCTTGGAACAAAATTGTTTACAATTGGAACAGATATTGCTAAAACAGTTATTCAACAGGGAAAAGCAAGTTTAAAAGTTAACTTGGAAATGGGACAAGAGAGATGTCTCAGCCATTAAGAACATGGGTTGCTCTTTCAGAGGAATCGGCTTAATTCCCACCACACACATGGTGTTTCACAGTCATCTGAAACTCTAGTGCCATGAAATCTGACACCCTCTTCTGGCCTATGTGTGTATTGGGTGCACATACATATGTAGAGGGGAAATACACACACACACACACACACACACACACACACACACACACGCTGTACTTGTACATAAATAAATGAGTTGATATGTTTGGGGCTTAAGCACTACTGGAAGCCACATTTTAAATTCAGAGCCTTTGTTTAGACTAATGCCTCATTTACCTTTGTTTGAAATACTGGAAAAAAATTCCATTTTAATGTCCTATCTTAATCACCAATATTCTGCATTCTGTAATGCACTTCTTCTGTAAAGCTTCACTGAAAAGGCCATTTAGTCCTGAGTAAATTGTAGAAACTTTGTCTTCCACTCTAGTTCAGACTGGCCTCTAAATGACAGTATTCTCCCTACTTCAGCTTCCTGAGTACTGAGATTATAGGTATGTGCCTACATGCCTAGGAAACTTTGGATTTTAACCTTTTCTGTAGATATGAGCAGTAGGTGGAAACTAAGTACTAGTTTCTACGCACTGTTATCACTAACTCTGGCCTATGAGTCCCTTGACTGTGGTGTGCAGTCCAAGCCTGACTTAGAATACCGATGTTCTCTATTTCATTTGATGAATTGAGGGAGAGAGTGGGAAAGGTGAAGAGTTTGGTGGGAGGAGTGAGAGAATTAATTTCTTTTGGAAGTATTTTCTTTACTTCATGTTGAAAGTTGACAGTATGAAAGACAAAGAACTTCTTAGCTGGAGGTGGGAGAAGCTCTGTCTGCATTCCCCAAGCAGCCTAAGGATACTTCTGATCTCCCCTAGTCTGTCTCTGTGTCTTCCCTTTTAATAGGCAGAGAGTAGATTCTATTGTGGAAGTAAGATTTATGCATGGGATTCAAACTGGGCAAAAGGTAAGCTTTATCTCTATTACAGACTTTTACTGTGTTTCTCCCCTGTGCTAGTACCTTTGGTACAGTTTCTCCAGAGTAAACAGCCTTAGGTCACTCATGAAGCAAAGAGGGCTCACGTTTTCTTGGCACCATTCAAGGCTCTGTGACTTCTGATGTCTTGGGGTTTAAAATAGGTTTTGAGATTGACCCCATACTGAACGTCACTGATGCTTCCTGAATTTGATCTTTTGTAGTGAAAACCAAGCTCTGTGGCTTATATACATACTAGAGATAAGGATATGTACATGATTAACTAAGAGACTCTTGTAATAGTCCAAATAAAAAGTGAAGCAGGACAGAATCTGTAGATAAAACTTTAGAGATCAGTTGGATTAGATTGAAAAAATCCTCAGTTAATTTGGCCCAAATCAAGAAAATATCCTAAATACTTAGTTTAGACTATTAAGTTTAAAGAAACATGGCTAGATACTTGCATTACTCATAAAAATTATAACTTTAAATAAATAGGAAATTAGAATGACCTTTATTCTTCGTTTTTGGATATTTTATTTATTTACATTTCAGATGTTACCCACTTTCCCTATCCCCCCCTCCCCCCCAGTAAACTCCCTATCCCATCCCTCCTCCTCCTTTTTTCTTTTATACCAATTTAATTACATGCAAGTATTAAGGTCAGTTCTAGGTTGAAGAGCAGTATTACAATAGATGCAAATAGTCCAGGAACAAGCAAGACAATAAACACAAATAGTCAAAGAACAAGCAAGGCAATAAACAAAGTCCCATTATCATTCCCATGATCACTTTTTCTAAGGGCTTGTCAGCATGACCAAATTGTCTGAGCCTACTTCCCTGTCCTAACCCAAAGTCATTTTCATGCCTGAAGCCAACTTCTTTTTTCTAGCCTAAGATTTATATTCCTGCATGAAATTATTTCTTTGTTCTAGCCTAAGATTTAGATTCCTGTCTGAAATTACTTCTTTGTTCTAGCATAATGCCAGATTCCTGCCTGAAGGAATCTTTCCTTGTCCTTGGACCATGTCAGATTCTTGCCAAGCAGCCCCAAAAGCTCTCTGCCTCTCCCCCTTTTTTATTTCATAAATAAGACTGAGCCTGTCTTAGGTTGTTTTTGCCAAGAATGCCTTTTTTTACCTGTGGTAGAATATGCATTATCAAAAGCAATGCATTTCTGTCTTAGATTAGTAAGGCTTTGTGCAGAATCTTACCCGTCCTTGGCTTGCCAGCCTGTTAAATTAATAACTCTGTCTGTTGGGTCCATTTTCAGTTTCAAGTCATGTACTTTGGCTGCTGTTAAACACAAGCTTTCACACGATGGGCAGGAATAAAAGTATTCCCAGGACAAAAAGGGCTAGCATGATCAAGCTATATATTGCCATTCTTGACTCTTGACTAAAATGGAAATACTGACCTAAAGCCATGGATAATTTTATCAGTATTATCTGCAGCATCAAAGCTCAGCAGAGCAGCATTCTTTAAATTCATAATCTCGCTATGTAAAGTTAAAGCATTCAGAGAGATGTCAGAACCTGTAAGTGCCTTTAAACTTTTTCCTAATTATAATGACTATCATTGTAAATTTTAGAAGTAACACAACTCCATTGATATTTGGCATGACACTCGAGATGGCTCTTTACTCTTAAACTCTGAACCTCCTTCAAATAATTTGAATAGGATGAAGAGCATTAATCCGATGTTCCAAATGCCTATCTAACCTCTTGTCTTTTCAACAGATTAGTAACATTTTTTTTTTGGTAAATGATTAACAAAAGTAGCTGTCTTAACTTCTTATATCAAAGCAATTGCAGAAACAGTGGTGCTAGCAATTAATGTAATTAAAGCTGTTATACCAGCAATAATCAAGCCTACTACCCTCTTGCTTCTGCTTAAAGCCTGACTCACTTCTTCCAGTACTTGCAAGCTTTTTTCAGAAAACCAAGGTTCTGTAAAACTTAGGGCAATAAGATAAAAGCTGGTTGATAGACCTCTATAACAGGCATGCCAGGTTTCAACACACTAACACAATTAGAAAGTGTACAATCAATGCAACTACAATAAATACTGTAGAAGAAACAAAAGTAATTTTAACTTGACAATTGAAAGAGCCTTCTTAACACATGTACTAACACTTGTTTGAAATCTAGATGCTGTTCCAACTTTATCTCTTGCTAACGTAACATCATAGAGAACTGCAACTAGCTTCCAAATATGTCTCTGAAAATGTCCAGATCCAACCTTCCAAATGAAGACTGTTATTTCTAATATTGAATTGATTTTTAGACCAGTACATGATTGAGTACGAATAACTGGTCACATTTAAGAAAAATACAAGAGTCATGATAATGTCTCTTTTTGATTCTCTGTTCTACAAGGTCTAAAAACTTGAGGCAAGGCAGCTTGTCCCGTTTGGGATATAGGAAAGCAAAGGTGGGTCATGAACATATGTCCAATACAGCTTCCCAATCACTGTTGTCAGGGCACTCAGCAGGCTCACAGGTCAGCATCATTCTTTGTCTTAGTATCAGCATGTCTTACCAATCACTCTGGCAGCCACCATGCTCCTTCAGCATCCTGCGGAAAAAACACAAACATGCCTTCTTCCTAATATTAGATACATGATCAGGATCATGCCATATTCCAGTAAGTAGATCCTTCCTTTCACCTAGGCATAAGTATGCCTAGTTGTTGGGTACCATAGACACTCAGCAGAAAGTTCCTTGGCATCCAAATTTTTTAAAAATTAAAAATAAAAAGAGCATGATTTAAATAAATTTGTGGTGTATGGGGATATACCTCCCCCCTCCTTTTTTTTTATTTTATGAAGATGTTGTTTTAAAGTTCCATGGGACTCTTCCACAGTACTTTCTCCTTGAGGATTATAAGGAATCCCAGTAATATGGGTAATATTAAATTGTTGACAGAAAGTCTCAAATGCTTGGCTACAATAGCCAGTTCCATTATCTGTTTTTTTTTTTTTTTAATTGAATATTTTATTTTTTTACCTTTCAGATGTTATCCCCTTACCCAATCTCTCCCTCCCCCCAAATCCCTTATCCCGTTCCCTTTCTTTCTACTTCTGTGAGGATATGCCCCCACCCATCCACACATTCCTGAGCCTTGCCTTCAAATTCTCCCACTCTGGGGTATCCAGCCTTCTCAGGACCAAGGCCCTCCTCTCTCACTGATGCCCTACAGGGCCAGCCTCTACTACATATGCAGCTGGAGCCATGTGTCCCTCTTTGTGTGTTCCCAGGCTGGCTGTTTAAGACGCTGGGAGCTCTGGTTGGTTGGTATTGTCACTTTCCACATGGGGCCACCAGCTCCTTCAGCTCTTTCAGTCTTTTCTCTACCTCCTCCATTGGGGACCCCTTACTCAGTTCAATGGTTAACTGCTAGCATCTGCCTCTGTATATGTCAGGCTCTGGAAGAGCCTCTCAGGAGACAGGTATATCAGGCTCCTGTCAGCATGCACTTCCTGGCATTCACAACAGTGTCCAAATTTGGTGACTGCACATGAGATGGATCCCCAGGTGGGGTAGTCTCCACTTGGTCCTTCCTGCAGTCTCTACTCCACACTTTGCCTCTGTATTTGATCCCATGAGTATTTTGTTACTACTCCTTCTAAGAAGGACCAAAACACCCATACTTTGGTCTTCATTCTTCTTGAGCTTCACGTGGTCTGTGAGTTGTATCTTAGGTATTGTGAGCTTTTGGGCTAATATCCACTTATCAGTGAGTAAATACCATGTGTGTTGTTTTGTGATTGGGTTACCTCACTCAGGATATTTTCTAGTTCCATCCATTTGCCTAAGAATGTCTTGAATTCATTGTTTTTAATAGCTGAGTAGTACTCCATTGTGTAAATGTACCACATTTTCTGTATCCATCCCTCTGTTGAAGGACATCTGGGTTCTTTCCAGCTTCTGGCTATTCTAAATAAGGCTGCTGTGAACATAGTGGAGCATGTTTCCTTGTTATGTGTTGAAGCAATTTTTTGGGTATATGCCCAGGAGTGGTATAGCTGGGTCCTCAGGTAATACTATGTTCAATTTTTCTGAGGAACTGCCACAGTGCTTTTCAGAATGGTTGTACCAGCTTGCAATCCCACCAGCAATGGATGAGTGTTCCTCTTTCTCCACATCCTTGCCAGCATCTGCTCTGCTATCACTTGCGTTTTTTGATCTTAGCCATTCTGACTGGTGTGAGGTGGAATCTCAGGGTTGTTTTGATTTGCATTTCCCTGATGACTAAGGATGCTGAACATTTCTTAAGGTGCTTCTCGGCTATTTGAGTTTCCTCAGTTGAGATCTCTTTGTTTAGCTCTGTACCCTATTTTTTAATTGGGTTATTTGGTTGTCTGGAATCTAATTTCTTGAGTTCTTTATATATATTAGATATTAGTCCTCTATCGGATGTAGGATTGGTAAAAATCTTTCCCCAATTTATTGGTTGCCGTTTTGTCCTACTGACAGTGTCCTTTGCTTTACAGAAACTTTGCAATTTTATGAGGTCCCATTTGTCAGTTCTTGATCTTAGAGCATAAGCCATTGGTGTTCTGTTCAGGAACTTTTCCCCTATGCCCAAGTATTCAAAGTTCTTTCCCACCTTCTCTTCTATTAGATTCAGTGTGTCTGGTTTTATGTGAAGGTCCTTTATCCACTTGGACTTGAGCTTTATACAAGGAGATAAGAATGGATTGATTTGCATTCTTCTACATGTTGTCCTCCAATTGAACCAGCACCATTTGTTGAAAATGCTGTTCTTTTTCCACTGGACAGTTTTAGCTCCTTTGTCAAAGATCATGTGACCATAGGTGTGTGGGTTTATTTCTGGATCTTCAGTTCTATTCTATTGAGTTTCCTGCCTGTCTCTGTACCAATACCATGCAGGTTTTTTTTTTTTTTTTCACTATTGCTTTGTAGTACAACTTGAGGTCAGGGATGGTGATTCCTCTAGAAGTTCTTTTATTATTGAGAATAGTTTTTGCTATCCTGGGGTTTTTGTTATTCCAAATGAATTTGAGAATTTCTCTAACTCTGTGAAGTATTGAGTTGGGATTTTAACGAAGATTGCATTGAATCTATAGATTGCTTTTGGCAAGATGGCCATTTTTACTATATTAATCCTGTCATTCCATGAGCATGGGAGATCTTTCCATCTTCTGAGATGTTCTTTGATTTTTTTTTTTATTGGATATTATATTTACATTTCAGATTTTATCACCTTACCCCATTCCCACCACCACCCAGGAACCCCCTATTCCATCCCCCTTCCTCCTGCTTCTATGAGGATGTGCCCCCACCTACCCTGGACTCCCACCTCCCCACCCTGAAATTCCCCCCCACTCCTAATTGGTGTTCAGCCTTCATGGGACCATGAAGTGGATCTCCTCCCTCACCTATGCCCAACAAGGCCATCCTCCCCTACATATACAGCTGGAGGCATGGGTCCCTCCCTATGTGCTCCCAGGCTGGCAGTTTAGACCCTGGGAACTCTGGTTGGTTGGTATTGTTGCTCTCCTCATGGGGCCACAAACCCTTTCAGCTCCTTCAGTCTTCTCTCTAACTTCTCCATTGGGAACCCCTTGATCAGATCAATGGTTAGCTGTGAGGATCCACCTCTGAATATGTCAGACTGTGGCAGACCTCTGAGACAGCTATATCAGGCTCTTGTCAGCATGTACTTCCTGACATCCACATCAGCGTTTACCTTTGGTGACTGCACATGGGATGGATACCCAGGTGGAATGGTCTCCAGATGGCCCCTCCTTCAGTTTCTGTCGCACACTTTGTCTCCATATTTGCTCCCTTGAGTATTTTGTTACTCCTTCTAAGTAGGACCGAGGCATCCACACTTGGTCTTCCTTCTTCATGAGCTTCATGTGGTCTGTGAGTTGAATCTTGGCTATTTCAAGCTTTTGGGCTAATATCCACTTATCAGTGAGTAAATACCATGTGTGTTCTTTTGTGACTGGGTTACCTCACTCAGGATGATATTTTCTAGTTCCATCCATTTGCCTAAGAATTTCTTGAATTCATTGTTTTTAATAGCTGAGTAATATTCCATTGTGTAAATGTACCACATCTTTTGTATCCATTCCTCTGTTGAAGGACATCTGTGTTCTTTCCTGCTTCTGGTTATTCTAAATAAGACTGCTATGAACATAGTGGAGCATATATCCTTGTTATATGTTAGAGCATCTTCTGGGTATATGTCTAGGAGTGGTATAGCTGGGTCCTTAGGTAATGCTATGAATTTTCTGAGAAACCACCAGACTGATTTCCAGAGTCCAATTTTCTGAGGAACCACCAGACTGATTTCCAGAGTGGTTGTACCAGCTTGCAATCCCACCAGCAATGGATGAGTGTTCCTCTTTCTCCACATCCTCACCAGCATCTGCTATCACCTGCGTTTTTGATCTTAGCCATTCTGACTGGTGTGAGGTGGAATCTCAGGGTTGTTTTGATTTGCATTTCCCTGATGACTAAGGATGCTGAACATTTCTTAAGGTGCTTCTCAGCCATTCGAGTTTCCTCTGTTGAGAATTCTTTGTTTAGCTCTGTTCCCTATTTTTAAATAGGGTTATTTGGTTGTTTGGAATCTAATTTCTTGAGTTCTTTGTATATATTGAATATTAACCCTCTATCGGATGTAGGATTGGTAATGATCTTTTCCCAGTCTCTTGGTTGCCGTTTTGTCCTACTGACAGTGTCCTTTGCCTTACAGAAGCTTTACAATTTTATGAGGTCCCATTTGTTAATTCTTGATCTTAGAGCATAAGCCATTGGTGTTCTGTTCAGGAACTTTTCCCCTGTGCCTAGGTATTCGAGGGTCTTCCCCACCTTCTCTTCTATTAGTTTCAGTGTATCTGGTTTTATGTGAAGGTCCTTTATCCACTTGGACTTGAGCTTTGTACAAGGGGATAAGAATGGATTGATCTGCATTCCTCTACATGCTGACCTCCAGTTGATCCAGCACCATTTGTTGAAAATGCTGTTCTTTTTCCACTGGACAGTTTTAGCTCCTTTGTCAAAGATCATAGGTGTGTGGGTTTATTTCTGGATCTTCAGTTCTATTCTATTGAGCTTCCTGCCTGTTTCTGTACCAATACCAGGCAGTTTTTATTACTATTGCTTTGTAGTACAGTTTGAGGTCAGGGATGGTGATTCCTCCAGTTCTGTTATTGTTGAGAGTAATTCTCGATATCCTGGGAATTTTTTTTTTTTCAGGGACTTGAAGTTTTTGTCATATAGATCTTTCACTTGCTTGATTAGATTCACACCAAGGTATTTTATATTATTTGTGACTATTATGAAGTTTGTCGTTTCTCTAATTTCTTTCTCTGCCTGTTTCTCCTTTGAGTAGAGGAAGGCTACTTATTTGTTTGAGTTAATTTTGTATCCAGCCACTTTGTTGAAGTTGTTTATCAGGTTTAGGAGTTCTCTGGTGGAAGTTTTGGTGTCACTTAAGTATACTATCATATTATCTGCAAATAGTGAAATTTTGACTTCTTCCTTTCCTATTTGTATTCCTTTGACCTCCTTTTGTTGCCTAATTGCTCTGGCTAGGACTTCCAGTACTAAATCGAATAGGTAGGGAGAGAATGGGCAGCCTTGTCTAGTCCCTGATCTTAGTGGGATTGCTTCAAGTGTTTCTCCCATTTAGTTTGCTGTTGGTTACTCGTTTGCTGTATATTGCTTTTACTATGTTTAGGTATGGGCTTTGGATTCCTGATCTTTTCAAGATGTTTACCATGAAGGGGTATTCAATTTTGTCAAATGCTTTCTCAGCATCTAGTGAGATGATCATGTGGTTTTTTTCTTTGTTTGTTTATATAGTGGATTACATCAATGGATTTCTATATATTGAACCATCCCTGCATTCCTGGTATAAAGCCTACTTGATCAGGATGGATGATTGTTTTGATGTGTTCTTGGATTTAGTTGGGGAGAATTTTATTGAGTATTTTTGCATCAATATTCATAAGGGAGATTGGTCTGAAGTTCTCTTTCATTGTTGGGACTTTGTGTGGTTTAGGTATGAGCATAACTTTGGCTTCATAGAATGTATTGGGTAGTGTTCCTTCTGTTTCTATTTTGTGGAATAGTTTAAAGAGAATTGGTATTAGGTCTTCTCTGAAAGTCTGATAGAATTCTGCACTAAAACCATCTGGTCCTGGGCTTTTTTTGGTGGGGAGACTTTGAATGACTTCTGCTATTTCTTTAGGGGGTTATGGGACTGTTCAGATGGTTTATCTGATCCTGATTTAACTTTTGTACCTGGTATCTGTCTAGAAACTTGTCCATTTCATCCAGATTTTCCAGTTTTGTTGAGTATAGGCTTTTGTAGTAGGATCTGATGATTTTTTGAATTTTCCCAGTTTCTGTTGTTATGTCTCCCTTTTCAGTTCTGATTTTATTAATTTGGATACAGTCTCTGGGCCCTGGTTAGTCTGGCTAAGGGTTTATCTATCTTGTTGATTTTTCTCAAAGAACCAGCACCTGGTATTGTTGATTCTTTGTATAGTTCCTTTTGTTTCTACTTGGTTGATTTCAGCCCTAAGTTTGATTATTTCCTGCCATCTACTCCTCCTGGGTGTATTTGCTTCTTTTTGTTCTAGAGCTTTCATGTCTGTTGTCAAGCTGCTGGTATATGTTTTCTCCAGTTTCTTTTTGTAGGCACTTAGAGCTATGAATTTTCTCTTAGCACTGCTTTCATTGTATCCCATAAGTTTTGGTATGATATGCGTTCATTTTCATTAAATTCTAAAAAGTCTTCATTTCTTCCCTGAGGAAGTTATCATTGAGTAGACTGTTGTTCAGTTTTCACATGTGTGGGCTTTCTATTGTTTTTGTTGTTATTGAAGACCAGTCTTAGTCTGTGGTAATCTGTTAGGATGCATGGGATTATTTCAATTTTCTTGTATCTGTTGAGGCTTGTTTTGTGAACAATTAATTATATGGTCAATTTTGGAGACGGTACAATTTGGTGCTGAGAAGACGGTATATTCTTTTGTTTTAGAATGAAATGTTCTATAAGTATCTGTTAAGTCCATTTGGTTCATAACTTCTGTTAGTTTCACTTTGTCTCTGTTTATTTTTTGTTTCCATGATCTGTCCATTGCTGATAGTGAGGTGTTGAAGTCTCCTACTATTATTGTCTGAGGTGCTATGTGTGCTTTGAGCTTTAATAAAGTTTCTTTTATGAAAGTAGGTTCCCTTGCGTTTTGATCATAGATATTCATCTATAATTCATCTTGGTTGATTTTTTTTCTTTGACGAGTATGAGGTGTCCTTTATTTTTTTTGATAACTTTAGTTTGAAAGTCAATTTTATTTGATATTAGAATGGCTATTCCAGCTTGTTTCTTGGAATCATTTACTTGGAAAATTGTTTTCCAGCCTTTTACACTGAGGTAGTGTCTGTCTTTGTCACTGAGGTGCGTTTCCTGTATGTAGCAAAATGCTGGGTCCTGTTTATATATCCAGTCTATTAGTCTATGTCTTTTTATTGGGGAATTGAGTCCATTGATGTTAAGAGATATTAAGGAAAATTGATTGTTGCTTCCTGTTATTTTTGTTATTCGAGGTGGAATTATGTTTGTGTGGCTATCTTCTAATTGCATTTGTTGGAAGAAGATTACTTTCTTGCTTTTTCTTGGGTATAATTTTTCTCCTTGTGTTGGAGTTTTCCCTCTATTATCCTTTGTAGGGCTGGATTTGTGGAAAGATATTGTGTAAATTTGGTTTTGTCATGGAATATCTTGGATTCTTCATCTATGTTAATTGAGAGTTTTGTTGGGTATTGTAGCCTGGGCTAGCATTTGTGTTCTCTTAGGGTCTGTATGACATCTGTCCAGGATCTTCTGGCTTTTGTAGTCTCTGGTAAGAAATCTGGTGTAATTCTGATAGGTCTGCCTCTATAAGTTGCTTGACCTTTCCCCCTTACTGCTTTTAATATTCTTTCTTTGTTTTGTTCATTTGGTGTTTTGATTATTATGTGATGGGAGGAATTTCTTTTTTGGTCTAGTCTATTTGGAGTTCTGTAGGCTTCTTGTATGTTCATAGGCATCTCTTTCTTTAGGTTAGGGAAGTTTTCTTCTATAAGTTTGTTGAAGATATTTACTGGCCCTTTAAGTTGGGAATATTGACTCTCATCTATACCTATTATCCTCAGGTTTGGTTTTCTCATTGTGTCCTGGATTTCCTGGGTATTTTGGGTTAGGAGCTTTTTACATTTTGAATTTTTTTTTGACTGTTGTGTCAATATTTTCTATGGTATCTTCTACACCTGAGATTCTCTCTTCTCTCTCTTGCATACTGTCGGTGATGCTTACATCTATGTCTCCTGATCTCTTTCCTAGGTTTTCTATCTCCAGGGTTGTCTCCCTTTGTGATTTCTTTGTTTCTACTTCCATTTTTATGTTCTGGATGGTTTTGTTTTATTCCTTTACCTGTTTGTATGTGTTTTCTTGTAATTCTTTAAGTGATTTTTGTGTTTCCTTTTTAAGAGTTTCTACCTGTTTACCTGTGTTCTCCTGTATTTCTTTGAGGGAGTTATTTATATCCTTCTTAAAGTCCTTTATTATCATCATGAGAAGTGATTTTAAATCTGAATCTTGCTTTTCCGGTGTGATGGGGTATTCAGGATTTACTATGGTGGGAGAACGAGGTTCTGATGATGCCAAGTAACCTTGGTTTCTGTTGCTTATGTTCTTGTGCTTGCCTTTTGCCATCTGGTTATCTCTAGTGCTACCTTCAGTCACTGTCTTTGACTGGAGCCTGTCTTTCCTGTTATTTTGGTTGTGTCAGAACCCCTCAGAGTCCAGCTGTCTCTGTGATCCTGTGATCTTGTGATCCTGTGGTCCTGGATGTAAGAGCTCCTGGGAGTCAGGCTGCCTCTGGGATCCTGAAATTCTGGCGTGACCAAGCTCCTGAGAACCTGTAATCCTCTGATCCTATGTTCCTGGGTGTGTTAGAGTTCCTGGGAGTCCAGCGTCCTCTGGGTTTCATGGGATTGGGTGCAGAGCTGATGCTCAAGGTCTGTTCAAGGCACTCGTGCAGACAGTAAGGAACCCGTGTAGTGCCACTGGCCTGGAGTGAGTTCCTGGGTTCCCGTAGGTCCCAGTTACTCCCCGTTTGGGGCGGGTTTTGCTGCCTCCTCACCATTGATCCAGGGTATGTTAGAGCTCTTGAGAGTCCATCCTCCTCTGGGTTTTAGGGGATTGGGGGATTGCGTACAGAGCTGACGCTCAAGGTCTGCTTAGGGCACCGGCACAGACTGGAAGAAACCCATGCTACTGGCTGGGAGTGATGACCTTTATTCTTAAATAAGATTTTTTTTCTTCCATTTGTATGACTTATTTTAAATTGTTTATTAGCAAAATGTAACATTGGGATACTTAATTTCGGGTGTTTTCCTTCATAGTTACCTAATAAAAATAATAATGCATGTTTACATTAGCTAAAACAGTTAAAGAATAATTAGATTTATTATCTTAAAGAAACAAAGTGATACGATTAAATATAATTACTGTCTACTTATAAAAGTTATTATTTTTGATTTAGGACAACTAATATTTATTGAATATCTCGTATTTTTCAGGTTCTCAGATGTCTTTGTACATTATAGAACTCTCAGAACCATCCTTTTAGACTATTTTTCGTTTAACAATAACAAAACAAAAACAAAAACTAGTAATAAGATCAAAAGGATTGTGCTCAGTACCATAGGCAGTCACATGCCTAGGGAACATGTCACCCATTCTTCACAGGCGTTCTAGAGCCATAGTCCTTAGTTCCAAATTTACTTCTCTTAAATTCAATATAGATGCAAACAGTACTTTTATTTATATCGTCACCAGTTCTCTTTGGATAAAGTCATAGCTACTTAATTATAATTTCTTACCTATAAAGTTATTAAAACATATATAGGAGGGGATGTATAATTTTAAGTATTACACTGTTATTTATATGTAAAAATGATAGAAACACCCTTTAAAATCCTATTGAATAGAAATAAAACTATAATTTCTAAAATATATTTAAGATTAAACCTTTTTGTTTGTATAGTTTTATAAATACAGGATGTTTAGGCACTTAAATGTCTGAATTAGAATGGTGAGCTACATATACATATATGTGTGTATGTATATTCTCTTTCAAGTTAAAAGTAACTTTTCTGACAGCTTAAGTTCAGATGAAATAGAATACTAATAGTGGTATTTTCTTTTACATTATAGGTACAGAATTAAAGCCAAAGGGTTACACAATAAAAAAGATATTGAGAATAATCTGATAGTATTAAATTCTGGACAATTTCTATAACATAAGTACTTATTATCTTATAGGAAATCTGTTTAAGCAAAGTATCTTCAAAGAAAGGGAAGAAATTACAAAGAAACAAACTATTACTGATAAAGTAAGTGCCCTTATTTTACAGATTAGGGACTGAGTCTTCCTCTTGCCTCCATGACTGGGGACTGACCCCCAAAGCCTTTCACGAGCCAGCAAGTTCAGTATCACCAAGATCCATTCCCAGCCCTCTGAGGGCTAAGATACTAGCCTTTCAGCTCATACCAATGGCAGAAGCAGTACTGATGCAATCTGGGCAATTTTGCCTGTGGTTTTGTTGTTATTTTTATAAGTTTTACTGTTTTAGCTATAGTTAGGAAAACTGTCAAGTAATGAAACCGTTTCTTCAGTCAAACACCTCTTCTAGTTTCCACTATTACAATGAGCATTATAAGGACAGGATGTTGTTTAGAATATTAGAACATTTTCATAGCTTCATTAACAAACTTTAAGGGGCAAAGTTCATTTCATATATGGTTTTGATTTACTTGGGAAAAGCTTATACAAAAACCATAGCTCTCAAAGCTTATTTATATCACAGTGACTACAAATGTTTTGAAACAGTTCTCTATTGTCCTGACATCTCTTCACATAGCCAGTTCTCCTATTGTAGCTGGCTCGGAAAAGTTTCCAAAGTCTTCAGTCTTGCTAGAGATTGTTGGTTTTATAGCTCAAGAAGAATGTCCTTTGAATGTAGGTTAGAGACTTGCCAAAGATGTTCCTTATCTATCAGTGTCTTGTGTGTACTATGGATGTGCAGTCTATAAAATTTCTGCATTGTGGTTTAAGTTGACATCTTCCATTTCCATGGCTTACTTTGGGGCTGGTATGAAGAATTTACTTCAGGGTTTGAATATTCTGAGGGAATGAAAATGGCAATTATAGATTTGTTATTTGTGTTCAATCCTTCAGCTGTGCTTAAGAGGAATGAATTTTCTTGACCTGGCACAGTTTCTATTCAGTAATTTGTAAAGTTTGGATTAGCAAGGTGATTGGTAATGATATTTCTGAATTTGAAGTTTCAAAGTGACTGTCTCGGAATTTAGGTTCCTAGAAGATGCACAAAACTCAGCTATACCTAAGTCTTGATATACGGATGTTTCCAAAAAAGTATCTTGTTTAAGAGCTAATAAGTTACTTTGTATGCTCTGCTCTTAGAACTGGTGGCTTCATCAGGAAAGGCAAGTCAAGTAATGTGTGTCTGTTCAGGTAGTGCATCTGTGTTAACTGTATTGTCTTTGCTTCATCTGATTCAAATGATTCTTTTGACTCAACTTTTAGGCATACTTAATGTTCTCATATGCTCTCTCTCTCTCTCTCTCTCTCAGCATTTTTTTTTCTTGACAATCTTTAGGCAATGAAAATATTGTTGGAATTTCAGTTTGCTTTAGCAAGTGATACTCCATCAACAGTCAGGACTAAAAGGGTCTCTGTCTGGGAACTGATATTTATTGGGAGTTCCAGAGACTTGTTTCATGTTCTCTAGCCAATTTTTAAATCTTTCTTTATCATATAGAAGAAAAAAAAAAAAAGCTCAGCTCTTAATCTTTATTGTCACCATGGTTCTGCACTAAATTGCTGAGCAGTAGGCATCACACACACCTGATGACCCAACCCACATGGCACAGGTAGCTGCTAGTTCTTCTCTAGTTCTCTAGCGCCATCTCCTTTGCACGTTTCTTTTACATTATGAGCTTGACTCTCACAAATGTCTGCTTCTGTTGTTCACTAGTGTTAGAAGAACAAAGGGAAAATACCTCATGTGTATTTAGAAGTCGTTATTAAAGAATGAAAGGCTTTGAAAACCTTTTGAGTGAAGGAAGTATGCTCCTGTTAAGCTGATCTTTGAGTACGTTTTGTGATTGTAGACAGTTTAAGAATGATCTTGAATTCAGTACATAGCCCAGGCTAGCTTTAACCTTGGTTTAGCTACCTAAGTGCATGGATTCTGGCTATATGTATATCTGGGAAGCCTACCTTACATGTTTCTTAGTCAGATCCCCCTCCCCATCTTGAGAAATGGTTGTGAGTTAAACTCAATCTGAGAAATTACAAAAGTTCTAAAGAGTGAGAAAATGAATCATAAGGATATTATTACTAAGCATCTTACAGCCTAAGCAAAGGCACAAAGTCCCTTTAGAAGATCAGTGAGTAACATTGAAGAGCTAGGAAGGAATAAATTCAAGTGTTAAATAAGTAAAAGAAAGGAGATAATAAAAATAGCGGAACTCTAGGCCATATGTAATGGATGAATAGTAGAGAATACTTAACCTTTTCAAAAGTTGTTCCTGGAAACTAAGAGCCATGATATATGCCTAGGACAGACAGACAAACAGACAGGCAGGGAGGCAGGTGAGCGGACAAAGAGAGAGACAGAGAGACAGAGTGAGAGCTAGAGAGCGAGCAAGTAGCAGCTACACGTGGAATAAGCCTGTAGATCTACTACTTGCTACATGGAAGCACAAGAAAAGAGAATTTAGAATTCCAGGCAGGCCTGAGCTCAATGGAAAGATGCCCCCTCCCAACGAAGAAGGAAATGAAAAAGAACTTCAAGCTACCTTTTTAAACAAGGAAAGAGGGGCTATCACTACTGATCCCATATATGCAAAAGCACGGAAATACAGTCCGTAATTTATCTCAAGAAATTTGGCAAATTGAGTTAGTTTGTGACATAAATAACAAAAGCTTACTCAAGAAGCTCTTCATCTGATAAGAAGTTGAATTTGTATTTTAACATTCTCATCCAGGAAATGTGAGGCCGTGGTGGTTTTTCTATACCTGATAACAGGTATAAAAGGAAAGCTGCGGGCACAGTAAAGTATAGTATCCGATAGTGACCCTGCCTAACGTGTGTGAGACCCTGGGGAAACAATCAACAGGAATGAAAATAAAGCCAAGAGGAAATAATATTAAGTTTACAGAACTCTTTAGAAAATGGAGTAAGGAACGTGTCTCAGCTCATACCTCGAAGTCAGCATAGCACTGACAGAAACCAGACAAAGACATTACAAAGCAAAGGAAACCACAGAATTCCATCGTCAATAAACATACACTTGGAAATCCTCATAAACAGTACTTTGGATTAATCTTGGTTGGATATTTGATCCTTATAATTCACTGTATTAATAAACTAAGGGAGAAAAATGGGCTTTCATAGGTATAGAATAATATTTGACAACATTTATTAATTAACAAAAACATTCCATTAAACTGAGAGGGGTAGTTCCTGACACATTGGTGGCATCTAAGGAAATGTATTACTATGTATAGAATACTTAGTGATGAAAGACTCAGTGCTGTGTCTGTGACAAGACAGGAAACCCCAGACTCTGAACAGAAAAATGTAAAGATTGGATTCCAAATCAGCCTTTTTTCAGACAGGTGTTTTAAGTGCATATGTAGAAAATATTAATCTAGCAAAATTACTAAAATTATTAAATGACTTTAGCAAAGGGTAAAGGTAACAAAATCAGTTCTTTCTGTAAACACCTGTTAGCAAAAATAACGTCTTGGAAAGTAAAGTTTCAGAAGGATTATAGTAGTCTACAAAGTACAAAATGGTTATTGATACAGTTAAAGAAAATACATTAAGACTTGACTAATATATTAATTACCGGGGTGGGAGAATGAAAGACTTGAATACATGAGTAAGATGTCTTCTTCTGGGCAAGTCATGTAGCTCATTGATGGAGTGCTTACCTCATATGTGCCATGCCCCTCGAGCCCACAGTCATACACAGGCACACACACATGCATGTACAAAAAGAGTGGCTTATTCTTGTATTGTAAAGTACAGTATTATTAAGGTGCCTATTCTTATCTCATTTATTAATTCAACTCAGGAATTTCTTATCAACCTTAAAACACACACATGGCACACACACGCAAGTGCACACCGACATTTTTTCTATCTTTATTTTATTATCAAATCATAATTTTTACTTTTTAACACAGGCGTTATAAACACAAAAATGCAGGATGTGGGGAAGGGGATGACACAGGAGCATAGGTATTCAGAGGGAGTACAGATATCTTTTAGAACAGGGTATCAGCTGGGTGAAGGTTCAGGGGTCAGGTCACTATGATTCTGCCTATATTTCACTTGTCCTTATCTAAGTTGGTACTATCCGCCAAGGCTGCCTATTTACAAGGTCTGTGACTACTCAAGCTGGTAGATTTCCACAAAAGCTGCCTGTTTACAATAGCTTACAGCCATCTGTTTCAGTGTTTTTCCATAGAGACCCAAGACTTTGTGTTAGCAGGCATATATGTCCGGCCTATTGCTGATTTTAGGCTTATGGCTGATTTTAGGCCTTCAGTGTATAAACAGGGCTGCCCCTGACATCTCCTCCCTTCTCCAAGTATAGAAGGGCCGTGGCGATTCTAATCTTGCAAAGGTGGGGATAGAGGCCTGACCTCCAGTAATTAAAGGGGACCTTGTAATGGCTCCGGTCCTCCTGTCGTTGTCCAGTGAGGCATGAGGGCCATACCCATCCCGATGTATTTTTCCTGGAGAGGGGATACTTTTGACATCAACCCCTATGCAGTCAGGCTTGTACCTCAGGGAACCCAGAAACATATTTTTAACTTTTATTTATATTCCCTTGCAGTGCTTAGCCTTACAGCCTAAGCAAGAATTCAGATTGCCAGTCAGAGGGGGTTCTGGGTGGCCCCTCTCTGCTTGGCACACTGACATTTTGATTATGTAATTTATGTGGAAGTACAAAGGATGTAAAATAGTGAAAAATACTTTTGTAAAAAGTAATGAAGATGAAGGGTATAAATTATGAAGATACAACAACTAAAGTCTTATAGAAGAATGGTATGTGAGACGGAATAGGAAGTTAAGCATATGAGCACACATGTATAGTCTGTTAACTTCTGTCTAAGATCCCTGTACAGTTCTGTGTACAGGATAGACCTTTTAGGATGATTGAGCACACTGGGGTAAGATCTGTAACAGAGTGAACCCCATTTCCTAATTCACACCATGTGCTTGAAATAAAGCATTGTCCTAAAGGGTAAAGTAGAAATTCCATCCAGTTTGTAAAGGAAACCATCCTGATGTATTTATCGGGCATAGGCAAATACTTGTTGATAGTACAGAAGAACATAGTAGTGCAGATTGCCACCAGAGAGATATTGGACTTGATTGAAGGTGTTTCTGCTTACCAGAAGTTTCTTAGGAAACTGTATAGGCCAGTCATGCAGTGAGAAAATACTCTGCATTTACCTGACAAAGGACTTTCAGATAAACAGTGAACTATTAACATCTCAGAACAAACAATCCTGTTAAATAAGTTTTAGATTTAAGCGGCCATTTCACAGAGAAACTTAGGAATAGTCAATATGCATGGAAGGCATGTTTAACATTAGTAAGCAGAAGAGTCAGATAAAATGAGAGTAATATTGCTCACCTACCAGAAGGGCCCACACTTAAAAGGATACATAATGGTATCAGAATTCTCATATTGTGGAGGGAATAGAAAAGGGCTCAACTACTTTAGAAAGCCCCTTAATAGTTTATGAGTGAAAACATGACATGTAGCATTGTATCATTGCCCAATGTGAAAATGTTTTTATGAAAATTTGCATTTGAACAGTCATAGAAACTGTTCATCTTGGTTCTACAAAAATACAAATGTCTATTCATGGGAGGATGAATGAATAAACTGTGTCTTACTAGAATGCAATAGGAATTACTGATCCACATAAGCACATATGAGTCCAGAAATGCTGAGACACAGCCAGGCACAAAGAAGAGCACATGCTGTTTCTTCATCTGTCTGAGATTGCAGAGCAGGCAAGGCTGAAGTCGGTGGGGGTGGTTGAAATGAGAACAATCTTGTCTTCTGGAGACTGACAAGAATGGCACAAGGAACCACCTGGGAGTCAGGTTTTCTGTCTTGTTAAATCTTGCAAGACCTAAGTGTGTGTGAATTTGCCAAAACCTAATGGCTGTGATGTGGATATTTCACTACATGTAAATAATACTGTATTAAAGAGACAGAGTAGTAAAAGTTATATTGATAGAGTGTTTATTCTTTTAGCAGTCAAAATACTGGTGATAATTACATGAATACAGGTGTTGGTTAAAGTCACTCTTATGCCAGTAGAGAAGTATGTGGCAAATGTTACTTCTACTCATTCAATTTCCTTTGCTAGGATGCTTGAAAGAAACCAAGAATGATTCATTTCATTAAGTGCTAGTAATTTCATCCTTAAAACTACTGTCATAGTAGAGTTTCTATTTTTGAGCAGACCCCAACTATAGATGGATTTTTCTGTGAAAATTTTAGTTAGTTTTTATGCATATATGTAGGAGTGCTTGTGTGAGTTTATATGCACTGTGTGTACACTGGTGCCTGTGAGGGTCAGAAGAGGACGTTGGATCTCCTAGAACTGGAGTTATAGGAGAACTATCTGATGTAGGTGTTGAGACCCAAACAAAGGCTGTCTACAGGAGCATCAAGCACTTTTAGCCACTGAACCATCTCTTCAGCCTGAGCAAAACTTAAATTGTTATCAAGTGTTATTTGGTTCCCAGCCTACTCTGGAGCATTTGTTTCATGATGCCAAGTATGGTGTACACCTGAGTAGTTGACTCCTCTAAAGAACATTGGGATACTTGTCTTTAGTGTGCTTTCAAAAGAATAGTTTTGAAGTCAGATGTGCTATCATGAACTTAGTCCCAGCTACTAAGAAAGCCAAAGAGGTAGTTCTCTTGTGCCCAAGAGAAAGAGGCCAGCCTGGATAGCCTAGTGAGGCCCTGTCACAGTAAAACAACCAACCAACCAACCAACCAACCAACCAACCAACCAACCAACCAACAAACAAACACTTTCTTTTACTAGAGATCAGTGTAATCTTACCATATAGGTTGAACACACCATCTTTAAAAAAATAATAAATGCTTCAAGTTTTGGTCAGACATAGTGGCATATGCTTTAATCCTAGTGGGAAGCAGAGGCAGATGGATCTCTATGAGTTTAAGGCTAGCCTGGTCCAAATAATTAGTTCTATGGCAGCCAGAGCTACATAGTGAGATCCTGTCTCAGTAAACCAAGGTGGGAGGCAAGCAGAAAGAAAAAGAGTATTCTATCAATTCAGAAAATTATAAAATAGTAAGCTTTGTACAATGACTACTTTTTTTCCAAGACAAGCCTACTAAAACTATATATATACTATATATATACTATATACATACATATAGACTATATACGTATATACTATATACATATGTACTATACACACATATATACTATACACATATATACACACATTTATGCATACATATATACTATATATAGTTTTATTTATATATATACATATATATAAATAAACATTGGGAGAGTTGTCTTTAGTGTGCTTTCAAAAGAATAGTTTTGAAGTCAGATGTGCTATCATGAACTTAGTCCCAGCTACTAAGAAAACCAAAGAGGTAGTTCTCTTGTGCCCAAGAGAAAGAGGACACACACACACACACACACACACACACACACACATACATATACACACACACATATACATACATATACACACACACATATACATACAAGAATATATATGTTTGTTTATATATATATATATATATATATGTATATATAAAACTATATATACACACACACACATATATATAACATAAATATTCTTATAGGAAAACTTAGTAGATATGGAAATATATAGTTGACTTTTCAGTGACAAAATATGTTACAGAAATGACTTCAGAGGGAGGACTGACTTTGGCCTGTGCTGTCAGAGGGGTCTTACTCCAACTGTGCCAAGAGTGACTCCGTGTCGGCAGGAGTGTGATGTAACTGGTCACACCAATATATCTGACAAGAAGTCAGTGCTAAATTGGAGATTTAAAAAAGCATTGAGTTGTCAGAATTTATATGATAAAAGGTGCCTCCCACCTTTGGAGGTGGAAGGTTGTGTGTGACCAGAAGCCCAGCATTTATGAGGAAGCAGTTGGAAAAGGATGGATTAGCAATGTGTGATGCCAAGAGTCTTTAGTGGAATTCCTTAGATACTATTTTAAGTGCTGTGGTGGTTGGGGTGAAAACATACAGCCTGTTAGCTTAGAGCAGTTTCTCCACCTTCCTCTATATGAAACAGCCCAAGGAAATGACTATATTGAGTATAGCTATATTGAGAAGGTCAGCTCTTAGCAAATACACTGGCTATAGCAGCAATATAAAAACATAAGCATTTGCCTCATTGTCTTTAACATCATTCTTTTCATTGGTGAGGAAATATTTAACTTTCCATCTTAAATCAGTTTTGGCCTAACTACTGTATATTTCTCTACTTTGTCCCTCCATCTTCCTTCCCATCCTTCCAAGAGACAGACTCTGACTTCTTAATCAGACTGGCCAAGGGCTTCCAGCCTCCTACTGCAGCCTCTTAAATGCTAGGGTTATAGGTACCACATTGCACCCAGCTTCTTATCACTTTCTTATTTAAAAACATTAGGATGTGAGTGCTTCTAATTGGATTGTTTGAGCAAATTTTTGGTGACCTTTCTTTCCTTCCTTCTTTCTTTCTTTCTTTTCTTTTTTTCTTCTCCTTTTTAAATCTAGGCAAAGACTCTCATTTTGTTAGTAGAGCCAGGAAGCAGGCAGTTTCCATGGTAACCGACAGGCTGAGTTTACTGTGGAAATTTCCGGAATTAACAGAGCTGCATTGCAGAAGGATGCATAGAGCAGTATTCATCTAGAGATCTTCACAGCATATGCAGAGAGGAACAGTTGCTGTGTTATTGGGATATGTGCATGTTTATTCTAAGGAAGATTGGTGTGTGTGTGTGTGTGTGTGTGTGTGCGCGTGTGTGTGTGCGCGTGTGTGTGTGCGCGTGTGTGTGTGCGCGCGTGTGTGCGTGTGTGTGCGCGCGCTGAATTAAACAGCTTTGAGGCATTTCATCCATCCTGGTTTGGTAACCTGGAGCTTGCTTAAAGACAAAAAGGAAAATGTGGTTTGGAAAGGAGGATCTGCTTGGTGCCACTGGGAGAGAATTAGGTAAGTGCATCTCTTAGAGGAGTGTTGAGGAAAGGAGGAAAGTACATCCACTCAGTCGACAGTGAAAGGTTCTGAGGAAAGGTGGGCCTAGACAGAAGATGGTTCTTGCTTTTTAAAGGAAAGGTAGTAGGCATCAGCATGTTTGAAAAATCAGATTTTTATTTTGAGCAAGAAAACCATCAAGGTAATTACTATCACCTGCTGAAAGACAGCAGCCAATATGCTGATAAGGAGGTTTGATGCACTAAGGACTCCTCTAAATGATAAGAAAGCCGTGAGAAGGTTGTTAGATCCTTAATCCTATTGATCTGGGGGGCAGGGTATTTAAGAAAAAAACCCAAGTTCCTTTTGAGATTAAATTCTGGAAATAAGTCTGTAGTATTTGAGTAGATAATTAGGGTTTCTTATGGCATAAAATTATAAATTTAAAAGAGAAAAGGGATCTAGAAAAATATAGTTGTTTAGATGCTTAAGTGATAACCAGACAACATTTATGTTATGTCGTCAGTATCTCCATGTATCTCCATGGCAGATTCTTGCAAATGAAGTTTGACAGGAACACAGCCAGTGATCTGGCTGCATGTTTACAACAGAGATTGTTTGCAAAGACCTTATTGTGAAGCCTGAAGTAATTACTATCCAATGCTGTACAGAAAAGTTTGATATTCACTATATATTCTTATGTCTATTGTAACTAATTATTGTGACAGAAGTGGTACTTTAAAGCAATAGCAATTTATTCTATCACAGTACTGGAGGCCAGAAATCAAGAATTAAGGTGTTGGCTTGGCCGTGCTTCTTCTCTAGGTTCTAGAGAAGGCTCCCTCCCTCTCTGCTCCTCTTGATAATATTGAACACTTCTGGGCTTGTCTCAGTGATGTTATAATTTCTTCCTTTATCTTCACTTTACCACCTTTTGTTTTTCTCCTTCTTTCCTTTAAGGAGAGCCATAATGTTTGAAATGTCTGAAAAATCATCCATGTTTATATAGTAAGATTCCTTTTTCTTTTTCTTTTTCTTTATTTAATTTTAAGAAAGGACTTTAGGCTGACCTAGAACTTGTTATGTAGATCAGGCTGGCCCCAAACCTGTGGGTCCCTTCCTGCTTAGTGCCAACACATGCACCCATCGATTCTACTATTTTGGACCTATCTTAATCAAAGTGATCTCTTTTTGAGATCTAAAATAAGATTGTAAAGATAAGGTTATATTCTGTGGTTCTGGATAGACATATATTTTAGGGGTACAGGGGATTATTCAAAAACTGGATTTTGTTTTTTTAAACCACATTTTGTGTTAAGGCTAGTCAGTTGCTGGCCAGCTTTCCTTGGAAACTTGTGAAGAATACATTCTGCAGGAGATTTCAACTATTGGGAAAGATACTGGACTCAGTCTTCAAGTAGGGGGCCGTATAAGCCATAGAGCATGGCAAGTGGTATTGAGGCAGTAGGATGACCACTAGGATGCTGGAGAGGGAGAGTACCAGAATTCACAGGGGACTTAGGAAGACAGGATCTTCATCTCGTCCTCTTCTCATCTCTTCATGTCTCTCCTCAGCTCTCAGCTTTCAAACTCCAAACAGTAACAAACACATTTGGAGTTTTAATGAAAATGATTGGAACCAAAGCAAGAATCTGAGTTATGAGGGATGAGACTCATGGCTATGCCACTGGAAACAAACTGATTCAGAAGAAGCACCAAGTAAGCAAACAGTAGACGGCGGCATAGAAGGAATCTGTCAGTGTAATTGCCTGAGGCTTGGTTTTTGCTGGGATGTTTGTACTGTTGGAGTGTCTAAAGAACCAGCTGAGGCTGGGAGGTCTGTAGTCTTTCATTTCTCCTATATGGGCACATTGGTGAGCCATAGTCATAATATTAGTATTTGTCCTTGAAGTCCCTAGAAATCTCAGTTACTACCTTTGGGTCCATGTTTGAAAAGGGTTGTATGTGTGGTGAAGAATCAAACAGCAAACAAGAGGATCCAGTGTGGATGCTGTCGTAAAGAGAAAACCCATTGTAATTCGATGGGCTAATGCCCATAGCATCATGTGAACACTAAAGAATAAAACCCCTGATAAGTAGAGGTATGGAGATAATCATAAGAATAAGCAAAAATGAATAGTAGTAGATCCAAATTAATATTTACCAAAAGTAAGGAAGTACTAAGCAAGCACACCATACTTTATGAGAATGTTGTTGAGATTGTCGATCATGCATCTGCTAAGGACTGGTGTATTCAGATTCCATTTAGAGATGCAGTGAAGAAACAGGAAGCCCAGTCCAGGATTTCCAGGGAGAGTTTCCCAGAGAGAAAAGACCAAATGAAGTCTTGTTTCTTTTCTAGTTGAATTCTTTAGTCTATAAATATGTTCATATTGGATGCTAAGTTGAGATGTAGGAGGCTCTGGGAATATGTATTTTTTCACTTTACCAAAATATTTGTGCATATGGTTGAATTATATGCATAAGCCTAAGGAGTATTCAAGAACTACAAAAATTTTCTTGAATGCAGTAATAGTTGTATTTTTTGAAATCACGAGTGTGTCAGGCTTATTGTATATCAGGGATTAAATTAAGCTGCTGTATTACAGATCAGTTATACTGAACTCTTTACCCTTCCTTTGACAGGTCTTTCAGTATGTTCTGTACTGGCTTGGAATCTGTGATCCTTCTGCCTCAGCCCCTAGGGTACTGACTTCCTGGTGTGTAGCAACACACTTGGTTCTCATGCTGGTTCCCAGTGGCAGTTGTGCTACTTATGAGGTTACCAAAATAAAAATTCTACCCAAGTTTTCTCCTCAGGCAGAGACTGCCTGTGGAAAGGTGGCTTTATTGCCTTGCTTCAGGTCCCCTTTATCCTTTCTTCACACACACACACACACACACACCTTTAAGAGAAGAGAGATGGATGGGGGCACACCTTATCTGGGAAATGCGGTCACCATGAGTAAAGCATTATGGATGGAGGTAGAAGATTGCAGTATCAGTAAGACCAAGACTTACACTTAAGAGTCTTCTGCTGTCAGCGCAAAGGTTAATAGTAAAGAGCAAGGAGACTAGGGATGGGAGAATTTACACTGGAGCTGTGGATATTAGCATTTCTACACTAGGCCCTGGGTATCTGCCTCACCAGCTTTGGCATTTCTTACATGCAATGATACAAAATAGAGGAAGGTTTGCATGTTTGTGGGATACTTTTTATGTGTACCCTGCCTTGTTAATTCTAGTTGCTATGATCTCTCTACACTCCCAGAACCATGTTCTCAACTCAAGGATGTTGACAAACCTTCCTGGATCCCCTTTTCTTGCAGTAGTCTGAGCCATCCAGGCAGAGCTAGTGACAGTTGCATTATTTTTTCTCTCGGGGCCCACTACCAACTATGCCTGATGTCTAGTGCCTTAAGATTGAATCTCGTGTCTGTCTTTTCTGCTATGAGGTCCTCTTTCTCTCCATACTCTAGAATGGGAAACTTGGTGCTACACAGACACAGATAAGGAAACAGGATTTGTAACAGTAGAAAATATCTAGGCTGATTTTAGGAAGACTATCTCTCAGGAACATTTCTCAGGATTCAAATAGTTTCCTTTACCATCTCTAGTGAGGACTGATTCTCTTCATAATGAAAAGAAATTAATTTGTAGGGGATGGAAAGAGAGATGGCTCAGTGGTCAACAGCACTTGTTGCTCTTGCAGAAGAGCTGGGTTCAGTTCCTAGCACCCACGTAATAACTCATAACTGTCGATAACTGAAGATTTTGGGGATTGACACCCTCCTCTGGCTTCTGTGGGCACCAGACATGCACATGGTGCATATACATACATGCAGCCAAAGTACTCATAATATAAAAAGTAATATAAATAAATAAAAGAAAAATTTAAATGAAATGTAGCTTGTAAGAAGGGTCTGAGAAGCTAAAACGTGAGACTAGGTTTGGAAGAATGAGCAGCAGTATTACTGAACAGAATGTCACATGAGGAAGAGTGATTCCTAGGAGTCTGGGAACAAATTGGTAGAAGAGAGACCATGTTGTATGCAGCATGCACACTCAGACATAGCAGGTGCCAAGAACTGGAGGGAAATAACTGACTTCAAAACATAAACAACTGAATTTTTTTTACATTCTTGAATTCATTGAGAAGGTAAACAAGCCTGTGAAGCATTTTTGGTGGATAGGATTTATGGTTCTAGAGAAGCTTCTCAAGCTTCCTAATGTTCCAACCCTTTAATATAGTTCCTCTTGTTGTGCTGACCCCCAACCATAAAATCATTATCATTGCTGCTGTTATGAATCATAATGTAAGTATCTGGTTTCTGATAGTTTTAGGTCACCCCTGTGAAAGAGTCGTTGGACCCTCAAAGGGGTTGTAACCCACATGTTGAGAACCACTACTCTAGAGAAAGAACTTGTTGGGCAGAGCAGCAATGACAAAGCGGCCTACTTGAATTAGCAGGTCTCAGTGGTGCTCTTTCAGGCAGTAGAACAAGAAATGCTTCTTATTACTCAGCAGGCACAGACTGTTGAAGTCCAACAATGACACAGTAAAATACAACTGGAGAGAGTCGTGAGCCAGCACTGGTAGTGTGTGACTGAAACCCCAGCACCTGTGAGACTGAAGCAAGAATTTGAGACAAACTCAGTTTATATAGAACTTGACTCACAAGAAACAGGGAAAATGTTACTTAATCTTAGTATCATTTTAAGTTAGAATGCAAGGCAAAAGTTGGCTCTTGACTGGTGGGTGTTGTTGGTCCTGCCAAATCTATGCACGCATACTGTTCGGCCCTGACCAAAATGAAACTATAACCAGTGACTGCTGAACTACAATGTTTTGGTAAAATTTGTAAACTAGTTTTTGTAATTTATGCATACAGTATAGACAAATACAAACAGAAAGTGTGTTTTCTTTCTGAATTGTGAGTGAGGGTTTTCTTTTCTTTACCCTTGCAATGTTGTCAAATGGTATTGGCTTAGGGGTATCTGGTTAGACAGTAGTGGCTCAGGAACCTGTCTGCTGCTGAGTTTACAAAGTGGATATAACAGAGGGCAGATGTGAAGGTTTGAGTACTGCTGGAGCCGTTTGTCACCTCCTCGGTTGTGTTACTATTTAAAAACAAAACAAGTAATGTGAAGTCTACCTACATAGGAAACAACATGGAATTTACTTACTTATATAGAAAGCCCCATGAAGCTTTGCCAAACATGTGGAATAGAAATACAACTTTCCTCAAGGTTTGGTCTGATGAATGTTCTGGAACATAATGTCACAGACAGTTATTTGTTTTTAAAATCTCTAGGTTTTAGGAAGTTTTAGATTTGTGTGGGTCACTGAAAAGATGACAGCCAACATAGATACAGTGTTAGTGAATGGAAAATTTGGTCATATCTGCCCAAAAACCAAATAGGCAGAAGAGATGTCAGTACAAATTTGCCAGATTGCAGATTTTCATGTGACAAGGTAAGTCTAAGATTTCAGATTTTAACCTCTATGCATTGATGCTACTTTAATAAGGCCTGTATTAAATGGATTCAAGCCCTATATCAAATGTCCTACTTAAAACCTTGCATGCTCTATAGGGTTACTTTTATAAACATAAATTTCTTTTGTATGCACACATAGTGTGCCAGTTTTTTACTATGTGAATGTAAAAATGTCTATGTGTTCTCTTAGGAACCAAGAATTATTTATTAGATTTAAGATTTATATCTTTGGGGCTGGAGAGATGGCTCAGCAGTTAAGAGCACTGACTACTTTTCCAGCGGTCCTGAGTTCAGTTCCCAGCAACAGCATGGTGGCTCACATCCATCTGTAATGGGATCCTGTGCCCTCTTCTGGTGTCTGAAGACAGCTACAGTGTACTTGTCATATACATAACATAAATAATAAAATCTTAAAAAATTTATATCTTTAAGAAATCAAAGATACTTTTAAGGAAGAGCTTTTGACTAAAATTGCTGTAGGTTTAGAGATGTTTAGGTTATTGTCTGCCAGCCTCTTTATGTTCAGTGAACTTTCCTGTTGACCTGCCTCCTTTTAGGCCAGATGCTGGGGCTATGGGACTCTACATCCCTTGTTATTTTATCACTAGGAAATAAAATAACATTAGGGACTTTACTAGTTCAGGGTAAATTTGAGTGCATATAAACATCAAGTACATGGACAGTGGCATAAGCCCACTTCCCATAGATTCATCCAGAGATAGGCTAGGGCTTATGTAGTGTTGTCACAGGTGAAGTCTAGAGTGCTTTTGTAGTCTCACCCTCATTATCAGGATACTGTTTCCTTTCTCAAGGGCACTGGAGGAGCCTGGAGCAACGAGAATGGGAGAGTTGCATCAACTCCTTTTAAGTGCTGTATTCCTATTTGCCACTTCTAACTGCAAGGATTGTTGGTATCTTAGATTGGCCCCCTTTTGAAAACTAAAACTAAATCATTGACATTGTGGTTCAAACAATAAAAACTAATTGTGGAGGCTAGAGAATCCAAGATCTAGTTACTAGGAAGATAGGTTTTATTCTGCGGTCTTTTCCTATGGCTTTCTGGTACCAACACCTCATTGACTGCTCATAGGACCTCTTTTCTTTGTACATGTGGTAATGCAGCAAGCTCTCTAATGTTTTCTCTTACAAGAATACTAGTCTTTTTGGAGTAGGTCCCATCTTTACTAACCTTCCTTTAACCTCAATTATCTCTTAAGGCTATATCTTCAATACAGTCATATCAGGGATCCTTGGTATGTGAATCTTGAGATGGAACATGATTTAGTTCATAAGAAGTCAGGGCATACAGCATGTATGCTCTCTGCCTCATGTAGGAAGGACAGAGAGGAGAAAGGGGGGTTTTGGGCAATATGGGGGTCACATTGGCCACATACTCTGGCTAATGTTTAGATTAGACATTATAGACTATTCACTGAAGGCATTTTGTAGAAAACTATGACAAGAAATGAAGGCTGTTGGGGAGATTTATGGTTGTTTGTTTGTTTGTTTGTTTTGATAGAACAGGTTGTTGCTTCTTTTTTTTTCCTCGAAAGAAGGGTGATCTTAGGAAGTCAGAGAACTTTTTTCCTCTTCAAGAGTTCAGCAAGAGTTCAGTCATAAACTTAACACATTTTCTGTGTTATTATTTCTTTATTGTTTTGTCTTTTACTTATACCATTTTTTGTTAGAGAGAGAGAAAGAGAGAGGGAAGGAGGGAGGGAGGGAGGGAGAGAGAGAGAGAGAGAGAGAGAGAGAGAGAGAGAGAGAGAGAGAGAGAGAGAGAAAGAGAGAACACATACATGCACACCTGCCATGACATGCTTTTTGAGGTCAGAGTACACAACCTGTGAGAGTCGGTTTTCTCCTTCCTATGTATGTAAAGTAGTTTAGACCAGAAATTGACTGCCAGCTAGAGTTCATGTTCGGGTTCAGGCAGGCTTCCTACCTAGTGCTATACTAATTTATCATCCTTTGGAAGCCATTAAGGTTGGGCTGTTGAAGTGGAAGCTGAGAAAGGGTTCAGTTTTCCTGGAAAGGCTTGAGGTCCAGTGTGAGTGGCATGCTGTGGTGATGTAACCATGACATGTTCTCTGTGACTTTGTATTATGTTCACAAAATTGAATGTCTTGATGCCTTATTCAGTTTTGAGCATTTTTATTAGTTCATAAGCTATTTTGTTTCTCTTAGCTATTTAACTGTTAACTCTTAAAAAGAAAATAGGGGTTAATCTCAAAGCTATGCAACTGACTAAAGTAACTTAAACTATTAGCAGAGAGATTCCATAATGCTAAAATTTGTCCTTCACATTAGAGAACATTGTGTGTGTTGCTATGCCATGCTTTTATATACAGCTTTCATGTAAGAGTGCTGCATTCATTTCCATTCTCAAGGATGGTAGCATATGCTTGTGACATAATGCAGTCCTGAAGTGGTAGCCCATTGATTGTTACCATATTGTGTTTTGTCAAAGCAAGTCACAGATTCACCTCTCTAAAAAGAAAAACCTGAAAACAGTATGAGGCCGGGGGTGGGAGGGGGGGAGGAATGGTGGGAACCATGTGGTGACTCCTATGGCCCTCACATTAGCAAATATTTCAAATATTGCTTCCAACTTACAAGTAGTTTCAGTTAACTTTTTCTAGGTACCTTCACTGTTAGGCCAGTACTGCATTTCATTGGTGATTAAAATGAGCCATGGAGATAGTATCACTTAGTGATTATAAATGGAATTTCTTTTTTTTTTTTTTGTTTTGTTTTGTTTTGTTTTGTTTTTTTTTGTTTTTTTGAGACAGGGTTTCTCTGTATAGCCTTGGCTGTCCTGGAACTCACTCTGTAGACCAGGCTGGCCTTGAACTCAGAAATCCACCTGCCTCTGCCTCCCAAGTGCTGGGATTAAAGGCGTGCACCACCACTGCCCAGCTTAAATGGAATTTCTTTAAGTTAGTGTATTTCCTAGCTTACCCTGTCTATTTCAGGAGAAAGATTACTGAGAAAAAGCTCTTTGTTATCACCTGAATATCTTTTCCATCTTCAGAGATCAGTGCTGACTTCATCAGGACTAAAGTGGTCACTTGGGCCTGGTTGCTGGGCTTCTGTCACTGGAAGCTAGATGTGCCAAGGCAGGGGTGGAGGTGAAAAGCAGTTGTGTAAGTGGAAGCCACTGACTGAGACCTCTCAAGCTTGCAGCATGAGAACCTCCTATTTGGAGCACAGCTTCCTTAAGTCATTTAAATAAAATGTATTAAGCTTTTAACTGTACCCTTGAATCCTACTTCATTCACTACTTCCTAATCAACATTAGTCAGGTTAGGTTTGGGGTAAGAGAGCTTTTTAGCATTCTAAAGTTTTTGAGGCCCTTAGAACTAGCCACAGAAAACAGTTTTATTACAAATTTCAGGAGACATTCCAGAATTCTTCAAGAACAAAATAGATAAGTGAGCCGTGAACCGTCCTTGCTCTTATCACAAGGCTGGACTTTGAACAGAGTTTTGTAATTTAATATGAAATTGAAAACTAGTTGATACTCACTGGTCTCTTCATGTGTGGTGCACTTTCTAGTTTGACATAGTTTGTTCTTACATATAGGGAGAGGGAAAGAAAGAAAAGTATAGTTTGTGTTGGAATTTGGGTGTGATATTTAATGCAAAATGACCTCTGCATTTTCTATGAGTAACTAACTTCCTTTTAAGCCCATTCATTACTCTTGCTGTTAAACAGAGGAATAAAAGAAAACTTTGAATCAAACCATGCAGGTTCCTCTTAGTTAGCAGGCTTTTGCTTAACTGTTCCCCACTTTAACACACTGTAAACAGTAACAGGACAGTATATTAAAGTAGTCACTCCCATGTGTTGCTAAACCCACCAGGGATACTAGAAGTGTTGCCTTCCAGCTTACCCCGTATGCTCTGCTTTAATTGCTATAGGCTACTCCTGGGCTTCAGAGTTTAAACAGTAGGTAGCTCAGGCTATCCTTGGGTACAGCAAATTTTGGAAATAGCTTTACCAGCTAGAGGGTGTGATAGGGTAAGCATTTGTAGAGATGAATTCTCAGTTCTGGAGCTCTTGAGGTAATGGAGTTTTGTATTGAGTAATCAAAACTGCTAGTTTCATCAGCAAAAGGAGATTGGGTTGTATGAATGTCTTTGAAGCTGTGCCTTCTGGATACCAAAATGTATTCTGTTAAATTTCAATATGTAAAAAGCAAGATGGCACAAACAGCTCCAGAACTGGGGTTAGGCTGCTTGTGTCCTTATGAACCGATGAGTGTTCCCACAAAGTACTCAGTGCTAGCTAAAGAAAAAAGTTAAAACCTATTTAAAATGTGGAAAAATTGCTTCCCAATATTTTAACAGAGAGAGACTGAGAACACACAGCATTGAGTCATCAGGAAAACTGAAGATCTCCCCTGAACAACACTGGGATTTCACTGCAGAGGACTTGAAAGACCTTGGAGAAATTGGACGAGGAGCTTATGGTTCTGTCAACAAAATGGTCCACAAACCAAGTGGGCAGATAATGGCAGTTAAAGTAGGTGATGCCATGATTACTTTTGGTACTTTAATCAATTAGCTGAAATTTTGTGGTACAGCAACACCACTGCTCTGTTCTTACCTTTGTGGTAATAATGGGTGTTAAAAATTCTGTCTCTGCTTTCCCTGAGGGTGTTTTGTGTTAAGGTTGTCTTACTGGTTGTATGTTTTCTTGCTCTGGAATGTGAGTGTGTGAAGTATGTGTGTTCATTACATTTTTGCCATGATGCATTAACAGGTTTTAAACTTCTGGCCCCTTCACTGCCAAGGTGAGTTCAGGCTGGGCCACTGCACCCCTGGGAGCAGGGCAGTGCTGCTCTGAGCCAGGCGGGAGCTGGAGGAAGAAGCAGCACACTGGGCTGGGCAAGGTGCGGGGCTAGGGCTAACAGCAGTCTTACTGAAGGTTTCCTGGAAACCACACACATGCTGTTGCCACTAACCTCAACCTTACTCGGTCCTGACCGGCTCGGCTTCTGTTGGTTTATTCCATCTCTACTCAGTACTGCCCTGTTCCCTGGTTTAAAAGTTGTATCTAAATGTGTACCTTGTGATAATACTGTCACCCCTGTCCTAATTGTGTTGTGCCATTTAATTTGTTCATTTACCTTCTTCCCCTAAAAAAGGCCAGAAGTGGAGATTTGGTCTAAATCATACCCACCAAGCCTCTGTACCTGTGATGAACTGACAGTGTTCATCTTGCTCTTAATGGATTTGCATAACTGTACTTTGTTCAAATGTTTAAAAAGCATTATGTTCTGCTTAAGATACTCAAGGCACACCAGCAATTTGGGGGCAATCTTAAAAGAAAAAAACAAGATATGGCCATATTCTCACTAAAATCAAATTACCCATGAGAACAAATGACATCTCAGTTTATAACAGTTGAGAGTAGCTTTGCAGATAGTCTAATTCAATCTTGTTACGCTCTATTTTGAGTGTGTCAAAATGCCTTGCAGGGATGACACTGAGGAGTGGGTCTGTCTCCTACTATTTTAATGCTATCTGAAGCCTATTGCACCAGCATTTTGAAGGTATTTGTCTCCAGTGTTCAGTGTTTCCTCACTGCTGGGTCATGTCAGGATAATGCTAAATTAGTGCTGAGGAAACATTTTATGTTTCCTTCCAGTTTCTTGGTTTCAACCATGTTTTTACAATATGGAGAGAAAGGTGCTTTTGGTAGAAAGATGTGTATTCATAAAATTTTGCATATAGCCCACAGACCTATAAAAATGCACCGACTAGGACCTCTGCTCTAGAGTATCCATTAAAACAAAATGTGCCTCTTAGAGCTCGAAATGGTTTTTTTATTATTATCTTGTGCTCCTGCACTGTAAGAGGAGAAAATGATTGGATTTAGATGCTTCTGCTGAGTGTTCTGCTATCCTTATGCACTTGTCTCTTTGTGTGGGCATCCAACTTCAGTTGTAGGGGGGTGGAGGGAAAGCCTCATGGACAGCACAAGTTCTAAATTCTCCCATGTATGAGGGAAAATACTTTTAAAGATTATTACTGATATTTTTCTTATGTTGTGTGTACTTCATCTGTGGTGATCAGCACCATATGTTATTTAGTCATGTGGATAATCTTTAAAATGAGTAAAAGACTTTAAGGAAAAAAAGCATTTCATTGTGACATTTCTTGGTGACTAATTTGGTCGTATTTGGGATTGTATAATGGTTAATCAAGTTTTGAGAGTGAAAATGTATTGTTGTCCAATACTCATGATACATAAAATAGATACTATTATATATAATATCAGTGACTCTTTTGAGGGCTGCATTTCCAATGCTAATATGAATCCCAAGGCTTGTGTGCTCAGAGACACTTATGGAACCTTCACTTGTAGCTGTCAAATGTATACTTCCTAACTGAACTGTTTGTGTACTCCTTTAAGTAATTGAGTACACATAGCAGCTTGGGGCATGAGAGTATAGCAGTAAGGCATAACATAACAGGTCAGGGAATGTCATTGGATTCCATAACTTCATTAATACTGGAAGACTAAATCATTTTGGATCAATATGCCTTGATACCGTTGATGAATGATAGATATCACCTACTTTGAAATTTTAAACATGGATTTCTTTAGAGAGTCAGAGTCTTTGTCACAAGTCATCATGTAGGCACACAGAGCACCCTGACAAGTATGATTATATAGAAGGAATAAGTGGGTGAGGACGAGTTAGATTCGGCATGTTGTAGCTAAAGAGAGACAGCCACACAGTGAATAACTTTTTCATTTTTGTTAACTGAGAAACATTTCCTGAAATAGCCCGATGCTAGCTAGCATTTGAACATGTGTTTTGGTGCTGTGGAGAAGGATTGCTGTATTGGGCATTAAGTCTACCCTACAAATTATCTTCAAAATGTACTTGGAATAGCTGTGCAAAAGTGGACTGTGAATTTCTTTTCGTGTTTTGATTCCTCATTTTTACTTTTGAGAAAGCCTTTGCCTAGTTTGATTTAGCTACGTATAAGAGATGGTTGAAAGATGTCTTCTTAGTTACCTGAAATAGTGTTTTAAAGAATGAATTTGAAAATTGACTAAGATACAATCAGATTCAACAAGGAACATATGAAATGTGTCTTTAGACAGTTCCTGATATGTTCACAGACAGATGTAGACATTTTTAATCTCTAAGCTTTAATTACACTCAGTGGCAAAGCCCTATTGCTTGCTAGTGGATGTAAGTAATACAGTTTGCCTGTCAGCCCATGCCAGGATGATTGGGCCATAGCTGTGTAGGAGAAGTCTTTGTTGGCTGTGAGGTCTCCTAACGTGTTGTAAAAAGAGTACAGCCATCAACTCTTAACTGAATATTCCTTCATTCTTCACTTTGATCAGCATTCTCTACAAATGACATTTAATGTCCAATTACATTTTTTAAATTAAAAATTCTAGAACAGGTTCATAAAAACAAAACAATCATAATGAGATTCTCTCTCTCTCTCTCTCTCTCTCTCTCTCACACACACACACACACACATACACACTCACACACACACACATAGTGCAGTGCTTAAATTCAGTTAAAAATATCAGTTACCCCAGATTTATCATTTTTTTTATGGTGGATATAAATTTGTTTCTTGAAATATACAGCACATTCTCTATTCAAATGTTAATTATTATGCAATAAAATAACATACGAGAAATACTAACTGTAGTAGTAACTATTTATTGACATTTACCCATAGCTCTCTTTCCCCATCATTCCAGTATCCACTACTGTGTTCTCAGCTTCTGAGAGAAATGCATTCCAGGCTCCACAAATGAAATTGCAGTTTGCCTACAGAGCTCTCACAGAGGCTTCATGACCAGGGCTTCATTCTGTTGTATGGATGGGTAGTGTTCTACAGTGTGAATACAATGCATTCTTTTATCTCCTTAGAAATTAGATGTGCAACTTGATTTTGTGTATGCATGTTGTGAATAGCACTGCAGTGGATTTTGAGGTTAATGGGCTTTTTTCTTGATGGCAGGGTAGTCAAAAATAAAAGCAAACATGAAGTCACGGTCCTCTAAGAAAAGTCGGTTTCTCTGCATAGCTGTCCACAAGAGTTGGTGGTAGTAGGTAAATCTCAAGGTTTGGACTCAGTCTATTAGGGTTAAGTTTCTTAAGTAAGGTTAGAGAAATTGATGTTTGGGAGAAATACCTAATACCATCAGGATGTAGGTAATCAGAATCAGAAGATTCTGGATTTGGGAGCAGATGAGAAAGAGCAAATAAGGTGTCATACAGTAACTCAGACTGACACTTATATATGGTGACCAGCACCACTTGTTACTATGAGAAGGAAGAAGACAGACATGAATCGTCCAGCTAGGTCTTTCCACAGTAAGTACTGCATGCCCAGAGAGTGTAGGGATTATGATGATGTCTCAGCCCTCTGCTTGGGGAGCTTTCTGGGTTAATCAGGAAAATAGGCCATTTGTTTAGGTTGAATGCTTGTACCAGACTGCCAGTGGTGTGATAGTGTATGTCACGGCTTCAAAGATTTTCTTTTTGTTGCTGATTTGCCTGATATGTCTCAGTTTTTTGTATCTTCAACTCTGCTCCTTTGCCTTTTCTGTTTTATTAATTCAAATATTTTTAATTCAGGACTAACCATTTGATCTTTGATATTTGGATGCTGACTTCAGTGTTCTTGAACTAGAACCTAGATGCTTAGTGGGAAGGACAAGGTTTCCTATAGCTCAGCCCTTCTCTACCATCTGCTGGTGAGATCTACCCTTGGTGCAAATGGTACAGGTGTGGTATGTATAACTTTTCCAGGGATATATAAACATTTACCCTAAGTAGAGCACTAATGTCAGACCAAAGAAAGGCTCCTGCCCCGGGTTAGAGAACTAGCGTGTTTATTGGAATTACAGGGACAAGGTGAGAAATTACTTAGAGGAGTAGGAGAACTTGGGCAGTTAGTTGTGGAAAACCTCACCCAGTACTTAGGGAAGCTGCATCTCTGGTATTCTCGGGATACCCTTTCAGCTAGTTCAGCCTTCTGGAGAGAGCAGTTGTTACTGTTTGTATATACCCCAGGGCTCTGTGAGTCTTTAAAGTTTCAGGAGTTTCCTGGGCCTTTCACATTTCATTTGTTTTCCGCATTTAACCTCCCTCCTCTCTTTGTATTGGAAATACTTAAGTTTGAAGGAAATCAATACACAGTGCTCTACCTTTTCCTCTGTCTCAATGTTTCTGCTTTCTGTTAACAGTGCCATGTTCTCTGCGGAAGGGGTAATTGATATATCTGATTATTTTGTTCCATCTACCACTGAAGATTAGGCTACTGTGCTTCAGCAGCACTTATCTTCTCTCAGGAGCTTGACTGACTGTGAGTTCTCACTAAATACTGCTCATTGCAAGAAACAAGTTTCTCTTCATGTCACCTCGGCTGACAACAGCAGTAACCTGTGGTTGTAAATACAAGTGTTACAGAATGACAATTTGACAGGCACATTATATCTATTTAACAAAACAAGATGTTGTTTTTCTCCCCTCTCATTGGGGTCTATTACCTCCCCAGTCATGTGTTTTTGCCATAGACTACAGTAGAAGATACACGTTCCTTCTCTGCAGAGGGCCTTAAATTCAATCAGGAGGCAGTTGGTTGTACCTATGACAGTTGTAGAATGCAGTCTTAACCAGTTAGCACATCTTACCTGACATGTTGCTGGTATAGATCACAGGCTCCATAACTCAGCAATACTGTCAGTGGCAGTTAGCCCCTAGCAACCTACATGGTACCTTCCTGTACCACAGAAGTAAGCCAATGGGGAAAGGACTTCCATTACAATCCTAGTCTGATTCCTTCATGTCTGAGGCAAAGGCAGTGGTGTCATCAGCGTAGTTCTAGTTCTGGCATGCAACCAATAGCAGTGGCAGTAGCTTTTATGGCTTGTGGGGCTCAGGGCCTCCCTGACTAATAACTGACAAAAAGGAAGCCTAACTCCTAATACTCATTTTTCAACCCACAACTTTATGGCTCCTGAGAGTGCCATTTGCCACTCAACAAGATGCTTCCATTTAAACTCCTTAACTGCTCTCTTTACTGTTTTTCCAGATGCTTTTAAGGCACTTGAGGGTTACCATTATATAAATGAACCATTTTATAGAAGGTAGACAGAACCTGAAAGCCTGCTGTCTATTCTAAGCAAGTTGAATGGCTAAGAATATTTAGAAAGAAAGAAATATTATCCCAGGTCCAGAGCAGCATGAAAAGATCTCATCACTTGTCTCAGTTCTTTCCTTAGGAGAGTGTGTTGGGCAGGTGAGATGACTCAGGAAGAAAGGCCCCTACTGCCAACCTCATAGCCTTTGTTCATTTCCTCTGACTTGTGTACACACCCAACATACACACAGAGCAAATACAATATAGAAATATAGAATAAAGAAAATATAAAAACCATAAGTAACCAATGTTGGGTACAGCAGTGTGGAGGAGAAACACCATCGCATTTGGCACTCTAATCCAGTCCATGTCCATGAATCATCCACTGACCCATCATGGGGTACTGTGCTTTACTTTGTACCTGATGGTCTCTGTGGGATCATCTTGCTCCAGTTGGCCTGGCTTAGTCCCAGGGGGAGGAAGGCCACATTTGTGTCTGACTGGATCTGGTGCTTCAATTTTGACAGGCTCTGGGTGGCCCTTGCTTTTTCATTTGCCACATCTGGCTGCTCAAAGGGTGCCAAGCCAGGCAAACAGTCTTCACTCCCAGAGTTGGGTGACTTTTCCTAGGGAGAAGAGAACATTTTATTTACCCCAGGTAGGACTCCAGCGGCAGACCAGAGAACCAGCTCCCCCCAAGTGTAGCTCCATGAACCACTGAGTCCTTTAGTGCTGCTCACAGGGAGCACAGGTGAGGGATGACTTAGAGAGGCTTTGGTGACTTTCAGGCATCCATATCACTGAAAGCCCCACCTCAGAGTGGGTGATGACTCAGGAAAACTCCATTCCTTGAGTTCCCTGCACAACTTGTGTATGACAGAGCCAGCAGGAACCTCCTCTCTGGCTCTGTTATGCTGTCTGTATAACTCTAGGGTGGGAGTGTGTAGCGACTGCCAGCACTTGTGTTAGAAGTTCCATCAGTGAATGGTTTTGGTGGATGTCAGTGGTCAGTGATCACTGAGGAGAATGTTTATTTTAGTGTTTATGTTTATGCCTTACATACTGCTCTGAAAGCCTTAGTGGGACAGTGACAGAAATGACTTTGGTGGGAAAATTACCTTTGATATTATATAGTTCTTTATTAAGCAATTAAAAGACCATAATGATAACATTTAATTATTTAAATCTGGATGGGATGTAGAAGTCCTAGCTGTGTTGCTTGATTTGAAAAGATCTGTTATCTTGTGATCTCATTTTATTGATCAGATCATGTTAAGAAATTCATGACTACTTTAGAGGTGTATTTCCTATGCACAGTACAAATTGTGACTGCCCAAGAATGGGGATTCCACAAATATGGCAGAGCTGCCTCCAGTCAGGATGGGTTTTGAATTCAATCTGTGCTTTCTTTGCTGTAGCTCCAAGTCAGTGGTTTTCAGAGCGTGAGTTCCTTTTTGTAATAGTTTTACGTGAAACTCAGTAAATAAAATAAATAACTCGGTAGAGGTTAAAAGAGGCTGAGAATATACTAAAGTAGTAGAATGAGTTTAAGCATGCCTGAAGTCCTGGGTTCAGTCTTCAGCAGGACACAGATAAATAAAACAAAATGAGAGAAGAGCTTGGGACCATGGGAAAAGCGATAGCTCTTATCCATCAGCTTTGGAAGCCCTGAGAATACCAGTTCAAAGGCAGTATTAGAGTTGGAGGAAGGTAGTTTGGAAATGCTTGTTATAGGAGAATTTTCACCAGCCCATTGTGTATGTCAGATCATACCTGAATCTAGTTTCTAAAACTGACCATTGTTTAGTAGACCTATCTGAATTGTGATATTGAATTATATCCCAACATGCATAGCTATTTGGAGAAATACTAGGCTTATTATTATAGCTCTCCCTCCTTGGGTACATCTGAACTAATATTTGATAATTCCTAACTATTTTGCTGTTTTAAGCCTTTGTCCCTGATTATCCTGTAGATTTGGATCATTGTCTTTTTTAATGTCATAGGTACAGGAATGATGACATGATCTCTATACTCTAGAAACGCTAGTGTTGGTCAGTATTTTGAATGTATTGTGATGTGCTTAGAAAAAAGGAAGAAGCCCCTTTATCAGGTCTGTGAGAAAAAGCTAATATTGGGTGTACACCCAATATTAGCTTATTAATTTGGTGAATATCAACTTAGAAGTTTATGAATTGATTTCATTTATAAAAAGACTTAAGTGAATTTTCAGCTAAAATTCACATTCTTGTGAACTTAGTAACTGCAAGTATTCTTAATAATTTCATACTTAATAGATACCATTTATTACTTTTGGACATGAAAACAAATGTTGTATCTTTGATCTACATTTGATGCTCATCTCCATACCTCATAACTCATATCCTTCTCTGTTTTGGATAATGTCACTATCTGTTCTTGTGGATCATGGCACTATGAGATGTTTTGGGAATATAAGTATGTGATCTGTGTAGACTTGAGCAGCTAAAGATAAATTTGTTCAGCAGAAATCTGAGTCAATGGAAGACAGAAAATAAAAATTCTTAAGATGTGTGTGTGTGTGTGTGTGTGTGTTCCAGAGGCAAGTTGTATGGAGTAATGAGGCTATAATAGGTGAACAGAGTGCAGGGCATCTGCTTCTCCATTTTCTTCTCGGACACTGCTTAGCAGCAGATATTTAGTAAATAACGCTGTGTATATGGTACAGTAGTCTTGCTGCATGTTAATTATGAGGACTAGGCACATTTCCTGCCCTCCCTGTTTTTCTTTCTTCTTTGATCCTCTGAGTTTTTTCCCTCCCCTTTGCTCTGTTTCTATTTTTCCTCTTCCCTCCTTCTCCATTCTCTCACTCTCTTTTTTCCCCTCCCTTCCTGCCTCCCTTCCTTCTTTGTTCCCTCCTTCCCTGTGGACAGTTTCCCAGTGATATATTTGCTTATGTAACAACGGGTTTTAGAATTTTTGCATAGGCAGTATTAGCAGTGTCAACTTAACACAAAAGGTAAAACAGCTATCACTGGAATTTTTTATTTTTGTCGTGGGAGTAGTTTGTTGTTGTTTTGGTTTCTTTTTTTTTTTGGTCTTCATACACATTTGAGTTTGGCAGTTATTTAAAATAAGGAATGCACATATTTTGATAACTTGGCAATAGGTGCTTTTGTAGAGGAATGAGCCACATAAAGAGGAAATGGCTTCTATTGTTCTGCATTTGGTTGGCAGTACATTAAACTGACATTTTGCTTGTTAATGGGCAGTGGGTTGTTGTTTGAATCCTCTATCAGGTTGCTTTAGCTGGGCCCTGGGATAACTTGAAAAGTATGCACTGATTTCTTCAGCAGTTACTGAGCCTATCGTCTTGCTCAACGTTTCTTGGCCATCCCCCCATTTCTGATCAGGAAACCTGCTTCTTTTACATTGGAGTACCTCTGAAAGATGGACCTGTGCCTCAAGTGTGATGTCTAATTTACCTTAATAACTTTCTATACTGTCCTCTGCACCCTCAGCTGAGCCATACAGAAACTTGACAAATACTGGTCACGTGAGGACATAGGACTTCTCTGTGAGGACGGGCCTGTGACCTTCCCCATTCCTGCGGCACTTTATTTTAGCCTCTTTATATCCATTTTCTCGATTTCAAAACAAATGAAGTGACAGACTGAGAGCTGTGTTCCATGTTTGTTCTCTTTGCTGTTTTCAAGTCTATGGAATGGCTGCTTACTGAAGTGGATGCTTGATCTCCTTGGCTCTTGATTCTAATGTGATTGTTGACTCATATCCTTCTTGCCTGCAGTGTTCTAATTCAGGAACTGACATGTGTCCTGCACCCTGTGGAGCCACAGTATCTGGTCAATAGCAAACACAGCTTGCCATCTTTTGGGGTTGGCTTGTTTGTTTGTTTTTAACTCTAGGTTATCTTTGGAATATGTGATGACCCAATTTTCCTCTCTACAGACAGGAATGGAATCAGGAACCCAGAGGCCACTGCACACACATCATCTAAGAGATAGAACCTGTCATTCTGCCTCACCTTTGCTCATAGCTTAATGTGGTAGGAAGAAAAACTCGGTTGAGCTGGTGAGACCAAGTAGTTGTCCACCAGACAAAGGGAGTCAGAGAATGTCATTTAGGTAGGCTCTGGCTGACCTCTTGAAATGCAGAGATTTTGGAGAATCCTGATTTGACTGTAAGGGACAACCTTAGTCAGAGTTATGGCAAGGCAACCATCTTGTGTTTATTTAGCACTTAGCAAAATGCTCCCTGATGACCCTGTGTAAAGACAGGCTGTTAGTCTTAGTCACTGTTCTGTTGCTGTGGAAAGACACCACGACCACGGCAACTTTTGTAAGAGAAGGAAGGCATTAAGGGTTTCCTTACAGTTTCAGAGGGTTCATTATTTTCAGTGGCAAGAAATATGGCAGCATGCATGGCAGCGTGCATGGCAGCGTGCATGGCAGCGTGCATGGCAGGCATAGTGCTGCAGAAGTAGTTGAGAGTTACATCCTGATCTGCAGATAGAGACACTGGGCCTGGTATAGACTTTTAAAACCTCAAAGCCCAGCCCCTAGTGGCACACTTCCTCCAACAAAGCTACACCTTCTTTTCAAAGAGTACCACTTCCCATGACTAGGCATTCACATATATGAGCCTATGGGGGCCATTCTTATTCAGACTACCACAGACTTATTAGGGGAAAGGAAGTCCTTTGAGCCTTTCTTACTTTATTTTTCCTACATATCCATCCTTAGCCATAGTCAGCCTTCCTTCCTACTTTATTTGTCACATACAAGTCTTTCTAACCTTACCCCTAATAAGGATTGGTTTATCATACTGCTTCATTTTCTTTGGACTCTGGGTCTTTGTCCTCAGCCATGGAAATAAATGTAGACAAGAAAAGTGGAGGATGGGAGTGGACACATTTATGACTTCATCAGGTTATGTTGTGCCAATAAGAAGGAGTCACCTTAGTTTTCTTCTGGATTGTATGCTCTTATCTCCATCTGTTGCTTCTCTGCCTCCAGTCCCTAGGCCCTCCTGTGATTTTAGTTTGTGAGCTCTCCAACTCCTTTCCGTAATAGCATGCGTCTTAATTTACTTGAGAATTCTCATACTATTTGTTTTGTTGCTAGCCATTCATTTCCCATGAGTGTCAAATGTGTGGGAGGTGTGGGACAGGGTTAGAAAAGCATGGTGCACTGTGGGAAGAGCCACCTCAGAGGTCTGAGTGAAAAATTAGAGGATGGCTGCTACTCTCATGTTTGTATCATTGTTCAATATCCGTGAAAAGGATTGTATTTGTACTTTATTTAAATCCAGGTTGGAGAAGCACAAGGCACTGGGGACTGCAGATGTGGCTTAGTGGTAGAGCAACTGGCCAGCCACACCAGGAAGAACCTTCCCTCCCTTCACAGTCCTTAATTCCAGCCACAGGGAAACAGAAGTGCAAAGATGAAGCAATTCTCACATGCTCAGAATTTGAACCAAGGAACTTATGCATGGTTGCTAAGAAATGTTCATTTGTTTACATCTTAAGTTTAAGCTTACTGCGAGTGATCAGCTCACTCAAGGCCTGGGTTCTCCGTCCTTAACCACCACCAACAAACTCAAGGCACTCTGCATGAGGCCAGTGTGTTAGTGTTAAATGAATTAGTAATTTCTAGCTGCTGCACTGTTTTAGAAAAGATAGTAAGCTTCCAACAGCTTCTTAGGAATTTGGCCGACTTTTCCCTGATATATTATTATAAATGAACTTCTTTAATCATGAGATGACTTTTCAAAGTGTTTCATGGTCTCTAACAGACATTTCATCCTACTCTTTGACTTAAAACAAAGAAGATAAAAGCTGTGTTGCCCAATCTAATATCTGTCTTATTCAGCTTATATTTAAGATGTAAATAAACGAACATTTCTTAGCAACCATGCATGAGTCCCTTGATTCAACTTCTGAGCATGTGAGCATTGCTTCATCTTCACAGTTCTGTTTCCCTGTAGCTGGGATTAAGGGCTGACTGTGAAGGGAGGGAAGGTTCTTCCTGGTGTGTTCAGCTGTATGTATTTACCCTGCTCCCTTAGATTAACCCACAGTGGCCTGTTGTTGCAAATGGTAGAAACCTTTCCCATGTTACTGCTCTGATTCCAGTAAGAGAGTGTCCTGTAGCAACTGTGTTACTACTCGATTTATACACTCTATCCTTAGAGATTCTCTAACTTGAGTTATTTATCAAGAACTAAGAGTCGTTAACTTGAATGTGCTGTTAATGTAGGTTTATACTTGTAGTTAATTCTCCTTTGGGAGAACAGGTAAGCCTCTGAATTGGGTTAGTTTGTTAGGCGTTCATTTTGATGAATGTTCCAACTCAACCCCAAAACTTTACTGTAGTTACTGAGCTATGCTTTCTCAGTTCAACTCATTCAGGTGGAATCCCAGCAGCTGGTTGCTGCCCTCTACCCACAGTACTCAACCAAAGTGAGAAGGGAAGGAGGCATGAGTCTAGTGCGGAATGTTCAGGGCATAACAGTGTCATGTTGACCCGAAGGAAGCCATCCAGCACAGCAGTTGTGTTCCTTTATGTACAGAAGTGAACTGAGAATAGTGTTGCAAATGAGCAGATTCTCCTGCCAAAGCTAAGAGTCCAGGAACTGTCCTTCATTCTGGATAAGAACAATGCTACCAGGAAGTCCAGCTGGACCCCTATGCTAGGGAGCAGCATGTTTTCTTTCTTTAGGGACAGCAGAGTTGGGAAATCTGCTTCCAGAAGTCACACATGGATATGAACTGTTGGGGTTTTTGCTGTAATGTCTTTTTTAAAAGACTTGGACAAACTTTATAAAAATAAAAATTAGGAAGACAAAATTTAAAATCATGGTTTCTAATCATGTGTGTTAGTATTTACCAGTATAGACATATAGATTGAAAAAAGTTAGAAAATTAATAATTAAGAAAAAACTTGAATTGTAAGAATTCATAAACTATTACATAGAAATCTTTTTCAGAGGGTATTTTGAAATTTCTCTTATTTATCAACTCTTTGTTTTAAATTCAGATATGTTGAAATAATAAAATTCTTTTAAAAAACATGTTGACTATTTTACAACCACCCAACCAATTTGTATTATTAAAATAGAAATAAATGTTAATTCAAATAATTACTGATTATTAATTATTAATTACAATTATCTCTGCCATATTTTGAACAAATACAAATCACTTATCTGCTTACTTAGACTTTTAAAAAATATCTTTTTGAAGTAAGATAATAATGTTGATTTAGAAGCAAAGTCATTCATATCAAACAATGAAAATACGGACACAATAGTGAAAGAAAGAAAAGGTTCTCACCTCTGAGGGAACTAGTTGTCCTTTCTGTCTCCCATTCTTACTTTTATCTTTATTTCTATGACTGTGGTATTCAGTGTAACATTTTTCATTGAAGTCAAGACATTTCATTTGGTATGAAACGCTGTAGATAGCAAGGTATGAGTTTTAAGTAAATACACTTTAAAATACGTATTTGGAGAATACAGGATCAGTGCCTGGTGTAGTGTCAAAACACAAAACTGAGAGAACCCACTTCTGATCTTTAATTGCTTGTTCTCGTGTCACATGGAATACTCTTTTGTATCTCTGCCTCTGGCTTCTCTTCTGTAAAATGGGCTCAAGAATTTAATTGACTGCCTTCACTCCTTGCAAGAACATTGAGGACAGATACCTCGAAGTCTTGGAGGACAAAATGCTACCTTGTGTATTTGTTGATACTAACTTACCTTGTAAGTATGTGCTTTGTGTTGTGTACAGTGACACAGTGTGACATTGTGAACTTTTTTTATGAGAATAAAAGTTCTTTGCATGCTTTATTGTTAAACTGTATTTCCGTTATTAATGTCTTATATTTTCTGAACTTGATTCTATTCTATCTTACTAGTGCAGTGGGGAATGTTCATTTGAAGTCTATGTATTTTATAGTGTTCTGGTTGGGAGGTAGAGTATAGATGTTTTCTGACAGAAATGTGTAGAGTTGTACAGTTTGGTGAGGACCCTGCCCAGGTCTGTAGTATACAGAGGACTGTCTTTTTCAGCTTAGGAGTAGACAGAAGGAGCCCCCTGTTTCTCCATTTTAGGATCCCACCCACTCCCAGGTTACACTGACCTGCATGCAGAACCATGAATAGAAAGTGGAGAAAACTTCCTGTTTACAACATAGAGGAAGTTCAGTGAAGGAAGAGCCAGTTAGGATTTGAAAGGCTTGGATTCTCATCTCTCTGCTCCCCCTTCTCGGCCTCCCTTTTTCTGTCCTAGATGATTTCCCATCGCAGTCTAGTGATGAAGATGCTAGGTGGTCGGAAAGGCTGTTGTTACATTGCATGCTAGAGCTGATACATCTGAGGTGATGGTTAAAAATATAGTTGTGTGAAGCAGCCTACAATTATTTATGTGAAAACTTCTATACTCTGATTTTTTTTTTTTTGTATTTGCATGTGGGCGTAATTTTCAGAGCCTAAGAGCATTATTGTGTAAGCCTCACCACCATCAGTGAATGTGTGACCCAGAGTCCTGTGCCCTTAAACAAATTCTTGAGTGCTTTTTTGTTAAATGTTCTGTGATCAAACTTATAATTATAAACTATAAGGAAACATGATCATTTTTTAGACTGCTTAATATTGTGAAGTTTGGTAATTTTCAGTACTATGGTAAAGGTTTTACTCCAGTTTCTAAAACTATTCTGTTTGCATGACATCTGTTATTATTCTTTTCCAGAGAATACGGTCAACTGTGGATGAAAAAGAGCAAAAACAACTTCTCATGGATTTGGATGTAGTAATGCGGAGTAGTGATTGCCCATACATTGTTCAGTTCTATGGTGCACTCTTCAGAGAGGTACGGGGGACCCACGGGGTTTTAGCTGATCAGTGCTTATCTAATCTGGATGAGTAAGAAAGAGCGGGGTTAATTCTACTCTTCAGCACAGTGCTGCACACTGTGAACAGTGTGAACAGTGACGTTGCCTCTCTATAGTACAGCACTATCCTCCTTAACCTGTGGGTTGTTCTTTCTGCTTAGGATTGTTTTAGAATGCCACTGAGGTTCAGACTCAAAGCTTCGTATATTAAAGGATGGTTAACATCCATCTATCTATATATGTGTAAATATTTCTGTGTCTTTGTGAGTGCTACTTCTGACTGCCATTGGTTTTTTCCTTCATGTTTTCTGTTAAGGATGTGACACATTTGTGTGTCAGTACTTCAGTGTAGATTTTTAAGAATTATTATGTTTTTTTTTTTTTTTTTTTTTTTTTTTTTGGTTAGCAATGAAATGTGTGTTATCTTGACATCTTTAGTTTTGAAAAAAATACATTCTAACTAAAATGTCACTTTCCCTTTTGCCTTTTCTCCCACTATCCTCCTTTATGCGTTTATTTCACTACAGTTTGTGCTTTTTTGCCCCACCCACCTGCCCTTCCCTCATTTCCTTTCACCTTCCATTTTCTAAAGGTCCCCCTTCTTCTGTCAGTATTTCATTACACCTCCCTGTTAACTTCACCCCTTCCTTCAGGCCTCTTCTTCTCCTCTCAGTTCCTTCTCTACTTTGGGTGTGCGTGTGTGTGTGTGTGTCTGTCTGTCTATCTATCTTCTGTATGTGGCAAAAAATATGCAGCATTTGTCTTTCTGAATCTAGCTCATTTTGCTTCACATGATTATCCAGTTTTATTCACTTTCCTGAATTGGCTGCAATTTCATTCTTTACAAAAGAATTCCATTTGTGTTTGTACCATATTTTAGAAAATTCGTTCATCTGTTAGTAGACATCAAAGCTTGTTCTGTACCTTGACTGTGAATAGGGCAACAAAGATATGAATGTGTTAGCAGCTCTGATAGGCTAATTTAGATATTCAGACGTATACCTAAGAGTGGGCATGACTCGAACATATGATACTTCTACTGCTTGTGTGTTGGAGGGACCACTAGTATGGGGTGACCCCACCCATAGTGGTCTGGGCCTTACCCCATAAATCATTTATTGAGAAAATGCCCTACAGGCTTGCCAATCTTATAGAGGCATTTTCTCTGTTGAGACTTCCCTCCTCTCTGATGACTCTAGCATGTGTCAAGGTGACATAAAGCTAGCCAGAACAGGGATTGTGCTGAGCCTGTAATTTGCTTTGGGTCACGTGTATCTAATTTTCACAATGTTAATTCTGCCAGTTAATGTGCTTGAGAGTTCTTTCTATTCTTCAGTTTCTTCCAGGTTTTAAAGTTTATCCTTTTGATTAGGGTTATTCATAGGTATATTATTATTATTTACTTTTAGACACTGTGATGAATGAGGTTTTGGTTTTTGTTTTGTTTCACCCTCCCCCCCCACCCCCCGGGGGGGCAAGTTTATTGCTGGTATATAGTATATTTGTAGTAGAATACAAAATGCAGTGTATGTCTTGGTTACTTTTCCATTGCTGTGAAAAAACACCATGACCAAGGCAACTTCTAGAAGAAAGTTTTGAGCACCTTATAGTTTCAGAGGGTTAGAGTTCATGACCATTGTCATGACCATCGTGGTGGGGAACATGATAACATTCAGGTAGGTGTAAGCATGGTGCCACAGAGCTTACATCCTTATCAGCAGGTAGCAGATAGAGCAAATTGGGAATGGCATGGGCTTTTCAAACCTCAAAGCCCACCCCTAGTGATGCATCTCCTCCAACAAGGTCACACCTCCTAATCTTTCCCAAATTCCACCACCTGGGGCACCAAGTAGTCAAATATATGTTCGTGGAGATCACTCTATTCGAACAATGGAAGCTACTTTACTGTGTTTATCACATCTAGGGTTTTCTGGCGGAGTCTGTAGGGTCTTTTAAAAATAGGATCATGTCAGGTAGGCATGATGGTGCATACTTTTAATCCCAGGACTTGAGAGGCAGAGGCAGGCTGCTTCTTGTGAGTTTGGTGCCAAGCTGATCTACAAATTTAGTTCTAGGACAGCCAAGGCTACAGAGAGAAACTCTGGGGATCATGTCATCTATAAATAAAGATTATTTTGCTTCTTTTATTTATTTTTTTCTTTTCTCTCAGCCAAGACTCAGCATTGCATCAAAGGAGAGTGGGTAGCCTTCTTTCTTTTCTGATGTTAGAGGAAGTGCAACCAGTTTCTCTTAATTCACAATAATTTTGACTATAAGTTTGTTATATATGCCTTACGTTGTGCTTAGCTATGTTGTTTCCGAGCTTAGTTTCTTTTTCATCCTGAACGAGTGTTGCACTTGTCAAAATGTTGTTTACATCTATTGTGATGATATGTAATTCTCTCCTTGAGTCTTATTTATATGCTATACTTTATTGTATGAGGTAGCCTGAATGGTAAATGTCCCCCATAAGTTCAGGCATTTGATACTTGGTCCCCAGTTCCAGTTGGCAACACTGCTAAGAGAGTTTTAGGAGCTAGGACCTTTCTAGAGGCAGTATGTCACTGGAGGCAGGCTTTAAAAATATATAGTCATATTCTACTTACATTTAACTTTCGGCTTCATTTTTGTGCTTAAAGATGTAAGCTTTCCTGCTTCTGCTGCCACTTACCACTATGCTGGGCTCTATCTGTCTGGAACTGTAATTCAAATAAACTCTTGCTTTTAGAAGTTGTCTTGGTTATGGGGTTTTATAACAGTAACAGAAAAGTAGCATATAAGTATATATGTGAAACAATCGTTACATTACTCACTGGACTGAAAACAGCTTGGTATTTATGGGTTTTTGAATTCAGTTTGCAAGTATATTATTGAAAATATTCTGTATATGTATGGGTTTGGTGCTGTTGGAATGGTAGCTTTGTAGAATGACTTTGCTGTTTCTTCCTTTCTATTTCATGGAATGGTCTGAGGATGTTGGTGCTGGCTCCTCTGTAGAGGCCTGATTGAATTCAGCAGTCAGGCTTCCCATTCTGGGCTTCTTCTTGTTGGGACATTTTATTACCACTTCAGTTTTATTGCTCCTGTGGATCTGTTTAGTTGCTTTTTATCTTTGTGATTTAATTTTAGTAAGCCATATATTGCCTATAAATTTATCCTTTCTAGATTTTGTAGTTTTTTTAAGAATATGTTTTCAAAGCATCCCCTAGCAATTCTCTGTCACTGGCATATGTTCTAGAGAAATCTATTAAGTTAATTTTGTCTGTGGTGTCATTTCAATTAGCTTGTGCTGTTATACTCTTTGGCAACATTTTATAGTTGATTTTTGTGTAAGTTTGTTTGTTTTTTTCTTGTTCAATCCATTCTTGTGTGCCCTACCACTTTAATTTCTGTTGGGAATTATGTCTGTATAAATATTTTATTTTGTAAATGGTTGTAGGTGGTGTGTAAGTTGTTGAATTTATCTAGATTTCAGGAACCTTACTTTGTTAATTTAGTAATTTTCTTCATCTTCCACCTTTGTGTCTCAGTAAATGTATATTCGAATTCCTTGTTTTGTGTTTTAGCCGTGTTTGGTTTGAACATGACAGGTGTTACTGTCACTTTTCTTTCAGGCAACTCAGCTGGTTTTCCTCCCATTTTCTCCATTTTCCTTTTTCCTTCTTCAAGTGAAGCTCCTGGCTTTTGTCCATTTTTAGTTGTGGACAAAAGGAGTTGTCAGAGAGATAAGAACTTCATGTTAGTTATGTGCCGTAGAAATGGCAAGGCCTTCCCTTCTGGGGCTCCTTGCTGTATTTGCTTCTCATTTGCAGTTCCCAGTTTCTTCTTCCCTCTTGTTGTCAGCCTGCTCCCAACCCCATCTACATATTAACTTTAGCTTTTAGCACATGCAAGACACTTGATGTTTTACATTTGTGAACTTACATGACCTTTATTACAGTCCATCAGAGGTGGTAGGACAGAATCATTTCATAGACAAGAAGGGAGAAAACCTGGGCTTCCATAAACAGAAAGTATCTGGCCTCCCAGGATCTCAGCATGAGGGCTCTTTCTACCTTTGGGATTACTTACTTTGGGTGGGGCTTTGAGTAATCTGTAGTTTTCTCTAATAGAAAGCTGTAGCGAATCTACTGAGGTGTCATGAGATCAAAATAAAATTGAGTATGTGTTTTGGTGAAGTTTTGATTTTTCTGTGAGAACTGTTCTCTGAGAACACTATAGAAAGGAAATGTAAAGATTCTTTGTCATACATATGTTCTCTAGTCGTCTAATGGCATAAACGGTTTACTGTCACTTACCTCAACATTCTTCA
>JANHMN010000002.1:54257387-54292168 GCA_030674055.1 Rhabdomys pumilio
CTTGTCACTCACCACAGTGTTCTTCAGTGTGTTCTCATCACACTTGTAAGTCACTCACCTCAACGTTCTTCAGTGAGCACTTGTCACACCTGTGAGTTAAATATGCTTGTGTTGTGAGGGTGAATTAGTGAGCGCATAAAAGTTGTTAAAGATGGTTTTTGTCATCTGATAGTTGTTTTTCTCCTTTTGTCACTGTTTTGTTCTAGTTCTTTACCTGCTGAGGCCCTTCACTTTCCTGATTACCTCTCTTACCACAGGGTCAAGAAATGGAACTTAAGATACTCTTTTCAATGTTGTATACCATTCTGAGCTTAGAGTTTTCTAGTTTTTGTTTTTTTCTTTCTGACTTTATGGAATATTAAAGATCTATTCCTAGAAAAAAAAAAGGTGATTCTATCAAATGTTAATATGGCTATAGTAGGCGCCCCTTACCTGCAGGAGGCACATCCCAACAAAGCTAGTGGATGTCTGAGACCTCTGATATTACCATTCTATGTATGGTTTATTCTTACACATATATATGTGAAAAAATTCAATGGAATATTGGCAAGGAAAATGTTAATCATAATTTTACCAATCATAAGGTGTAACAATTCTAACACCTTAGGAACCCTTGAAATGCAGCATTGTAATACTATGGCAGTTAATCTAATAACTGACATGATTACTGTAGAAACATGGCTACATGGGGGCCATACCAGGTACTATAGAAAGTGTGTTACAGAGGATGAAATGATGACTCACACCCGTGGTGGATGGTAGGGCATCACAGGGTGTCATCACCTGTGCACATAAGTAGCAGTTTGAAACTTATCACTAGAACACTGTTTGTACTGTTATCAGATCACAGTGACTGCAGGATAGCAGGGACTTCTTCCTGTGTGTTCATGATAAGATTGCTTTCATACACTTGTTTAATTGTATTGATTTATTGGAGACAAACATAAAAATGAGCAGTTATACATTATGAGACAGTGGTAAGTGTATGTGTTTCTGCGTGAATGGAAGGATATCCTGGGACTCAGAAGCCCAGGACCACACAGCTCTGAGGTGGGACAGCATCCCAAAGGAAGGACATCCTGAGACATGGGAGCTCAGGAACCTTACAGCTCTGAGATGGGACAGCATTGCAAAAGAAAGATATATTCCTGAAACACAGGAGCTCAGGAACCGCACAGTTCTGAGGATGCTTCCTCAACAAAGGTGTTGCAGCTTCCGGGGCAGGGTGTCTCCAGATGAACTGATGAACTTAGCCTCAGCCCCACTCCTTTGCTTCTTCTCTTTTTTGCTTCTTTTCTTCTCATCTTTTTACAACAAGAAAGTCACTCCAAGCCATAAATCTCATGAAAGAGATTTACTGAAGGGAAGAATCTCGAAGGAGAAGGAGGATGGATGAATCCACGGATGGCTGCCCTCTGCTCTTGGTAGTGGGCAGCAGGGACTTGGACAAAGAACAGTGCTTATATAGGGTTTCTGAGGTGGCAGAGCCTTTCAGGGCAGAGACATCCAGATTGGAGATTGGTGGAACTTCAAGTCCTGAGCTTGGGTAACTCAGGAATTGGTGGGTTTTCCTGTTCAGGGATTAGTGAATCTCTTTTCACTCCCTTTTTCCTGCATCAGACCCGTGGATTAGGGTGTGTAGTCCTTCCCAGCTTCAGCCAACATTTGCTGTGGCACCATCTCTTTGAGGATGATCAAGGAGGCTGGAGAGGAGGTGCTGCCATTATGGACAGCTCCTGTGGGACATTTTATTCAGTGCTGTTTCACCAAGGCTATAGGCTGAGGAGGAAAGACTGTGTCCTACCAAGGACAGCTGCTCATGACTGCAGTAAGCTGAGGTAGGAAAGTGTCCACCGTGGACAGCTCCTGTGACAGCTGCAGGCCGAGATGTTGTGGTGCTGCCATTTGATAGGAGCCATCATTTTTGACAGCTTGGGGCAGGGGTGGAGCAGCATCTTATGACAGCTGTAGGCTGGGGCAGGGAGGAAGGACCAGCTGCTGGACTACAGTAAGCACTGCAGGGAACAGACAGGGTAAAGGAACTCAGTAAAGAGACTCATCTCATCGAGAAGGCTTCTGATTTGAAGATGACATTAGCTATTTGTTTTAAGCTTTCTAATGAGCAGTTTTATTAGTTTCTTAAACTCTTTTGTCAATGAAAAAGGATGGTCTTCCATTATTTCCTAATTGTGTGTTTGGTCATGGTAGAATTAGAAATTCTTATTAAAGCACATAAGTTTTCTGTGTAAACTAAGACTGGGTAAAATAGGGACTGAAGAGATGGATCAGTTGTTAAAAGCATTGAGAGCTCTTGTAGAGAGAATCCAGGTTCCATTTCCCAGGAGATTTGACACCCTCTCCTGGTATCCAAGAGTACTGCATTCTCTCTCACACAGAGACATGCTTTAAAAAAAAAAAAATGAATAAAATTAAAAAAAAAAAAAAAAAGACAGACTGGATAAAATAGGATTTGGCCACATAGTTATGTTTAAACTCAGATAAGACATTCTTTCCAGGTCCTTAATGATGAATAAAAAATATCACAAGTTAGATATTCAGCAGAGGTTTTACAAAGATTCTCTGTAAAAGTAGAGGAAGATGTCTTCCTCCTTAATTCTGTTTCTGTCCTAAGTAAGGGGAAGATGCTAGTGTTTAATATCAGGATTTTAGTGGTGACGAGTATCTTTTGTTTTACAGGGCGACTGTTGGATCTGTATGGAGCTCATGTCTACCTCGTTCGATAAGTTTTACAAATATGTATATAGTGTGTTAGATGATGTTATTCCGGAAGAGATCTTAGGCAAAATCACTTTAGCAGTAAGTATTTAGCGTTCACATTACTGATGTATAACTCTGTTGTATGATTCTGGTGTTTGTGAATGCATGTGGTTTTAGATTCTTGTTGCCTTCCTGAGAAAATCATTTGAGTAGGATAAGAGATGAAGTCTCATTTGTGCTGTAATTAACATAATAGATCTGAGGAACATTTTTTCAAAACAAGGAAGGTCTGTGAATACTATAGCTTTGTTCTTATTCAAATCGCAAGAAACTATAACAGACTGTTAAGTAAAACTAGGAATGCTATTTTATATTTGTTTTCCATGTTGTTTTAACTATTTTTATATAGTTTATATTCCTAAGCTAATCAGAGTGGAAGAAGTCTGTTTTGAAGCTTTTTGACAGATTGTGTTTTGCTGTGGTTTAGGAACGAGGATTATTCAGTCTAAATCATTTAAAATGTTGACTTGTCATCTTAGTAGCCAGCATTATGATGTGACCAATTTGCAGTTACCAGACTATAAAAAGGGAAGAGCTCTCCTCTGCATGTGTGCTATGAGTCCACAATAACTTACTTGTCTGATCTCATCTTTTAGTTGATAGTGTGTACAACTTTTTAACAATAAAAAAAAGGTAACTTATTTTTTATAAAAGTAATAAGACATTTAGAGCCCCCTGAGACTCTGAGCCAGAGATACTCGTGTAGTTAGTTGATGTGAGCACTAAATCATATGTGGTTGCTTATGACTTACGATTTCTGTGAATCAGCAACCCTCCCCCCATTTCATAGTCAGTTGCCAACTTAGTGATTTCTAAAGCTAATGAAACTGATTTAAAAATATAAACACAATTCCTGAACTCTTTCAGTTGTAAGAAATGTGTGTATCTAGTAAACTTTTAAAATTTTGATTAAATTGTAATTAGTAAATTATCTTAAAGTTGATGATTTGCTAAAAAATTTCCCTGCCAAATTGATGGTTAAATTTAAGTCATTTATGAGCTAGCTAACTTTGAGATACTTATAATGCTATCGAGGGAGACTGAGTTGAACTAGAAACTATTCATTGTTGAGATGAATATGTAAACCTTACATTAATAGTTTAGCCACCCCTCCAGTATATGAAGCCACTGTAGTCTTGGAACTTGCTGCTGTTCACAGTATTGGGATATAATAGTCCTGTAGTAGAATAGTACCGCAGTTCTCTACAGTAATTGGATAATTACAGTAGTTAATGGTGAGTGAGTATTATTTGTGTTGAGCCCAGATTCTGTCACATAATATTTCTGGTAATTCTATGGTAAGTAATATCCCATTGTTCTAGATGGTAAACCCAAAAGATTTGAAATACTAATTTGCTTTGGTATTTACATGGTTTTGAGTTATTGATGGTTAAAGCCCTTACAACCTGATCTCATAACCTCACTCTTACCTACAGCATACAAATATAAATATACTCATGTATGAGTATCATGTATGTACGTAGTATGTGTGTGTGTGTATATGTGTGTGTATATATATATTTCATATGTGTGTGTATATATATATATATATATATATATATATATTACATCTTATACTTAGCACATACTATATACTTAGTATATATACTTAGGTATATATACTTACTACATCCGTGTTTATATTTTCAGACTTGGTGATCACCTTATATATTAAGCACAATATTTTATATTACCTCCTATAAAGTCTCTTGCTAATTAATAGACCAGTGAACATACAGGAAGACTTATGAGATAATTCAAGGTGTTCTTTCTGCATTTCTCATATTATTCCTCTGATGACAGCAAAGACTTGACTTTCTTTTTTCTTTTAAACAGCAAATTTATTGGCCTGTTGTCAAGTCTCTGTTTCCTCTCTTTCTGAAGAAGCCTATGATTTCTAATACATGGGTAGTGTGACCCAGGCCAGGACATGTTGCTATTGCCTGAGCAGATACCTTGGCTCTGCAGAACTTACTTCAGGAGTTTAGTGAATGATTGTGAGGAGCTAAGCACTTAAAAAATTATCACCATCATGGATAGCAGAACCATCTTTTATGATTGTACAGGTTTGAGGGACAAAAAAATATAACTTTTTACTGAATTAATATATAAGTCATATTACTGTTTTAGCTGTCAGGGAAGACTATATAAAAGGCAGCTTGTCAGATGTAAAATTATATACCATCATAATTCAAAATACAGAAGGATAGCATTTCAAATGTGAAATGGAGAAAGCATAAAGAGGGATATGGAGAATATTGCTTGTGATAGGTTGTTGGGCTATTTTATTAAATAAACAAAGATCTTTATCCTATCTCTTCTTTTTCTTTCTAGACTGTGAAAGCACTAAACCACTTAAAAGAAAACTTGAAAATTATTCACAGAGGTGGGTATGGATTGCTTTCTATGGAATAGGAATATAGCTTGACTTTTGACTATTTTGTGGGTTATTTTTCTTCCACCCTTCTCCACCCCTTGTTTTCTACCCTTTCAACCCCTTAGTACTAGGTAGGAGAGAAAAAAAATTAAAGGGGAAAGAAAAAAAATTAAAGGTGGTGTTCTGCTTAGACTCCTTCCTCCTTAGGGACATTGAGTTCCTTGGGGCAAGTTTGATCGTCTCCATCAGGATCTAATTTCTTTCTGTTTCTTTGCACACAACTACTTGACATACTGCCACAAATTGCAACCAATAGCAGTCAGCCACCAACTGGCCAACCAACAGCAGCTTCTATTGGGACTCTGGGATTTATATGTTCTCTGAAGAGCCTCCAGAATTCCAAAAGTCATACAGCTACAGATAGTACAAAACCATGTCCCTGCTAGAGCACAAGGCAAATCATAGGTAGCTGCTACTGTAGATAATCTGAAGGAGCCCCATATCCCATATCTGGGATTAAAATGAAAACATTCTTGTATTTCTGTGTTTAAAAAACAAAACAAAACAAAACAAAAAAAACCCAACAAACTTCCACTTCACAGGAGTCAACTCTTTTTCCTTTAGTTGGTTAAAACATTTAAAAATGAAAACTACCATACCACTATATAAATTTGCATGAAATATTTGTTTGTGGCCAATAAAATAAAAAACTCAACTAACTAAACACACACACACACACACACACACACACACTCATTCTCTCTCTCTCTCTCTCTCTCTCTCTCTCTCTCTCTCTCTCCAAGTGCTATATGTCCTGAAGCTTCAGCTTTCCCTCCCCTAGGATTCTATAAATGTCCATCTATATTAGACATAAAAAGTAATTATTTTGCTACAAATAATTGACTGCATACAGTCAAATCATCAGTGGTCATGTGGACATTCAAGAAGAATCTGAGGACATAAAACCGTAAGCTACTTTTTTCCATTTCTGGGAAATGAACCCAGGTCCTTGTGCAAGCTGGACAAGTGTTCTCTACCACTTTGCTGTACTCCCAGACCCTATACTCAAGTATTTTAAAGTCATGCTATTTCTCCTATGAAATGTGTCCTCTTTACTTTAGAGCATGTTTTTGTAAAAGAGATTTAAAATTCACATTACAAACCGAAACTCCTCTAAAACATGACCTGTTTATGAAAACATTGTCATGGCATTAATGACCACTTCAGCACCCAATATTGTTTCTAGATCCAATAATGTCCTGAAGAAAGGACTTTCACTTCCCATGTGGCCCTTTTAGCAGCAGGGACATACTTTCTTACATATTTGTATTCTATGTCACATTTACTAGAATTGTCCCCTTCTCTAAGAGTAACTTCTGCCAAGGAGCATGAGACTTACCTGTCTGGAGCAGTGTCTTGGAGATACAGATCTCTCACTAGAAAGGATGAAGGGATTAGGAACTTCTGGATCTATATAGATATTTTTCTGTGTCTCAAGTTTTGTTTTCCATGATGCTGACAAGGAAATAGGTGGAAAGATCATGGTAGAAATAGAGAACTGGAGAGCATGGGGGAAATTTGACAGTCAACTCATTGGCACATTGGTAGTGATTACCAATGAGAAGGAACTTTAGCTCTCTGTGTGCTGAGCAAAGGCACACCATTTTGAAAGTTACAAAAATGAGGCCAAGGGAAAGGTGGTTGGGAAAAACCAGAGAGAGCATTTAGATCACATGACTATCAGGATGCACATTATTAGCTCAGCAGTTAAAAGTGTGTGCTGTTCTCCAGAGAACCCATGTCCCACCACCCAGACTGGGTAGCTCACAAAGTCCTGCTCCAGAGGATCTAATGTTCTCTTCTCGCCTCTGAGTATCTCCTCACACACTTGGCCTACACTTACACACATACATACACACATACACACCCACACACACAAACACACGAATAAAAATAAATCTTTTTAAAATTCCTTAGAAATAATCGATTACATTTTCTGAGAATAAATAATTTCTTTCTTTAAAATAATCCTTTCATAAGTTAAAGCTATAGTTAATGAAATTAAGATTGTAGCTTCATGACTAGTATACCTTATATTTAGTTGTATAATTGTTGACTTCTTTTGAAAATAAGCTTAGTGTATTATTGGGTTAAGTTCATTCCCTCTCCTGACTGCTGAATACCATGATTTTATTTGTGTTTTGTATGTGTGAAGATGTTAAGAGAAATATTTTGGCTTGTTAAATTGTAATAGTGAAAGGAATTTGACAGTTACATTACAGTTCTAGGAATGTAGAACTGTACATTTGGTTTTTATAGACAGGGTCTTACTCTGTAGCTGTACTGGTCTCAAACTCTTAGCAAGTCTCCTTGCACAGTGTCACAAGTACTGGGATTATAGACATGAGCCAGTTTCTGGCCTTAGTTGTTGACATGTGTTTAAAACATGAATAATGATTGCATGTGCTAAATGATCGTTTATTTCTTGTATATCTGAATTTAAGGATTCAAAACTTTCAGTATTTTTGACTGTATACTTTAGAGTCACTTGATTGATCAGTTGCATACTGAATGACATGTATCTCATGCAGACATCAAACCTTCCAATATTCTTCTGGACAGAAGTGGAAATATAAAGCTCTGTGATTTCGGCATCAGTGGACAGCTTGTGGACTCTATTGCCAAGACAAGAGATGCCGGGTGTAGGCCATATATGGCAGTAAGTATACAGCCAAATCTCTTGCTTGGCAGTCTTTGCATAGAGATCCTGTACCCTTTGGTGTAAGGGATCTGCCTTTAGCCATGCAGCTTCACTATGCTAGAATGTTTCTCTCCCTAAGCATTTTCCAGCTCAAATTTTAACCTCTGGAATATTGCTGTTATTTTATTGCCTTCCTGTGTACATGTTAATTCTCTTGTTTGGTTTTTAGCATTTTTGGTTTTTCCTGATTTTCTTCAACTTAGTTAATCAACCACATGGTAAATTGTCAGTTTCCTTGTTTTTCTTATATCTCTTGTACTTTCTTGGCCAAAATAGATAATATCTGTTGAGAGGTTTATGTCCTATGCTGCTGAAGGATGCTGTTAAAAGTTATGAAAGAGTAAGTTGGTACAGGAAGACAGTTCTTGGAGTAATGTACTGTGTCTTACAAAAGGTGATGGTGTGCTCCAGTTGTGATTTCTGATTTTAGGAGTGGATGAAACACAGCAATAAATGCGAAGCCCAGAGGCCTTAGGCATTTAGAAGGAAGCAGCATTCCCTCCTCCCCAACTTTCCACCCAGGAAAACAGATGGACACTGTTCTTTCAGAACTTCCCTGTTTGCCTTACCCTAGTGTTATTTGTATGACCTGGCCCACAGCCCAGATTTCAAATTGCATTTGATTAGTGTTTACTCTGTATTTTAGTTTTACCCAGGATTCCAGTTTCTTCCTTTAGTATCCATGGTCCTTTAGAGATCAGCATGCTCCTATAAATGACAATAAGATTGGCCATTGTTTTTGCCTTTTCTATCAGTCTATACACTATTTAAGTCATCATCATTATCCTCATCATTGTTGGGATCATACATGCCATAGTGCATGTGTGGAGGCCAAAGAACACCTTTATGGAGTCAATTTACTCCTGCCACCTTTAACATGGATTCCAAGAATTAAACTCAGGTTGCCAGGCTTGCTCCGTGTCCTTATTCACAGAGCTATCTTGTCTCATGAACCTTTTTAAAGATTATCTAAGAGTTGAATAAGCATTTTCCTCCTGTGTTTCCTTTGTGATTGCTTCTGTAAGTGTTATAAAAGTTTTAAACCAGAACAGTCACAAACTAGAAGTACAAGATTTTCTAACATGCTCTGGATGGATGGGCCTGATGCATCTTCAGATTTTCTATTTATTTAAAAACTTGAATATATTTTATTCTCTACGTCAGTTGGAAGTCAGTTTGCCATCAGTTCTGTTCCACACCTCAGTGTGGGAGCATGTGAAACACAGTGCTGCCTGTTCTTACCATGTGTTCTCTTGCTGTATATACTTGGATTTTGTGCTTAGAAAGCATTGCTTGTGAAATGTTTCAGTATTGACAGTATTTGAGAATTGTTTCTCTCTCTCTCTCTCTCTCTCTCTCTCTCTCTCTCTCTCTCTCCCCCTACCCCTTGTGTGTGTGTGTGTGTGTGTGTGTGTGTAAAAAGACATTTTAGAGTCTGAGTTTGGTTGTCTCACTTTGCAATTGTAATTCAGGAAATCCTATTTTCATTGTGGTAATTAGGAATAAATGGCGTAACAGATTCAAAGGCAAGAAATAAAAAAATCAATAGACACACATCTGTTAATTGCCATAATTGACACATTTAGTAAGCATACATCCCAGAGAATAACTGAGCATGTTACCTGTGTTGAGATGGTTTAATGCTAAGGTTAGCTGGTTGTTTTTCTCTGTGACAATATGATTTTATTGTTGTTCGCGTGGTTACAGAATACCTGAAACTGATTACTTGTAGGGAAGGAGTCTTTAGCTTATAGTTTTAGGACATAGAAGTTGACAGTTGAATGGCTCTCATCTGTTTGCTTCTCAGAGTCTTCTGGCTTTACCACAGTTTGGCAGAGAAATGGGAAGGGAGTTGTCTGCATGCAGAAAGGGCTGAAGGGCTCTGTTTTGTAACAGTTCACTTTGAGCAGATTTGATCTAAGAGCCCATCATCAATCCTTTCTGAGTCCTCCCTCAACCAGCTAAACCTCTTTAGTGGGCCCACTTTTTAGTGGCTCATTGTCTAAATGATTGGCTTGTCATAATACTGACACCTTGTAGATCAAACCTCTAGCACCTGAATACATAGGAACAAAACATACCCAAACATTAGCCCTGTGTGATGTTCCTTAAGAGTTACTTTGATTCATGCAAGCCTTAAAAATGTAGCTGTGGCCCAGATACGGCAAATTGTTTTGAATTCAGATAACTTTTAAAGAAAGCAGCAGGCTCTTCATTCTTGTATAGAAATATGGTTGTACACCTATCAAAAGAGAAGTGGTGTAAGAACTCTCTTTTCTTCCTGATGTTATCCTACTTTGGGATATGTAGGCCAATGATAACCTCTGCAGCTCTGATGCTGACTAAATCAAATGTAATAGTCCTGCCATTGGTGGATAGAGGTTGACCTATTAATAGATGGACAGGAGTGCAGAATTAATTTTGAGAGCCTTGAAGTGGCTTGAGTCTCCTTGGTATATTGTAGCATATCTGAAATGCCTTTTGTTTGTGTTTTTGAAACAAAGTCCAGGTTATCTCTAAGTTTAGGCTCTCCTGCATCAGCTTCCACCTCAGTGTACTGGAATCACTAGAAATGCCCTTGTAGTAGGCTTTTACAATTTTTCCTCAGTCTAAAGAAGCTGGGATTACTCTTTAATTGTTGAACATAAAAAAGATCCAAAATATAGAATTTTTACATATTTTTATATCAAAATTTTAATAGTTTGCCAAGCTCTCTTTCCCCACATATAAACATATGAATGTATTCATGTATGCATGTGTGTGGTGTATGCTTGCATGCTTGCTGAATCATTTTATTCTCAACACTTGAGTGTCCTTTTCCCAAGATGTATATTCTTTAACATGTCCACAGTAACATTAAGATGCATAAAATAGTTAAGAATTTTGTAGTATTACATAGGCAATGCTTACATCTCCTGAATGTCCATGGCACAGTCAGTAAATTCATGCCTTGTTTTCAGCTTTTGCATTTATTATTTTAGTCTAACCTGGCCTGGATCTTTCTTACCCCAACCCCTTCATGTGATTAACCTTTTTGGAAGTAGCTTTAGAATCCTACATTCTTCATGAGTCTGATTATGCCAAGTGATTAGGTTCAGACCATAGATTGTTTTGGGATGAGAACTTCATAGATAACGTCTGCTTTCTATTGCACCATGTGGCAAAGCACATCATGTTGACTACTTATAGCACATAAAAGAGAATGGGAACAGTTACAAGATAGTATCTCCTTTCCTCAGTTTCTCTTTTTCTTTGAATATACTTGAAAGTCTAATTTCCAGAAGGTTTCTCATTATTTTTTAAAGATTTATTTATTTTATATATGTGAGTACACTGTCGCTGTCTTCAGACACACCAGAAGAGGGCATTGGGTCCCATTACAGATGGTTGTGAGCTACCATGTGGTTGCTGAGAATTGAACTCAGGACCTCTGGAAGGGCAGTTAGTGCTCTTAACTACTGAGCCATCTTTCTAGACGCAAGATTCCTCATTTTTGTGTTACCCTCTAACACAATGACTTCTAAAAAGTTACTTCAGGGGTTAAGAGCACATGTTATTCTTCCAAAGGACCCACGTTTTAGTTCTATTTTATAGATGGCTTACAAATGCCTGGAAGCTTAGCTGCTTGGGATTTGAGATGTATTTGCACAGCCTCCACATGCAAGAATCTCTAGCTGATTGTGACAAATACAGAGGAGTTCAGAGGGACCTTAGCACAGTAACTGGGAATGGTAGCTCCTTGTGCTACATACACACTTGGGAGTGTTGGCAAATAGTCCCTAATCACAGCCAGTGAAGATACAAGACTTCTTGCTTGACGATCCCTTGTCTTGGTCCCGTGTGTTTCCCCATACCTGCCTAAGGCAGCCAACACCTGCCTTCTCTGACATACTTTGAAGATATATATCTGGCTGTTGTGCTGAGAAGCTTGGATTATATAAATCTTCCACCATTTTTGCTTATCCATTCGTGTGTTAACACTAAAGGTTTTAGTTCCTGGTATGCCTCCATTCATTTAGATCTTTTGCTCTTTTAGCAGTGCCCATAGTTTTTGGACGTCATTTTAAATTTATTCTCAAAGAATTCATGGGTTTGATCAGTACAGGCACACATCTTTAATCTCAACACTCAGGAGGCAGAGGCAGGAAGATCTCTGTGAATTTGAAGCTAGCCTGTTCTACAGAATGAGTTCCAGGACAGCTAGAGCTGCATAGTGAGACCCTAACTCACAAAAACCAAAAAGGACAACGACTTTGGATACTGTTACTGGGAATGAAATGAGGTCTTTTTTTTTTTTTTTTTTTTTAACACCTTACTTTTATTATGTGGAAATACCAATAGTTGTCTTAAGTTGCCATTGTATCTTGGTGACCTTGCTAATTTAGATTTGATGGGTTTTAATAGAGAATTCCTGTGTAGAGGGTTGTAGAAATTTCTGAATAAAAGTAACACCTCTACCTTACATGTTGCACTAGCTGGAACTCAGTTTTGAGTGGCTTAATTAAAAGGGAAGTGTTGTATCTAGGTTAAGTCTAGGTTGCTTTGTATTTCTTTGATGAAGAGAGCTTCTATCTCTTTATAGTGTGCTAAGACTTGTCACTATTGTTGTTATTATTTTGGGAGTTTGAATTTTGTCAGAAGCTTTAGATTGTACAGATTGTCCCAATATGTGAATGTGTGTTCCATTTGTATTACATGCATACGGCATATGTCCCTGAGACAGAGCTCACTGGCTTTACTGCATTAGTTCTTCTGTGGCTTGGATTTATCCTAGTGCTAGTGCTCTGTGTTGTTGTGGACAGGAACATTGTCTCACACTGTCTGTGTCAGGTTTTCCTAAGAGAGTTATGAAATGAGTTGAGAACCATCCTGTTATTTCTTTTCCCTCCCCTCCCCTCCTCCCTTCCCCTCCTCCCCTCCTCCCCTCCCCTCCCCTCTCCTCCCTCTTTCTTTCTCTTTCCTTCTTTCTTTCTTTCTTTCTTTCTTTCTTTCTTTCTTTCTTTCTTTCTTTCTTTCTTTCTTTCTTTCTTTCTTTCTCCTTTTGTCTTTTTCTTTTAGACAGAGTCTTTCATCATAGCCCAGGCTATCCTGGTACCTGCTATACAGCCCAAGCTTGCCTTGAACTCATGATATTCCTTCTGCCTCATCTTCCTCAGTATTGAAATTACAGTTGTGAGCCATGATATACAGCTTGTGGGATAATTTTTAATGACAAATTCATTTAAAAAATATACTTCTAAAGTTGTTTGTATTTGTATTTCTATATTGTCTTGATAGGTTTTCATTTTCCTTTTAAAATGTATTATTTCTTTTAGAACTTCATAGTGCTTTAGATTATATTCACCTCTTTATCTCTTCCCCCTTGCTCTTCCTGGACCAACTCCACCACCCCTCCCAACTTTGAATGTTTCTGTTTTTTTTTTTTTTTTTTTTTTTTCTTCTTAAATGGCACATCAAGTCAATTTTATACTAACCATATACTCTTAGATGTGCAACCGTCTGTCCACTGGAGTTTGGTTGACCTATCAGTGGCTACACCCTTCAAAAAGGCCTGCCCTTCTCTCTCCTGGAAGCTCAGCTGTCAGTAGCCCTTCAGTTCTGGATGAAGGCTCATATCATACCTCTCCCAACACCATATCACAGATTTTCATTTGTTTGTTTTCTTCAGATGAGTAGGAATTCCCAGGCTTCATTCTTATGTAGTGATGTCAAGGCTGTCTCGTTCTCTTGGTCTGACCAGATCTGGCCTACAGTGTATGTTCTGTTATTGCCCAGGAAGTGCTGTGGTTTTGTTGACTTCTTTCTGTCCTTTCTCTCTTACTGTTTTATTTAGCTTATTGTCTCTGTTATTTCCTTGTGCGCAGTTGTTTGGGTCTGAGTTCTCCTTATGTGTTTGTTGTTGCTGTTTTGTTTCTTTGAGGTTTGGTTTTATAGTTCCTTAGTGTACAGTTGGGTTATTGATCTGAGATGTCTACTCTTCTATTATGTGCTTTAAGGAGATGGTTTCCCTCCGAGTAAGACTCAGTTGTGTCCTGTAAAGTGACTCCTTTGATCCACTTGTTAGTATAGTTTTTTTTTTTTTTCTCCAAATGTATGGAGATATTCAAAGTTAGGGTTTGAAGATACTCATGATTTTTAGTTTGTCTCATAAACTGCAAATGTGCTCGGCATTGTTGCCATTCTGTATAAGAAGGTGTATGTTGTACTCAGTACACCAGGCCTGAACTAGTGCTGCTGGGGTGGTATTTTCTCCTGTGGTTGAATAGTCAGTGTATCATTTTCAACAATATAATTATAATTGTAACAAAGATGTAAGTAGCTTTCAGTGAATATTGGTGCAGCACAGCACTTGTTTTCAAGTTACAATGAATGTCTCCAAATTCGTACAACTGTTACACTTTGGGACGTTTCTTTTTAGTAGCACTTACAGTTGGCCACCAAGATCCACCCCATTGTCAATTTGTTTGCCATATGCATATTCTCCTGTGTTCCTCTGTATCTATGTTACATGTTGTAAAAAATAGTACCTAATTTCAAGGAAATGTAAAAATGTTCCCTTCATGGAAATTACTAAAATGGTTGTTTGTTTGTTTTCTTGTTTGTTTTGCTGTTCATAAGACAAAGTGATATATTACACATTGTGTTTTAATTTGGCTAAAATAATTCATAGGCATGAATCTTTAAAGGCAATGTAAGTAGTTGGGACATTCAAAGAATATTGAGAAGAATTAAAGGGTGGAGTTGTACAGTAACAGTTTCTGCTTTTCTTTTTTGTCACAAGTCCCTGTGGTCAGTCTTCTCACTGAGCAAAGGCTGGGAAATCAGAACGTTGCTCTTGTTTTCCCTGCTCCTTCCTATTTACCAGCATTTGCTGGTATAAGACCTTGTAATTATTTGTTTTGTCCCTTATTCCCTTTCCCTGCCCTCCCTCTGACCATTCTCAGCTTTAGCTTTGCCAGTGTCTTGAGTATTTAGGGGAGAAACTCAGAAGGTCTATAATGTAGTCCTTCTGTTACTTGGGGTTAGTATTGCTGTGATGAACATCATGACCAAAAGAAAGTTGGGGAGGAAAGGATTTATTCATGTCCATGTTGCTGTTTATCATGAAGGAAGTAAGGACAGGAACTCAAACAGGGCAAGAGCCCATGCAGAGGCTATGGAACAGTGCTGCTTACTAGCTTGCCCCTGATGGCTTGCTCAGCCTGCTTTCTTTAAAACCCAGGAACATCAGCCCAGGGACGGCACCACCCACAGTGGTCTGGGATCTCCTCTATCAGTCACTAATTAAGAAATGCCTTACAGATGGAGATTATTGAAACATTTTCTCAATTGATGCACTCTCTCTCTCTCTCTCTCTCTCTCTCTCTTTCTTCCTCTCTCTCTTCCTCTCTCTTTCTCCCTCTCTTTCCCTCTCTTTCCCTCTCTCTCCCTCTCCCACTCTGTCTCCCTCTCCCTCTCCCTCTTTGTGTGTGTGTGTGTGTGTGTGTGCATCTCTCCCCTTCCCCCCACCAACTCTGTGTATGTTATGTGTATGTTACTCTGTGTCAAGTTAACATAAAATTAGCCAGCATAGTTCCTCTGACATAGCCATTGAAAGGTCAGTGGAGTTTTTGTGAGTTGTTCTAATATATGGTGTCTCTCTGTTACACCTAGTCTGGCTGTGGGCATGAATTCTGGGATGATGCTGAGGTTTTGTCAACTCCCCAGCTACTCTTTTCCATTATCTGCTTCTTTACAGTCCACATAAATAATGATGCTAACTTCTCTTTGTATTCCAGCCTGAAAGAATAGACCCAAGTGCATCAAGACAAGGGTATGATGTCCGCTCTGATGTCTGGAGTTTGGGGATCACATTGGTATGTTTCTGTTGACTAAACTTTGTCATAGTAATGTAACAGTAAGAGATTAAGAGGTTAAAAAGTGGTGAAAGAAAAGGAGAAACTTTCTGATTTGTAACATATAAACCGAAAGTCTTCATCCTTATCTAAAGACTGTGTTGAAATTTTTGTTTCATTTTAAATGTATGTGCCTTAGTTTGGAGTGCTTTAGTAAAATACCATAAGTTATGTATCTCAGTCAGATCGGGAAGTTAATTCTTGCGGTTCTGGAGACTAAGAGGTCCAAGAACAAGGGTTTGACTTATTTTGTACAGAACGAGATGTCTTTGTTGTTTTCAAATGGCAAAAAGGGTTAGGAACATGGCTGTCAGAGGTACCTTGTGAGTTCACTGGTCCTGTTTGTGTGGACTCTTATTATCGAGTCACTTCCCCACCTTGCCTTTGGAGGCCATAAGAATTGAGGGACACAGTTTCAGCAGTATCTATTAATGCACTCATTTTCGCCTCTCATTTTCTCAGGCTTTGCTTTAATTGTTGTTTGCTTCTTGTTTTGAACAGCTTCCGTAGCTTCTTCTGCATTTTCTGAAGTCTCTGTCCCACATGGATTCTAGGATGTAGACAATGTAAAATTCCTTCTTTTACATTTTCCTCCCATTTTCAAGTTGAGCCAAGGTCCTTTGGTTCATATTAAGAGCAATGAGCTTTTTATAGCTTACCAATCTCATTTTTCAAAGTGAAGTTTCTTCTGTAATAAGAATCATATGTCTGTTAGTTTTGGTGAAAATTGTTGATAGACTAGTGGGTTGATTCTCCTATAGGGAGGCTAACAGTTTGCTTCTGCAGGCTGCAGCTATCTCTTCTTTTTCTCATTGTCAAACCAGTTCACAGACTATGTAGGAAGACCTATTGATTCCACTTAGGTGATTGCACGTAAAGCATACAGATGTCCCTGTCTACTCCCTTCCTGTTGTTATGCTTATGGTAAAGAGTGAGGCGAGGCGTAATGAGCTGCATATGTAATGCTAGTGCTGGGAAGGCAGGGACTGAACCTTTGGGGGTCTTCTAGCTGCCCAGTGTATAGCTCCTTGGTGAATTCTTAGTCTAGAGAGATCCTGTCTCAAAACCAACCAAACAAAAAAACAAAAGAAAAAAAATCAAAACAAAAAAACCCAGGTGGTGATGCCTGAGTAACAGTATTCATAGTTGTCCTGTAGCTTCCACACACCTTTGTGCCTATGTACACACACAGCATGTGCACACAAATACATTCATGTATACACACACACACACACACACACACAAACACGCACGCACGCACGCACGCACGCACACGCACACGCAAACAAACCCATATGCATCTATGTGCACACACCCAGAGCAAGTTTGCTCTTCCTTACTAAAGAGAATTTTTGTTTAATAAGTTGAGTTTGTTTTGTTTTGTAATGTAAGGGAGGAAGGGAAGCAGTCGTACCGTGGCCTTAGGCACAGTAGAGAAGAATTCTATCACTACATCACACCCCCAAACCTGTGAACGGTTTTAACATAGAAATATTTTACGAAAGTTCCTTTAATTTTAGCCAAATATTTCAACACTTAGGACTGCTTGGTTGCTGACTTCCATAGGATGATCTTAAAGTAGCTTTTCACCATATAATGCGGGCTTTCCTTCTTAGTCCAACCTGTCCTCCAAGAGTAAGCCTAGTGAGATTATTCCAAGTGGTAAGTGGTTAAGGAAATACCCTTTCAAGGCATTTTCAGTTTTACTGAAAAGAAACTGAAGCCACAGCTGTGTTCCTCTTCTCCCTGTTTGTGTGTGCATGTCTGCATGCATGTGCGTGTCTGCATGCATGTGTATGCTTTCTTCCTTCCCTATGCTCCTGTGTCTAAGTAGAGAGACAGCAGTTCTAAGAAGGAAGTGGACTTGGCTTTCTAAGAATGTTCACCCTTAACAAACATTTCTCTGTACCATTTTGGATCCTTATTCTCATAATAGTCTCATGAATCCATGTCTCAGGAAAAGTACAAGTTCCTTGGTCTTCACTGAATTTCAGAACAGAGCTAGCGACATATTGGTTATTAACAAATATTTTGAGGTCATTATACTGTTTAGATGTGCACTGTATGCTCTAATGGTAGTGTTTGAGTCCTCTGTTGGGTCTGTAAGCCTAACTTGGTTTCTTCGGTAATTATAAAGTCTGACTGAGGTTGAAGTAACCACAGGATTTGCATACTCTTTCCTTTGAATTCAGACTGGCTTTTTATTTCTTAAATGTTCTTTTTACCTTAGAAAGGAATCTGGCCTCTGTTTTGGACTGAGAACTCCCATGCTGGTGACTACAGAGTGTGCAAATGTTTTCTGTGGAAGTTGTAGACTAAGCCTTCCAGGGCCTTTTATACAGAGGGTTGGGCCTGCATTCTGGAGGTGTAGCTGAACCTAGACCCAGAGCTTTACTTTCACCTGTAGTCCAAGGCCTTCAGTTTGGTTGAGGCACCTTTCTTTATTGTATGTCTTCCACTTTGCTTCATGATGAAAGACTCCTCCCTAACCTGATAGTTGGAAAGATGGCTTTAAAAGAGTTTTGCTGGATCTTTACATTGATACCACTCTTCCAATAGGGAGTAGTAAATCATGCCTGGTGCCTTCTGCTTCTTTTTTGTTCTCTTTAGTATGAGTTGGCCACAGGCCGATTTCCTTATCCAAAGTGGAATAGTGTATTTGATCAGCTAACACAAGTGGTGAAAGGAGACCCTCCGCAGCTGAGTAATTCCGAAGAAAGGGAGTTCTCCCCCAGTTTCATCAACTTTGTCAACTTGTGGTAAGTATTGAATTTGCCAACGTTCAAACACAAATTGGGGGAGCAGTTAAAGAATTTAATCTCAATTACATAGATTCAAGGGGAAGGAGGTCATTTGTTACATTACCCCTAGCTAAGACCGTGGGTCACTGCTATGGAGAAGTTCTAGGCAGCCTGGAGAGGCAGCATCTTCTTATTCTACTATAGTATTGGTGAAAAGCAGCTGTGGGTGATGGAGAAGCAACTGCCTCCAGATCACCAGTCCCTGGTACAAGTTACTTGGTTAAATGTCTAGGTTCCACTGGTGATCGTTTCATGATGAGGTTGTATCAGGATCACCTGGTTGCTTTTACTACTCAGTAACTCACCAGACCAGACTGTAAGGCATGGATCTCTGGTCTGATAAAACCTAGATCATAGCTGGGCATAGGTATACGTAGTAACATCAAGTTCAAAGCTTAAATTCATAGGCTAAAATTAATATATTAGCTCTCTGTAATCCTTTTCCAAAGAAGGCTTGGACTCCAGGCTTGTTATTGTTGTCTACTTGGTCAGTTCTTTTTATGTGCACATGGCACCTGAGAACTAATATATGCAGACCCGGGGAGGAGGCCTCAGTGAGTGAAGCACTTGCTAGGCAGATATGAAGTCTGGAACTCTATCCAATCCCCAGAAACCATTAGAAGCCAGGTGGAGCAGATGATCTGCTTGTAATGCCAGCACTTTCGTGACATTTGTTGACTGGAGTTTTCAGGTCTCTTTCATCTTTTCTGACCGAATTCTGCCTGTTGTCATCTTTCAGAAAGGGAATGGAATGCCTCAAGAACTAGGTAGAAGAAAACTTGTTGGGTGACAATTGGCTGGCTTCCTCTCCTCACTGAAAACAGTCTGTTGTTTACTGGTTTGCACATATCAAATGCAGTTGAATAATTCCATAAATTTGGCTATTTTGTATACCCATTTTAATGAAATACTTGCTAAAAAGAATTTAATGTACATCACAGACTGTTTATTTTAAAGTGTTTATTTATATGTGTTACATGCAGCAACACAGGTGCCACAGGACCCATGTGGAGGGCAGAGAGCAACTTTTGGGAGTCGGTTCTCACCTTTTACCTTGTTTTCTGAGGCTGGACCTCTTGTTTTTGTGTACTCCAGGCTGGCTGGTCTGTAAACTTTTGGATGATTTTCCTGCCTCTGTCTCCCATCTCTTGGGATTGTAGTGATTACTTCATGTGTGAGATACTACATCCAGACTTTTCCCTGGGCTCTAGGGATCTGAATTTAAGGCAGCAGGCTTGCAGGGCAGTGCTTTTACCCATTGAGCCATTTCCCCAGCTCTGCTGTTTTGATCCCTAGACCTCCTCTGTGGTTTTATTTTATATATGTGTGTGCAGTACTGTGTTACATTTTCTCCTTGTTTCTCTTTGTGTCACAGCAGGTAGCAGTGGTGAATATAAGTGTCCCATTTTTTTTTTTTTTTTTTTTTTTAGTATGTCAAAATTGTTGTCTGAATCATTATGTCTGCAGTTGAAGGATATCTGTACTGTCCTCATAAGAGCTTTGTTTAAAGCCTTATGTAATCCAGGCTAGCCTTGAAGTTTCTATATAGCCAAAGATGACCTTGACCTGGTCTGCCTTTCATTTGTAAAAAGTAAAAAGTATAGTTGGGTCATTATGACTTCATCTTAACACTGTTACTTTCATGTTATTTTAGCCTTACAAAGGATGAATCCAAAAGGCCAAAGTATAAAGAGCTTCTGGTAAGTATGGACCCTGTAACCAGAAACTGGTGGTTACAGTTTAACCTTTAATTTTCTAACTCATTTCTCATAAAAAGAATTTGGTCTTATCACGTTAGAAAATTCTTCTGAAACATTCCATTGTGTAGTCTAAGTTTGTGTAAGTTCTGTAGGACAAAGTTAGTGAAATTTTATTCAGTATGCTTACTCTCCCTCTGGTAATGCACACCACTCTGCCAATTCACAGTTCTTTGAGAAGTTCTTATTTAGCTCCTTTGTGGCTTTCGTTTGAGGAGAGGAGAAAGTACTGTCTGTGGTCCAATGATGTGGAAACATTTGAAGAAAAGATTGCATTGCTTGTCACATTTAGGGCTTTCTAAAGCTGTTAAGCCAAACTTGTGATCAGGTGATATAACCAGAGAAGTTGTGGAGAAACTGCTGTTTAAGTGATAGAGAACAAAAAGCGGGCTTGGTGACGCAGACCATGGACTCTGGACAGCTCAGAGAGGTCTCTCTTGGCTTTTTTTTTTTTTTTTTTTTTTTTTTTTTTGGAGAAATCAGAAGGTTTAAAACTGACAACCCCTTTGAAAGGCCCTTGAGCTACCAGTGGAGGGGAAGCGGGGGTGGGGTGGGGGGACAGAGGCTTACTCTAGTGTCCTAAAGGCTGGACTGAGATTCCTGTAGTTCTTGGCTCTCAGGTGGTACGGTAAGGAACAAACAAATACTCCCTGTACACAGTTCTGAGATCTCACTGCCCGGGTGGAACCTCCAGATGGTAACCCAGTATCTCACGTCTAGGGTGTCCACATCCATCCATCAAAGTGTTCATGTTATGAAGCTTTTCTTATGATAATTGAAACTGTATGTGATCGGGAACTTATAGTGCTGTGTTGTATAGACATTGAGAAGAGTTGACTTAGGGCTCTGATACCAATGTTTGACACTTTTCCCTGTTCAATTTTTTTGCAGAAACATCCCTTTATTTTGATGTATGAAGAACGTACTGTAGAGGTCGCATGCTATGTTTGTAAAATCCTGGATCAGATGCCAGCTACTCCCAGCTCTCCCATGTATGTCGACTGATACCGCTGCTACATCAGACTCTAGAAAAAAAGGGCTGAGAGGAAGCAAGACGTAAAGAGTTTTCATCCTGTATCACAGTGTTTTTATTGCTCGCCCAGACACCATGTGCAATAAGATTGGTGTTCGTTTCCATCATGTCTGTATACTTCTGTCACCTAGAATGTGCATCCCTGTAATACCTGACTGATCACAGTGTTAGTGCTGGTCAGAGACCTCATCCTGCTCTTTTGTGATGAACATTTCATGATGTGTGGAAGTCAGTACGATCAAGTTGTTGACTGTGATTAGATCACACCTTAAATTTATTTCTAGACTCAAAACCTGGAGACGCAGCTACTGGAATGGTGTTTGTGAGACTTCCAAAGCTGGAAGGACACAGTCATGGATGTACTATGTCTGAACATAGAGACCTGGGCTTGAGTGAGAAGAGCTTGCACAGCCAGTGAGACACATTGCCTTCTGCAGCTGGGAGACAAAGGAAGGAGTTCCTTTTTTCACCAAGTGCAATAGATTTACTCATCTGATATTCTGTTGCTTTACAGTCACAGTCGATGTTTGGGGATCGATGTGCTCAGCCAAATTCCCTGTTCAAAATATCATGTTAAATTAGAATTAATCTATCTTTACCAAAAACCACGTTGCTTTCGGAGAGGTGAACATTAAAATACTGAGACAGGACAGAATGTGTTCTTTGTCCTTTTCCAGCCCTGCTCTTCACTGGGAAGATACAGGAGTCTGCCACCTGTCATAGAAGGGTGCTGCCTACTTGATGCTCTACCTGCCACCAACTGCCAGGACTGAACGAAGGAAACAGTACTGAGGGCAAAGTTTACAGATGTTTTTGATTCTGGTATTTTGTCCAGAATAGCTTGTAGCAGCTATAGATTCCCCCTTGTCCCCAAGCCTGGGACTTGAGCCATCATAACTCACTAACAGGGAGAATTAGCTAGTAGCAATGTGCCTTGATGAAGATTTCCTGCAGGCAGCAGAACACCAAATCACAACTCTTTGCTTCTTGCCATCATGCCCAGGTCCTCAGTTTCTAACTCTTTCCCTTCCCCACAACTTGTTGTCACCATGTGACTTTGGTTGCTCAGTACAATATTCCAGCTTGTTTTTCACATTAGGAACCCTGAGGTTACCAGGGATGCTACTTACCACAACTTGTAACCCTGAATCTCTCCTGCGCTCTGATGTTCAGAATGCTGAGTCAGCTGGGCCCAGTTGATGTTGTAGTTGAGAAAGAGGCAGCCTGTTGGAGAGGCACATTTGTACAGAATAAAGATCTGAAATGGCAGCCTTTCAGATAGGCATGTCTGTCACCTGCTGGGGCCTCTACCAGTTCACTATCTCCCTTGGAAGTAGAATTCTGCCCCCAAAAAGAAAAAATGATAAAGAAGCCATTTCATCTCATGTGCTGCTTGTCTTCAGCCTATTAGCCAGGCACTGAGCATTAGGTTCTGCAGAGCAGTTAAGCAGCACTGGTAGTTGGTTTGCCATTCAGGTGATGCCTGCCATGCGGGTGATGCCCTTCCAGGATCTATCCCTGGTGGGCACTGCTGTGTCTCCCAGAGTGGCACTCAAAGTACTCTCAAACAACAAAAGGAGAATGGTGCTGTTCAAAGTACATCCCTTCTCATTGGAGGATTTAAAAATGATTTATCTCTTGGTCCACTTGCCCAGTTTCTCCATTTTCCACCCCTGGCCCCCTAACCCTTAGATTCTCTGTGTTCCACAAGGAGACATTATGGGATGTCTTCCTTAAGCTGCACCAAGCCATTGTCCTTCATTGCTCCCAGGACTCAAGAGGAATTTGTTTCTCTGCTGTCAGCTTCCTGTCTGGCTCAGTATAGCCTCACTCCGCCATTATGCAAATGGAGATCAAAGCAATTCTGACTGTCCAGGAGCTATCTCACTTTCTGCTGTGTGGTTGACCACATAAAAAGGCAATTTTAGTGTATTAATCATAGATTATTATAAACTATAAACTTAAGGGCAAGGAATTTATTACAATGTATCTTTATTAAAACAAAAGGGTGTATAGTGTTCACAAACTGTGAAAATAGTGTAAGAACTGTACATTGTGAGCTCTGGTTATTTTTCTCTTGTACCATATGAAAGTATATAAAAATTATCAAAAAGCTGATGTGCAGGGATATTGCCTTATTTGTCTGTAAAAATGTAGCTCAGTAACATAACTGCTTCTTGGAGCTTTGGAATATTTTATCCTGTATTCTTGTTTGAATCCTTCCTCTATTTAAGACATAGCCATGGAGTCCACATGTTTATGGAATAGTCTACCCTTTGCCTGCAGGTCAGTTGTAATAAATCTAGGTTGTGATGATGGTCTTGTAATTTGATTTTCTGCAGTCATACCCCAAGAAAGAAAGTCAAGAAAAATGACATTAAATCATCTGTGCATTTCATATGGTGGAGAGCTATCTCTTTCCAGAAGTTTCTAGTGCTTTTTCTTTATCCTCTTTCTCTGCTTGTTTCCTGACCACAGATAAAACAGTGTGGCACAGCTTGCTTTTCCCTTTAGCAACTGTGGTGCAGTCTTTTTGAGCTTGCACTTGGTAGGTCTGTACCTACCTTGGTTGTAGAATGCTGCAAGAAGCATGTGCATTCTACCTGTATCAGTATTGACATGTGTGACCTTAGGCCCAATGTTGCTAGCCATGGTCCTGATACTGAGACTCCCAGGTAAGAGGTCAGATGTGATCTCTTACTGCTAGCTGAGAGGAGAGCAGGTTAAGGAGGAGACTGTACTTAAAAAGAGCTATAGGGGTCATGCCTGGGGAGCTCCTTGGGGTGGGGCGGGGCCAGTGGGTACACTAATGGAAGTGAACAAAAAAGCCTCAGGAGCCTGGAAATGGTGGGAAGCAATCTGAATTTTTCTGCTGTGTTTCCATGGCCATTGATGCCCACTTGGCCATATCATAGTGGTTCAGCACTGTGTCCTGTGTCCTCTAGTTTTTGCTCCTCAGCTAAGTGTTGGCTGCTGAGGAAAACAGTACCTCAGAGGTTCCCATCCTGTTTGAACCCAGGGTGGCAAGAGGGGCAGGTGCACTCCAAATTCCATAGGACTATATCTTGTGTTTGTTCATATCATTTGATTCTGAGTGTAGCCCCACCAAAAATCACATGGTAGGACACTCTTTGTAGATAGGAGAACAGAAAGACATTTCCGAAGTCAAATTCTACCTCAGGTAATAGTATAGAAAAGCTGAGAGACTCAAACCAAAAACTATAAAAGCATGCTAGTTTAAACCCACTGTCTAAGGCCGGCAAGGTGGCTTAGTAGATAGAGGAACTCGACACTAAGCCTGAAGCCCTGAGTTAAGTCCCCAGGACCCACATAGTAGAAAGGGAGAAACTTGTAAGTTGTCTTCTGACCTCCACAGGTGTACAGTGGTACAAGTGGCACACATGCCCCTCCCAGGACTAATAAGAATAAAACCCCCATCATCTTTAAAGATAGAAATGTGATTGAGAAGTTTGTGGACGTCCTGTGCTCTTCACTCTCCCCAGGACCTGCTGTGTTGTCTTGAGAGTTGAAGGCGGAGGTTCTGAGAACTTAGTGGATTTGGTCATGTATACACAAGCAGGTATGAGATTACCTGAGACCCCTGAGTCCTTGTGTTAAGTACAGCACTTGAAGTTTCAGGTGAAGTGATTGTCTGTTGCTAGTATGATACTCGAACTGCAGAAGATAATCTTTAAGCTGCCCTTCAGTTTGGTTTGATACCTGCCCAGCTGTGTAGCTGCAAGATAGAGAATAGAGACATTGGTTGTGAGGGCATATTCAGAATCCTGGCTCTCCAGAAAGTCTTCTGAAAGTCCTAGAAAGTGGTTTATTTGTAGTTCTTGGACAATTGCCTTTTTGATGTTTTACATCAGGTGAGCCAGCATATTGTTTAATTTCATACACTTAAGCTGTGTGTAAGTCTGAGGCAGCAATACCATCCTTCCCTGTCTACCTCAAAGTTGTGTTGACATTACATCGGTTTATAAGGACCGGAAAAACTACAGGTCCCGCCCCACAGTTGTTATATATGTATGTGGTACTTTTACAGGCTGACCAGCAGTTTACATTATGATTACCGTGACCATTTCATCAACAATTTAAAACAGCAGAATTAGTGCTGGGGTGACGACTCAGTCATTGAAGCCCTTACTTGCCAAACATGAGCACCTGAGTTTGACTCTCTAGCTCCCATGTTTAAAAAAATTAACAACCACCACCACCACCACCTCAGGTGCAGTAGCACACACTTGTACTTAGGATGCTAGAGGCGGGGAGATGGGTTCTTGGGTCTTGCTGCTCTAGGTAAGTCAGTGAGCTGTACATTTAGTATGGCCTGTAGATTAGATAGATAGATAGATAGATAGATAGATAGATAGATAGATAGATAGATAAGCTCTGAGTTTAGTAAGAAACTTAAACAAATAGATGAATGAATGTAAAGGGTGGTGGAGGAAGACCTCGGCAGCCTCCACATGTGTGTGTGCACTTGCACAGAAAATAAATATATTTTAATGTATCTGAAAAAATGTAAGCACTATGGATGAAGTGGGAGGGTCTTGAGTTCAAGACTAGTCTGGTCTGTTGAGTAAGACCTGGTTTCCTTAGGAGAGAATCAGAGATGAGCCTTTCTAGGTATTTGTTTATGGACATTATATAAGCATGCCACATCCTGTTTACCTGTTTCTTTCTTTTTTAATTCCACCTTTGGTAACTGTTTATTTGCATATTTCTATGTGTGTGTGTGTATTTTAATCCTAGATCTTCTGAAGGCTCTGGGTCCTCTGCTTTCTGGCTGAGGACTTTTACAAAGCACCGTTTCATTGAGTATTTCCACTTCAAGAGTTTGATTGTTATAGCTCATATGTTTACATTCCGGCCCACTTTTCACATTTTTTTTAGGTGGCGTGAATGAAGAGAGCACTTCATACTTTGGTCTGTGACATCCCACTGTCCTGGCACCTCTGCTGAGGTCATTCTTCATCAAGAACTCTTAGCACTCTTGCAGATGACACCCTAGTCACAGGCATTTGCACTGACTTCTGGATCCTCTGCCCAGTGTGTCTTGACTGCCATTGCTCTGCATTAACTTTGACTTCATCTTGCTGTTTTCCTTTTTAGAGTCCTTTGTACCTCAGCTCTGCAGATGTTAGCATCAGCTGTGCACTTTCTGCAGAGAAGTCTGTGACAGTCGCACGGGGAGTATGTGGGGGTCAATTTACCTCCCAAGGCTTCATCTTCTATGAATTGGGATGCTTTCCTTCCAGTTTCTTTAAATCTTTAATTCTCAACAGTGTTTGGTACTTTTCAATTTGTTACATTTACTTATGCATATTTTTTTAATGCTTTTATGAGCAGCAAAGTTTTCTTGGCCTAAATTTCAAATATTGATTGTTAAGTCCATGGATTATAACCCATTTTCCTCATACATCTTGTATCCTGTCAACCTCCTGAATTCATCTATGCTAATAATTTTTAAGTATATTCTTTCAGGCTATATACAAAATAATGTTATCTACAAACGCAGTTTTCTTCCCATTCTCCTGATTTACTTTATGCAAATTCATTCTAATGTAGCATTTAAGTTTCTATACTGATTTCTCACAATATATATTTAGATTTTTTTTTCATGTGACTATTCTGGTGTTTAGTGTATTCATATTTAATGTAATCGATTTCAGGTTTACACTAAATTCTGGTTACTTGAATATGTTTGATTTCTTTTTCTGCTGGGTAGTACTCACAGAATCACATAGAATCATACAAGCAACACCATCCTCCCACACAGATGCACTTCCTAACGTTGGAAATAATGGTTATTTGCCTGTTTCTTTTTAGAAATGGTCTGGGATAGTTTCATGAAATTTACTTCCTTTCCATCTGCATGCTCCAGGTTACATCTCTCTTTTTTTGAAATCTTTACTGTCTCAATACAATTACATTTTTTCTATGGATAATATAGCAGAGAATAAGATTATTATCAGGCACTTATATTACTGGGCATGTGATTTTATGCAGAGAAGCTGAATTTTGGTGTTAATTTTGCCACTGTCCCCTCCCTCAGGTCTTCTTTTACCTCTAATAGTAGGCTCATATTTTTCAGTTTTGTATGTGAGTGGTCAAATCACCTACAAATAATATTTTATTTTCTTCTTCTTTAATTATCAATTTAACTTATACTGCCTCATTACTCTGGCTGTGGTTGCCAGTAGCGCATTGATTAGAAGGGTGATATGGAGCCATGTGAGCAAAAAGAGTCTTCGAGGAGTTGTGCTGTCACTGTTGGTTGCTTCTGACTATGTAGCGAGGAATAGGAAGCAGTTTCTTCACTGTTGAGATACTAGAGGGGTCTTGGGTTCATCTGTGATGTGATGTCTAGGTTTTTTGTATATGGGAGAAAATTTTGAAAGAGACACAGTGAAAATATAGCTTTATTAAAGGTAAGAGTAAAGCATGGAATGTTCTGGAATGTGCTCCACAGGAGGGGAGCACTCAGATGGACAGCACCTAGCTCAAGAGCCCAGGAGTGTAAGTCCAGGTGATGGGAAGAGCCAATCCTGGGATGGAGCAGATCCTTACCCTGATTGTAAATTCTACTTTAGATGTACATCATGCACACATGAGTTGGAATTTTCCTGACAGGCCACTTGTGCTTGGCCTTCTCTGTGCTTGCCTCCTATGCTGGTCCCAGCTGGCCTTTTCTGTCTCTCCAACCAAGAAATGCCTGACCACAAATTACCCACAGGAGAATTTTTTTTTTCAGGATAGATGCCTTAGGTCAATGAGATGTCCCTACACTTAACTGCCTCAGTTGCAAGCTTGTTCTTTTCACTGAAATGCTTTTTCAAGAAATGCAAAGGTCAGGAGACTCCCAACTTCTCTAGAAGAGAATATTCAACATAATGAAAACCACACACAAAAGGCCACACTAAAAGAGCAATGTAGTCACGTGTGCCTGTAGCCCCTAGCACTCAATGTAGAAGTGGGAGAGCCAGACTTCAGCATCATTCTCAGTAACATAGGGAGATGGAGATCAGCCTAGGTTACATGTGACACTGTCTCAAACAAAAGCATAGCATTTTTCTCCAAAATAAAGGACTAAAAATGCTTCCTCTTAATATAAGAGGAATTCTTTAATACACTGGAATTCACAGACAATAATTAGGGGAAGAAAAGGCAACTATGTTGAAATAAATAGTATATACTTATAGATGATACGATCATATATACAAACCTCCAAAAGATTTCAATAAAAGCTATTAAAGGTAATCACATTTTTATAAAATTAGTGGGATACATAAGTAAGTTATGAGTCCTTGAGATTGGTTGAGAAGTAAAGGCACTTGGCCACCAAACCTGATAGCTCAGTGTTCATTCCCTAAGACCCATATGGTGGCAGAGAGAACAGTGTAGACCAGCCTGCCCTAAAACAGATCTGCCTGCCTCTGCCTCCCAAGAGCTGGGGGTAAAGGCGTGTGCCACTGTGCCCAGAGTATCTTCATACTTTTAAAGGGACTACTTAGTTTTATAAAACCTAGACATTCCCATTACAGTTTCTCAATTCAACTTGAGGGACACTCTCTTCTAAATATTAAATATTATTAATATTATTTTCCTGTATTTTCATACATGAAATTACATCCATAAAGTCAACACTCCCCCAGAGAGTATAGATGCAATGCTCTTACCGAAAATTTTTATTAGTGATTTATTTTTATTTTATATGCATTTTGTTTTGCCTGCTTGTATGTCTGCAAGGGTGTCAAATCCCCTGGAACCAGAGTTACCCACAGTTGTGAGCTGCCATGTGGGTGCTGGGAATTAAACCTAGGTTCTCTAGAAAAACAGATAGTGCTCTTAACTACTGAACCATCTCTCCTTAAAATCTTGATGGCACTTGTTTTTATAAATAGAAATCTTCAGCCTCTATAGAGAGGAGGCTCAACATTTGAGAGCTCTTGTTACTCTTCCAGAGAACCTGAGTTCAATTCTCAGCACTTGCATCAGGCTACTTACAACTATCACCAGTAGCTCCAGTTGCAGGGATCTGCTGGCTTCTGTCCCCCACAGGCATACATACACATAGTGTATGCACCCACAGACATGTAAATATAACCTAAAAGAAAAAATGCAGCCTAAACTCAGTACCTTGAAAGACCCCCAAATAGCCAGAACAATTGGTTAGGAAAAAAAAAATCTAAGAAAAACAGTGAGGTATATACTGATGGGAAAATGGATATATACATGGATGGAATAGTACAGAAAGCCCAGAAACATACAAATAAATGATTTTTTTAAAATACTTTCTAAGACCAGTAAGAGAAGATAGCCTTTCCCATCCATGAGGCTGGGAAAGCCATATGAATTGTGGACCCTACACAACAACTCAGACTAGATGTGATCTGAAAACTACAAAGAGCTTAGAGGAAAACATTTCTTGACTATAATGCCAACGACAGGCAAAACAAGAAGACAAATGGACAAATTAAAGAGATTCTGTATATCAAGACACTGTAATGGGCATCCTACAGAATGGTAGAAATGTTTTCAAATTATGTATCTGACAAAGAATATGTAGATGTGGTTGGGTTGGTGGCTCAGTGGTTAAAAGAAGTTGCTGCCATTGTAGAGGATCCAAGGTCTGTCTGTTCCTAATGCCCACACTAGGAGGTACACAACTACTTGTAACTCCAGCTCCAGGCATCTGAAGTGTGTGCATACATGCACGTGTGTGTGCAAGCGCACACACTTAACATTTAAATATTTTAAAAGAATTAATATGTAGGATATTTTTAAAAAATCAAAACAGCAATAAGATAGCCAACTTGATTAAAAGGGGAAAGACTTTTGAAAAACAGTATTCAAAAGATGCAGATCGATTAGAATAGTGACTTAACAAAAGAACACCAGGAAGGAGATGAACCTATGTGCTTTGGTAAAGCTTCTGGAGAGTGCAGCCTGATCCGTCTACAAGTTGAGAATTCTCTGATCCACTAATTCTGCTTCCGGTTATAAATTCAAAGGGATCAGAAGCAATGTTTTAGAGAAAGATGTGGTGACTTGCACCTGCTATCCCAGCACTCAGGAGGCTGGGGCAGAAAGAGTTTAAGCTCACAGTTCCATAGGAGTAAACCTTGGCAGGGAGCCATAAGAGGAAGTGGCAGGCTTCCTGGCAGGATCAGGAAGCTGGGAGCTCACATCTTCACCTGCAAGCACAAAGCAGAGGGAGAAAACTAAGTGTCTCAAGGCTTTTCGTCTCAAAGCCCAACCCTAGTGAAGTACTTTCTCACACAAGGTTGTACCATCCAAACCTCCCCCAAGCAGTATCTAACAAACAAGTTTTCAAATACTCAAGCCAATAAGGGACATTGCTCACTCAAACTACAGCTATATATACGGTGAAGTCAACCTGAACTATAGAGGGACTATGTCTCAAAGATAAAATAGTGTCTTGAAGAGACGACAATGCAATGTAGACACCGATGTGATGGCAGTGTGTTCATTTGGAAGCAGCCCAAGTGTCCATCAGCAGATAGATGGATAAATAAAACTTCAGCTACATGGCCCCTGAAATATAACTCAGCCTTACAAAGAGAGTCCTGACACAGGCTCCAATAGAGAACCCCTGAAGATATTAGATGATGCGAAATAGTCATAAAGACAAGTACTTCCTAGTCCCATGTACATGTATGTACCTTTAATGATCAAACTTGGAGAGAAGGAAGCAGACAGTGGCTTCTCCGGGCTGGAAATGGGGACGTTTGAGACATAGTTTCTCTCCATAAGACGCGAGTTCTGGAGATGGATAAATATTATGAGAAATATTTAATATTGCTGAACTGTGTGTGTTAATGTACAGGCATCTCCACTGGCCTGCTCTCAGGGACCTAGCAATTGCTTCCTTCATTACCTGCTGCCGTAGCCAGTGTGCTGCAGATACAAAAGATCACCAGCCACCCCCAGCTCTGTTCTCTGTGGTCTCTCCCATGGTTCCTTGTGTCAGCCTTTCCCTCTCTCTTCCTCTCTACCCCATTTCTCTGCCCTCAGGGCTCTTCTCCCTTACTGTCTGCCTATCTACATGTCTACTTGCCTGCCTCTATCCCTTCCCTAGGTCCTCACTCCCCTCCTCTCACTCGATAAACCTCTCTTATACCAGATTTGTTGTAAGGCATAATTTCTCAGTGGTATACCTTGGCATGGACCCACCAAAGACAGCCCCCTCACCACATTATATTTCATAACAGTGTGTCTAAAAGATAATTACAATTACAAACCTTATTCTGTGTAATTTTACCACAATGTAAGTTTAAGAAAATAAAGATGCCAGAGAAGAACTCACAGGGCAATGTGAAGAGAATCTTGGCAGTTCTCACAGAATGAGGTTTTAAAGTAGAAAAACAGCAGCCAGCCAGGGACCTCCAGCCCCCACCCCACTCCCCACCCCATAGATCACTAAATTGTTGGACTATGGAAAGTCAATCAAGCCATAGGCTAGGCTGTGACAATGAATGATCCATGCTTTTCATCTTTTCCTTTGAAATGAGACGCACTGAGAGAATGTAGCAGGTCACAGTGGGAATGGATGTTGAAAGACTTGAGTGTTGGAGGGAGTGGGGTTCTTGTTGTCAGTGATGTGTGACCTGCAGGGTCACATGCAAGCCAAAGCCTGAGGGGACACAGGCCATCTGTGAACAGAAAGTATGGGTGGGAATGCCCATAGAGAAAAGCAGCTAGTCTAGGGAGAGACTTGATAGTCTGAGACCTGGATGCCTCTTGTGAAATTCCCTCATCCCTATACTCTCTGAGCATAGAGAGCTGCCATGAATCCCAGAAAACCCAGTGTTTGTGCCTAAGTCTCAGAACAACTTGACTCTCATTTCTAAGTTTTCTTCTCCCTCGAAGACCCTCGAAGGTCAATAAACTGCCAGCTCCCCAGCCAGGATGGCAGGCTCACCTTCCTATATAGATGAGGCACAGCTCACATACAAATCAACAGGTCTTTTCAAATCAAAAGGACATTTAGAGCTCTGGGCTGGCAAAATTTATGAAGCCAACTGCAGCTTCTCTTCCATGAGGAGCAATTGACAACTCTAGACAACCTAAGAAGCAACTACCGAGAAGGCTGAAAGGTCAGCACTGAGGATGACTTGGGAAGGAGTCAACGCTGGAGGCCGGAGGACCGTGTCTTGTTACACCCCACAGAAATGCAGAACACAAAGAGTACATTTAACTGAAATAAAAACCTATAAAAGAAAGTAGCCACGGAAGAGGGAAGGATGTGAAATGTGCCAGTAGTGGATTCCATCAGGCTCGGTGACCGGTTAGTTCCTTGTTCTGGGTCACTTAACTGCATTTAGCCAAAAATAATACTCTCAGCTCACTATAGTACACATGCCTATAATGCTAACACTTAGGAAGGTGAGGCAGGAGAATTACCAGTCTGAGGCCTGTCTGGACTACAAAGTGAGTCCCTGCTCTGAAGAGAAAAGAGAGACAAATGGAAACCACATTCATCTCGACCACCATGGGCAAACATGGAAAGCAAGCCAGTGTCGTGTGTGTGTGTGTGTGTGTGTGTGTGTGTGTGTGTGTGTGCGCGCGCACGCACGCGCGCGTGTGTGTGCATGCACATGTGTGATTTTAAAATAGATATTTTTAACTTCTAAATTTATTCATTTTATTATATGTGTATATATGCGTATGGGTGCTTAGTCTGTGTGGATATATGTGCAGCAAATGCATGCCTGATACCTATGCAGGTCAGAAGAGGGCACTGGATTCCCTGAACCTAGAGCTACTGACAGTTGTAAGACACCCTATAGGTGCTGGGAGCTGAATCTGGGTCCTCTACCAGAACAACTGTTCTTAACCACTAAGCCAACTCTCCAGCCTCTTAAAAGGTTGTTTGTTTGTTAAAAGTACACCCATTATACAAAACAGGATTCCATTAGGATGGTTTTCTACAAATGTATCGTGAGTTTCTATTACATTTCTTGTCCTCTAAGATCCTCTGTTCACCTTGACTGATTTAGTGCCTTGGCTATTGTGTGTAGTGCTGCAGGGGACATGGCTGTGGAGAGATCTCTGAGTTATACTTGGATTCCTCTAGACATATCCCCTGGCATGGCCAGGTCATACAGAAATGCTGTTGAGTTCTTTGAGGAGCCTTTATCCTCGTTTCCATGGTAGCTGTACTAAGTCACATTCCCACCAGCAATGTTAGAGCATCCCCCCCTTCAAGTCCCAGGCAGCATCTTTGCTGTTTTCTTATGAATAGCTATCTGACTGGAATGAGGTGGAATCTCACTGTAGTTTTGATGAACCAAGCCAATCTCTGTGCACTTTGGGATTATGCCATCAACGATGGTGGATCCAAGGAAACTTCCTGAAGTGAATTGTTTCTTCCCATGGAACTGAGAAGCCTGTCTGCTCCCACACAGCAGATGGTGACTGGAGAACATGGTTAAAGGTACTGGCTTCTTTTTTTTTTTTTTTTTTTTGGTTTTTCGAGACAGGGTTTCTCTGTGTGGCCCTGGCTGTCCTGGAACTCACTCTGTAGACCAGGCTGGCCTCGAACTCAGAAATCCACCTGCCTCTGCCTCCCAAGTGCTGGGACTAAAGGCGTGCGCCACCACCACCCGGCGGTACTGGCTTCTTAAGACGACCTGACTAGCTTTTGAACTTTGTTCTGGCTATAGAGGTAAAGAGAAGGGAGATCCTTGGACACGGAGCAGTGTCCACAGCTTTCCAAGTCAGATTCTGACACCAACTGACTGCTCATCCTCTGACTGTTGTGCAGAGACTGAAGAGCTCAGGCTGCACTCAGACTGTCTGGTGTGAGCCATGTGTCTGTTTTCTCACCCATAAGGTATAGATAAAAGCAATAACCAGCCATAGTGTTTGGGTGAGAACTCAGGCAATCCAGGCTGCTTACCATTATCTGGCATGTCAGAAGGTTGGTTCTTAAGCAGTGCATAAAACATGGGCTTTTATTCCAGTTCCATTCATCTCCTTGGGCACTTGGGGGAGCCATAGGATTGTAAAACAGTCACAGGCATAGACCAGGGAAGGGTGTTTAGAGTAAAGATTTTAATGGTTAGAAGTTAAGGAGGGCTAAGGGCCATCTCATTCCATTCCTGTCCTTTGCACAGGGAACACTAGCTCAGAAATTAGAGGTTTGTTTGTAGTCATGCAAATAGCAGGTAGTGTGAGGGCTGGAGCCTTTGTTTGCATTTGTGAGTACTCAAAGCGCCTATTCCTTGGGTCTGTATAGAGTTTAAAACAATCTTGTCATTATCAAATTCTCTGCTGATGAATTTATATTGTTTTATTTTGTTGTGGTTTGAGCTTAGCAGGTGGTGTTCATTAAATTCCTTGCCATG
>JANHMN010000002.1:54299797-54343749 GCA_030674055.1 Rhabdomys pumilio
GGGGTTCTGAAGGATGTAGTTCAGGGACCATTGCTCCAGACCCTGGGAGCCTAAACTTGTTCTTGCGACCCTTTGTTCAATCTGGCCCCTAAATCCCCAAGTGTGGGGAACAGCACACTAAATCTTCAGGTCATCCCTTTCACAATTTTACCCTCTTTTCTCTGTTGATTGGGCCCTGTGTGCCTGGGGTCTGTGTGGTCTCAAGGCTGAGAGGGACCATGCAGCATTCCCAGGCAGCCCTCTTCCCCTAGGCTTCTTGTTCACTAGCTGGTTCTCCAGCACTTTATGTAAATGCTGCATTTCCTTATGACCAATCCCCGACTGACAAAATGAAATAAATGATGGCAGTATGAATCAAGTATGCACATAAAACGGAAACGCTTGAGGTTGGGGGCCTTGGTCCAAGTACAGAATGGTCTCTAGCTCTCCCTCTCCTAAATATTTGCCACTCTCTATCAGAGGCTGGGAGCTCGAGTAAAGAATGTGAACTTGCAACGGAAGAAAATAATCATCTCCTGCCTGGAAGATGGTTTGGAACGATGCCAACAAGCTAGGGCTCTGGCCATGGGCATTAAATTTTCTCTGCGCCAGCTCTCCCTCTGTCAGTAACTAGCTGTTACAAAAGATTGTTCTTTTGTTTGGTATAAAAATATGTGTTTCCTCAGATTTTGTGTATTGTTCGTCTAGAACTAGCTAGCTCAAGGGTCTCTTATCTTCTTACTTCTTTCTGGTTTGGCTCAGGGTGTAAAAGCTTAGATTCCTTTAGGAAACAGCTGGCCAGGTCTTTATGAAGTTAGGCACTTTCCTTTCTCCTGAACAGGTATTTTCACCTAACTGAAGTTGAGCATTGGGTTCCAATGCTCACAGTGTCTTTCTCAACGGGGCCCAAGTTTACAGTGAGTTCAAGTTCATCAGCTTAACATTCCATTCACAATGTGGAATACCATCAGGCAATAGAGAACCAAGCTGGGTCTTAAAGGCCTGGTGCTAAGGAAAAGAACCCCGACATAAGGGGAATAAATGTGTGATTCTGTTTTATATGACATTCTAAAACATGTCAGAATGAAAACAGAATTGCTGTGACTGATCCTTGGTGTCTGACTCTGAGGGTGGGGTTGACTGAAAGAGGGACAGACCAAAAAGTTTTGGGATAAAGTTTCCTAAGTTTAGCTTTTACCTTTGGGTCAGTGGTCTGTTGTGAGTTAGTTTGTGAATGGGTATTTGGTGTTAAAGTGACAATGGTGAAAAAGATTCTCATCTTCCCAGCAGATTCCTTTGCAACTTTATCAAACTCCTGTTGCTCATACACATGTCTGACGATTGTAATTATTTTTTTTAAATTATATGTTTTATTTAAATTTGTAGTTAAAAGTTTTATTTCTTGTCTAGCTATACCTATTTGTCCAATAACACAATTCTTATTTTCCTCCTCCTCCTCTTCCTCCTCCCCTCCTCATCCTTCTTCCTCCTCTTCTTCTTCTTCTTCTTCTTCTTCTTCTTCTTCTTCTTCTTCTTCTTCTTCTTCTTCTTCTTCTTCTTCTTCTCTTCTTCTTCTTCTTCTTCTTCTTCTTCTTCTTCTTCTTCTTCTTCTTTCTCCTTCTCCTTCTTTCCTTCTCCTTCTTCCTTCTTCCTTCTCCTCTTTCTCTTCCTCCTCCTCCTCCTCCTCCTTCTTCTTCATTTTCCTCTTCATCTCCATCTTTCTCTTTGTCTCCATTTCTGTCTGTCTCCTCTTCCTCCTCCTTCTCTTTCTTCTTCCTCTTCCTGATGATCTTCTATTTTGAGACAATGTTTTGCTATTTATTTGAGACTAACCTTGAACTCGTAATATTACTTTTTGCTTTACTCAGTTTATCTATGTAAGGCACTGGACTTGGTCATCACAACTTCTTTTTTTTAATATTATTTTTTGAGTATGTGTGTGGATATGTACACACCAGTGTAGTTCCACTCCCCCTCCCCAGAGCCCAGGAGAGGCACTGGATTCATGGTTCTAGAGTTACAGGCAGTAGTGAGCTACTCAACATGGGTGCTGGGAACAGAACTCAGGTCTGGAAGAGCAGTACATACTCATAACTGCTGAGAGGTTCTTGTCCTCATCACTGCTTCTAATAGAAAGTCTTCGCCAGTGTTCTATTGCTGTGAAGAAACACCATGATCATGACAACTCTTATAAAGGAAAACATTTAAATGGAGCTTATTTACAGTTTCAGAGGTTTAGTCAGTCCATTGTCATCATAGCAAGGAGCACAGCACTGTGCAGGCAGACATGGCGCTCGAGAAGTAGCCGAGAGTTCTACACCCTGATTCACAAGCAGCAGGAAGATAAAGACGATGGGCTTGCCTTGGGCTTTTGAAACCCCAAAGCCCACCCTAGTGACACACTTCCTCCAACAAAGTCACACCTACTCCAATAAAGCTACGCCTCTTAATCCCTCTCAAGTAGTTCTACTTCTTGATAGCCAAGAATTCAAATCCATACTCCATACTTTCTTTGGTCATTCCTACCCAACAACCTGATTTAAAAAAAAATCCAACTTGTTTCTTTTATCCTGATTGCAGATGCTTGTGGTCTCTGGGGTTAAAATATGCTTGTAATTTTTATTAAGTGCATTCGGGCATGCCCATTTGGCAGTAAGAGGGCAATTTGTTGAAGTTGGATCTTACCTTTCATCATGTGGGTCTCAAGGATTGAACTCCAATCTTGTCAGGTTTGACACCAAGTACCTTTACCTCTTGAGCTGTCTTGCTAGTCCTTGCATGGAATTAAAGGATGACATTTCTAAATTATTTTCAAAGCTATAAAATGCATACTTTTACAGACATTATACTACAGTCTTCAGTATTTGAAGATATCACACAGTCATTGGTTAGGTCACAGGAGTAGATATCTCCTCACAGGCTAATTTAGTCATTGGCATCAGGACAAGTAGTCTCCGGACAAAATCAGAATCAAACTGGGGCTGCTAATTATAGATATAGAAATTTGTGTTTCTTTGGAACAGTGGTTCTCAAACTTCCCAATGCTGTGACCTCTTTAATATATGTTTAAATTATATTGTGGTGACTTCCCAATCATAAAATTATCTTATTGCTACTGCATAACTGTAATTTTGCTACTGTTATGAATTGTAATGTAAATATGCATGGTTTTAGGCAACCCCAGTGAGAGGGTTGTTTGGCTCCCAAAGGGGCTGCAGCCCACAGGTTGAGAACCACTTTGATTTAGAAGGATTTGTGAATGGAAAAGAGCCTGAAAACCAGCATGGTGGTGGAGGCTAAGAAGCCAGCTTTCATGGTCTCCCTCATCACCTTACAAATGGCTCTATGTGCAGGTTCCAGGCTCCTTGAAAGCACTTTTCATCGGAATGAGAGATAATCTCCATGCTTGATAGTCAGGGTAGAACAGACTAGGCTAGTGGACAATTCCTCTTCTAGGGATAACCCTTCTGATGTTCTCTGTGAGGCCCGGGGCAGATTAGTTTCAATGTCTGCATGTTCCTCTTGTCTACACTGCCCTCATATGCTGTGTCTTTCCTGTGTATCTCATTAAGATCTGAGGACACATATTCATGAAATCTCAACGGGGCCTGGGAAAAAGTGAACAGGGAATGACTGGAAAGATTTTAGAAGTTCCTATGCATAGCCATCCACCCGCTGTGCACCTCTCTTGGTCAGTGTGGGTTGTGAGATGGCACCTTAAAACTCAAATGGCCATGTTCAGAGCTTTGGGTAGGAAGAGATTTGAATGAGTGGTGGCCAGGTGTGGAAAGTAGGTTGCAAGTCTTAGCCATCCACTGACTGTGTGAAACCCCTAAAATCACCGAGGAGGTCAGCATGATAGACACAAAGAACTCTGGAGTATATATCAGTGTAACAGTCCAAAATGTCCCAGTGGCTTTCCTGGCTCTACCCATGGACTCCCTGACATCTTTCATGATAGCCCTTCCTGTTCACAATATTTCTGTCACATTAGCCCCCTCCACGGCCCCTCAACTACATCGGACTCTTCACGCTCCAGGTTGACTCTACTTGGAAAGCTTTTCTATCAGCTCCCTCATGCCTTTCCCCTGTGCATTTAAGGTTTAATTCAAATGACACTTGCTCAGAACAGTCTGTCTGGCAGCCATGTCTGTAGGCATTCTTTTATAGCCTGAAGCCTTGCTTTCTTTATCTTTTTGGTTCAAACACAACACTTGATATTAAGCATGCCGTATTGCACATTGCATTGCAAATATTACTTGCCCATGTCCCTCACCCAAACACACACTCTTAAGGCTACACAGCAGATATCTGGTGAATGAATGAATAAATAAGTGACCAGGTTAGGATTGTGTGTGTGTGTGTGTGTGTGTGTGTGTGTGTGTGTGTGTGTGTTCTCCAAGTCAGAACAAGATGGCCTCACAATATAATTAGGTATGCATGGAAATTCCACCAGAGATTCATACATTCACACATTGCTTTCTTTCACTCCCATGAGGCAGTGTAACCATATCTCTACATGCATAATTACAGACTGAGCCAGATATCATCATGGAGACCTGTCACCCCAATGTTAGAGAGGTTGTGGCAAAAGGACCAAAACTAAAAGTCAGCTTGGGCTAGCAGACCCTGCCTCAAAACATTTAAATAAGTAATAATAATAAAATAACTAAGATCTGAGGTTCCATAGACCTGTGAACCTGATAGGAAAAATCTCTGAGCTGAGGACTGAGGAGGAGGAAGTCTGCTCTGGGTGAAGACTATGGAAAGAAGGTCACAGAGGCAGCAGGACATAAGCCACGTGCCTCCATGTCACAGGACACTTTTTCCCATTTCTGAATTTGAAAGAGTCTTGGAACCAACAGCAACTCCCAGCCAATCTGAGCCAGGTAGCACTCAAGGCCTATGGTCTTGGCCTGTATTCATGAGAATCCCATGTTCATGGGTATAGAACAAAATGCTTGTCTAAGGTGTATGTACATGGAACTTGAGAACCTTTCTTTGATATTTTATGATTGGGACAAGAGATCACCAACATCAAATATTTCAGAATATATGTCTGTTGGTTGGGAGGAAGCCTGGAGGCCACGGAGGGGACACTGCAAGATACTTGTATGGCACCGTTCACTGGAAGGCCTAGAGTATGAGAGCATGTGAAAGTGAGGACAGCAGTGAGTCTAAGTGGAGAAGCCGGTCAGACAGCTAGACTTACAGTATAATGAGTTACTGATTGAGAGACACCAGCAATGACTATCCCAGCACAGACACTTGTTTTCCTGCATGTGCAAAGGCCACTAGCCATGCAGTTCACTGTCTATGGAAACCTGAAAGAATCCTTTCTCTAAGAACTGCAGGGCAGCCGTTTTGAATGTGTGAAAACTTCACTGGCTCAGATGCCTTGCTTCGTATGTTATATAACACAACTGCATCACAGAATCCATGAAGCCTCAGATATGATGGGATACTGTAACATGTACTTAAAGATCTGAGAGAAGAGAATGGGCTGGGCACCCCTAATCTGAAAACCCTGACCTGAAGCTTTCTGAAGGCAGGCATAACTCCACGGCATAAAAGTCACACTGGATCTCACTGGTATCTCATGGTTCGAAAACAGACATGCTGAAGATATGGTACAAACCCCTTCCACACTGTGTGTATAAAGCATAAACATATAATATATATAAGACATACATTTCATATTTAAGTTTAGGTCCCACCCCAATATAATCTGAGTAAAGAATCAAAAAATATTCTGGTCGTAAGCATTTTGGATAAGGGATGCTAACCTCATCACAGATCAGATGGGAGATGGAGAAGGTGCAGAGCAGTGGCTGCAACCTGGTGCACGCTGGGAAAAAATAGAGTAGTCTCAGGCTGACCTAACAGCTGGTTGGTTTTCTGAGCCTCAATGAACCTTCCTCTTAACAGCTATCCTTGCAGCTCAGACTCTGACACTGAGCAAAACCACATGGCACCAAGACACAACACTTACTCTTCAAGTTATTCTGAATAAATAAATGAATAGAAGAATGTTATAGGCACTCTTGGGATGCAGAGGGGAGAGAGGAAGGCAGTGGCCAGTCCAATTTGTGGGCTGGGACATGAGGGGAGAGGTCTGTTTGTCCCTCTAGGTCATTGAAGATTTGCAAGCAGGAAATGATTTGTTTCCTCATGAAAATGTCAGCTGAGAGTTTGAAGTGAGCAACACTTTTCTTACGACCTAAGGGATGGAGGCTTTTTAAATGTTGAGCCCTTGGGACAAAAGAAGCTGTTTGTTCTTGCTCCATATCTGCAGTTTGCTGGCACCTTTCATATTGGCTTACACAGACCACTATCCAGGTGGAAGGTAGAAGCTGTCATGCAGTGTAGGAACCACCAACTTACGAGTCTCCAGGGAGGGGCTTCTGGCCTTGCTTGCCTGTTGCCCAGGTGAAGTCCATGCTTTGCAAATGGTTTGCATTGCAAGATACTTTAACAGGACGGGACATGAAAGGGATACAGCTGCATAATTCTTGTTAATAAATGTCTAGGTTAGTTACCTCCTGTTATTTAATCTCTCAGTAAAGACAGTTGTTTGTTTGGGCAGAAGAAGAAAATTAAAATGAATATTTGAATTCATTTCTTTTTTTGTTCTTCTCTATTCTTCTTTACCCATCTCCCCCTCCTCTTCTTTTCCTTCTTTCTCTTTTTCTCTTCCCCTTCCCCTGTCCTCTCCTCCTCTCCCCTTCACTTTCCCTCTTTTTGTCCCTCTTCCCTTCTCCTCTTTTTTCTCTTCTTCTTCCTCTTTGCTTTCCTCCTCTGCCTCCTCTCCCTCCTCTTCTCCAATTCTTCCTTTGCTTCTTCCTTTCTTATGTCCTCCTTTCCCTTCTCTGTCTTCTCCTTCCCCACTTTCTCCTTTTTCCCTAAATGCTTCTGTTCTAAGAACAGGACAGAGGATTATTCACTTTTCTGGCAAGGGAAGGCCATATCAACTCCCCAGCTGCAAAGGATGTCAGAAGTCTCAGAACATACTTTTCAGACTACTCTGAGGACTCTGAAGGGTTTTAATGCCCAGTCTGTGAATGCAACCAAAAGGCAAGCTGGGCAGGGCTTCCTTCTGGCTGCCCTCAGACTTGTTTATAGAGGCTTACTTGTTAATTTTGGTTCTCTAAAAGTAATTTCTGCCTCAGGTTCTGAGTAGAGTCTGAAAATTGCTGGTACAGATCAAGATTCTCATTTGTAGTAGAGGAAACTGTAGCCACAAGAAGGAAGGTGACTAGCTTCAGGTCATAGAGCTCTTTGGTGGAGTAAGGACAGGGAGGCCGGTCCTGTTTCATTGCACACTATCGGGTCAGGAGTCCACAAACACTCAGAAAGTGTGGAAGCAAATAACCAACTCACAAGTCTCAGAAGTCCCTGAAGCTTACCAGATACAAAAGGATCTTCTCTCTCCAGAGTTATATAAGCATTAAGGACTTCCGAGGAGACCCAGGCCATTCCAACTGCATGGACAAAACTTGCTGATCTGCAAGTCACACAGAGAACTCCAGAGTCGCAGTTCTCATAAACTGTTAGCCATGTTGGAGTGGGCTTTTGGTGATATAGTGTCTTTTTAGTCATCCATGCTTCTGTAAGTAACCCTAAAAAACTCATTGGTTCACCAAGCTGGACTTTGGTGGTATCATTAATTTGATTAGTCATCAGTATGCTAGCTGGGGTAAGTAGATATTTGCTCGTATCTTCCTAGAAAAATTGTTATACAACAGCTGTATTATCACATGCTGGGTATGTGATAAATCAAGGCAAAATAATTGGCTTATTTTACCAGAAGACAGAAGTCTGAGTTGAAGGTGTTGGCTGATCCATGCTTCCTCAGAAGCCTCTGGGGGAGGAGTTTTCCTTGTCTTTCCAGCTTCTGCTATCCTGAGAAATTTCTTGGCTTGTGCCTCTGTATCTACAAAGTTATCCTCCCTCTGTGTGTACATAGCGCCCAGCTCCTCCTACTCTTATATGGGTATCCCTCATACTGGATTAATAGCTTTCTCTGCTCCAGGATGACCATATCTTAGCTAATTACAACTGTATTTGCCTCATTTTTACCCAAAATCTCTTTCTGAGGTACTTGGACAGCTCTTCTGGAAGATGTAGCAAAGGTATAAAAGCATTTCCCCATAACACAGTTGGTCTACCTCCATATTTTCTCCCTTGTGGGCAGGCCCTTCCTCTGCTCTTGACAGGATGTGGACTATGCTCTTATGATTTTGGTTCAGCACACAACGTGTCTCACACATCTGGAAGGTTTGCTTTAGCATCTCTTGCCTTGACCTTTTGTCTCCAGCTGTGGGTGTCCAGCTGTGGGCCCTGTTTTGGTCACCTACAAGAAGGCTTGTGACTCAGAGCTGGACAGAGTCCTGTGTCAGAAAGTTCCCAGGAAGGATGTTGAGGCTGCCAATATTTTTCCTTCAGGTTTAGTTTGCCAATCACAGACATTTGGAAAGACCAGAGATCAGCGTGGTGCGCTGGAGATGGCTGTTGAAGTTAACACTGGATATCCACAAGTTGCCCCGAGGATGTATGTGAAGTTAAACTGAGACCCTAAGTTCAAAGATCTTCTCTCAATTAATCTTGGTGTGTTTCTCCAAACTTGCTGGGAAAATGCAGGAAACAATATTTTAGGGCTTGAGTGGAAACTGATGCAGGAAGCCCAACTAGATTCCTGAAGAGTCCCCTGAGAATCTCTCTCCCAGAAGAGGAGGGGCACATAGATGGTGGTGCACACAGATGTTGCTGATGAGAATTTGTGACTGAAGCTTCAGTGGACTGAAGCGAGTGATGTCACCTTCCTGAATCTCAGCCTCCTGGTCTGCAGAACAAAGGAGCAAGTGGGCTGCAAACTCCTTTTTTTTTCTTTTTTTTCTTTTTTTTAGATTTACTTATTTTATGTATGAGTACATTGTTGCTCTCTTCGGATACAGCAGAAGAGGACATCCCATCCCATTACAGATGGTTATGGGCCACCATGTGGTTTCCGGGAATTGAACTCAGGACGTCTGGAAGAGCAGTCTGTGCTCTTAACCGCTGAGCCATCTCTCCAGCCCAATGCAAACTCCTTTTAATGCTAACATTCCATTGATTAAAAATGATAAAGAGGACTGGAGAGATCTCTCAGTAGTTAAGAACACTGCTTGCTGTTCCAGGGGACCCCAGGTCTCATTCCCAGCATCCACATGGCAGCACACACACACAAAAAGTTTCCACAAATCTAGAATATTTAAAACCTTCAGTTAAGCTATATGAAATTCACATTTTTGTTTTTCCAGTGCATAGGCCAGTCTAAACATTATTTTTCATTGGAACATATTGTCCAGAAATAACTTAAGCTACCCTTCATGAAGGAATGGGGCCAAAATGCCTTTCTCCCTGTAAAGTGATTCTCTAAATCAAGGTCGACTCTTTAATGACTCAGAGTCAAACTGGTATCCACATGTGAGAAAATGCTTCTCATTTACACTAACAGGGCCATGATAAAAAGCTAGGGAAACTTACCAGATAATGCTCAACTCAAGGTCTCTATGAGCAGAACCATTCCAATTAAGGTCCACGCTAACATTTTTTACTCTAATGCATACATGTCTCATAAAATCAGCATTTTCCTTTAAATATTATGTTGTTTTAAATATAAATATATAGAGGAACTAGTGATTTGGTCAGAAAATGTACAGCCAGCTTCAGGGCTCAGGTGCAGGATGGTTTGGAGGCAGATGGCAGTTGGCTGGTGGACCAGCATGGCTTGTGCATTTGGAGTTCAACTCTCTCCTCCTCATCCAAAAGGGTAGCCGTAAGTTCTGCAGGGGAAGGCTCCTGCCTGTGTTCTGTGGCTACTAGATCTTTTTTATTAATTAAGTTATTATTTGTCTACTTTATATCCCAATCCATTACAGCTTTGCCTTCTCCTAATTCCTTTCTCTCCCTTCCCCTCCTCACATAGCTCCTTCCCTTTCTCTGAAGAGAAAGGGAGACCTCCCATGGACATCAACCAGCCTTGGCATATCAAGTTACAGTAAGACTAGGTGCATCATCTCCTATTGAGGCTAGATGAGGCAGCCCAGTTAGAGGAAAGGGATTCATAGGCAGACAGTGGAGTCAGAGACACCCCCTGATCACACTGTTAGGAATCCCACATGGAGACCAAGCTGCACAACTGTTAGATATATGCAGAGGTCCCTCTCAGACATGCTTTCTGGTTGACGGTTCAGTCTCTATGAGCCCCTGTCAGCCCAGGTTAGTTGATTTTGATTTCTTGTGGTGGCTACCCTAGATTTTGTTTTCAACTTCAGGGTGAGCTCTGCTTAGAATAAATAAATCTAGAAAATTCCATCTCACTTATATTGGTCAAGTAGTCTGCTTGAATGTTGTGTCTCTCACTTCCCCAGATTCTTGTGCTGAAATAGCTTGAGCCCCATGGCAGCTACAGTAGGAGGTAAGGCTTTAAAAGATGATTGATCTTAGTCTAAGATAGAAGACTTAGGTCATGAGGGTAGCATCCCCTATGAATGGAAGTAGTGTTTCTATGAAGGAGCTGAGAGAGACTTGTGCTTTCTAAGTTCCTAAGTGAGAACACAAAAGGAGGAAGTTACTATCTCTGGGTCCTTATCAGACATGTGATTCACTAGTGCCCAGATCTTGCATTTCTTGTTTAGGTGCTAAGCCGTCTACAGTATTTTGTGAGGGCACTGAATGGGCTGAGACTTAGATCAAGTGCAGCTTTCTTGACTGGTGCGGATGCTCAGGCAATATGAGAGTCACTGCTATTGTGGGAAAGTGACTCTTTGTTCACGGGCAGGAATGAGAAACATCCACAAAGACAAAATCCTCCTTTCTGCCCTAGGTACCATGTCCTCATCCCATGGGAAATAGTCCTGATAAGCACAAAGATGAACAACTGTGCCAACTACAGGGAAACCCTGTGGTAACAACCACGGGGCAGAATGGAAGCAGGGAGGGGACCCAAAGTCAACACAGACATAAACACATGAGGTTAGTGGCAAAGGAATGAAATGCGTGGGTGCCACGGACAGGGAAGAGATAACGGGAACCCGCCTCTGATGCTGAAGCAGGTTAGGCTAGGCTCCAGCTCTACCATCAACGTTTGCGGCCCGAATGAGAGGGATTTGCTGTGAAGGGCAAATGCTTTTGCAGTACCAAACATACATACCTTTTCCTGGCTTCTGGTGCTGAAGACCAGCACTGGAAGCAGTATCTGGCTCACTACTGGACCATAGCTTCTATATCTCCCCCCACCCTCCAGTTGGTTGCAAAGGGACATAAGAATAAAAGAAATCCCTCCTGGATGCTTCCTTTCACCGTATCTGCTGGAAGAGAAAGAAGCACTTTCACCTTGAAGCTTCCCTCCATGCAGGCCTGCCAAGGAATGCTCTGAGAGAAAGAATGTCCACAGCTGTGAGGAGGGTGGTATGGTAACAGCCAGGCCCTAGATGATGCTGTTGGCCCACGGGGAGGACTGGCCTTTGCAGGGAGGTCAAGGAAACCTAGAAAAAAATGATGAAAGGAAAGACGGCAAGAATGGACAAATGGAGGAGAAGTATGAGAAGAATGGGGACAGTGTCTCCTCAAGGAGGGCTGTCTGCAAGCAGACAGCTTCCATGCAAACCTCATCTCTATGACTCCCTCTCTGGGTCTCAGTTGCTCAACCAAAAAAAAAAAAAAAAAAAAACCATGTAGTTGCTTTCAGCCCTAAATTCTGTGATTCTAGGAATAACTTTTGGATATTCGAGGGGAGTCTTCCATGTACAAGCTCCATTCATTCTGTAGAGTTTGTTTTTGAGATGTTTGTATCAGAACAAAAGAAGGAAAAATGAAAATGGAGGTGAAATCTTTTGGCCTTGAGAGTTGTTTCCATGCTAAGAGAAATCGGCAGGGTTCAGGACACCCCGGATTCTAGGACATTTTCAAGAAAATAATATATTGGTATTTTTTTTTTTCTGGGATGGAATAACTCAAGGAATTCACTCCCTAGCCTATAAATTACACATTGCATGGTTAATATATTAAAATGTAAACATTAGATTTTAAATGCTTCAAAGAGGCCTTGCACTAGCAGGGAGCTGTGGGGGACTTGCTTTAGCATGTAACGTTCTTTGTCCTATTAGTCGCTCATGACAGCCAGAGACCTTCAAAACCAAGCAAGTGACTCTATAACCCCAAAGTCTAAAAAAAAGAAAGTTGGGAGCATTAGGTGTGTAATTACTGTTAAAACAGTGCTCCAAGTTTTTGTTTTTGTTTGTCCGTTTGGTTGGTTGGTTGATTTATGAGACAGGGTCTTTCTCTGTAGCCCTAGCTGTCCTGGAGCTCAACATGTATATTGTGCTAGTCTTGATCCCAAAGAGATATGCCTGCCTCTGTCTTCCAAGTGCTGGGATTAATGGTATGTGCCATTCATTATACCTTGTTTAATGCTCTAAGTTTTAAAACTGTGGAAAGCAGAAGAAATGGACCAGACCTTCTGTGACTCAAGATGTCAAAGTCCCAATTCCAGGGATCTGGGGATGTTTTTCATGGCTCACAAGCATTTTCAATGGTGTAAACACTGGAAGAGGATCCTGGGATACCCAGGTGAGCTTTGAAGGGTAGAGCAGAAAGGTCAGGAAAGGTATATGGTAGTGGAAACAGGCTGAGAAGGGTGGTCACTGAGAGGAGCATTACCCATGGAACACAGAAGTCTTCTAGAACCCAGAGGAGGCAACAGAACAGATCGCCCTTGCACACCTGGTAGCCATGTTGCCTGGCTTGCTGGCAGTTTGAAGCCCCTGTGTCCCCACTTTAGATTCTTGACCTCTACCGTCACGAAGCACTGGGTGCTTGTGTTTGAACCCACCAGAGAAGTTTGTTATGGCAACCATAGCAAACTGAATCACAGAACACTTGAAAAATTGAAGGCAGTGGGGTGTGGCAGGGGAACCACCAGGGACAAGATCAGAGAGTTGGATTTACACAGGAGATGGCTATTGGTAGATCCTGAGTACAAGGAGTGCTTAGGTCTAGAGCCTAAGGAGAGGGGCCAAGGTGCAGGAGGGGAGAAGGATTGGCCAAGACCACAACTTCCCCTTTATGGCACCTCAGCCTGCATTCTCTTCAAAGCAGAACCTGCAGTGATCATGATAGTGACTGCAGATGGAACCAGGAAGGAGAGAGAGCTAGCCTTGGGATATATTACTGAGGTAACAACTGCTGCACACGGCTGGACCCTGACCAGCCCACCACATAGGAGGGACAAGGGGTCCCTTCTTGTGGCCTCTGCACAGCTTTCACACACTCTTCTATTCTTTACATCCATCGATATCAAATTGTCTCCTGCATATGCCACTCATATTCGGTAGCAACCATGTACATTTAATCATCACTGTGAATGACAGCCACTTTGAGTGCCAAGGGAGGACCACGACGAGACTCACCTGCATGAGGTACTGAGCTGGGAGTAGGGAACCTCATTTGAGAAATTGCCTTCACCAGATTGTCCTGTGGGCATGTCTGGAAGGTCATTGTCTTGATTATTGATTGATATGAGAGGGTCCTATCCTTTGTGGATGGTGCTACCCCTGGGCAGGTGGAAACAGGCTGAGGAAGCTCTGAGGAGCAAGCCAATAAGCAACATACTTCCTTGCCTGCCTCCAGGTCCCTGCCTCCAGCTTTTACCTTGGCTTCCCTAGGTAATGGACTGTAAGGTTTAAGCCAAATAAACATTTTCCTGCCCAAGTTGTTTTGGGGCAGTGTTTCATCACATCTTCTTTGTAAGCGAACTAGGGCAAGCTATGATGCACACGTTGACCGAAAAGTAGGATGGGAGAATCCAGAGGGGAAAGACCGATTGACACAGGAGGTAGCTGGTCCTCTAGTGATCACTTTCCCTGGGAACTTTAATGGCGGATGCCTAGCTCTGGACATTGTTAGCTTCACTGGAACTCTGTCCTCTCTATGCCTTCTAGAAGAACCCTTTTTGGATAGTTTGCGAGGCTCAGGAGAATGGAACAATCTCAGATGCATAGAGAGTGCTACCTGAAGTTCACTGGTACTATGGAGGATAGTTGTAACCATTCAAATTCAGTCTTAGGGAGACCTTTGTTCCTTGGCCCCTGTTTATCACTGCGGCATGTTTATAATTTCAAATAAGTGCATTCATTCAGTTGCTCTCCCCAGCCTCACTCTTAGAGTCTGCAGTGGATGCTATCTAGACAGAGGGAGAGAGAGCTCAAATCATATGTGTGTGCGTATGTGTATATGTGTGTGTATGAATAAAATTTCTTATGAAACTTTGTTTAAGTAATCTTTTGGTATGTGCATATGTATGTATATAATACATATGTATGTAACTATGTGTGTATGCATGTATGTATGTATGTATGTATGTATGTATGTATGTATGAGGTTTTGCACACATATATGGTGCACATACACTGATACCAAAAATTATGTCAGCTGTCTTGTTCTATCATGCTCTTTTTATTGTCTTGAGACAGGGTCCCTCACTGAACCTGGAGGTATGCGGTAGCCAGGAAGCCTCAGGGATCCTCTTACCTCCAGTCTCAATAGTGCTAGGGTCATAGGCATGCATGCGGTTGTTCTTGGCTTTTTATTTGGATGCTGGGGATTTGACTTCAGATCCTCACGTTTGTGCCTCAAGCACTCTTCCACTGAGCTCCATCTCCTTTCTTGTTATTTTAAAAATGTATTTCCATGAGCATAGAAGAGACCCCAGATGGATGTGGGCACTCCCAGCTCCTCAGCTCAGAACTCTCTGTGTCCTTCTTGAGCTAACAGGCTAACATCCAGCACGGGGAGATGGGAAATGCCATTATCACAGGCACTTCATAGACCTTACTGGGAGATGGGGGAGGGTGGCTGGATGGGATGCAGATTTCATGTTGTACCCTTAGATAAAGGACTGCAGCTGAGTCCTACATCAAGTCTAAGCACCAGGTAGGAAGATCTTAGGAGATAGTTCCTCCACTTCCTCCAGGCCCCTGTGGAGCATTGCTTGGTTTTATCTCGGACCTTTCCTGGCTGTCCAATTTGTACCTGCTGAAGGCAAGACTGGATTTTCTTTTCCTATTGCTGAACACAGGGTACAAAGTGACACTTCCAAGGTCTCTCCCAGTAGAGTTGAGATCATGTGGACAAACTCTGGTAAAAGAGACATGAGGCAGGGACAGAGTATGCGGCAAGGAGGTCTCATGCTTTCTTGCTGTGGTGACCATGAAGACTATCTATTCTGAGACTGCAGGTCACCTGGTGGCAGAGCCTCTGTGGGCCCACATCACTGTAGGATGTGTGGCAAGGAGTCTCCCACCACGCTTTGGAGGTGAACATAAGGAAGAAATGAGTCTTCACTGAATGAAATCATTGGGAGCTGAATATTCATTTGCTACCACAGTGTGATCTGACTTACGCAGACCGTACAAAGCAGAGTTGATGTATTTGTCTTTTAAATTTAAATATTGGTTTTCCTCTGATGGTTTTATAAATAGATAGATAGATAGATAGATAGATAGATAGATAGATGATAAATAAATAATTTTAGCTCTTTCTATTCCTATTCCTCTCCCTCATCCATCCATCTTTCACTGAACCCCTTTCTCCCAATGATTCCCTACCCGGCTTTCATGTCTTTTTCTTGTGCATGTGAACCCCTGAGTCTAATCAGAGTGGCTTGCATGAGCATGACTGGAGCTTGATAGGCAACTTCTCAGTGACCCCACCACTTGAAAAAGTGTCCCTTCCTCCAGAAGATATGAACTGTCAGTAGACCCTCACGATGAGGTGGACCTCCTGGGTTCCTCCTAATGTTTACATTTTACCACTACTCTGTTAGTTACACCGGTATCCTCTTTTCCAGCTCTTTGAGATCCACACCCCCTTGTTTTTAGCTGTATTTACCCTGCTGGGCCCTAGAACACCAAATTCATCTCTTCTATCTACCCACAGTGCTGTTTGTATGGACTAACCTCATCCTAGCTCCCCTTTCCCTAACTCCCACAGACTCTGATAACCAGGGTGCTACTTCCAACTTCCATGAGATCATCCACTTTAGATGCCACAGATGAACTCAGTCATGGAGGGCTTCTCTTTCTGTGTCCAGATTATTTCACGTAACATCCTCCAGGCACATCCCTATAGTCACATGTGACAGAATCCATTGCTTTTAATGGCTAAATAGTATTCTATTATGGATACATACTATATTTCTTCATCCCTTGCTTTGTTGATGGACATTCAGGCTGACACCACATATAGAATCCTGAAATGCTCTTGAGGTTCTGGCTTCCCCCCCCCACATCTTCTTTTCTTTGCATGTGTAAATATGTGTGCTGTGCCAAGAGTAGTAGTTGGAGTGGAGAGATAATCTCTGAAAGGAAAACAGACGCCAAAGAGAGGTCATGTTTTACTGGACTGTTTCCAGGTTTGGCAGCCTGTGGGTGTAAATGGCATTAACAGGGAATGACACAGACTTTGGTCAGATAATGCTGGTGGGAGGGGTGTCTAGCAGGAGGCATTTAGGCTGCAAAGATGGCATTTCTGGTCACCGTGATCCTCACCTCTTTTAATAGCTTCTGTGTTGCCATGCTGTACAAACCAGCTCTTTCACTTGGCCTGTGCTTTTGGAGCGATGGGGAGAGGGCAAGTTGTGTGATAAATGCGTAGAGTGATGCAGGCTTGGGTTTTGGCATTCATTTTCAGGAGGCTATGTGAGGAAACTCCATTTTTCTGACTTTCTCTCTTTTCCCCTCCATCCCCGTGCCTGCCCCTCTTATCCCCTTCCCTTCTAAGATAGGGTCACACTAGTAACTCAGGGTGGTCTCAACTTACTATGTACTCCAGGCTGACCTTGAACCCCTGATCCTCCATTCTCAGCCTCCAGAGTACTGCCACTCCAGCTCCACTCTCCTACTTTTTCCTGCTATCCACCCACAGGGTCGCTTTCCCTCCTGTCCCTCTCTATGCCTGCAGCTGTTAGGATTCGCTGTGATATTTTCCTCTATCTGCCCTTCCCGACCTCATTTCAAAGGCCTGCCCCTGGTAACTCACCTTTTAAAGGCTTCATTGCTTTTCAGAATTCAAGACAGGGGCTCAGAGGAGACATTTAACACACAGGAGGCTGCTTCCCTGCATCCAGGCTGTGGGACACACAGAATGTACATTTGGTGCATGCAGTCTGTCGAGCTTGCTGATATATGTGCACTGTGGAACCAGCTTCCCCACTGTATTTACCCAAGTCCTATTTATTATCTGCTAACGTTTCCTCCCTCTCCATTATTAGATCGCTGACTATTTTAGTAAGAATATTCAACATTAAGTCTAGACCCTCAGCAAATAATATACATGCAATATTTATGTGAGCCACAGTCACCATGTTGTTGTACAATAGCCCCAAAGCTCATTTTTTCCTGTCTAAAGCTGCGTATGCCTTGAGTGTTGTTCCTCCATCTCTCTCCCTCATGCCCTGCCAAACACCATTCTTCACTCTGAGTGTGACTGGTTTGGATTCCACATGTCAGTGGGTCTCCACGGTATTCCTTCCTGTGCCTGGCTTATTGCATTTAGCAGTTTATCTTCCATGTTCAACCATGTTGTTAAAGATAGTGAGGCTTCCACCCATTTTTAGGCTGTTGTTCTCCTGAGGCAGAGACCACCTTCCTACCTGCATAAGAACATTCCGGCCAGCCCCATATCTGTGCTGCTGTGAATAATGCTGCACTGAATCTTGACAAAATCTAATTAAGAGGCAAGCAGTGTATAACTTAATTACTGTCAGGCCCCGGAAACAGCTGCTGCCCAGACTGAAAGAAAATTGAAAATTCTCTTGTTATCTGACTCCCAGAATAGCCGGCTCCTCTTCACTTGAACCTCACAGCTAATCTCTGGCCCCAGAGGTGGGCCTCCAGCTTGAGAGCTCTTGTATGGCCTTATCAGGGCACAGAGTCCTTCCCAGAGGCACTTTGCCTGCAGGAGGGACTGCAAATCTATCTGGAAGACCTGAAGTAGATTGTGTGCTCATCTCATTTTATAGTAAAAAAAAAAAAAAAAAAAACACATTTTTTTTCTCTCTTTGTTTCCTTGCTTTAAACTCTCACCACAGTCTACCAAGTGAAAATTCTCACTTAAACAATTGAATATTTTCCTCCCTCCGGTTGGCCTATGAGAAGTTGCCATTATTTTTAGAAAGTCAAGTTGCTCAGAGTGAGTGTAATTTGAACAGTGTTGTCTTTGCTGGTAGGTTGGTTTAAACAACTGGTTTCCCCTGCGTCTGAGCATGATGTGTGCCAAGCCAAGATAAGCTCTACTTCCATCTGGGTTCTTGTAGAAACCCTTGTTCTCCCAGCTCTCTGTGGGTTGTGTCACCTCTAGGTACTGTATGAACGCAGGCAGAGCAAAGCCACAAGTAGCATTCTAGCATAGCTTCTACCCTAGGTTCCTGCCCTGTTCGAGTTCCTGCCCTGACTTCCCACTGTGATGGACTGTGATGCGAAGTTGTAAACTGAAATCGACCCTTTCATCTCTAAGTTGTTTTCAGTGGTGGTGTTTCAGTCATGCAATGATAGGAGCCTTAAGACAATCGTAAACCTAGTTTCTCTCTCTCTTTCTTTCTTTCTTTCCTTCTTTCTTTTTTTCTTTCTTTCTTTCTTTCTTTCTTTCTTTCTTTCTTTCTTTCTTTCTTTCTTTCTATCATCTACCTATCTATATACATACCTATTTATCTATCTACTATTTATTAATTTATTATCTATCTATCTACCTACCATCAATTTATCTCTTGTTTGTCTGTCTGTCTACCTACCTACATCTATCTATCTATCTATCTATCTATCTATCTATCTATCTACCTATCATCTATCTATCTATCAATCATCTATCTATCTATCATCTATCTATCTATCTGAGATGGGATTTATCTGGGGAACTGGATTTTATGGTTATACCACTGAGTACTCTTGTCTCCCTAGCCCCAGCACCATCTGCAGGCTAGAGAGTCAGAATTGCATTCCAGTCTGGATGAGGTCTGAGAATGAGGAGCAGGGCCATGAAGAAGGTTTTGGAACAGAGTCCGAAGGCTGAGAACCTGGAAGACAGAAGGATCTAGAGTTCTAGCTTAGACAAAAAGACATTGTTCTTTCTCTTCCATTGTTTCCTGAACCATCAGTGGCCCAGGTGGTACATTCCTATGACCAGTCCATACATTCAAGCTGATCACTTCCAGATACACCCTCATTCTGCCAGGCACACCTGGCAGCATCATTTCATCTTTCAGTAAGTTGATACATGACATTAACCACACCACTAAATGTTTGCTATGCTCAGGCTATGCCTTGTCAGAGAGGCTCTGTGTTGAGCAGAGCCAGGATGTAGGGTCTGAACCCCTTGTTGAGAGCTGGGCCTCCTTTCTGTCCATATTTATGTCTTTTAGTGAAAAGAGGCCTCACCTGCCTCCTGAGGGAGTCAGTCTCATATAACTGCCGAGAGAACTGAAGTCTTAGCTGTCTCCTTAGTACCAGGCACTACTGGGTATTTTCTTAAAGCTTAGAGTGTGCTCAGTTTCTAGCAGGTAGCAGAGATGCTGTTCCTATCACCTTGTTGCCATTCCAGACAGAGGAGTATGAGGCAATGAGAGACCTTGGGCTCTCAGCTATTGCAAGATAGTAAGAGGAGGCTTCCTTGTAATGACAGCTGGGAGATATAGGAAAGCTCATCTTCTATTTCCTAGGTGAGAGAACCTGTGATGTGTCCTGGTCCCACTGCCTGGTGGACCCTCACGATTCACATTCCATTCCACTTGGGAAGTGATTGCTTGTCTCTGCTTATTGGAAAGTGGCCCTTTTATGTCCAAAACCTTTAATGGGGCTCAGGCTAGGGTTTAGAGTATTCTGAAAGATCCATGTGATATAGCATTGGCCCTGAATGTGACCTGAGGCCCGTAAAATCATGAGATGATTCTGAGAGACCCTTAGATTTGGGAGGATTTCCTTTAAGAGGACTGTGGGACCCTGCACTCTTCAGTTCTTTTTTGGTCCCTGGCTGTGAGGTTGATAGTTTGCAATGATACATCTTCATTTTGTGTCGTGGTTTGGTTGTGATTGTCCCTCTCTCCTTAGACACTTGATCCCCAGGTGGTGGTGAAGTTCACAGTTTGTCAAACTTTGGGGCATGAGGACTTGATGGAAGAAGTAAGGTACTGAGAGGTGGCTCTTGGGGTTGTGGCTGACCTTGCTTCCTGCTCTGCTGAGATGCAAGGAGACCCAGTGAGGCTACAGATTCTGCTATGTTTCTCTGTCATAATGGACTGCCCTCATGACACCAGAACAGTCAGAACAGTTCCTTCCTCCACTAAGTTGCTTCTGGTCAAATATTTGGTTACAGCAGGAAGAAAAATAATAATAAACACCAATATTCTACCTCATCCAGATCCAATGCAATGGGCCATCTGATCATAAGCTGGATCCTCAAAGTGGTGAGTCCCAAAGTTCTTGAATTTCTCAGGTATTTTGTTGAAGAGACAAAGAACTGACTAACTCAGAAAGGAACTGATGCTCTCTCCTCATTAACTTTATCCTTTCATTTCTGAGTAGCACGGCACTCATGCAAATGGGGCATTTGCCCATTTTAACTATGCGGATCTGGATTTCTAAGGCCATAGAAAACAGGCAAATGGTAACATTGCCATTAATAGTGTGGGGTGCTGGTGACAGTGTCTAGGTGCTGGTGACAGTGTCTGAGTGCTGGTGATCTTGATGACTTTTCAGACTGGTCACTGGCTAGGGTGAGGGATCTAAGGCAGCATGTGATGCTGGCTGGCTCTGTAACTGGGCTGGGACAGACAGACTGCACGAAATAGAGATGCCAGTGAACATAGGATGGCCATCCTACACAGGTGGTTAGTGATGGGGCTGTAATGGAGCACATGACGCTCTCTTTCCTCGCATGCAGCTGGGCACACACAGAAAGAAGAACTCAGTCTGTCTTTATTTCTAGAATGGAGCACGGTGACATTTACATAACTGGGTTAATGTGTCCTAAAAGATTAGGGCTGTCAGGTACAAGACAGGGCGTTCAGTTCAATCAAGCAGAGGCACACTTAACGCTGAAAATTTATGTGTGGTTTATCTGGGATTTGGGCTGACCTGAGCATCCTGTTTTTATTTGCTCTAGCTGGTAGTTCTGTGGGAGACAGAGTTCTCCCTGGAGCCACTGAGCAAACTGAGTCACAACTATATAGACTTGTCCTGGGTCTCCACTGCCAAGCAGAATCTGAGTACTTTCTGGGAGTTCTCAGGAGGGCTATGGTGCATCTACAGCACTGCCAGTTCTCGATCTGAAGCCAGAGCAATTCAATCACCTTTTCGCAGTCTAGATGCTTGCACTGGGTAGACAAAATATCTGACTGCTTGGCAGAATGGCTTGCTTGTCCTTTGGAAGTCTGGCAACTTGCAGCCACGGCCTTGGAGTAGTACCTCCTGTGCGGAGACAGTAACTTGACTTCATTCTCTGACCTGTGATGACCCTGTGGACCCTCTCTCTTCTTTTTCCAATGACACCCAGGCCATGCTACTAGAAATTTCAAGGATTTGTCTGAAGTCTGGACAGGCTTTGCATTGCATTCATTTTTGAACCGAGAGTCACATGTACATACAGTTGTTTTACTTCAGTCTGCTGATAAAGTTCAGACTTCTGCAGACTTCTTTTCCTTAGATTCTGTTCTGCAGGAAGTTCAGCAAGAAAAATCAGACCTTCTCCAAAGAGCACAATGAACTGAAATAAATTCTGTGTATGTTATAACATTGTGACCCTATTATGAAGATGAATGGGGTATGAGGGAGACTGATTTCAAACAGCAAGAGAAGCCCCCAGCATCTCTGATCTTAACTGAGAGTACTTGCATTCATTCATTCCTTCCTTCATTCATTCATTCAACCAACTTTGCTGGTTTTTTGTGGCCTTGGAGAGAGAAGAACTGCTTTAGATACAGTGGAAAAGACTGCTTGGTCTGTTCTGGGCTGGCTCTGGCTTCTGTCACCTGTTAGTTGTATAATCTTGGCTAGTTTCTTCATTTCTCTGTACCTCGTTTTGTTTGTTCATCTGTTAAGAAGGGTTCATAACAGTTCTTACTTCATAGGGGTGTTGGGAGCATTAAATGAGATTTCATGTAACTGCTTAGGAACAACGCATGACATTTAGTAGGTACTTAGAAATGTTAGCTTTTCGGCTGAACACAGACCTGTGGGGAAGCTTTGATCTCAGAGAAGGTAGGATCGCACCCTAAAGGTAAACTCAGACTCACAACTTGACAGAGCTTGTTCTGAGGCCCAGCTGAAGAGCATTATCTGTGTCTCTTTAAGCTAATTGTCTCATTTCTCTTGATTAGCAGTTGGTCTAGAAATGGCCCTGATCCCTGGGATAATGACACTAAAAATAGAAACTTTTTGGCTAGGACTTTTGAAAAAATTTTTTTTGCTTTCCTGATAAAGAACAGGAAGGAAAAAAGAGAAGGAAGAGAAAAAGAAAGAAAGCAACAAAGAAAAGGAGGAGGGGATAAGAGAAAGAAAGAGAAGAGAGAGATAGAGAGAGGGAGAGGGAGGAGAGAGGAAAAAGAAAAAGTAGGAAGAGAGATGGATATATAGATACATATATATATGTATATATCTATCTTTTGGCTTATAACGGATGATTCTTGACTACACTGCAGCCATTTTGTGACGCTGGGGTCACACATAAGAACAAATGATGAAAGAAAAAATGAAAAACACTTATGTGGCTAAGGACATGCTCAAAGGCTCTCATCCGACGGCCTGTCTTCAAAGTCAGTACATGATGGAAAAAAGATTGACATTTTCTCAAGACATTACTGTTATATTTTCTATCACCAGTGCTAAAATAGATTTTTAAAATTGATTTAACCAAGTAAATAAGAAAGGTACTTTGTGTGTGGGGGCACAATAAACTCCAGATCAGCTAAATGAACTAGTAAATTATCTGAAATGCTTCATGCTCAGGGAAAAGGAGTGATTTGGAGACCAAGACGTATCCTGTCAGTTTGGAGAGACCCAGTTTCTTCTCTTTAAATCATATTTCTTGTCTTCAATATCTGACCCTTTACTCCTGTCTGGTTCTTAGCCAGGTCACTCTGCACAGGGTGGAGGTGTCCCCACTTCAGTCCAGAACTGAGCCTGGTCTCTCTGGTCTCCTCACAGTACCAGCTCTCTGCTCTCTGGCAAGAAGCTCCTCCCCTCCTGTGACTCAATCTGAACCCTGCTTATCCCTCTTTGCTGCTGCAGGGGTTGTCTCAGCTACAGAGGAATCCAAGCATCTTTGAGGTGGTAATGCACAGAGGATGTGGCAGAGGGTTGTGGGGAGTGGAGGAGGGATGAGGGTGGAGCTGGGAATGAGCTGGAGAGACAATATAGCAGGTTTTCTCTCTCACAGGCATTTTAGCCATGGTATGGCCAGCAGCTGGGACCAGAATTAACTGACAGTGCACTGGATGTAGCAGAGTCCTTGTACTGCTGGGACTGGCTAGTTTGAAATATTATTAATTGAAGAATCAAGAAATTTAGCCAAAAAATTTACAGTAATGATAAAAGGAAACTCTTCCAAGAAGTTTCATAGGCATAATTAAAAACCAAGCAAACAGACAATGTAAGATGATGACAATGATGATTACTATTAATAATTATTATTATCATCATTATTAATTATTATTTTCAGGGCAAAATCTTGCTGCCCTGAATCAGTTCAGGCTGACCCTGAATTCACTATCTTCAGTCCTCCCTGTGTTGGGACTATAGGTGTATGCCAACATCTATTGCGAGATTTGTTTATTTATTTATTTTAAATGGAAGAGTTAACTGTGTATCATGCAGTGACCGAGGAACTTCAGACAGTGGTCCCCAGGCTGTGCTCACCCTGAATGACAATGACTCTATTCTATAGAACAGTGGTTTGCTCCACTTTGAGAGCAAAGGCTGAGGAAGATGACGCCATAGTTTGTTTATGCAAATGAGCAGTCACCCCCTGTCTAGCGCAACCTTGGCCCAGAGCCACAGCTCACCCAGTCACACGAGGAGTAGAGTTCTAATGTACTAGTACCTGTGAAGGTCAGTTAAACCAGGGACCCATGGGAACAGTGCCTATCAAAACCACATCACAACCCCCCAGGCCTGTACAATTTTCAAAGACACCAGACCAACAATTAGTATATTCCCTTGGCCTTGGATCACATAAAAATATGGCACCTCACACTGGCACCCACAGGCTTGTTTTCAGAGCATCCTGTGGCCCCATCATGGGATTGTCAGGGTCTCTGTGGGTGATGAAATTTGGACTTTACACCCAGGGATTCTGCACAGCATGATACCCTCCCTGATGTAACCCACTTCTGGATTAAGCTCTGTGTCTTGAACCATCTCCGAAAGCATCAAAGCTCAGCCATTGAAGTCTCTTGTTGTCTTATCTAACTACTTGTAGTGACACCTGCTCCTGACTCCCTCAGGCCCCTTCGAGTCCAGTTGTTTCTCCAGTCTGTTCATATATACAGGCTATAGTCTGCTGTAGCCTGTATATATGATGAGACTTGCAATGTTTAACCTGTGTTAATATTAGTAGCTAGGTTTGGAATGAAGTACATGTGCTTGCCAGTGCCATGCTGTCAAGAGAGAACATCCGATGGTGAATTAAAAGCAGTGATATAGACTTATCTTGTAAGTTCACTCTAATTTAACAACCTTGTGGAAAGACACAAATGTGTCACTTATGTTTCTGACATAGTATGCTCATAGTAAATACGAGCTCAACTCCACTTTGCAGATGAGAAAGGATAGGTTTGGGAGATGGTTCAGTATCTTTCAGCTATTAAGTGGTAAAGGTAGCATCTGGATCCAGGGTACATAGTATGAGAAAACTAGTGTGTACTATGAATCTGCCTTTTGTGGGATGGAACTCAGGACCTTACATATGCTAGGCAAGTCTTTCCCACCACACATCAGCCTCAGGTATTGCATTACAGTGACAGGAAAATGAACTGAGTTCTAGAACTCTGTAGGATGGCTTAAACAATTCTCTTTTTCTTTTCTTCCTTCTCCCCAGAAACTTACAGATAACTAACAAAACGATCTGAAAGTCATCTATCCATGGTCTGTAGAAAGTCTAGCTGAAGTCTATTGAAAGTCTTTCAGTGACAAATTTTCAAATAATGTTTCCAAAACATTTTGAGATGACTTGCCTATTAAGGCCCACATCTTCTAACCTCAGAATGTTTATAGTATTTAAAACAAAAACACAAAACCATTGATTTCATTGTGACTTCAGAATTGAACAGTGTCGGACCTGGGATTGTCTATTCTTGTATACTTGATGTCTTTCCCCTCTCTTTTTGATCTTTAACTCAGCGGAGTGGCTTTTTGTTGTTGTTTTCTTTTTGTGGATAGGCTTGTTATTTCTGTGGTTCACTTTATGGAGGAAGTTCATCAGTCACTTCTGGTTTGTGAAGTATGTCTAAAAGCTCAGACGTGATCTGGAAGGATCTGCTCTGGGCAGATCTGCCTATCATCAGAACAGATCTAGATGAAGGCAGCAGTTTACACTAAGGGCTATATTTTCGTTCCCATCTCTTCTAGGCTCAAGCTGAAAAACATTCTAGGTTGAGAGTCCAGGGGCAGCAGGGAATTCTGGGAGAGACAGCATATTGCTTTCTGCCCACATCTATCTGCCAGATTTGGTCTCTGTTGACAGTCAGTCTAGGGGCTACATCTATTTTGCACTGTTTTATTAATGAGAATAGCTGTGTTAGGATCTTGTAGCTAGAAAATTATCTAGAATGTCAAGAATGTGTGAAACCTCATGGTCAAGGCTCTCCCTCTCTCCACACGTAGGGAATGTGAAAACTGAGGTCAGGTACTCTGAATGCAAAATTCCGACACTACGGAGAAATCCATGTCGAGAGTCAGACTTGACTCCGATTTCTTCACTCCTGGTATAGCTCTCCTTTCAGCTGCTGTGCTACTCTCATGTTTGACCTAATAGATCCAGAAGCCACACAGATGTCCAGAGAAAGGGTGCTCCACAATCAGCCCTCCATAGCAGAGAGCCCAGGCCTTTTCCTGTGTGACTGTGGCCACAGAAGCAGTCAGGTCAAATGTCTCATAAAGGAACTGACGGTCCAAGCCTCCATCAGCCACACTTTCTGAATCCACACAGACAGCAGAGGACCTTGGAGGGCTTGCTTTATCTCCTCCATCTACTTCTGAAGTAATCCTGAACTTTCAGAGTGTAACCAAGGGCTGGGAGCCTTGCCAGTCCATACACACACTGTCCATCTCTAAGGGATAGACCAGGATTCAGGCTAAATGGAGATTCCCTCTTTTGGCTGCTGTGCGTTGTCTCAGGCTGTGTATCTTGAAGTGGGATCCACATTCTTGGCAGGTCAGCTGTGAAACGTGTTTGACGTTGGTGGAAAAGGGCAGTTCTTGGATGCAGGACGTCTGCTGCTGTGTTTGCCCTCACTTCTGAGGAACCCAGTGTCAGAAGCCAAGTTTCTGAGAGTCTGTTTGGCTCTACCTTTTGACGCTGACAGAGCAGGGGTGGATGGCTACAGGCTCTGAAAGGTCCTGTCTCTTAATATTGTGTAGACCTCTTACAACCTGATTAGATGTAAAGAGTGTGTTTGCTGTGTTGTTACAGGGAGAGGTGGCACAGGAAAGGAAAGGTAAGCTAAGCTTACCCTAAGTTGCATTATAGGATGACAACAATTTAATGAAGAAATGACTGTTTACTTTCTTCTTGACTCTAGGGCTCCAGTTTATTGATTTCTCCCCTGACCCCAACACACACACACACATTTTATGTGGGGAATCAAATCAGATGTTAGACTTGCATCCTGAACTCCTGGTATTGACTTCAAGCTACACCTAGATAGTCCCTCTGCCTTGGTTGCTTTTATGATTTCTTTGTAAAAAAAGGATTTCTTTTTAATTATGCATATATGAAGAAGTCTGTGTGTGAGTACATGGAAGCTAAAGGCTTCAGATTTCCAGAGAACAGGACTTATAGGGGGTAGTGAGCCACCTGATGTGGGTACTATGGACTGAACTCTGAACCTCCATTAGAGCCATCTCTCCAGTTCTGTAATGTTGTGATTTCTGACAGTCCTTCTGAAGTTGTCTTTAAGGTCTGTTCATAAGGTAAGTAGCTCACTTGGAGTAGAAGTCTAGAGAAAACACAGACACAAACCCAGAACAATCAAGGGAAGGCAGATAGAGCAATCCCTTGACATTGTCTATGCTAAGTAAAGTCTATTGCTAATCATTCTTAGGGACCTTCTTAAATCATGTTACTATGTCTTCCTCTAGCCCTGAATTGACAGGTTGACTGCTGGGAACCACTACTGTGCTGAAACACCAAAGACAGGCAGAGACTGCTGCATAGTAAGAAAAGCCAACTTGCCAGGTGTGAATGAACATACCTATAATCCCAGAGAGGCTAAAGGAGGGGGCATGGGGAGTGGGAGGCAAGCCCAAGATAAACTAAGGATGTAGCATACCTTCTCAAACCTAAACCAGCCAAACAAAACCGAAGAAAGGGCATGAGCGAAGAGAGAGGGAGTGACTAAGATGCTTCTCATGACAGACATTTGGTGTAGTCCTGACTAGTGATACCCATTTGGGAGCTTTAACTCCGTCCTCCACCCAGACCTAGCAGTGATGTGTATGTGTGTGTATACCCTGATGTTGGTAGCTTCCAGAAGAGAAGGAAGGTTCACTGCTGATGGACGACACTGGAAAAGCTGAGAAGTGATTCTCCCAGAGTACAGGTTTAGTTCTGTGGATGCTGTCATCTGCTGTAGGAAACAGGAAGTCCCTCCATGATGGGGGGAGCCATGCAGGTGGCAGTTTGTACAGTAGTATACTTATTCAATCAGTCTTTTAAAACTCTGCAAGGGTGCTATGTAAACTTCCAAGGGAGAAGGTGGAACAACTTTAAGGGCCAGGGGACAGTGAAGCTGCAACCAGGCTATCTCAACAGCATGCTCATGCAAACAAGAGCCAAATGGCATGCCAACATGGATGGGGCAATCTCACAGGGTCCCACCCTTCCATGAAGGGCTACAGGAAATTAATGACTTCAGAGAAGGGGGAGAATCAGTCTTTCCCGGGAATGAGTCCTTCCATTGGTTATCCAACATCAAGTGTCGGCCCTAAGTACATACACATATAAACATTACACACACACACACACACACACATACACACACACACACACACACACACACACACACACACACACACACACACGGGAGAGAGGAGGGGAGGGCAGAAGAAAAAGAAAACACTACTTTAAAGTTAATATTCTTTTATATTTAGTCATATTTTCTCACTTTCTATAATTATTTATTCAAGTCGAATGACTGACAACTGATACATTCTTATGCTTTAAAGTACAATGATGTAAAATGTGTGTTTTATCTTGTACAACAGTTTTCCTGTCACTGACTTCTTGACCTAACATCAGAGAACGTGGCTTTTCTTCCCATGTCTTGGAAGAAGTATTTCTCAGTTCTGTAAATTTTTTTTTCTCACTTGCAAAATGAGACCCTGTCCTTGTCATGCTGAGACGATTAGGGTGAGTAGTATTGGTACCCAGCAGATACCTGGCACATCACAGATGCTTAGTAAGTTTTTCTTAGGTTTTCAAACATGGATGGCTACAGAGGAGATATGGGATGTCAATCCCAATTTGTAGGGCCTGTACTGTTACTGGCCTCCATATTCTCCAGTGGTCTCCTTTAGTGACTGTAGCATCAGAATGGGTTGGCTTTAGGAAGGAATCTATTAATATCTTTAATAAATAAAGTTATTGGTAAAGATGTGGGCTCATAAATTTTATACTTCTAACCTCATCAGGTACTTACTTGGAAAAACAATATATCATTCTATTTATTCTGTCATTTCTTGGCATGCCAGTTCCTGGGGTTAATGGGAAGGGACTTGTTATCATTTAGCAAACTACTCTACATTTCTACACGGAGGTACAGCCTTGAACAGAATCATCCACCTGGGTGAAACTTGTAGAAGAGCAAATGGACAGTATTATTAAAGCTGTCAATCATGAATTAGTACAAGTATGTTGGCAAAATACACATACATATTTATTGGCCTGAGCTCAGTGGATCTCAGTTGGGAATAGTTTGGGTACTTTGTTCCCTCTAACACATCCTCCATCTTTCTCTCACTCTGTTTTTCTATTCTTTTATGAGTCTAAGGCAGACGTAAATTTCTGGCCATGCACTGCTGTTAACATTAAATTTAGGGACTTTTGTTTTGCCCAGAATGGAATAATGATAACCAGAGTGACCTTTCAAATTGAAACCACAAACCAATGGATTCTTAGGTAGCAGAGAGCAAGGGGTTATGGTGGGGCGACAGAGGAGAGTAATGCTGTGGGTACCCTGGGGAGGCTGAAGCATGGAGCAAAGACCCAGAGAACTAATGGCCCCTGAGTTGAGCAGACAAATATATGAGAACTTGAGAACATCTGCTGTTGGCCATGGGGCACACCAGCAAGAAAGAGGAGTGCTCACAGAATAAAATTTAGAGAGCCACAGTGACAGACTCCTTTGTATCTCAGATGAAGGCTGAAAAGCTGACATAAGTCCCCCAAAATGTTCCCAACTCTGGAGAAAGAGCTACCCCAAAAGACAAGTGTCAATCAATTCCTTTGTTTTGAGGGGAGTGTTAAGGCAAAGAAGTAGGTTGTGGAGGACTAGTCTCAGGCACAGTAGGCATTCTGAGTGTTCTTATCAGAAACGTGCACAAACTTAATGTGAGCTTCAATATTTGTTAAAGTTCTTTACAAATTTAGAAAGAACCTATAGATTCCATTTGTGTCCCTCTTGCATATTCCCATCTGGTAGTTCCCAGTGGTCCATCAGCCCACTGTTGTCACCAGTACTACCTCTACCACTATCTCCATCACCATTGACACAACCATGTCCATCTCTACCATCACAACCCCCACACCACCAACTCCATGACCACTACCCCAACACTATCATCTCCATGACCCCAACCCACACACCACCATCCCCCATGACCCCAACCTCCACACCACCATCTCCATGACAACTACCTCTATCACAACTGCCCTCACACCTCCACTGCATCTACCATCTCTGTCTCTACCTCCAACTCCATTACCACCTCCACCACCATCTCTATTTCCTTCTCACCACCACTTCCCTCCCACCACAACTTCTACCACCACCTCCAGTCACCTCCGCTTATTCTCTATAGCTGCTTCCACTTCTCTAGCCCTCACTGCCAAGCCATTCTTGAGCTTTGTGTCACCTGTCATGTGATGGGTGTCAAAACACTGGCTTTCTTGGAGGTGCTGACCAGCTCTTTGGAAAACCCTGTGTGGTCTCCTCATGGCTCAATTCCCTGGCTCTTTACGAGTACCAATTCTCCATTAGTTGTCTTAGGAAGGTTTGGCTGCTAGCAGACAGCCCTCTTTATTGGGTCCTGGAAAAATGGCTCAAGCCCAGCTACATTCCACAGTGTCTGCTTGACCCTGTGGGAAATTCTTGTATCCTGGTCATGCCACACAGTGGACTGTGGCTACTCCATAAATCCATCTGGGCTTCTGTCTCCTGGTTCCTCTTCCTGTTGTCAGCAGGCCTGGGGGGACAAAGGCCTGCCACTAAAGAACAGAATACTAGGCCCTCACTGCATACTCCCTGTCAATTATCATGGGTACCTGAATAAGTCACTTTTTTTGTTGTTGTGATAAAATACCATGACCCAAGACAATGTGGAGAGAAAAGGGTTTATTTTAGTTCACGAATTAGAGTCTATCATGAAGAGAAGTTCATGACAAGAACTCAAGGCAGGAGCTTGAAGCAGAAACCACAGAAGAGAGCTGATTAGTGGCTTGCTTGTCCACAGCTGGGGGCATCAAGCTGTCCCTCATCTTGTGCCTGGCTCAGGGGTATTAGAATGGCAAGCTAGTGTCCAGAAGTGTGACAGCCAGAGGGAAGAGGTGGTTAGGGATGTGGGCCCTGGCTTTGTTGTATGAATTTGAAAGAAGTGGCCAAGGCAAATACTTTGCTGTATCTAAGAGTTACCCAACTCTGGAAGGGACAATTCAAGGTCAGCACGGTCCTTATATCCCAAAGCATCTGAAGCCAGACAATTGAAAGCACAGCTAGGAAAGCCACTTCTCTCATCTCATAGTAAGTGCCAAAGGAGGTTTCTGCTCTATTCTGTTTAGAATAAAGGCCATTTCTTGCCTCTTTTTCACAACTTTATATGCTGGCTGTCAGTTCTGCATAGATCTCAGCCAAAAGGCTGATGAAGAAATGATCTGGCTGTCAACTCTGAAACAACAGGAAATATCCCATTCAACAGCCTGCTAGTGGTTAGAAATCAAAGTAATAGATGCTGAAATGAACTGCACTCTGTGTGTGTGTGTGTGTGTGTGTGTGTGTGTGTGTGTGTGTGTGTGTGTGAGAGAGAGAGAGAGAGAGAGAGAGAGAGAGAGAGAGAGAATGTGTGTGTTCTGAAACAACAGGAAATAACCCATTCAACAGTCTGCTAGTGATTAGAAATCTAAGTAACAGACGATGAAATGAACTGCATTCTGTGTGTGTGTGTGTGTGTGTGTGTGTGTGTGCACACGTGCATATGGGTGTGTATGCTTGTGAAGGTGTATTTCAATTGTCTTCCTATATCAATCTTTATTTTTCCTTTCTTCAAACACAGTCTCTCTGTATAGCCCCAACTGTTCTGGAACTCTATCTGTAGATCAGGCTGGCCTTGAACTCCCAAAGATCTGCCAGTCTCTGCCACCCAAATGCTGGGATTAAAGGTGGGTACTACCACCACCCAGCCCTCTGTCACTCTTTATTTTTCAAGAGTCTTTTTACTGAGCTTGTTGACTGAGCTACAATAGCTGGCCAGCAAATTGCAGGGTTTCTCCTATCTCTACCTCTCCAGTGCTTGAATAATGGGCCTGCATCTTTATTCCTGAGTTTTCATGGAGTCTGAGGCTCAGAAGTTAGATGTTATGCTTATGCAGCAGTAAACACTTTACTCTCATTGCCTTAGATGTGGAAATGTACTTTTGACTGGGTCTTCTGTGTCATTTCTTTGGTGTAAGCAATAGAATCTAGCTGGATGATTTGAGCAAAACCAGAATCTGTTGAGTGGAGTCAGAGAGGATGGCTCCTGCTACCATCTGTCTCAGCATCCTTATTTTCTTTCATTTCTCTTTGAACAACTCCCTAAGTTGCCCTCTAATCTCCAACCATGTGCCATGACATGTGCTCTCCCAACAAAATCAATCAGCCAATCAGCCAGTGTAATAAAATAACAAGTAGAGAGATTTTCAAAAGAAGAGGTATGGTTTCCTAGAGTACAACAAGAGCTAGTACCAAAGGAAGAAACACAAAATGTATGCAGGTAAAAAGTAACATATGTTCACTGCAGGGAGATGGATGACCAGGAACATTCAGTTCTAACTTCACCAAAAGCTGTATTTGAGTTCCATATCTGCTATTTATTGTTTTAGTCATGGTGGCTACATGTTCTTGTCATCTCACCTATAACACACAGAGCAATGATACCCACCTTATCATGTTGTGGGGACCACTAACACAGAAGGTCTGGAAGAATGGCATCTCACCACAGTTCATGCATATCAGTGCAAAGGGCAGTGTTCCTTCTGTTTCTGAGTCCCTGCTCTTAGATAGCATGTGAGTTGCTGCATCCTTTTGAACATATGTGCTGACTCATTAGAAAAACATGGAAACTTTAAGGATCCTGTAAAAATGCAGTGTACTCTAGCTTAAAACATGTCAGCTTCCACAGCCCTAAATGGAGTGGATCAGACACAGTCGTCAGTATTTGTATCATTAACTATAAAGTACTTCAAAAAAAAAGCCCCTTTGTTTACCTATAGCCTCTATTTATCTTGAAACAGACTGTCACTGAGTCAAGAGGACTTCATGCTTCTCAGCATACTAAATGCCAAACAGATCTTATCTGACCCATTGTTGCCCCTGTGCACAGCCCTGAGCCGCTCCAGAATCTGTGTTGACAATATCGAGACGTGTTCAGCTGATGTGCCAAAACCTTTTGAAAATCCCAGGCCTGGACTGTGCTAGCAGCACCTTTTCAAGTCCTTGGAATTCAGGCACATCCTGAGAGGAAAGAGGCAGGCCTCCATGGTGTTTCCCTTCTTTTGCCAGAAAGATGGATAGATGGGGGAATCCGAGTCTTAGGCATTGTTAGGTATGGCCTTCATTAAGGAGTGGAAAATCGTTGCTTATTCTCGAGCGTGGTCCCCTAATGAGATATGGGCCTTTCAGTGGGGTCTTTGCTTGAGAGTCTAGGAATCTTGCAGTGAGCGAACAGATTGTGAGTATCAGGGTCGAACACATTCTTTGTTGCCTTTAAAAGACTTCCAAGGACAGTGTGGCTCTTTGTATTTATTTCATAGCCCATTTTCTCCACGGGTGAGTAGATGAAGGGTGCCATGCATCTCTAACGAACTGTGGACATAAATTGCACATTAGGTACATGAACTCTTTAGCAAGTCAGGAAGCAGACTGACAGAGCATTGATGATAGAGCCAAACAGCAGAGAAGAGAGAAGTGGCTTCCGTTCTAATTACTGTTTTAGTCATAGGAGATATTTTTCAAGACCCCTCCCCCGGGAGAGGGAAGGCTTTGGTTGGGAGATTCTTTGACCTCTAATGACATCTATTGGGTCATTCCATAGTATCCCAGTTGATGCTTTCTGCTCAAGATGGCTTCAGAGCCATGGCCTATTGCAGAGACATCTGGGAGCCTTGTCTCTCAGGGATTCTCCATGTAAGCTCTCCAGCAAGAAGTTAGCTTTCAACATGGCCACTCAGTGCTTCTAGAGTCCAAGACAAGAGCTATGAGATGGTTTCAAGGTGTAAAAGGAGTTCTCCTCTTGGGAAAAGCAGTCCTGCCCATTCTAATACAGGGGTAGAGGAAAGAGACCGACCTTGGTTGCAGCATGTAGCTACCTGCAGTCTGCCAGAGGTGTCTCCTTTACCAGCAGGTAATGTGGGGGCAGCTCCTGCTCCATGATGCTTGGGAAAGCACTGGCCTTCAGGTCAGCAGGGCCTGGCTATGCAACAAAGACAGTGTCCTAACCCGGCAGCTTCCTTTATGGAATCTAGGGTCGAGAGGATACCATCATTCACATGCTCCTTGAAGGAGCAGGAGGCAACAATGGCTGAAGCAGTATCTATTGGTTGGAGTTGGGAAGATGATGTGACGGATATAAGAACTCCCCTGTGGGTGGCCAGGCTGGCCTGCAGAAGCTCTCTCCACACTGCTTGCATGGATTCTTTCCCTTCCAATTTTCATATCAGCACACATTCATACAAAGTTATGGGTTTCATAAAGAAAAGTTCACTCAAGAATATCATGCTTGCATAGATATTGATGCTCAAAGGGAGATGTGATATTCTCAAAGTAGAATCTGAGATATTAACTAGTATTTCATCAATACACATAACCCGAGGGTAGGCTCAGTTTGTGAAGAATTGATTGTGTGCAGCAAGATTTCATCCTTCAGCTTGATCTTCTCTTCAGAGCTCAGCCCTCAAAGTCAGCACCCCTCTTCAGCTTGGGGGCTCCACATCCTAGTCCCACCTCCACGTGATGTCATCTGGGATCCAGTGATACCTTATGGACAGCAGGTCCCTCTGTGTAGGCCTCACCAGAGCCCACTCTGCTTCTCTCTGCCTGTTCTCTCAGCTGTTAGCCTGCAATATTGAGCCTCTAGTGTTTGCAGAAAGGGACCCAAGACTGGAAGATGGTAAATCATATACCAAACTCACTCTGCTTTGGCAAATCAGGGCATGGGATAGTCTGATAGCCACTTCTTGTCTTTTTAAAAGGTTCAAAGGGGACCAGAGAGGAGAGTCCTCTAGGAAGAGTAGGCTTATATTTTGACACTTGTCAAGGAGCTGTCAGTTCTTCCCACCAACCATACATGTTACACTGGTTTCTTTTTCCTTTGTTTTCTGGACAGGGTTTCTCTGTATGTAGCCCTGGCTGTCCTGGAACTCACTCTGTAGACCAGGCTGTCCTCCAACTCTCAGAGATCCACCTGCCTCTGCCTCCCAAGTGCTGGGGTTAAAGGAGTGTGACACCACCGCCCCACTGCTTCCTTCTTTCTCATTCTTTCTCCTTCTACCTTGCCCCTCCTCTCCTTTCTTCCTTCTCTCCCTCTGGCTCTGCTACCTCACCCTTTTCCCTCTTCCTCCATCCCTACTTCTCTTCCCACTTCTCCTTTCCTCCATTCTTTTCATCTTTTCCCATCTTGCCCTTTCCTTTTCTCTTCCTCTTTCCCTTCTCTCCCTCTTGATTCTTTTACACAATTCATGGTCTTCGGCATGCTAAGCAAGTACTCTGCCACTGTAATCCAAGAATTCAGGGGTGGGAGGGGGTTCCTGCAGGAAGAAGAGCAGGACAATGTCCATCAGGCAGCACAGTTCCCATCCTGGCACAGAACTATAGCTAAGTAAAGTCAGAGATCACATGAGAGTGCCAGGGTCCCAAGACCTACTTGTGATCTTGTTCTTGCTTGAGTCTCCACTGTAGACTCTCAGGAAAGAGAGCCACTGTCTGCCTTTTGATGTCACTCCCGCCTTTACCTCCAGGGTAGTGGAAGTGAACTGTGGAAAGGAAAAGTATTAGCCAACTCTTGGGTATCTCTGTAACCCAGAGCCTAATTTGCACTCTTGGTGACACCACTCTTTCTGTCCATTGTGAGTCTACACTGGGAAACAGGTATAGTTATGGATAATACTGGGGACAGTATTTTTCTCCATTTTAAAGTGTTTGACTGTATGATAGCATGTCTATTTCTGTTTTCCATCATGGTCACTGACATCGGTTATAGATAGAGAAGAATAAGAGCCATTCCCTGTTTACAGCTTGTTGTCTTTCAGAAGACAACATGGAGGAATTCTATCTGCTGTTGTCTAGAATGTCCTAAAGGCCCATGTATTACAGGTTTTAGTTCCCAGTGTGGCACAACTGGAATGTTGAGGTTTCAGGTCACTGAGGAATACTCTTGAAGAACATTATGTTAGCCCAGCCTCTTCTCTCTTCCTCACTCTTCCTTCCTGACCATGAGGTGAGCAGCTTTGCCCTCCCATGCCCATTTCTTGCCATGACTTGCCATGACCTCATCACAGGCCCAAAGCAATGGACCATCCCATAAGCTATTTGGACCTTTGTTCTTTATATGCTAATGATCTCAGTTATTTTGTTACAGACAGAAAGCTCAGTCTCACCCTACTGAGACCTTTCGCACTCATACCAGTGGATCAATACCCTTCCTCTTTTGCCTTCTCTCTCCATCTCTCCACTCACTTCACAATATAAGAAAAATAAGCCACTACAGGTTTTGGATCCAGGACCTTGCTGTCTCTCTTCAGCTCAAATTTCCTGGTGATGTTCACCATGGCAAATCAGACTAATCACCTCCCTGGGTACCGTGGACCTGTGTCTTGGCAGTAGAATACAGTGCATTTCCCTGACAAAGTTAACTTTTAAAAATGTATCAAATTTTCAAAGCTATGGACAGATTTTTGTCTTCTAGGGGAATCTGTCTTTGAATCTTTTAGCCTGTATAAGCCTCACCTTTCTGGGGCCTCATAGCTACACTCTTCTTGGTAGCGTTCTTACAGGCCTTCTTTTATTCTATGGGACACTGCAGGTCTGCCTTTGGAAATGTCTGTTGAGCAGGAACTGCCTTTTCTGTGAAGGAATAAAAATAATTAAATGATCACTGAAGTTCATAGAGTGAGCATTCTTATTGTCTTTAAGAATTTCCTAAAATCAGTGCCTGACAATTTTGTAGCGTTAGAAGACTCCCCATCCCCCAACCTCACACATTCTCCACCCCAGAGTTGCTAAAGACAATGGTAAACTACATGTAAAGACAGTTTTCAATTATTGTTAGAAAGCTGTGTTTTCCTATTCAGAAGCAGAAGCTCCTTGTTTAGTGTATGCTAGGCAGATGGCCTGCTTATCTGGGGCAGACTTGGTTTGTTTAATGTGACCAGGTCATTTACCACTTGGTGGCAGTGTCCCCCAATGACAAGACTCCTAAATGAATACTACACTCTGATAAATGCTCCAGCTACAAACCAGAAGCTATTAAGTGTTAATGCCACCCCTCATCTAGGTTACTTTTGTTGTGGAGATTCTTGTATGTATACCAATATACCCTAATCTATATACCCAATATAATAATATACCCAATATACCCTAATGTACTATACCCTAATAACAAAGTTAATCACTTGGGGTGTGCCACTGCCATGGTAACATGTCTTGGTTAGCCTTTTCTTGTGAGTCAAAGAATAGAAGTGTGAGATCCTGTAAACAAAAGGCAGCAAGTGTTAGGTATGAGAACAGGCATGTTTTCTTTCTCAATATGTGACTAGGCATGTTTTCTTTCTCAATATGATCCATGCTATTTGTGTGGGAGGAAGAGTTGTGAGATCAGGTATATTCAGCCTGATATGGCTGCAGACAGAAAGAAGAGTTAGTTCCTTGTAAAATGTTCTGTTCCTCCCAGAAAGCAATACAAACATAATTCAGTTCTGGGAAATCCTAAGCCCATGAATCTAGGAAACACTGTGTATACCCAACTCATGCTCCTTATCCATCCTCTGTTTTGGATGCCTCAGTTGCCCCATAACATAGCTGTTGTAATGGTGCTTCAGTTAGCACTGATATACTGGTGTCTCTATGGTGTGTGCATTTGAAGTCCTTTTGGCAAATAGCAAGGAGTGGCAAGGCTGGGTCATAGATTTTTGGGTTGTTTGTTTGTTTGAGAAACCTCCATATTGGCTGGCTGAGTTTCCACTCCCAGCAGCAGTGGCTAAGGGTTCCCTGCTGTCCACAGCTCTCACTGTTTGCTGTTGCTCATTATTAATGGCCACCCCTCTGCCTGGAGAAGGTGGAATCGTAAGTTTAGTTTTAAGTTGTATTTCTCAGATGACTAGTGAAGTTGAGCATCTTTTCTCGTCTAAGGACCATTTATATTTCCTTTTTTGATAACTGTCTATTCATTTCATTAGTCTACTCATTGGCTAGAGTGTTTGATTTCTTGTTGCTTAATATTTTTAGTTCTTTGTGTAGTCTAGATTAATTCTCTGGTTAGAGATGTGGCTTGGAAGAATTTTCTCCCATTCTGTATGCTGTCTCTTCATGTGATTAACTGTTTCCTTTGTGTACAGATACATTCTAATTTCATGTGGTCTCAGTTGTCAATTGCCAGTGTTATTCTCTGAGAAGCTGGACTCCTGTATCCTTTCTTTCTGCTAGTTCTGGCATTTCAGGTCCTGTAAGGTTTCTTGTTCCTTTGGAGTAGGTTTGGGTGCAGATTAAGATACAGGGTTTAGTTTTTCCTCAACATATGAACGTCTTGTTTTCCAAGCCTCGTTTCTTGAAGAGGCTATTTTTTTCTCTGTGTTTATTTTTTATCCTAGGAAAAAAAATCAGACCATCCTGCTTGGTCATGGTGGTAAATGCCTACACACAATCTCAGCACTCTGGAGACTGAGGATCACTAATCCAGCTCTGGCTGCATAATAAATTCTATATACCATATTGTTGTAGAATGGCAACATTCTTATACAACATCCTGAAACCTTGAAAAGGGGCAACAAGGGAATGAAGGAAGGATGGACACACACACACACACACACACACACACACACACACACACACACAGAGAGAGAGAGAGAGAGAGAGAGAGAGAGAGAGAGAGGTGGGGGGAAGAGATGGAAAAAGAGGGAGAGAGAGAAAAAGAGAGAGGGGGAAGAGATGGAAAAAGAGGGAGAGAGAGAGAAAGAAAGAGAGAGAGAGAGATACAGAGAAGTTTGGGTCAGATGGTGTGGGCTCTTACATGGAAAAGCCTCAGCACCCTAGAATCTCACCATGTTTATTCTGTAAGCTCAACAAGGAGGAGGCAGTGTATGTATAGAGCTGAACAAGGAGGAGGCAGGGTTAATTAATATTGCAGGAGAGGTCACTGTAGGGGCCTGACCTTCAGACAAAAACATCTGGGCAAGTGGAGAGAGCTGAAGTGAACATCGTCTGCACTCAATGTCAATATCTATACATGGGCTAGAGGAAGGCTTGGCCATCCCTCTGAGCCTTATCGATGGGGTGAGGGAAGCTTTGGAATTCCAATGGACCTGAGTCATTAGATCCTTTACATGGCCATGCTCATGTCAACAACAGACATTCACTCAGGACTTTATCCATATTCACTCAAGGCTTCCTCAGCTTCCCACATTATACATACATACATACATACATACATACATACATACATACATATATGTATACATACACGTATATGTATACATATCCTATCTTGAAATACCATCAACCAATCAACCAAATCAAAGCAAAACAAAACAAAACCTGAAAAAAATAAAGTCCTAACTACATGTATCATCTAGTGCTTTTTATTTAATTGGCCTGTGTCTGCTTCTTCATCTGTAAAAGAGAGACCATAATGGTAGCAACCTCTTAATGTTATATGAGGAGCAAGTGAGATATGTATGTAAAAAGAGAATGCCCAGCATACAGCAAATACTTGATACTTGTTCTCATTCTCATTCTCAGTGGTGTCAGTGTCATAATGGTTACTTTTAGATAGAGCTATGTTTTAGTCAGGACACTCAACAAGAAGCAAGAAGGAAACCTGAAAAGTAACCTGGGGTATAGTAACTGTGTATTTCTGCTGTTTGACATACAGACAGGGAGGTGCTTCAGGATACAGTAGTGGGAAGCCCTCAAGTGTTCCATAGTGTCTCCAGCACCATCCTTGAAGTCTACATCCAGGTATAGAACTTCCTGTGTCTTATGGAGTCAACTGTGCTCCATCACTGCCTGAGACCAGAAACTGTGAGACTCTCATACCAGCCTCCCTGTTGGGAAGTGGGTGAGAACTCTTACTTGCAAGTCAGCTTGCCAGACAAGAAAGCTCTGCCACCCAGAAACTGCTGTCCTCAGCTACCTGGAACTCATCCATGCTCTGGCTTTGTGGCCGTTTTCCTAGTCAAGACATATATGAAGAAAAAAAAAAACCCATAGACCTGTCTTCCAAGAAGTCATAGGTCCAGAAGAGAGAAGAATGGCCTTAGGTGATCAGGAAACAGCTCAGGTCAGTCAGTGTGTAAAGATGATATGCACAGTGCAGGGGGTGGGAGATGGTGGAGGGGGGCGGGAAAGGCTTTCTCCTGGCCTTTAGATTTAAAAGAAGCTTACACTCCCTGAAGAGCACAGGCTGCCCTTCCCATCTAGGGTGCTTTTGACCAGCTTGCTGCCACTAATGGTCGCCTGTCAACATTCAAAGGGGGCTACCATGAGCTATGACTTTTTTCTAGATCTCAGGATTTACAGAAGACCTTTCTTGGATCTGGGTGTTAGTTCCCAAACCCCAATTCCCTACAAATGATAGTGCCATTGACAGTGTCTTAAATGACAGTCTGGGCTCAGCTGAGGCTGGACTCTGACAGGGTAAGACAGGAAAGGTTCTGAAACGTGAGCTCCGATGTTCTTCTACCTTTGTAACTTTGCTGATCTGTGTTATTATGTTTTAAACTTAAAGAAGAGTTAAATTATAGCGATGTACACATAACATAAACTGCATGATATAAATTTATGCATTGTTAATTAGATATTAACTATTATATATTAATATATAACAACATATCATACAATTATATACTACATTAATTATTAATATATATTAACTATATATTAATTATATATAATTAGTAACATATTGTATATAAAATGCAACCATTGTACTGGCAAGTTTTGTGTGTCAACAAGTTGAATTTTTCACAGAGAAAGGAGCCTCCCTTGAGGAAATGCCTCCATGAGATCCAACTGTAAGGTATTTATCAATTAGTGATCAAGGGAGAGGGCCCATTGTGGGTGGTGCCATCCCTGGGCTGCTAGTCCTGGGTTCTATAAGAAAGCACGCTGAGCAAACCAGGGGAAGCAAGCCAGTAAGTAGCATCCCTCCATGGCCTCTGCATCAGCTCCTGCTTCCTGACCTGCTTGAGTTCCAGTCCTGACTTCCTTTGGTGATGAACAGCAATATAGAAGTATAAGCTGAATAAACCCTCTCCTCCCCAACTTGCTTCTTGGTCATGATGTTTGTGCAGGAATAGAAGCCCTGACTAAGACAGCATATACTTCCTTTTTGGTGCCATTTATATTTATTTTACTTTTAATTAGAACATATTAATTTTACATAGTGATTTTTTATTATGACCTTTCAAACATTCACATGATATTTTTTCATCATATTTATTCCTGTTACCCTGTGTCTTAGGGTTACTACTTCTGTGATAAAACACCATGACCAAAAAGGCAAGTCAGGGAGGAAAGGGTTTATTTGGCTTACACTTCCATATCACTGTTTGACATCAAAGAAAATCAGGACAGGAACTCAAACAGGGCAGGAACCTGGAGGCAGGAGCTGATGCAGAGGCCATGGAGAAGTACTGCTTACTGACTTGCTCCCCATGGCTTGCTCATCCCACTTTCTTATAGTATTCAGGACTACAAGACTAGGGATGGCACCACCCACAGTGGGCTGGGCCCTCCATTATTAATCATTAATTAGGAAAATGTCCTACAACTGGATCTTACAGAGACATTTTCTCAACTGAGATTCCCTCCTTTCATATTATTCTAGTTTGTGTCAAGTTGACATAAAACTAGCCAGGACATTGAAAATCATTACTATTGCTTCCCTTCCCTTCCCTTCCCTTCCCTTCCCTTCCCTTCCCTTCCCTTCCCTTCCCTTCCCTTCCCTTCCCTTCCCTTCCCTTCCCTTCCCTTCCCTTCCCCTCCCCTCCCCTCCCCTCCCCTCCCCTTCCTTTCCTTTCCTTTCCTCTCCTTTCCTTTTTTTTTCTTTCTTTTTTTGATGAACTTGTAATTTGTTTACAGGGACATGGGTAAATGTTGTTCATAGGACCTTGGATATCTTATCAGTGGCCACTCTACTGAAGACAATTTTTTTCTTGAGGCCCACAATTTTATAGCTCATTGGGTAAAGGCACTTTCCCCCAAGACTGTTGACAGAAGTTTGATCCCTAGTGGTAGGAGAGAAATGACTCTTGCAAGTTGTCCTCTGATCTCCACATGCATGTGGTAGCAATGCTTTTCTTCCAGGAAATAAACAATAATGCAATAAAATAATAAAAACAAACATTTAAATGTCACTTCCTCCTCTGGCATCTATTAACTGTGTCTAAATTCCCTGGGAGCAGGAGGATCTCATGAGCCCTACCCAGTCTGTGATAGGATTTGGCAGAGCCTATTAAGATGGGTCACTCATTGCTGTGAGTCACTACTGCTTAAGCATGACCCTCCCTGGAGCTGGAGTTGGTGTTCCATATCATCTCCCTGTTCTCCCATCTTCTTCCTTCACCTATGATCTTTCCACTTTCTTCTAACATGCTCTCTGGGCCTTGGAGGTATGGGGTGATATACGTGACCCATGGTTGATAATCTCAGTGACACGTATTCTCAGTGCTATTGCAATAGGGCAAGACAACACAGAGGTTCTTCCATCTTGTGTTCTTTCCGAGGTCATTTCAAGTTTAATTAGAATTTCCTTGGTGGAGAATCCCATGGAAAATTATCCAACTCTATTCTAAAACACGGGGCCGTGATAAATAAGCTAGTTTATTTTAGCTTCAGTTAAACTGCTTGCCTGTGCAAACCTTTCCCTGCAGCTGCTAAGTGAGATAAAAGGATGTATATTTTGCCTTTAAAAGTCGTTGGTCTAAGTTGGGCAGTGGTGGCACATATCTTTAATCCCAGCACTTGGGAAGCAGAGGCAGGCAGGTCTCTGAGTTCAAGGTCACCCTGGTCTACAGAATGAGTTTCAGGACATCCAGGGCTACACATTGAAACCTTGTTTCAAAAAACAAAACAAAACAAAACAAAACAAAAACAAAACAAAACAAAACAACAAAGGCCCTTGGTGTAAATATTCTAGACTCTATTTGGGTCAGAATATCTCAATGTGGTCCCAGCCATCTAGAATAAAGATGTTCAATTGGCTATATATTATGTCTGAGTGGTCATCTCTGATGGGCTCCCCATAAGACTATAAGTCATTGCAGTTACTTCTGCCCACCGAAAATCGAAGCTTCTCTGACTGAAGCTGACAGCAGTAATAATCTATAGGTGTGAACAGTTACTTTGAAGGCAATTTGATAGGCATATCATGTTCATTTACCAAAATAAAAGCAGTATCTTCCCTGACTAAGGCCTATGACTTCCCCCAGCTTTTGGTAAGGTTTACAGTACCAGCAAAAGATTCCTGTGTGTGGAGGAGGCCACATATTCAAATCAAGGGCACTGGTTACCCCAGTAACAGACCTGCCATTATTGTACCAGTGGATGCAACGTGCCTGGAACATTGGTAGTGCTTCATTCAAGGCCCTCAGCTGAATAAGATGGTTAATGGCAGTTCTTTCCCAGTAACCTGCACAGGACTTTCTAGCAATATGAGACTAGACACCAATGAACAAGTTTTCAGCCCAATTCCAATTTGATTTCTCAAACTTCTGTGACCAGACTATGTGTTGTCTTCAGCAACATGGTCTTATCTTCTTATTCTGGTGGGCAACCAATAGCAGGCCAATCACCTCATTGGTTTGGGGCCTCTTTCAGAGCACCTGAGCAACAACTTTTAGAGAGGGAACCCATTCTGGTACCAAGGTTCTTGATATACCCATGCAGGGTACCTATATTCAAATATTTTTTTCAATATTCATTTTTATTATTTTAATTCTCTCTCTCTCTCTCTCTCTCTCTCTCTCTCTCTCTCTCTCTCTCT
>JANHMN010000002.1:54343759-54374869 GCA_030674055.1 Rhabdomys pumilio
TCTCTCTCTCTCTCTCTCTCTCTCTCTCTCTCTCTCTCTCTCTCTCTCTGTGTGTGTGTGTGTGTGTGTGTGTGTGCAGGTGAGTGCAGGTTTCCTCCGTGGTCAGAGGTTGACAGATCTCCCTGAGCCGGCATTACAGTTGTAACTGTAGTTGTGAACGAACCAGATGTAGGTTCTGAGGACTAAACTCAGGTCCTCTGAAAAGTCAATAAGTGCTCCTAACTGCTGAGATATTTCCTCCCCACTTAAACTTTTAAAAATAGCTTACCAAGTACTGGATTTCCTTAAATTTTGGTTGACCCTCTCTCCCCACTCTCTTCTTCCTCCTCTCCACTCTGTTCTCCCTCCTCCCTGTGTCTACCCACTCTCTTGAATCTTTCACTCCTCGTATTTCTCTCCTTTCACTCTCATAGTTCCTGTGCTTTCCTGCTCCCCAACCATGGGTACACACACACACACACACACACACACACACACACACACACACAAACACACACATACACACACACACACACACACACACACACACACACACACAGAGAGAGAGAGAGAGAAAGAGAGAGAGAGAGAGAGAGAGAGAGAGAGAAGATGCTTTTTGATTTTAGTTTTTCTGAAATGTGATCTCATACTATAGCTTAGGTGAACTGAGAACTTCCTATGTAACCTAGACTGGTATTGAACTACTCGTGATAATTCTTCTGCCTTATAGCCTACTTTCTGAGTACTAAGCTTATAGGCATTAGCTACCATGCCAAAACATCTGCAAATATTTTTATCAATCTAAAATGCAACTCTGAACCCTAAACATTAGTTCCCTATTTCCTCCATCTCCTAGTTCCAAGCAAAGAGCCTCATTCTCCATTCTGTTTCTATGCATTTAAATACTACAGACCCTTTGTTCTAGGCAGGATCCTTCAACATGTATATTGTGACTGGCTTATTTCACTTAGCATAATATCATCATAGTCCATCTATATCATAACTTTTGTCAAGACTTCCTTCTCTAATAAGGCTAAAAAAATGTCAATATGTAATTTCCTATCCTATTGCTTATTAAATTGTTGATTTACACTTAAGCTCTTTGTACCTTTTAGGTCATATGCAGAATGATATACTGCATTTCACTTTCTACTAATTGTTTGGTATGTCTATTTTCTGTCTGTGGGAATATTACTTAGGCAGGAAAAGAGAATTGCAATCTCTGCATGAACAGGAAAGGAAATCTGTTCTCAAGGGCTGGGGACTGGTTGTTTTCTGCTGGTGTTCCTTTCATGGTCTCACCTGGACTGTCTAGAAACCCCAGAGGCTCCTCAGTGCTTGGCTCAATGATTCTTGCTTCAGGGGAGGTAGACTCAGCCGTGATGCTCTGTCTTAGGGGTCTGCTTGTTGTGGTCCTTGGGAGAGCGAAGACTGTGACAGAATTGGAGGACAGGAGGACAGTTTAAAGAGTATTCTAGAATTGGTAGCAGCGAGACTGATCCCCCGTGATGAAATGGATCAAATGCAGAGGATCTGGAGAAAAGAGCAGGCAGTAGTGTAGGAGTCAGAAGAATCCCAGCCAACAACCCAGCAGGTGGATGTGTGTACTCTCCCCCAGCCCCAATCTCTCTTCATTTGAAACAGAATTACACTATGTAGACTAGACTAGCTTTGAACCTGTGGTCTTCCATCTACTCATCTTGTGCTTACCTACCAAATCTTTCCTGGGAGTCTCTTGGATGCTTAGCAAAAGATATTTTAAAAGATGACTTCATCTTTTGTAACTTTTCTTATTTAGAAGTAACCATAGTTACTACAATAGACCATGTAGAAGACAACAGTTGCCAGAGTAGGTCTGATTAATTCCAAGGTGCTCAGATTCACTGGTCATAATGAGCTGGGAGGAGCCTGAACTCAGATGTAATTCAGTAGGCCACCTGGAGGAGGAGAACACATTTGCAGTAGATTCTTAGGAACACCTCTCTGCATGGAGACATCTTTTAAAAAAGACTTTGATGACTTCTTAGTCAGGAAAGAGAAAACAAAATGAAACGATAGAACTGGAGACTCTTGGATTCGTTTGCATTTAAGGTTCTGTCTTTCCAGCTGATTACAGTGAGTAGGTGTTAAATTTTGAAACTGCATTGTAACCGAGACCATCTTTGGAGAAACCTCACCAAACTGGCTTTTTCTTCATTAAATTTGTACATCAAAGAACTTTCTTTGCACCTGGTTCTCATCTTTGAACAGTAGTTCATTAATCTTGAGGTAATTTGAGAAATGAAGGAGTGCTGCTCCAGCAGTGATGCCCCCAGGAAGGTTGGGCAGTGGCTAACATAGCAGGGCTTAGGATAGAGACAAGCACAATGTGTGAAAGGCACGGTGGCTTCCTTGAAGAATGCACAATTAAAGACTCAACAGAGATGAAAAGGAAGAAAGGAGTTTATTTGCATGAGGCCTGATGGGAAATTTAAAATTTTAAAAACTGTGGGGCTGAGGTTGTGGCTCAGTGGTAGTGGAAGCTGCCTAGCATATATCTGGCTCAGGGTTCATCCCAGCAACTCTACAAAATAATGGAAGAAACAGATGGAGAAAAGGAAAGAAAAGAAGAGGAAGGAGAAGGAAGAGGAAGAGGAGGAAAAGAAGAAAGAGAAGAAAGAAAAAGGAGAGAGAGAAAGAGCGAGAAAGAGAAAGAGAGGAAGAGAGAGAGAGAGAGAAAGAGAAGGAAAGAGAGAGAGAGAGAGAAAGAGAGAGAGAGAGAGAGAGGGAGAGAGAGAGAGAGAGAGAGAGAGAGGTACTATATACCAGAGCATTATAGTTTAAAGTGAATGTTCCCTACAGGCTCCTGTGTTTGAAGACTTGGGCCTCTCATGGTGCTGATATTTTGAAAGACTGTGGAACCTTTAGAAGATAGAGCCATGCTGGAGGAAGTGAGTCACTGAGGGCAGGCCTTGAAGTTTGATATTCTAGCTCTATTTCCTGTCCTTTCTCTGACACCTGACAGCAAACAGGATAGTGACCAGCCACCACTTGTACCTGCAGCCATGGCTTTCCTGTTGTTAATAACCTCTATGCCCTGGAGCTGTTAGCCACAATAAACCCTTCTTTCCATAAGCTGCTTCTTAGGGTTTTAGGATGGCCAAATGGTCTAAGGTGCCTGATCCAAGTTCTGCTTGTTCACAGCAACAAGAAAAGGAATTAGTGCACAGGGCTAGGAAGTTCTCATGTTTGAGACGAACTCGACCTTGTCTCAAAGATAAAATGGAATAAAATGAACCTAATAAAAAATTAATCAATCTCTTGGATCACATTTGTGTTTCTTAAAACTAAGAAAGTCCTTTATGAAATAATGCAAAAGAAGAGGAACAATTGAGGCCTGTCCTGCTTATGGAGGCTCCTTAGTCAATTGTTAAAAGGTTTATGGAAATTCCCAGGCTTGAGTTGATTGTGAAGTGAGGGAGGGAATGAGTGTTTGTTTCTAAGAACACTTTTGTCTTTACCATAATCTCCCAGTGCTCATCTCCATCTATGCATCCATCCATCCATCCATCCATCCATCCATCCATCCATCCATCCATCCCTCAGTGGCTAGCAGGCAGGCAAGCAGGCAGGCTTCCAGGCTCTGGGGATGTAGGTAGATGTAGGTACAGAGCCTCTGCAGTAGCATAGTTGATGATAGGTAATCCCTACTCATATGGTTGTAGTTAAGCACTTGTGGTTAAACACACCAATATAGAAATTCACTGTTGTATCAGACAGGGAAGAATTTATTGCCTCAAGGCCCTGCCTCATTTCTCTTTCTCTCTTTGCTTCCTTTTCTAGAAGAGATGCAAAGCACAAGACTCTAATGAGAGACCTTCTCATACCGAACAAGCTCCTTGTCTTTACGAGGAAAATTTCTTGGTGAAAGCTATCAGCAAAAAGATATAAATAGTAGTAGTAGTAGTAGTAGTAGCAGCAGTAATAGCAGTAGTATCAGATATTGTATGGTATAAAGGGAGGAGGAAAATAAATTAATTTCCTCATCTCCTGATATAACTGAAAACTTCATGTCATTACTTAAACAACAGGCATCCATTGTTTTTCAGTCATGAAGTTTGTAAGTCCAAGGTCAAGGTGTCAGGAGGACCTTGGTCCCTCTGAAAGCACAAGGGAGAGACCTATCACAAGCATCTGTCCCAGCTCTGGTTTTAGGATAACCCCAGAGCTCCAGCAGCAACCTCCCCACAGCTTCAAGTCCAAATATCCTCCTTCTATAAGGACACTGTGTATCTTGGATGAGATTCCATTCAAAGGGCCACATCTTAACCTGATTTTCTAAAGGCTCCATTACCAAAATAAGGTGTTACTTGCATGTACTGAGAGTTAGAACTTCAACAGCTTTACAGGGAACACAACTCAAGCAGTGCCAAAAGTAAAGTAGTAGTAATTGGGCTGATATCTTACAGGGGCAGTCAAAGGATATGTGAGGCCCAATGAAGTGCCAATGAACCACAGATCTGAAGAAATCAAACACATGGGTCACAGTGGGATGTGGGAGGAGGGTCTTCCAAGAAGAATGGGGGTGTCTTGTGCACTTTACAGCATCAACAGTGATGATCCCACAGAAGTGAATCCCACAGAGTCAGCAGAGATGGAGATGAGAAAAGCTCCATGTATCCATGGAGTGGATCCACAAAAATGGGGAAGGAGAGGCAAGAATTCATGCCCCAGTGCCCCAGCAGTTAGAGCTTGGGAAGATGAAGCAGAACAAAGAGGAAACCAAAACTCTATAGCCTCTAGAGGAAGAGGAGAATCAAGATACTGGGTTCTGAGAAGGTTGGAGCAGAGACGATTTGGAGATGAATAGGGGAATTCTTGTCAATGAAGACAGATATAGAAAATGGCAGTGACATGGAGCAATGTGAATGTTGTTGGTGACTCTGATAGGAGCATTTTGAAGGAATGAATGGGAGGGGAAACAGACTGTATAGTAGGTGGAAGATGCCTGCCTGGAGAAGGGATTGCCTAGCATCTCTACCGTCTTCAAAAAATTTCCTTTAAAGGGAAACAGAATGATTAGATCTAAATGTCAAGGGAGGGATTAGGTTTATTGTTTTTCAAATGGATGAGAATAAGAGTTTCATAGTTGATAGAGTTGGTGGGATATAGATGGAACGTTAACAACAGGAGAGTCAGTGGAATTGTTACAGCATTGGAAGGATTAGCTAAGGGACACAGTTGATCCATGAAAATGGGGTGAGAAAGGCAAGAGGGATATCTAAAGTCCCCATCCAGGAAGCACTGGTGATGTCTCGGTAAAAGAATCTGGAAAGGTTCTACTTATTCAGAAAAAAAATATGAAGCAAAGTTCCTAATAAATATTAAAAGGGTGTTTGATTATGATGTAGAATCCATTAGGCACATGGAAAAATAACTGGAGTAGGGTCTCAATGTAGGATGGCCAAGAAGCTCCAGGCATCAGCTTAGAATTGGTAGTCATGAGTTTCAAGTCCTACCGATGGGGTGGTTTTTGTGGCCATCTTGGGTCGCACAGGTTCAAGGCCAGAGAGGGCAAAGAGTGTGATCAATGAGAGAGGGGAAGGAAGGGAGTCGAGGAATACATAGTTAACTGACTGTAAAGAGGGCTATGGAGTCTAAGCTCTGTGAGAGAAGAGAGAGGGCAGGAAAGGGCAGAGAGAGAGAGAAAGAGAGAGAGAGAGAGAGAGAGAGAGAGAGAGAGAGAGAGAGAATGAACAAGAGCTGATTGGCTGAAACCCTGGTGGAAATAGGTTTCCATCAGAGAATACACTGATAAGACACAGTCATGGTAGCCATTGGACACAGGCATCTGGGATTGGAGAGTAGTGGATGGAGGTAGGCATCAGTCAGGTATCGTCATGGCCATGAAGTGAGTGGCAAAAAGAAGATGAAAGACAATATAAGAATCATGTAATTATAGGCAAAGAGGTTAGGACCTGGGTTTTTGGAAGATTGTTGACTATTAGAATAAGTAGAAAATGGGACAGAAGCATTTTTCAAAGGGAATTCAGAACCAAGCCCGTCAAGGACCAAGGGGGAAGCTGAGGTCTGTGGGTGGCTGTGGAGAGGCTCTTGTGAAGACTTGAAGAATGAACTTTGTGGTTGCGGGTGCTGGGGCAGAGAGGACAATGGATAGAATAGTCAAGTATAGGGGCCTAAGGAATTAGGGGAAGAAAGCTGCCAATGTTCCAGAAAGAGCAACTGAGTCCTCAGCAGTGAGTTAGCTTTGATTAGGACATGGTGATGGGCCAAGGGCTACAGACAGAATCTCCTTTTGTTTGGAGAATTCAGAACTTTGAGCAGCGGGGTGGAGATATTAAACACAAGTTGGCAGGGAGACAGGAGGTGGTGGACAATCTGGCTTCATCAGGGATGCAGGCTTCCATAGGCTCCATCGAAGACTAGGATTTTGAGGCTGCTGGCATGCTCTGGACCATGACGGTTTGACTCTCAGTCACCCACTCTGCCTCCGTGTTTGGTGTCCTGGAGGAGCTGGACATCTGGGTCTCTAAGAGCCTCCTTCACATTCTCCTCTGGCTGAGTTAGGCATGGCCAACTTCCTGCAGGTATGCTATGGAGTAGCCTTGAGAAGGAAGAATGCCTTCCTCCTTGGTTTAAAATACTGTGGTTCTTTGGGAAGGAACAAATGGGTAGATCGGGAGGTGCTCTCACAGGCACCTCATCTCAGCCTGGTGTTTTGTCATGAGCAATTGTAGCCTGGCTTAAGCATGAAGTTCAGTTATCTCAATATATTCTAATTATCCAAACAAATTCATGATTTTGCTTCTTTATGGAAAGATAAAAGACCGTTTCCCCACAATGATAAACAAAAAGATTGTTTTCTTAGCTGACCAAAAAGTTAAACTGCTGTTCACAATGTTTTGTCTGAAGCCGACGACAGAAGCAGCTTTAGTTCTTACCATTTATAGCTATGGAAGAAAGGTAGGGTTTGGAGAAAGCATCCTTTGTGAAAGGTCTTTTTGACAGTTGCGACTTGAGGAGAACTGGAAGAACCAGGGTCTGTTCTGTAGAAGGGTTGAAGGCCTTTCCAAGGTTTTTGTTGCTGCTGTTGTTTGGCTTTTAATGACTTCAGAAAAAGAAGGTATTGGTTAATGCCAGAGTAACGAGAACAGGGGCCAGAAGGTGAATTTTGAACTGTGTCTTTTAGGGTGAGGAGACACATAAAGTATTTGGAGAGCTAGAAAGAAAAAAAAATGTTTCACAAATGTTTAAAATAAGACATAGGAGCTGGAGAGATGGCTCAGCGGTTAAGAGCATTGACTGCTCTTTCAGAGCACCCAGGTTGACTCTCAGCACTCACATGGTGGCTAACAACTGTTTTCAACACCAGGGGACAACACTCTCTTGGCCTCTATTAACACTGCATCCATGTAGTGTACAGGTAGGCAAAGTATCCATTCACATACATACTAACTGTGGTGGTTTGAATATACTTGGCCCAGGGAGTGGCACTATTAGGAAGTATGGCCTTTTTGGAGCAGATGTATCCTTGTTAGAGGAAGTGTATCACTGTGGGGGTGAGCTTTGAGACCCTCCTCCTAGCTGCTTGGAAAATAGTACCCTCCTGTCTCTCCAGGCTGCCTTCATATCAAGATGCAGAACTCTTAGCTCCTTCTCCAGTACTATGTCTGCTGCCATGCTTCCTGTTATGGTAATAATGAACTAAATATCAGAACCCATAAGCAGGGCCCAATTAAATGTTTGCCTTTATAAGAGTTGTCTTGGTCATGGTGTCTCTTCAAAGCAACCGAACCCTACCAAAGACACAAATAAAGGTTAAAAAAAAAAAACCCAGACATATCTATGCATGTGCTAATTTGCATATGTTAATTTTCTTAATGGAAAAGCATCATGGGAATAGCTTTCCAATACAATCACAGATCTACAAGATGTACTTCTCCATAGAAGTGGGAGCCGTGTGGTATGTGAGGAGCAGAGAGCAAGAGAGAATAGTGAGAGCAAAAGATAGCTCAATATTTCAATTTTCACGCATAGGCAGAATCTACACTTAGCAATATATCTGCATCATCTCCGTATACTTCTGATTACATCTAGATGAAGCATGAAGGTAGAAAGGAGACTATTTGAGGGAGGGAAGGCCAAGGGAGAGCAATGGGGGCAAATTTGAGCAAAGTGCAATATTTCTATATGAAACTGTCAAGAAAAATATCAGTCAACAAGGAAAATTATCTACTGGTATGTATACCTCCTCATGGCTTTTTTTTTTTTTTACACAAACATGAAATCATGCTGGATAAATGATTGCAAATGCTGTTTTATAATCCTTTTACAAGTTAAAAACTAGAGAGAACCACAAAGTGACAGACAATAAGATGATTCTGGGTCAGAATGAGAGACAGAAGCTGATGCTACCCTGGCCTTTTGAGGCCCTGGGATTAGAGGTTGCAGATTGACTCTCCTTGGTAGACAGAGGAGTGGGGCTTGCATCTTCCTGGCATGAATCCTGGGCTTCCAGAGGCTGCTCTGGGGGAGTGTCATGGGATCAGGCCTTAGGGCAGGAGAAATGTAAAGTCACCTGGAGACACTCAACCCCAGGCTGCTGCTACTCATTGGTGCCATGTGCTTGGTGTGAGGAAAAATAAGTACAAATGGATACAGGCAGACAAGCTCTGGATCTGTAGTGTAGACCAGCCCATGCACCCCCACCCCTATGAAGCTGGACTCATAACCCAGAGCACACAAAGTGTAAGTGAAAATCTGCCTGTGAGAGGAGCCACACAGTCAGCCTGTAAAAATGTTCTTGGTGGCCACTTGAAAGAAAAACTGTTTTTTAACTATTATTATTATTATTATTATTATTATTATTATTATTGTGTGTATGTGTTTGCATATGCTCTTAGACACACATGTGCTAAGGCATGTGTACTCATGCATGTGTACATTTGTGCACGTGTGCATATATGTGTTTGGTTCTCTCCTTCTACCATGGATTCAAGGTATCAAACTTTGACTACCAGGCTTTTGAGGAAAGTGATTTTACTCACAGGTCATTTGTTGGCCCAACATACACCATTTTTTTTCTTTTTGGCTTTTAAATTTTCTTTTTTTTTTCATTGGATATTTTGTTTACATTTCAGATGTCATCCCCTTTCCTCATTTCCCCTCCCTAGAAAACCCCTATCCCGTGCCCCCTTTTCCTTTTTGCTTTTATACAATTTTTTAAAAAATGTTAATCAAAGGCTTTATAAGTTTGGTTATGCTCAATCAGAAGCATAAACCACTTTTAAAGATTTTGGTCACCTCTACATGACATCCTCTAGTGTTATCTAGACATCCCTTCATGCTGCTGTGTTCCACATTTATACTCAGGTCTGGGCCTTTCCTTTTCATTCCACAGGCTTCTCAGCTTCAAACTACCTTCAATATGTCTTCACCAAAATGTCTAACGCTCCCCCAAGCAGGTTGACAGTAACTTGTCCCTATGATGACACCTAAGGACCCCAGATTACTGCATATCAGTCCCTGTTCAGTCCTTCCCCCACTGAATAAGGGTGGTCTGCGTGGTTGAGGATCATGGAAGGAACATTTGAACAGACTATAGAAACTCAAGTTTGATGACAAAGACTTAAACTATAAAGTGAATAATGGATAGAATTATCCAGTAAACTAACACAGGCAGAGGCAACCTGTCTCTATCAGAGATTAGTAAACCAAGCAGACAGATTTATAACATAGCTAGGAAACACATGTAACCTTTGACCACAGGTGATATGATTAAAAAAAAATCATTTTTAGGAAGTAAAAGAAGATCATTTCTGTGGTTTAAATTTGAATGTTCCCTGTGAGCTCATGAATGAGACACTTGGCTCTTAGCTGGTGGCACTGTTTTTGGTGGAGACTAGTTGGATGAAACGGTTGACTAGGGAGACATGGCTCAGAAGGACATAGCTGGTGTCCAGTCCCATCCTTACTGTCTGTTACATGCATGACATCATGTTATGACATGAGTGACATTTTCCTTCCCATGTTCCTGCTTTCCCAATGTTCTGCCCAAGTCCATGTGGGAAAGTGACTGTTCATGGAAATTTCCGAAACTGTGAGCCGACTTTAGCTTGTCTGTGTCAGACAGTCTGTCATAGCAACCAGAAAACTAATCAATACAATCCACATTCTTATAAATGGGGTTGAAGAAGAAATTACATTGAAACCCATGGACCATTGAGCATCATGCAAGGATCACAGCAGTAGTACAAGTGAGAAGAAAACTTACACAACAGAGAACAGCATGGGAAGCTGAAAACAGAGGGATCGGTCATGTGACTGATAGAGGACATTGGTCCTGGTAGTTTATATTTTGTGTGAGTCCTCCACATGGGGTGAGAGTGCTCTGTGTGGTTGCTGAGCTTGGAAGAAGTTTCCAAAAAGTAAAACGAAGAAGAAATTGTGATAAGAGAAATTAAAACCTAGTGAGGAAAATGAATGAAAGTGAATTCAACAATATATAGAAAGATAATAGTCACTACATACCATCCGCAAAATGGTCTGTGCTCCTCTCTCACCACACACCCTCCTGTTGTGTAGAGATGGATAAGGTGCTAAAGGTGCTAAAGCCAGATCAGAAATAGAGGGCAGGGATGTGTCTTCTCATGCACAGAGTCTGCATTATGGAAGCAGGGAACAGGGAGAAAACACCGACCTTTGAGAGATGCAAACCTGGAATATCAGGGGCCAGCTAGACAATGGAGAGCAGGCAAAGGCTGTCAGAAAAGAGACTGATGACCCAATGGAGCTTATGGAGCACAACTACGGAGAACCAGGGAGAGAACAAGGCAGGAGGCCTCGAGATGAAATAGACTTGAGGGAGAATGAACACCAGGCAAAGCAGTCCAGTGGTAATGGATATACAAGAGATTGTCACTCACAGAGAGGTGGACAGTGACATGGTTATCCCTGGTGGTTTGTTAGAGAAGTATAAGGTATCAATTTAAACTATGTGCTTGAAGCTTGAGCAAAATGGGGAAGGAGCCCTCTCTCCTGAAGCTCAATGGTCTTGTTGAGAAGGAAGGCTCTACTATGCTTTCTGTCCTCTGAATACTGCTGTCTTATGTTGTCTCACTCTGGTCTACTGAGAACATCTCTTTTTTTGTTTGTTAGTATAATTATGAGCTCCTGCCATTTCCCACCTCCCTTATCTGCAGGAAACCATGCTCCAAAACTTCCAGGAGATGCCTGAGGCAGTGTAGTACTAAATTCTCATCAGCAATACTCTGATATCAAAGAGGTAGCTATGTGACTAGCAGTGGGTAACATATACCAGGAGGATACTTTGGACAAAGGGATGCTGCCTGTTCTTGGAGGGATGGTCTGTTCAGAGGAGGATGGTATAAGATTTCAACATGCTGCCTCATTGAAAGCTTATGGACTGTTTATTTGTGGACTTTTCCCTTTGATATCTTGGGCCACATCTGACTATGAGTGAGTGAGATCATTGACAAGTCACCACACTTAAATTTCCTTTGGTGATTTTCTGATGAGGAGGGAGGGAAAGGCCATAGCCAGAGCCTGGCATAACGTCTAGAGCTGACAACATAATGTCTGCTTTGTTCTTCTTTCCCCTACGCTACTGGGTCTTCCTCTGCTCAGTTACCTAAGAAGCAGTTTTTACATTTATTGATGAAAGCTGCACAGATGAACCACAGAACAGGAAAGAAAACTAAGAAAATATGTCAAATGAATAGGATAGAATTAAATTGCATTTGTTTTTCCATCAACAATGCCTCCCATGTCTTCCCATTCCTTTAGCGGACTCTGACACCAACAGGAGAGATTAATTTCTCTCCAGGCCTAAACATGCTGTCTGTGGTCCCCAAAGGAGTCCAGTCTCTTACCTCAGACAAGACCTTTGATCAAAAGTTCATTTCCGTAACTCAGATGACATGTCTGTGCAGTTTTAGAGGTAATAGTTTCTTCCCCAAGGGCTTCCAAACCCTTTGTCTCACAAGTGCATTTGTTTCTTGAAGACTTTTGGCTGCCCCATAAGCCTTGGGCCGAGAATGAACAGTTCATTCTGGTTATCAAAGCTTTGTCTAAATAAACTGGGACCTCACTAGATCCCACTTGGCTATGGAGCTAGGTATATGGACAGTCCATCTTGGAGGCATTCCAGAGTGGGGATGGTTATTGAAATATACAGAAAACAGACCTCCTTATTAGGAAGCTTCACGTAGGAGGAGGCCCCCCCATCCCCAAGAACAGACTTTGTAAAAAGCATGACAGAGCAGCTCTGGAGTATTGGAGCCAAAGAGGAGTCTCTCTGCTCTCAACCAGAGATCCAGCCTGGTTTTTATAGGCTAGACATAAATCTGAGAAAGTGTTTATAAAATAGACCTGCTCTATCTGGAAGGCTTAAGAAACAACTTTTATAGGTTAATTCTTAGGAAATCAATTTGAAGCTATTTAGAGACATTGCTTTCGTGGAGAATGAGATTCTTCTCACCTTGTCCAGCTGGGACATGTGGTTCATTCAACAAGACAGCACCCTTACATGTAGGGTCTTCATATTTGTTTGGGGGGGCGTATATTCTGAGCCCATTAAAAGTTTGGAGGATACCTTAAATATAAGCATCTGAGGACCATGGACCTTTTTCTCTTGTGACAGCATTTTGAGTTTGTACTCTGACAAGTGGAACACTTGAGGTGTTGGTAGACCTAACCCACAGAAGCTTTGCCTGCGAAAGACTGAAGCAAATTCTGCCCAGCCTGACAATCTTACAGGAGACAAGGATGGTGCCCTGAGCAGTGTACTTTCTCCCTTCAGCAAATGCCACCACATGCAAGCACCATACTTGACCCCTTGAGATATAAAAATCCTATGGGCCAATAGTTTTATCCCCTTATAAGGGAAGAAAGAGGGCATTGAAGAAGTTGTCATATAGGATGCAAGGAGAGATTAGGGTGAGAGAAATAGTAAAATGCCTTCTGCCAGAATCTTGATATTTAGAAATTGGTGTATTTAGAAGGAGGTAGTGCGGCAAGCGGGAAGAAAAGATATGGCAGTTATCACAACACTCTTTGTATTTAAAAGTAAATTTGAGTGGGACTAAAGTGTCACCCTGTTGTAATGGGAACTCTCCTGGCATGAAAGCACATACTAAGCCAGAGAATAAATTACAGTAAGGAAAGAACAATCAGTATCACTGGAGAGATGAATTGAGGCAAAATTCTTGGGTCTTAAAGGTTGCTTGGACTGAGCAAGGTTTGGTAGGCAGTGCTGGATATAAGTACTGGATATTAAGCAGCCAGTCACTTGACTGAGATAAGATGGCTAGTCAGGACAATAGTAACAAAGAAACATGACAGGAGGAGTCACAGGAAGTGGATAGAGCTTTGTAAAACAAAAATAAAAACAAAAACAAAGAATAGTGATTACTGTGCTAAGTGCTTCTAGGAGAAAGAATCAGTGAGAATCCTGGGTCATGTGGAGACTGACGTGGGAGTTTTGATGGATAGCTTGAAGGTAGATCATAAAGAGAATGAGGGTATTTCTGGGTAAAACAGGTCTGTGGGATTAATTAGAACTAGAGAAGTAATCTATAATAGCAACAGAAGCCAGGGATCTTTTTGAAGGTTGGAAACAATGTGGCAATTTGAATGAAAATGGCTCCCATAACTTCCATATATTTGAATACTTGGTCCTCAGTTAGTGGAACTGTTTGGGAAGAATTAGGAGGTGTGGCCTTGTTGAAGGAGGTGTGTCACTGGTGATGAGCTTTGAGGTTTCAAAAGCCCATACTAGGTCTCTCTTCTGCTGCCTATGGATTGAGATATAAAGCTCTCAGCTACTCCTCCAGCACCATGCCTGTTTTCTTCCTCCTATGATGATCATGAACTAAAACTCTAAGCAGGCCTCTAAAGAAATGCTTCCTTTAAAAAGAATTACCTTGGTCATGGTGTCAATTCACAGTAATAGAACAGTAATTAAGTCAGAAACCCTGTGGGGAAGATGAAGCACTCAAACATGTTGCTGCTTTGAGCATTTTCTAGAACCCCAAGTCTTCCAGGTAGTGTTTCATCTTCTGCCTCCATCAGGAATGTAGCATCCAAAAATAAATCTTCATGGAATCTAGCCTAGAGATGGGGACTTGTGGGTACTGTCAGATTGAAAAGGCATCCAGTGGGTAGTCTCATAACTTTGAGCTCTTATAGCCTCCAGGAACTCCCAAGCTGGCAGGGGTGACATCAGGCATTTATACGCACCTATGGATAGGGCAGAGAGACCATTGAGTTATCTCAGATATGCATGTCAGAGCCAAGAAGAATAAATAGAAGTGTTCTCTCCCTTTTTAAACATTTGATAAGTGGACCAGGTCTACCTGGAATGCTTTAAAATTCTCAACATGATTTTCAGTTTTGTAGAATTAAAACTACCCCATCCCTTACCTAATTGTTTTTGTCTAAATTTTCAAAAAGCTGGGTCCTCGTGGGAAATTTAATACACGTGTTTACAATGCCTTTGGACTCTACTTCTCTCAAATTTGTCTTTGGAGCACGCATTGCTGCCTGAGAAGCCTTTTAAGGTTCAGGACTTCGAGAACCAGATAGTTATTTTGCTAGATATGTCAAAAAACACATAGCAAAAAAATTTTCAAGAAATTCAAGCTTAAGAATCTGGCTAGTCATTGAAGGGAGCGAACTCTGGGTCCTTGGTGGGTGTTTTCAGCAGTGGCTGTGTGTGCTGGCAGCATAAGTGCAGAGTGTAGCTTCCTGAGGGATAAAGAGGGATTGTGCCTACAGAAATGTCACCCTAGTGCTTCAGGTGTCCAGAGACAGAATGTTTAAAAGCTTCATATCCATGCTCACACTCATGCTTACACCCATGCTCACACTTCTGGGTTGGCCCTAGTGCTTTTTAGAGCTTCTGATGACCAGGTCATTGGCACCATACAGAACATGCCAGATCAACCCTAGTTAGTTCAACCTATTTATAATATAGACATCGGAGCTCAGAATCATCAAATGTCTTGCTCATATGCGTTGTCTTCACGTTGCTACTACATCTTATTATTGTAAAGTATTTTAAATAATTCTTTGAAGATTTCATGCAATGTCCTTTGACTATGCTCACCCCTACTTCTCTTAGCTCTGGCCAGATTCACCAGTTATGTGCTTGTCCTTCCATGTTCCTTTCCCTTGACTCCCAGAAGTCAACAAGTGTCTGCCACTCCTCAATTGGGGATGGGCACTCATGAACTCTGTGTCCTTCATGCTAAAATGTTTGACTGGGTTGATCTTGTGCAGGTCTTATGCAGGAAACCGCAGCTGCTGTGAGTTCATAAGTACAAGAGTCTTGGGTCCTGTCAGCCTCTGAAGATGCTATTTCGGTTCAGTTTTCCTCAATTTCTGGCTCTTGCTGTCCTACTATGCTTGAAAGTTATTGATCTCTCTCTCTCTCTCTCTCTCTCTCTCTCTCTCTGTGTGTGTGTGTGTGGGCATGCCAGCTATAGATTTTTCCCCGTGGGTGAGCACTCCATTGACACTCTCTGTACTTTGACCAGTTGTGAGTTTCCACATTACCCAATACACACTGCACACATTTAGAAGTTTGAGACTGTGACCCTTTAGTAGAATAATCATAGTAGATTCTATCTTAAGATATGTGAGTTCTCCAGCCAAGAGTTTTGCATTCATGTATAGTACCAGGTACACTTTTGATCCTGTTGAGTTGGACTTAAATCCAATCATACCACATCTTTATAGCAATGAGAAAACTCAAAGATGGGATCCAGGGCCATTACACTGAGGTCAGGGGCCAGACGTGGGCAGTGTGGTAGTGCTAGGCTCTGGTGAGTGCCAAGAGAAGGATCACATTTTCTCCATTTGAAGTGTCCCCTTTGAGAGCCTAGACTTTGTGAATCAGCTATCTCCTTTATCTCTATGGAGGAAAGATATTCTGAAGAAATGAATTCTTAAGGTTTGACTCCAAGAGTGCTGCTCCTATGGATCGGCAGGACCCTCTGATGTGAAGGACTCTTCCTGCAACAGAATTCAGTGCAGATCCTGGGGCTAAGCTGGTGTCTAAGCTCTCTGCTCTTGGGATGCACATTTTCCTTTCCAGAGCACTAATTGCTGTTCCATGAGTCAATAAGCGATCATTCTAAGTATGTTGGATCGGCTCCCTCACTGCTGGGGAACTCTATTGACCTTGGATGCAAACTTTGGCCCAGAACAGCTACACTTGGTTATTTAGTTTAGTTGTTTAAAAAAAAAAGAGAGAGAGAGAGAAAAGGAAAAAAAGAAAAAAAACGTGGGAAAGAGATATGTATCAGCAAAGGTCTTGACCTTAGCGCTGCAGGGAAAGCAGTGATAAAATTTATGAAGGTTTTTTTAATCAGGCTAAGGTCAGTAGAACATATTCACACACATGCCATTTAAAATTGGATACGTTTGTTTTACAAGTGATTACAAACCAGTTACTATATGTTCGTTATGGAAAGCTTGAAAAATGGCAAAATTATAAAGGGTAAAAATAAACCACTTTTAAACCCACTATTTTAGGGACAATTTTTTATTACCAACATTTGAGAGTTTATAGTCTCTTTTAGTGCAGGTAGATGTAATTTAAAAGATAAAAATATACATTTTTCATAGGTTGCAAATGGATTTGTTCTTTTATTTGTAAACATTGAAAGAGAAAAGGATGTTTCTTGTTTATCTCAGGCCAGTGCTGCATATCTTGGTCTATTTTGGTTATGGTTGTGAAATACACGAGACAGGCTAACTTATTTTAAAAAGTGTTTATATAGCTTGTAGTTCTCAAGATTAAAGAGAATCCTGGGCATGAGGCCTGACCCGAGGTGTGGTTGATATCCCAGTGAGATTCCATTAGAGAGAACAAATCCCACATTTGCCCACAGGCAATAACGGCAGCTAGCTTCTTGGTTAGAGATGGGAGTCTATCTGCTTTCTTCTCTCAGCTTTGGGTCACATTCTGCCTGTGCATGGCACCTCCATCTTACTGGTCAGTGCCTGGTATGGAATCCCAAGTATCTGTAGAAACAAAAGCAGCTGAATTTGGTGGGTCTGTGCTATGCTACTTTTCCTACCTACCTCAGTCCCTCTGCCTGTCTATCACCCTACTAACATAACCCTGTGTATCTTTTACCTTATGTTTCTGCTCACAGGCAGTGTCTTGCACTTTGTCACTCTCCCTGGTGACCTCTTTCTACATACCCTCGTGTAACATTTTCCCAGTTCAAACTATTTAGGGAGAGAGTCTGATTTATTACATCCATGAATCTTATTTTTATTTGAACACATCTTTGCACAAGGGCTTTATGGTATAATGCTAGCCAGTTGGCTCACTTCCTTCTCCAGATAATTTGGGTGAGATCAGGATGAGGAGATTCAGGTAGCATTTAGAGAATAATGTGGAAGCCATTAGACATCATCCCAGGTCCTGCAGTCCTAGAAGAGACCTAGCAATAGCATCATGAATTTTGGGGTCATTTAAATAAGAAACTGTGCAATACATACCTGAGAGAGAGAGAGAGAGAACACACACATACATACCTTACAAACGGATCCCATTCTTCACTGAGTGTTCTAGTCCAAATGTCTAGTTTACCTGGTTTTCTAAAATCTGATTGGTGCTGGTGTACAATAGTCTGTTTTATGGTCCTGCCAATGTTTTGTCTCGGAAAGCAGGTATTATTGGGAACCTTTTGGTGTCTGCAGTGAGAAGAGTGTATATCGAGTAAGAGTCACATAATGGCAATATTTTCCAATGATAGAGACTGTACATTTGTTAACCAGTCAAAATATTGCAAAGCCTACTATAGGATTATTTAATCTTATGATAAAGAACACTTCTTATTCTTTGTTTTTTTCTAATCTCTGTCCTTAGACCATATGAAATTTGTTTGCTTATTTATTTATTTTTGAAGTGGGGTCATATACTCAACCCTGCCTGACCTGGAACTTACTATGTGTTCAGACTGGGTTCAAACTCATGGCCTTCCTTCTACTTTAGCCTCCAGGGTGCTGGGATTATAGACATGCACATCACTTGGCTGGAATTTATTTGTTGTAGAGTATGAGGAAGGAATTTGCCCTTCATTTTTTTTCCTCTTAAAAACATAACCTGTTGTTCTAGAACCATTTATTTGTTAATCCATTTCTCCATTAATGTTTAAGAAACCTGGGATTTCTTTTCTCCATTCTCAGAAGCAGCTGACTGTGGGCATCAACAGTGATTCTGAAACCATAGCAACATGACATTTTTTGTGTCATATCAAGATATCAGAAGTGTTACAATTAAGGAAATGAGATACTAAGTTATCACACATACTTGGCTATTTATGGTATTTTCTCTTTCTCCCATCCTATCTTCTAGAGCCTATTATTTCAGTAATTGTGAGTTAAATTTGATGTTGCTAATGGTACTCTTTTTGTTAAAATATTTTGCTTTAATCTTGACCACTCTATGTGGTTTTCAAAATAACCCATCTCCCTCACATTATAATTTTCAAAGGACTCCATTATATCCACCCTATTATTTTACTATTTTATTTCATTTTGAGATAGTTTTATAAGGGTCGAGGATAGTACCAACTCAGGGCTGAAGATGATTTTAACTTTTGATCATTGCCACTGCCTCCTGAGTGTTGGGATTATAGGCAGGTGCTGCCCACCCTTTTATTTGGTGCTGGGATTTCACTCAGGGTTTTGCATAATAAGCAAGTCCAACCTGCTTTCTAAGTAACCATAAATTTGGAAGAATTTATGTAATTGTAATATCAAGTAATTTTTTTTTTTTGCTTTATTTTGAGACAGGGTTTCACTATGAAGCCCTGGCTGGCCTGGAACCCAGTATGTAGACCAGGCTGGCTATGAACTCACAGAGATCCTCCAGCCTCTGTTTTCCCAGTGCTGAGATTAAAGGTGTGTGTCACCCCACTCATTGCAATATCACAATATCAAGTATTTTTATGTTTAGGATAACTATTGATTCTTCATATTATTTTAAAATGGGTATATATAGTACTAGAATTCATTATAGTATTCTCTTTTTTAACATTTATTTTTGGTGTGCGTGTGTGCATGTCTCTCTTTCTTTCTCTCTCTCTCTCTCTCTCTCTCTCTCTTTCTCTCTCTCTCTCTCTCTCTCTGTGTGTGTGTGTGTGTGTGTTTGAGCGCACATGCACATGCTTGTGCAGACATCAGAGTTCCGGAGGTCAGAGGTCAGGGGCCAACCATCAGGAGCTGGTTCTCTTCTTCCATCTTGTGAGTTCTGTGGATTGAACTCAGGTTGTCAGGCTTGGCAGGAATCCCCGTTACCTGTTGAGCCATCTCGCTGACTGACCTCGCGGTAGCATTTCTGTATATATTTATTCTTGTTGATCCTCTACTGCACATATATATTAATTAAAAGCTAGGGTCCATATGAGACAAACATTCAGTATTTGTCTTTCTGAGTCTAGATTTTTACTTAATATAATAATTCTCAGTTCGACACATTGTTATCCTAGGGCTGGGGATGTAGCTCAGTATTCCTCATATTGCTTATTTGATCATGATTTTCTTGGGGGGGGGTGTAGAGAGCCGTGGCGAGCGGTGACAGCATTCGCCATTACAAGATGGTGCTGGCACCCGGCACTCCCTTGGGTAAACAAGTAAATTGCGCATGTGCAAGTGGTGAAAGTGCGCCAAGTCATTGCCCAGCCCGGGGCGTCATACCGGGTTTTGAGCAAGCAGCCAATCAGATATGTCCACGCCACCCTAGGGTGTATATAAATCAGTGCCATCTTGGGGCTCTCTCTCTTCCTCCTTTCATCGCAATAAACGCTTGCTGCAGAAGGATCCTAGTGCCCGCATGCGTTCTTGCCGGCGAGACGATTGTGCGGGGCACAGGGGGGTTGGGTTGGTTTTCTTTAGCTATTTGCATGTATTTAACTGGAATACCAAGTGTAGTAATGCTGCTTGGCTAATGGGAGTGCTTCTGGCATTTGGCCATTTACTGAGATATTATATGTTGTCACAATTTTAAGGAAAGATACTCATTCCCTTCAAAGTTTTAATCAGGGTTGAATTTTGAAAAAAACTGTTTAATATAGTTTGCACCTGTCACAGATGCCCTGTTTTCCTATTTTGAATTTGATGGATAGATTATGAAGAACGTGTAACTAATTTCTACTTCTCCACTTCGCCTTGTGGCTTGTATTTGTGACTGATTAACATTAATTGGTGTGATTTTTTTCTCAGTTTTTTTTTTCCCTCTTCTCAGTTTTCCCTTTTAGATAATCTCTAGTGTGGTGAGTCGCCAAGAATCTCAGTTTACGACGTACTATTTTACTTATTTATTATGTTTATTTACTTCCACATATCTTTGTGGTCCCCTCCCATCCTCTTCTCTTCCATCTACAATGAAAACTACTTTAGCAGTTTTAAGAATTCATTTGACTTTCTGTGCACTAGGGACCGAACCCAGGGGTTCCCGTGTACTGGACAAGCATTCTGTCACTGCACTGTATGCAGGCTTTCTTCAGCATTTGAGCCATGACTGTGTCCTGTTAAGAGTGTGTCATCATGTACTGCAGTCTGTCTCCTGAAGGTCTCCGTATGTGCTTGCTGTACGAACTAAACCATGTGCATAACGAGCTGAGTCACGCTCCTGTGTCTCTGCCTGCTGTGCAGTATTTATGTGATCATGCACTGAGTTTCTCCAGCTCTTTGTATTTTGTGTCATGGGTATGCCAACTTTGCCCCACACATTTTTAGATTTTTTTCACTTTTTTGTTTTAATATTTTAGGAAGCTATAATCTGTAAAGAATATCAACTTGTTGACAATTTGATGTTTTTCGTCTATGAAACTATTTATATTTGGTGCTACACAGGTGTTAAAACTCACACATGCGCATACATGATGGAAACATAAATACATATACACACACTTATATGTAGATGCATACATATATACATATGCACATGCACACATATACATATTCATACACATGACTGCATACATATATATACACACATAGATTCACTCACATGTGCACACACATACATGCATACATACATATAACATACACCATGCACACACATACATGCATATAAACATAAATACATGCATGCAAACAAAAATATATATACATACATATATACTCATTCACACATATATACATGCCTATACACATATATACACACATGCACACATACATGTACATATACATACACACATACATACATCTTTCTTCTATCATCAGTGACTCTTTATATACACTTCTTATGGTGAAATTTGTTAGAAACTTTTTGAGACATTTATAGATGAGTACTGTATTGTGATTTTTCCTTTGTCTCAAGTATTATAAAGAGAGTTAAACTTTGCTAGTGACTCAGAACTCATTTGTTATAAAGTCCAGGGTATTACATGCAGTCAGAGAACATGAGAATGATCTACATTGATTCCTTCCATGCCTCAGAAAACAAAGTTTCAGTGATGGGCAGATAGGAGATCTTACACTAATACTTGAAAAGTCATGTAGCTAGGCATAGGGGTTCACACTTGAAATTCCAGCATCAGGAGATTGAGGCAGGAGGATTGTACATTTGATGGCAGTCTGGACACTCTCTCAAATAATTACAGCCTAACCAAGTCCACAGAAAGACCACACACTTCTCAAGTGTCAATGAGGTTTGCATTATATACTAAGTCAAACAAGAATATCCTGCAAACCCTGCTAGCCCTTCATTCCGCCTCCCTATGTCAGCATGTGCACTTAGTCTGTGCAAAGCACCAGAGCCTGTATCTGTTGCTACAGTGATCACTACAGCTTTGTTGATTTCTTCGGGTATCCCATCCATTTCTTTCTATCTCAATCTCATTAGTAGAGTTTCTGCACTCATATATGTCATCATGACATTCTATTAAGTTCCCATATTCTTATCACTGAGTCATCCATTGGATTTCCTAAGTATATAATTATGCATCTAAAAACATTGTTCCTTGGCACTGATTTTATACGTGTGTGTGTGTGTATGTGTGCATGTGTGTGGTGTGCACACAAATACATACACATATGAAAATATATCATATCTCATTTAATTGACCAGATTTTTATAACAAACTTAAATAAAATGTCTTTTCCTGGTTTTAGTAGCAAATCGGTCAGTGTTTGACTCTCAGGATATGACTCATTTGTTTAGCCCAAATGTCTTTGCCTTTTTAAGAAGAACATTCTCTGTGTCTTTATCTTTTTCATTCGGATGGCTATAGTGTTTTAACAAGTGTCTCAGTGACTACTAAGGTTACCACATGCCTAGTTATGATGTAGTATGTTAATGGACTTCTTAATACAAAAGGTTTTTTTTTTTTTCATTTCTAGGGTGGAATTGGCTGATTATAATGGATGGTCCTTTAGTACACAATTTCATTCAGTTGTCTTATATTTTATTGAGCACTTTGGAATTTGTGTTCACAATTCATTAGTTCAACCACAGCGTTTGTGTAGATGCTATCTTTGTGAGGTGTAGTAACAGGACGATTCACATAGTAAATACTTCAAATGTTCTTTCTTTCTTTCTTTCTTTCTTTCTTTCTTTCTTTCTCTCTCCCTTTTACTATTCTGAGACAGTTTATATTGCATGGAGATTATCTGTTCCTTAAAAGTTTAAAATGATAATAAAACTCTGGGCAAGCCTTTCCTCAGAAGGTGACATTCCAGCAACTTCCAAGTTTCTATATATACTTGTTGAGTCAGGTTGGGAGCCTAGTCCAGCTCAGATGTGAGTCCATCAGTGATGGAAGCCACCGCCCACCTAAGAAACATCCCCTAATTCCCTTCTAGAGTCAACTGTTTGCCCTGCATTAAAGCTCTATTTGGTGCTTATTAAATTCCTAGGGTAGAGAGTTGGCTTGTCTCCATTTGTATATCTGGTCATTAGAGCTGACTTGTGTGCTAGAATCTGATTTGGGATCAGTTTTTGTGTAATAAACAGCAAGAAATGAGGTTGGTTGTGACTAGGACAGACCTTGATCCCTCTTCATTGCAACTGGCTGGGATTCACCAAAAAGAATTCAGAAATTGTAAACAGCCAAATAGGCTTAAGGTGGTATTTTCTCAATAATCCTTCTGTTGTTTATAGAGTCGGCACAGGAGTATTCTGGCTGCCATTATTATGCCTTAAGTGCCTGAGCGTAGTAGTATCTTGACACTGTTATAGCAAAGTAGCCCAGGCTGGGTGCTTTAAAACAACTGATATTTATTGCTCAGTCTTCAGGAAGCTGAAAGTAGAAATCAAAGAGTTGGACAGTTGTGGGCTGAAGGCTGTGATGTGAATTGTCCTGGTTAGCGTTTTTTTTTTTTTTTTTTTTTTTCAGCTTGATACAACCAAGAGTCATGTAGAAAGTGGAGATTTCAATTGAGGGATTTCCTGGTTTCCCAGATCATGGCCCATGGCCATGTGTCTTGGGGCTTGTCTTGATTGTTGATTGACGTGGGAGAACTCAGCCCACTGTGGGCGGCGCCATCCCTCAGAAGGTGGTCCTGTGCTATATTAGAAAGCTGGCCAGACAGGAGCCATGGGGAGTGAGCAAATAATCTGGCTTCCTTCACGATTTTTGTTCCAGACTGCTGCTTTGAGTTCCTACCATAACTTCCCTTGGTTATGGACTATTACCTAGAAGTATAAACTGTAATTAACCCTTTTCTCCCCTAAGCCGCTTTTGGTTGTGGTGTTTTCATAGCAACATGAAAGCAAACTAGAATAGAAACCCTGGTCCATATCTTTCCCCTAACTTTTGGTTGGTTGCTGACCATCTTTGGTATTCCTTGTCTTACAAACATATCTCTTGGTATCTTGTCCCTTCATCTGTCTTCTTGTTGAACCCACACACTTTTAAATTTTTTAGTGTTACTTTATTAGTATTTTTGTGTATATATATGTATGTATGTATATATGTGTGTATATGTGCATATGTGTATGTACATGTGTGTATATGTATGTGTGTGCATGTATGTATATGTGTTCATATGCAGGTGCACATGTATACAACATGCATGTGAAGGTCAGAGGATAATTTTTGGGAGTCATTCACCTCTACTGTAGGTCCTGGAGATTGTGCTTATACAGTAAGCACTTTTACCCACTGACACATCCCACCACATCCTCTACATTTTGGGGATAAGAATATCCATCATATTGAATTAGGACTAACCCTAATGACCTAACTTTAACTCAGTCACTTCTGGAAGGATCTATTTACAAATAAGGTCCTCTTTGCACTACACCTTTCAGATGGAGCAGAATTCCACCCACAACTTTTGCAACGCTGCTCATGGAGGAGAGTCAGATGGTCTTTGTCCTGGTTGCCAGGATTGATGACACCCATTGTTCCATGAAGTAAACATGAGTGGGCAGGCCCTTGCTGCCTTTCTTACCTACTTCATCACCCATTTGAAGTGGGATGTAGTGCTTTGGAATTCTGTTGCCAGATTGTCCCAATCTTCCCTATATTAAGTTTCTAGAACAATATTGTATTGAGTTGAGGACACAGGGTACTTGAGACCCTTCAAACCAAGCATGGGGGCAACCCCAAGGCTGTGTCTATTACTCTTTTTGCCATTTACTTCTTCCCTATGTGAGGACCAGCAGCATGCCCACTCCGTATCTCATCTCTAAAAGCTCCCTTGCTTTTGGTGTGCTGGCTGTCTCAGGCCACAGCTTTAGTGGAGTATAGTCTCTAAAGGCAAACTTCCTTCATGGCTGGCTGGCCCTGGGCTGAGTGCTCTTACACTGATGGACTCTGTGTCAGTTCTTCAGGGATGTCTGCTGCCTCTGTTGCTCACAAATTTATCTCCTGAAGGCGGGAGGCTTATAAAATAGCTATTTTGGCCAAAGTTGTACAATAAAGAATCATATTTGACTCTCACATTTTACCGTCTCCTCTTCCGAGCAAAATAATGTGACATTTCAACTTTGGGATCTTCAAGTTGAGCGTATGTTTTCGGCTTTTACTAATTTTATCAAGGTCTTACTGGAATGCTTGTCAGTTTCCAAAATGCTCTGATATGACCTCATCTCACTCTTACCATGAGTTGCCTCTTCTGCTCATTTTTCATGGCGATAACTCATAGAAGTTACTGGAGGCATGGAGGGTGGTGGGGGGTGGGGAGTGACTTGGCCAGAGTCATACAGACAGCAGGGGAGACAGAACTACAGCTCAGGTTTGCTGACTCTCTGCCCAGCTCCTTCCATGAGGTCATTCTGCTCTGGACCTCTCCTGGTCCAACCAAGTTTCATGGCACACTCAAGAAATCAGACCACAACTACCTCCTCACCCAGAGCTCTCCCTGAGTCAATGGAAGATCTCACTGACAGTCTTCTGTCACATCGCTCCATCTCTCTAGATCAGGGATGGGCAACCTGCTGGCTCCCTGGCCTGTTTTTGATACTTTATGAATGCCCCTCACTTTTATGTGTGTGTGAGTGTGTGTGTGTGTGTGTGTGTGTGTGTGTGTGTGTGTGTGACACATTTAAAGAGTTATAAAAGAAGAAACAAGAAAATAATGGGAGTATTTTGACAGTGATATATCTAGCTCTAAATAAAACCAAAAAACAACAACATAAAACTCAACAATTTGCTATTGAGCCTTTTCCAGGAAATGCATCCCAGCCCCAGCTAGCTACGCGAACCTCCCATCATCTTCTTTTAGACTGAACACACTTGCTGCTACAGTTTGAATCCTTCACAAACTCAGGTTCAAAACTTAATCCCTGCTGTAGTGGAATTGAGAGGGGCCACTTCAGGAAGCTATTAAGTCTCATGAGGACTCAGTTCTTAGGAATGAATTGGTGCCTTATATAGTGGTTCTCAACCCCTTCGGCCACCCTCTGTCTTTGAAAATATTTACATTACAATTCATAACAGTAGCAAAGTTACAGTTATTAAGTAGCAATGAAAATAAGTTTATGGTTGGTGGGGGGTTTACCGTGAGGAACTGTATCAAAGGATTGGCGTATTAGGAACCACTGTCTTATAAGAAGACTGAGGGCCTCCTTTAATTCTTATCTCCCTGCCATGTGGAAGGACCAGCAACAAGGCAGAGAGGACAGCCCTTGACACACACACACAGAGCTTGCTGGATCCATGCACTTCCCAGATCCCAGAACTGTAAGATATGAAATGCCTCCTCCTGTCAATGCAGCACGAACACACATTTAAATCTCTCTATTGAATTTTGTGATGTCTGTGGTCAATTTAGTTATGTAAAGTGGACATCTGGTAGGTGCTTTCGAATATCCAAAGCATCCTCTTGTCTTCATTGATACTCCCACCCACAACTTTGAGCAATTGGGGAGTAGGGATAACATGGAATCACCTACCTGTTAAAGTCTGTCTGGAAACAAATGAAAGACCTAGCACCCTAAAATGTCTTTATGTGCTCCAGGTGGACAGTGAGTGCTGTACACAATAAGTCCTAAATACACTGAAATAAGAGAAAGACCTGGGGACTTTGCAATAAGCCCACAAGGGCAGGAAGTATGTCTCTCTTATATCTTCTTATCCTCAGCATTTAGTACAGGTGCCAGAAAAATATCCATTGGCTAATGAATGTGGCCTAAATTACCTAAGGAGGATTTGCGGAAGGAACCGGGGTTTCTGCTGAGAGCTGAAAAGTGACAGAAATTTCTATCTTTAGTTAGTTGGCTGTTTGCTTCTGACCTGTGACCCTGTGACCCTGTGACAAGACAATGCATTATGGTTAAAGAATGTTGTTGAGGAAGCTGTTCATTTCGTGGCAGTCAAGAGGTAAAAGAGAAGAAACTTGGGGTCTCATTATTTTACTGTCTTTTTAGGGTACCCTCAGTGAACTGAAGCCTTTTCCTAGGCCCAACCTATTGATGGATGCACCACCATTTTCAAGGAAGTAAGCTGAGGACCAAGCCTTTCACACCTGGGACTGTGGGCAGCACTTCAGATCCCAGTGGTAGCTGCAGTGTAGCTGCATCTGTATCTATTTCTGTATCTGTATTTGTTAGTATCTATCTGTATCTATATTTCTCTGTACATGTATCTATCTCTGTATCTCTACTTATTAGTATCTATCTGTATCTATATCTCTCTGTATCTGTATTTATCTCTCTCTCTATATCTGCATCTATATCTGTTTTTCTCTGGATCTGTATCTATATCTATCAGTATTTGTATCTCTCTGTACCTGTATCTGTACCTGTATCTGTAACTGAACCTTACCTGTACCTGTACCTGCAGCTGCACCTGTACCTGCACCTGCACCTGCACCTGCACCTGCACCTGCACCTGCACCTGCACCTGCACCTGCACCTGCACCTGCACCTGAACCTGCACCTGCACCTGCACCTGCACCTGCATCTATCATCTGTTGCTCGGTGACAGTTACTGCTCAGCAGATACCTTCATTTATCTTCTTCTTACCTTATTTTTTTGTCACAAAACACCCTCTAGATATATTAATATTTCTGGGGGCCCCATATATCTTGCAGTCAGATTTGTTTCAGTTTCAATATTTCAGCATAAGCTAAAGTGTTTTGTGGGATTGTAAACAGCAGGGATTTTTTTTTTTTTGAGTGAAATGGATACAAAGCCAATATCCTGTAGAAGTTGATTCTATCTATACTACATGGAAGTTTTACATTTTGAATCCCATCTTCCCTTCATCCTTATTCCCTGTTTCCCCTCAACATGGGGCTTCTTGCTCCAGTTTCTAAAACGAACATATGTTACAGCATTTGAGCTGATGGGGGACAGAATCTGGCTGTACCTGGGAGAGAGATTAATCCCACTAGCCATCAGTTGCAGTTGCCTTTGCACATCTGCATGGCAAGTGAGGATTCACCTGGGGACATGGTCTCTAAAGACTGGTCCTATTGAGGTTTAGGGATGTGAGGACATTAGACAACTGATATGTCTGTATCAAGATGAGACCAGATTGCAGAAAACAACACTTTGACCATGTGAAAAAATGACAACAACCATTTGTCATTTTTGTCATACGCACACCACTGTCTGAAAAGAAACCTCTCTTACTCCAGTCTCCAATCTCAGCTGCCTCTGGACGCTATCTGTTCTGGGCATAATCAATATCTGATTCTAGAAACTTCTCATTGTGTTTGCTTCAGTCAAATGGTATATTCAATGTTTCCCATGGTTCCCTGGTTTCCCATGGAACATCAATGGCTGGAAAAAGTGATTTGGCCCAAAATACAACCCTTCTAGTGTGGTACAACATCCTTGTGATCCTTCTACTCTTGTCTTAGCCAAGTAACGCAGTTCATTGAAAAAGATCACAAAGCATAGGGGAGTGAAGTGCTCACAGCAATATTTAGATGTATGGCCAGATACCGCAGTGCTAACTTTCTACACTTGGAATAGATCTCAGGTTGCTCAGGAACCCATCTTCCTCTGAGCCTGCAGAGGCAGCCATACTTCATCATTGCTTTTCTATATAGCTATGTCTCCCCCAACTCATCTCTTTGCTGTCCTTACTCTTCTGCATCAAGATCCTCATGTATATTATAACAACACATGGTATTTGTATTTTATTCTTTTCCTGGGACATGCACGAAGGTGCATGCACACTGGGGGGCTGAGTGTTAAAGTTGAATGATAAGAATCCTATGACTGTTCTTCTCACCCAGTTGTAAAAAATCTCAGATTAATAAAATTAGTCAAAGTATTATGTTCAGTCATTTCATCATATCTCCAGGTGTAAAGGCCTACTCTGTGTCTAACCTCTTTTCTATTTAGATGCATGCCTTTTCCCCCCCTGGGTTTTAGCAAGTGTTTACTACAATAAACAGCCATATGCATGTCATCTCATAAGCTGTACTATTGAAATACTTTGTTCTTGGTGTTACAGGGTAAAAATGAATATGAGGGCAAGCAAAACTTTGCAATTTATATTAATTAGCTTATTATTTTAGGAGAAGTATAATATAAGCCAGAAACCAAGTTTTCCCGTTCATATGTCAACCTTTCTCACAATCAGATTGACAATTTGCTGTTAAAACCGATGAGCACTCCTTTGTCCATTAATTCATCAATCCACCATTTATTTATGCATCATCCATCCATCTGCCATCCAAGCTTCAGCTGAACATCTTTATTTTCAAAAATTATAGTGGATACTAAGAGTGCATAATGGAGGGCATAATGTAGTTGAAAATTGTGTTTATTGGTTATAATTGTCGATGTGACACAGCCAAAGTCACCTGGGTAAAGAGCCTCAGTGAGGCATTGTCTAGATCAGATTTCCCCATGGACCAAAATGTCTTGTTTGTTAATTGATGCGGAAGACCCAGATCATTGCAAGTGGCACTACTTCCTAAGCTGTGTCCTGAATTGTATAAGAGTGAAGAAAGCTACCAAGCGAGTAGGCAGTGCATGTACATTCATTTCTCTCTGCTCTTGGCTGTGGCTGTGATGTGATCATCTGTCTTAGCTTCTGCTCCAGTGACTTCTCCCAAATGAGGAGTGATTCACTGTGACCTGGAACAGAAGGCTGTTTAAAATTCTTCTGTTGCTACGCTACCTTTTATCAGTGTTTGTCACAGCCGGAGAGATGAACTTAGAGCAAGCATCAAGCCATATGTAGGAGGAGATGCTAGTGGCCATGACTGATAACAGGTTGAGTGAGACTCCAGAACAAGGGTTCTTGTTTAGCCTGTACTGGCTTTTGCTCACCTTCGGACTCTGAGGATGTTGACTCACTATTCTAGTCCTCAGTTTCCTCTTGGACAGAGAAGCTGAACCAACTTGGATTATAACTAAAACATCACGGAACTACACAACTCACCCCATGATCATCTTCCTTTGCTCTATGCAGTTTAAAGACAGCCTGACATCTCCAAGCTGCTTATTTTACATAGAAATACTTAATTTGGGGTAATAGAGAGAACCTTTTAACATGTTGTCTAAGTGTCAGTTCTACGAGATAAACATTTGTTGAGGCTGAGTGATGGTTGCCTGCTGCAGAGAAGAAGTCAATTCTAGTCAACCCAGTTGTCACCATTTCTTGAAGCTTTCTTCCATAGGATGCCCGTGGTCAGTCAACACTATGCAGGGCAATCCACTTTTTCCTTTGGTAAATAGACACATCACTTATAAATATGCCAAAGATGGGACCATAAAAAAACTAGAGGTCAACCTGACACACACACACAAAAAGGGAAGCAATTGTCCTAGCAATGGACAGGCTAAGCAAGGAATATTCTAGATGTTTCCTGTGCCAAAAGATGCTCTCTGCCTCAAACTATACCTGACATCCAAGGAATGAGGTCGAGCCACAGCTATTGCTGAGTTTGAGTGGCAAGGGGTCCCTCCCTCACCGTGTGGGCCCTGTCACTGCTTGTTAGATACAGTGCATCAAGCTGCACCAGAGGAGAGCATATTTGGAGCCAGCTCTGCCCAGGAAAAAAAAAGAAAAAGTAAAAGAAACGACAGCAGGCAAGCAGACCCCGCTATTCAGGGAAACATCTTTGCTCCTGCAAAGACTATTAGCAAGCTCATGGACTCTGATTTCTATATGGCTTTTGGCACATCGTTTTAATCAAAAGAAGAAAAGAAAACACCAAAGAGGCTTCAAACTCTAAACACAATGAGCTGGCAATGAAAGGCAAAGTTAAGTCATTCCAGTACTATGCCAGGCTTGGAACAACATCTGTTCCTGCGGGGCAGTCAGCAGAGGCTGAGATACGAGAAAGAAACCTAAGATTTTTAAAGCAAGAAGATTTACTGACCAGAGACTTCTAATGCCCATCAGACAGCTCAGAGCCATTGCTGGTATCATGTGGATTCATGACTCGCAGCTGCATGGTTCTAGTCACAGGGGAGAGTCAGAAGTGATCGATGACATCCATGGTTGAAAATTTGTGTACAGAAATACTTTCTCATCTTAGAAAGTACCACATACTCTGGTAGAGGCAAATTCTAAAAGACTCCCTTCACTACTTATAGGAGGGGTTCTCACCAGCGTCATAAGTCAATCCAGGAGTGATTTCCCTGAGTGTGAAGATTGGGCATGACCCTAGAGTACTCCCTTTCTCTTATTTTAGTCCACCTGAGAGTATTCTTATCATGAGCACACATT
>JANHMN010000002.1:54374879-54405506 GCA_030674055.1 Rhabdomys pumilio
GTAATTAAGTAGAATTTTACAGGATGGCTTCTTATAAACAAGCTACTGAATTTTATGATGACAAGACACAGGATGAGCTATAAATACAGCAATAAAGAACCTTCGCAGCAACGGACTTCATGTTTAAATTCTTCATCAGTTTGGGGTCCGTGCCTTTCTAACGGGCTGTAGCGTCTGTGGCTGTCTGTGCAACAGGGCAGAGGCTTGTGCATTAGAGTTTTAAACTTCATGTGAAGGTTTGGCGGCCATTGGCGGTGGTTTGCCTTCTATAATTTTGCAAGTTGGTGTTGGGATAACTTACACCTTCAAACGCCTTTAAAAATAAGCAACTGATGGAGTAGTGTGACTGAACGGTAAGGAATCTAGCCACAGGCTGGGCACTAACTCAGGTGAAGTCCAAGAACCTAACTCGGAGTATGGATTAGACTCTGGAGTATGACTTTTCTGAGATTCTTTACTTAGTGGCCTGACCATTGTCTGTTCTATTTTTTTGAGAATATTCAGGTTTTGAATTTTTCTGTGCATCATATCTTCATGTTTCTGTAACCAGCTATTGTAGTTGCTTTGTCTTCATTAGTCAGCAAGCCAAGGAGTTTGTTTTTCTAAGTATCTAGTGTGTTTGATCTCCAACTCTGATGCCTTCAGAACTTTTAGGACAATGTTTTAAAATAGCCTCTAGGATTCCTGGGGGTTATTAACTTACTGTGAGATGGCTCAGGCACCGTTCAACCCTGATGCCTACACATATTTTTTTTCAAAATCTTATTTTCAACATTAAATAACTATGAGCATCTTTCGATAGGATTTTATTTCACAATGAGGCTGTTGACAAATCTATCTTTTGGCAGGCTGGGAAGGGAGTGATTAGAGTCATTGAGTTTAAAATGAGTGACTATTTTTAAATATATATGTATGTATACATACATATACATACATATGAGTATACATACATACATATATATGCATCCATACATATATAGAGTATATAAACATATCTATATATGTGTATAAGAGTACACATACATATATTACACACACATACATATATATTATACACACATATACACACTCATATAGATACGCACACATACACATATATACACTCTTAGGTTGTGTGGCTATCCACTAGAGTGTGATGGACACCAGTAAAGACAGTGAGCTCACCCACTCTCAAAAGCTACCATTGTATTCAAAAACAGTTTCCCTGTATCTTTATCTTTCCTGTATCCTTATCTATTGAGTTTGGCTCTTATAATTTTTCCATGTTCTCTTCTGTAATGGCTCCCTGAGCCTTTGGAAGAGTGAAATATGATACAGATGTCCCATTTATAGCCACAGCCACTTATTCTCCACACCTGGGCCAGTTGTGGTTCTCTTTGTTAATCACCAGATGGTGATTCTCTGATGAGGCTTGAGAGATGCACTTGTCTATAGACATAAAAAGAAGTCAGTAGGAAATGATTAAACACTATGTCCCTCGAGCAGAGTAATAGAAATAGTTTCTCCCCATGGCCTGTGAGCTTGTCTAGATATAGATTCTTGCCCCCATAACTATGCCAGATATATCTGCTCCATTTTGTGGAGCAGGCATTAAAACTGAGCAGAAAGTGGTTGGTTACTCCCACGATGTTTGTCCGTCTATTGCACCAGTGGACACACATTGCCTGGCAGTCCTTCATTATTGCTTGCAAGGTTCACAGTTGGATAATATTGATGACAACTTTTCTTCTCTGGTAGCATGCATAGCACTTTCCAGCAATATGAAAGCTAGCTGGGAATATGAAACTTCCAGGTTAATGCCAGCTTGATTTCCTCTGTGGTCTATGAAGGAAACATGTTGACTTCAGCAACAGGGTCTTAGGGTCAAGTTCTGGAAGAACAACGGCAATAGCTCGCCGCGTTTAGGAATTCATGGGACCTCACTGATCAAGAACTCGAATAGAGGTAACCTTTTTTCCTCTCTGTGTTTGAAATATTAGATAGTAAATAAATAAATAACCCCACACAAACCAGAATGAAAAATAAACAAAGAAAAAGCACAAGAAACACACCTGTTTCAGAGAAATACAACGATGCCTACTTTTATATTTGTGGCTTTTCCAAAGGCCTTTATGTGCATCATTAAATTATTAATATGAAATCTCAAGGGCTTTGCTGCAGGCACATACTGCTACCAACTATTCTCTTAGGATCACGAGAGCTTTTAGGGTGCTGCTTTCACTTTCATTAGATTCTAAGAACTTTTCAGATTCCTTTCTTGATACCTAACTTTAATCCATGGTGATCAAATTTTACATGGTGTGATGTCAATTTTGTATTTGTTGAGACTTTGTGTCCTAATATATCATCTGCTTTGGAGAAAGTCACATAAGCTGCTGAGAAAAATGTATATCCTTTAGTGTTGGATATATTGTTCTGTAGATATACTCTTAGGTCTATTTGGTTTAAAATGTTTAACTCAAGTTTCTCTGTCTAGGTTTGTTTTTTTCTTGGATGACTTGTCTATTGCTGAGAGTTGGGTATTGAAATTACCTAGTATCAATATGTTTTAATTTTAAGTTAATATATTTGACCCAGTTTCAACTGATTTTTGGGAAGAGTGACATATATGGATTTGATTTCAGATTTCTTTAAGTAGGTATCCAGTCTTGCTGGGACCATCTGTTGAATAAGTTGTTTTTTCTCCCTAATATATGTTTTTGACACCTTTGTAAAAAAAAAATTAGGGGTCCATAGAAGTGTGTTTGCCTCTGGGTCTTGTATTATTTTCCATTGGTCTGTGTGTCTGTTTTTGTGCAAACACCACACTCTTTTTGTCACTATGGCTCTGTAGTGTCGTATGACACAAGCAATGGATGCCTCAAGGTATATCATTTCTGTTTAGAATTACTTTTGTTATCTATGGTCTTGTGTTTCCATATGAGTTGTAGGATGTTTGTGTAGTTTTGTGAAGAATATCTTTGGCATTTTGATGGAGAGTACGTTGAATCTGTGTATTGCTTTTGGTAATTCTGTCAATCCAGCACTGTGGAAGGCAATTCTATCATCTAGTCATTTCTTTAATTTTTTTTTCAATGTCTTGAAGGACACTTTTTCTTTATAGAATCTTTGATCTCTTTAGTTAGATTTATTTCTAGATTTTTCTAGGCTATTTTGCACGGCACATTTTTTTCCTCAATCTCTTTCTCTGTAAGATTGTTAATTGATGTTTATAAAGACCAATAACCTTCATTTGTTGATTTTGTATTCTGCAGGTAAGCTGACAAGCTGACAGTGTTTCTTAGATGAAAAGATTTTCTGCTAGAGCCTGTAGGATAGTTAGGTACAAAGTCATGTCATATGCAAACAGGGAGAGCCTAACTCTTTCCTTTAAAACTCTTATACCTTTAATATACTTTTTAAATTATTGCCCTAGCTGAGACTTTTATTAAGATATAGAATAAGAGTAAACACAGTGAGCATCCTGGGCTAATACAGGATTTTTGCAGAAATGGTCTCAGTTTTTAAGTTCCTTATACTTTGACTATACATTTGACATATATATATATATATATATATATATATATATATATATATATATATGTGTGTGTGTGTGTGTGTATATATATATATATATATATATAAAATGTCTTTATTGTGTTGAGATACATTGTGTGTATTCCTGTTTTCTTTAGGAATTTTAATCACTATGTTCTGTTGAACTTCATCGAATCCCTTTTTTTGCATCTGTCAAGATGATCATGTGATATCTGTCTTCAAATTTAAAATCAAAACCTGGGTTTTTCTTTGTGGAAGAACAATTAAAACTTCAGTCTCATTGTTCGTTATGGGTCTGGTTGGTTAGGTTGTCTCCTGGCTTTAATTTTACTAGGTAACATGTATTTAGAAATTGATCCATCATTTCTAGATTTTCCAGCTTGTTGGAATGCAAGTTTTTAAACTGTTCTCAGATGATCTGGATATCATTAGACTATGTTGTAACTATTCCCCTTTCATCTCAAATTTTATGAATTTAGTTTTTTCTCTTTGTTTTGGCTATTTTGGCTAAGAGTTCATCATTCTTAGTCTTTTCAAAGAACCAACATTTTGATTAATTTTATGTATTCTTTTTGTCTGTTATTAATGTCTGCCCTCAGGCTTATTGTCTCTTGCCATCTGCTGCATTTGGGTTTGGCATCTTGCTTTTCTGAGAGCTTTGGGGTGTATCCTTGGGTAGTTAGAAATCACTGTTTAGTGTGATGACGTAGGGCCTTCTTATGACTACAATGGCTTTAATCACAGTAGTTTTTGTACGTTGTGCTTTCATTTTCAATTGGTTCTATGAACCCCTCCCAATTTCTTTAAAGATCCACTGATTGTCCAACATGTATTATTTAGTTTTCAAGTATTTGTGTGCTTTCTGAGGTTAGTCTTGCTATTATTTTCTCGTTTTATTCTACAATTGCCTGATAGGATGAAGAAAATTATTCTGATTTTTACAAGATCTGTTAGTGCTTGCTTTTGTGGAGTATAATGTGGTCAGTTTTGGAGAAGAGTCCATGAACTGCTGAGAAGAGGGAACAATAGAATGTGCCCTAGATATCTGTTAAATCCACTTTCTCTCTGGCATAATTTAGCCCTGAGGTTTCCCTGCTGCTTTCTACACTGGAAAACCTTACTAGAGTGTGAGAGTGTCACGTCAAAAGTCTCCTACTCTTATCACGCCCAGGTTTGTGTGGTCTTTTATGTCTCTTTATATTTGTTTTATGAAATTGGGAACCCCGAGGTTTGTGTTTAAATATTTCCCAATAGTTGCATGCTCTTGGTGAATTATTTCTTTTATTAACACACTCGGGCCTCTGTAATACTTCGGATGAGCTCGAGTTTGAAGTCTGCTTTATCAGCTGCAAGGTTTTCCATGCCAGCTGTCTGTCTGTGACTTTCGTTTGCTTGGCAGATTGATTTCCAACCTTTGACCTTCAGTTGATGGATGGCTTTCCTAGCCATGTGAGCTTCTTAGAGATAGCAGAGTTGGGTCATGGCTTTTATTCTGTCCCCAGATTTTTTCATTGGTGAGTTAAGGTCGTTTTGCATTTAAGGATATAACTGGGAAGGATTTGCTATTGTTTATAATTTTGTTGTTTTGTTTTAGTTGGATGGTTAATTGAGGCTCTTTGGTCTCTCTCCTGGTAGGGCTGGTTGTTACTGGTTTGGTGTATTGGACCTGACTTATCCTGCCCTAGTTCTCTTTGCATCTGTTGCTTTAATGTAATGGTTTTTGTGATGTGTGAAACTACCTTCTAACTTCCTCTGTGTATAATAGTCTTCGACATTTTCTGCAGTGTTGACTTAGCTGTCATAAATGACCTTAACCTTTGTTGGTCTCAAAATAGTTTTTATGTGCCCTGTTTATTTGTGTAGATAACTTTAGTAGGCAAAACAATATTGGTTGACTTATTTACTTTCAAGGCTTGGAAACCATCATCCCATGTCTACTTCCTGGCTTTTAGGATTGCTAACAACAGGTCTGATGTTACTCTGATGTCGCTCCCTCTGTATGTTAATCGGCACTTTCCCCTTGCAGCTTTTAGCATTTCTTCTTTGCTGTGTGCCAAGTCTGACATTTTGGTGGGTAATGACATGGCTCCCACTCCTGGGACAGGGATAATGTGACATGGGCTCTACCAGTGGAGATGGCAGCTATGGGCATAAGACTTATTTGTATAATAATGTACATATTTTCTCATTCCTCTGAGGAATGTCGTCCCTGTTAACATTAATGACTCCAGATAATCAGAGACAGCATGAGTCTAGGAGTCAAAGGTGTGGCTAACGTCTCAGCAAAATGGCAAATGTTGGGACCTTTAGGATAGCCCTTAGGCTATGGAAAAGGACTAAAAACATGAGTTTGAAAATATATTTCTCAATATGCAAAAACATAAGCAGGCAATATGAATTGTATAAGGAGCTTCACAGATCTAAAGGAATAGACACAGCTACACTATGAGCTATCTTGTCATACAGATACAAATATAGGCAAATACAAGTGCAGGCAGATTCCTGGGTTCAAGGTAAGCCTGAGACAGAGCAAATTTAGGTCCAGGCATCGTCAGAATGGTAATTCCAGGGCAGAGTCCCACTCATCTATCTTATTGTTTGTGCTTTTGCTTGCTGTCTCTTCCTAAGAATCAAGGGGCTAAGTCATGAGATGCTGATTTGATTTATAGGATAATCAAAAGGGAACCTGGAATAAGTGACTGGATTGATAAGTAAAATAAAAACTGGGCTTTTTGTCTGATTTAGATGAGCTAGCAGAAAGCTTTAGCTTTCTTTAGAATTTTTTTTTCTAGTGAGAACTGAGCTGTCTAGAGATCTCTTGAGAGGGAACACAGCTCTTCAAGAATTTTTTTTAAACAGGATTTCTGATTTTGGTGGGAAAACCCATGGAGAGTGAACACAGCTCTTTTAGAATTTTTCATAGCCGCTTTAGAAATTTTTTCTAACAGGATTTCTGACCTCCTAAGAATAGAGCTGACACAGCTCTTTTAGAATGTTTCCTAACATTCTATCTGGATAGCAGCTACCTAGAGAAACCTGTCTGAAGAGTGAATACTGTTCTTTTAGAATTTTTTTCTGGCTTTCTGATTTTGATTGGAAAACCCAAGAATTACTTTTAGAATTTTTTAAAACAGGATTTCTGACTTGGTTGGAAGATACAAGATTTTTTTTTTAATAGTAGTTTTTCTGACTTTGGTCAGAAAACCCATGAACTATCCAGAGAGAGAGTTTAGAATTTTTACTAGCAGAGAGAGCTTTCTCAACCAGAGAGAGCTGTCTATAGCAGAAATCAAGCAAAAGAGCAATAAAAAGCTGTCTAGAACAGAGGAGAACACAGAGAGAGACCAGTCTGAAAAGCTGTCTCGAGCAGACTACAGAGCCAAGAGCTATCTACAGAGAACTGTCTAGAGAGTCATCCTGAGCAGAACATAGACTGCCAGTTTGGACCCACGATTTGTTTCTCCACTATTAAGCATCCCTTTTCTCAGAAGCCCTCTCCAAGCCAGCTTTGAACTTTTGACATTTTGATTATGGTATGCCATGGATAAGTTCTCTGGCCATGTCCATTTGGGGCTTTAAATGCTTTCCAAGTTTAGATGTCTGCTCTGTGTTTGAGTAATTCTTGGCTATTATTTTATTGAATAGCTTGTCTAAGCCATTTGACAGTGTGTGTGTGTGTGTGTGTGTGTGTGTGTGTGTGTGTGTGTGTGTGTATGTATGTATGTGTGAAGTCAGAGGACAAGCCCATATTGGTCTTTGCCTTTCATCCTTTGAGAAAGGGTCTCTTGTTCTCTGTTGTGCACTCTATGCTAGTGGTCTGAGAGCTTCTGATCATTCTCCAGTCTTCTCTTTCCATCTTGCTATAAGAGGATTATAGACCCACATTATATAAGACTTCCTAGGGACATGTAGAAAACCACCTACACATCTCAGAGAAGGCACTGATAACAAACCAAAGAAATGATATCACCAAAGACCAACTTGTGGGGGGAGTTGGTGAACTCATGAAGGGTTGCCTACAACAAAATGGATGAAAGGTTACTTACAGACATAGGAGACAGAGATAACTGCATCACTAAAGATGTCACCCCAGCATGGCTGATGACACGCAAATGCTGCAATTCAGATCCCTGGGCAAGACTTAGAGACCACTGGAAACTGACAGAGACTTTTGCAAGGTTCTTGATAGGTCAGAGCCTCTTCTCCCCAGCAACTGCTTGCTGTTTCTAGAACCTTAGAGAGGGAACTTTTGAATCCTATTAATTTTTATTTTTCTAGTTTTTTGGGGTTTATTTTCTTTTCTGAGCCTCATTCCCTCCAGGAAGGGAGAGGAGAGATCAGTTTGGAAAAGTTGCTACACAACAGGGAGCCCCACTCCCCAGTTTTATAACTCAGGTCTTCACACTTGTCTGTCAAGCACTTTACCCACTGAGCCATCATCCAGTTGCTTCCCTAGATTTGATTTGAGTTTTAGTTCCTTCTTCATTCCCGTGGATTCTTAGGTTTCAGACTTCTTGGACATTTTAGTTATGCTTACTGATTTTTTTTTATATTATGTCTATGTGTATTGCCACCTCGACCTTGTCCTCCATTCCTAAGGACATTCATGCTTGTGTTTGCTCTTGACTGTCGCTGATGCTTCCTGATATTTATTTGGTGATTCTCTTATTTTCAGAATTTCTGTTTATGTCTTTTTTAGTGTCTCTACTTTCTTGCCTAATCTTCCCTCGTATCCTAAAACATTTCCTCTAAGTTAATGAGCCTTTCCCCCATTTTTGTACCGTTCTTGCCTACGTCTTGAACTGAGCTCATGAGTTTTTGTTTCCAGGTCTTAAATTAAATCCCATATCTGTTTATTTGAGTTGTCTATCTGGTCCTTGAAACTTGTTAAAAATAGGACTCTGAAACTCTGGAATATTTTTCTGGCTCTTCTGCTTTCTCATCCGGCTGGTTGCTGTGAAGCTGTCAGATAGAGGGAGGGTTGTCATTTTCTTGTGTGTTTCTTTGCTGTGTTGTGCTCATCTGCTGGGGTAAATTTATGCACCACATAGCTCTTCTCTTTTTCCCACTGGCTTTGTTTTTCTTTATTTTATGTGACTCCTCCTGGTGCCTTGTCTCCACGTGGGTTTATGTTCACTGAGTAAGCCAACCTCAGTGACAACTATAATGGTTTGACAGAAGTCCCAGTATTAGCTGCAGGAGAAGGTACTGTACTCTCAGCTCATGTCCCTTATAAGGTTTAGAGATGGGCGGATTAGGACCCCTAATTTTGTCTGTCAAGACACTGCACCAAGTTCCATCACAAACTTTCTGACTTTCTGTAGTCTGTATAGCTTCTCCCTGCTACAGCTAGTGTGTGTGTGTGTGTGTGTGTGTGTGTGTGTGTGTGTGTGTGTATTGGTGGTGGTGATGGTGTTTGAGCATTTCTCACCTTCCAGCTTCCTCTTGCTTCTTCTGCTGTCTCCAGTCCACAGTCTCTGTGTCATAGGGTCTATCACTCTGATCTTGATGCACTAAGTCCTTTCTTCTCCCCTCCTACTTTTGTAGGAGTGCTTCTGAAGGGCTGTGCAGCAGTTTCCTTACCCTTTCTCTGGAGCTGGAATTGTTGATGCATTCTCTATTGGTGGCCAATTACTGTGGCTTGAGGTCAGCTCCTGCCAGAGCCCCCGTTTTCTCTTGTAGTCTGGTTCAAGCATGCTGCACTTCACTTGTTTCTCTGCAGTCTTGAGGGGGCTGGATAGAAATCCCCAGTGTTTACTGGGGACAATTCAGTCTCTAATTCAGACTCCCAGCAGTGCTCTGCTGGGTGTTGGAGTCCATATGGCGTTTTCATCCGGACTGCACGTGCAGAGCACAGTGCACATACATGCTGTGTCAGGCTTAAAGCTTCCTGGCAGGGCAGACTGTAACCATCTTTCCTCATACCACCAAAGCCACAGACAAGACAGATTCTCTGCAATTGTGTGTCGTTTTTCCTCGCTTCTTTCAATCATTCATTTCATTGTGGATTTATGAAGCTTTCCTCAATTTCTCTCTTTTGTGTATAAAATCTACTAAAATGGAGGAAAATAGACTCTCACATTGAGTCGGTTGTCTTTCCTGTTTGTTTTTCCGTAATTCCATTGAGCTTACCTTATGTTATCATGGTGTTCTAGCAGACCTTTACCATGGTTATTCTCAGGTGGGAATAGCATTCTCCTTTGCTCTGCTGGCGTTGAACAGCATTCCTTTGTTGCACTTTCTAATTTCTTGCAGCTTTTTAAATAGAAGACACAATGTTCACATGTTCTTTTTAAACCATTGGTAAATTTTTCTAGTGTTAACAATAGTTTTCAAGTAAATTCCTTTTGTATTTAGGCTTGCCCTGATGCTATTGTCAACAGTGATATTCCATCCTTCTTCCCAAGCTACACACATCTGCTTTTTTTTTGCTCCTGGTTAGGAGCTTAGCTGGTGCATCTATGTCAGAATTAAACATGACAGTGACAGCAGATATCCTTATTCCCACTTTTCCAGTGAAACCCTAGTGTTTTTCTCTCTGGTGTGATTGGCAATATGTGGGGACAGGTTGTTTTTGTCACATTTCCTGTCACTGTGCTAATGTTGGACTCCACGATCCAAACCAGGGGACACGCTCTCCCAGAAATACTCACGGACAGCGGATTTGATGCAATAACATGAGGTTTATTGATAAACAAAACCGATGCACTGGAGTTCCTTTGCACATAGGCAAGAGGAACCCCGAACTAAAGCTAAGGGCAGTTTATATACCATTTTCACAGAATTTGCAAGGGCAGTTATTCAATTACCTCTTAAACAATAACCACAAAGGCTGAACTTCAACAGCCATTCCCAGGCCCGGTTTCTAGATAACGCAGATTTGCACATTATCTTTATAACAATGAGTGTTAGCTAAGTGGCTTCAGGTTTATTACATTTAAGGGGCTCAGCTTCCTGATTAGTTCTTATCTTGGGCTCTCTCCTGGAATGTGTATTTAAGTCTTTGGAATGTGCTTCTCCCGGGATGTGTCCCTAGGGGAAGTTAATGTTTGAGTTTAAATTGAACCCCAAACCTGAGGTTCTTTTAGTTTTAAGTTTAAGCTGAGACCTGAAATTCTTACACTAAAAGAGCAAGACAAAGGCAACTTGAGGAAGAAAAGTTTATTTTGTTTGTGCATTTGTTATTTATTTATTTATTTATTTATTTATTTATTTATTTATTTTATTATAGGCTCACACTTGAGGGTGCAGTCTATCAAGGTAGGAAAGTCATCACAGCAGGAGTGAGGTAGCTGCTCACACTACATCCATCCACAGTCAGGAAGCAGAGAGAGGTGAACATTTTCCTTCATTTCTCTTTTCTCTTCAGTCTGCAGCCTAAGTAAAGCTGAATCTTTCCATGTTTATTATCCCAGTCTAGAGCATCCCTCACAGGAATGCCCAGAGGCTAACCTAATGAGATAATCCAAGAAGGCCTGGTCCTTGTGCACAGGACAATGTGATTGCTTCTCTTTGACCCAGTTTGAATCTTTGTCTTTTATAAGCTCCTCTCAGTGCACTGGACTTCAGGCTATCATGTATCTTTTTATTTTTTTTCTTTCTCTTTTGAAGGCAATGGGAAGAAGAGGAGGAACTCAGAAGAGTAGGCAATGCTTTGCAGCAGAGCAAGGGCGTGCCTCACGTGCAGAGAAGTCTATGGCTAGCTTAATGCTTTCCTTTTTAAGATAGCTTGCTCTCCTCTTTTGGCCTCTTCAGTGCTGTGTGTTCCCTCTGAGACGTGGTGTATTTTTTAAATATGTAAAGTCAAGTCATCTTCTCTGGAATGTTTTCTAGAGTCCTATCTTTCTATTTGGTTATGGTTTTGTTTTTTATTGTTCTGCAGTTATCTTCAGGGGCACCAACATTAATGTGTCATCTCCTGTTAATTTTACTTCTTTGTTAATTTCTCAGTTTTCTCCTTCATGTTTGCTCAGCATACTAGCCCTTCTCTACCATGGTACATTTGGGTCCCATGTCCTTTTTCTGAATCTTTCTTCATACTCTGTTTTTATTTGTGTTTCTAATGTCTCATCGTATCTTTCTTGACTCTGTACAGTCTTTGTGGGCTAATAGCTTTATTATGAAAATGATCTCATGCATGGAGTAGATGTCACTGGCTAATAATTTCATGATCTGATTGGGTTGTTGTAGATCTTGTAGAGATCATATGTAGAACGCACACCAGGAAAGGAGGCCAGCAGGAATTCTGCCTGATGAAGTTGATCATGTGATATACCCTTAAAAAATGTAGTTTTGTTTTATACAGTTATCAGCATTTGCTTTCTTATATTTCCCTAAACTCTGGTAAGCTTTTCAGTGCACATGGCAACCATTGCTTACAGATTATGGTTCATACAGACAAAACTGTGAAGGGTCTCATACCTATAATCATTTAGGACTTGATGATTTCACCGGTTTCTGAATGTTGATGGGAGACACGTGTAATTTCTAGGAACAAGGAACAGCATAAATATCTCATTTGTACCCACTTCTTGGCACTCCGAGCCCCATTAGTGTGCTATGGGAAGGCCCAGGAAGATGCTGTACTGCTCTAGTTTGGATCACAATGGAAGCACCAGGAACTTCAAGCATCCAAGTTTTATAATGGGTGTGGGCATGTGTGCCCTTTGCTTCACAGGGAGACACTATTCTAATTTCCCAGACTATTTGCTATGAAAACATCCTGTAAAAGATTGTCCAGACCCATGGCAACCAGTACCTTTGCTTACAAAATGTCTAGAAATATGAGAACCACAGACCATGGTCCTAATTACAAGTTTTATTGAAGTTGAGATTTATACTTTAAAATGATCTCCACTGATATTAGCAGTCCTGAGACGACATTACAGACATAATTTTACTCTTCCATACTCAAGTTGTAGGTGGAGCTGAAGAGATGGCTTAGCAGGCTAAAGAGTCTGTAAAAGATCTGGGTTCTGTTGTCAGCATCTGCATCCAGCAACTCACATTTGTCTGTAACACTAAGTCTGCAGGGCCCAGCTCTCTTTTCTGACGTCTATGGTCACCTGCTTGTACATGGTGCATATACATCACTCAGGCACACCACATACCAGAAAGAATCAGAAGCTCTGTAGTCAACGCTGGCATACACTAGCCATGCCTCTAGTTTATAAGTGTGTTGAGGAAGCGTCTTATCAAATGACCAAATGAAGTATTGGCTAATGTTTTTACATTAAAAAAAAAAAAGTAAGCCGGGTGTAGTGGTGCATGCTTTAATTCTAGCACTTGGAAGGCAGAGGCAGGTGTATCTCTAAGTTCGAGGCCAGTCTGGTCTACAGAGTGAGTTCCAGAAATCCTGTCTCAAAACCACAAAAATATATAAAAATTAAAATTAAAAGCCTTGTAAGTAGAGACTATAGCTGTGCTGGTAGAGTTCTTGTCTATATGTATGAGGCTGTGGTTTTCATACATGAGCCTGAAATAAATAAACAAATAACCACAAACTGGAAAGGTACACACCTTTTCCTTAGAAACACACACACACACACACACACACACACACACACACACACACACAAAAGGTATACACTTTTCCTTAGGAAAACACACACACATACACGAAAGGTATATACTTTTCCTTAGGAGAACACACACACACACACACACACACACACACACACACACACACAGTGGAAAGTTATACACTTTTCCTTAGGGACACACACACAGACACACACACACACACACACACACACACAGACACACACACTGGAAAGGTGTACACTTTTCCTTAGGAACATACACACACACACACACACCTTTTTTGACTATAATTTATTATTTTCTTTTAGAATCATTTTTTTAAAAGTAGATTTGCCACATAAAGGAGTGTGGGGCATCTTAAGGCTTTAAAATTTTTATTTTTGTTATTTTTAATTATACACGTGTGTGTCTCTATATTGGTATATGTGCAGGTGACCATGGAGGCCAGAGGTATAAGCAAGAGTTACAGGCAGCTGAAGCCACCCTAAGTGGGTAATGGGAAATGACATTGGGTCCCCTGGAAGAGCAGTATGTACTTCTAACTCCTGAATCGCTCCAATCCCACTTTAAGGATTCTGGCAGACTGCTCAGGTGTCACGTGACTGCTTTCCACACAGTAGCTGCTGTATACCCATTCCACTTCCTTCCTGCTAACACTTCCAAGGTTCACTGCGGTGACAGCAGACAGGTGATGGTGCTGTGTCACGATTGTTAATTTCTTTTATTGCTTACCATTTTCCACATCCTAATAACCACTGTGAGTTCCACGAACCCCGTGTTGACTACTGTGGCTCGGCATTTGGCACACATTAAGTAAATGTTTATTGGTAACGTGCATTTCTTCTTGGCTGAATTTTGTGCATATGTTCCTGCCCATTTTTGTGTATTGATTATCTGCTCTGCCTATTTTCAAGCAGACTGTCTGCCACAGTTGTCCCTCACGCCAGCAATCAGCATCACTTTCTGCTATGTGCCACACACAGAAGTTCCAACAGCTTCTCTCAGGCAGACTTAATTATTATCTTGTTTTAAAACTTTCTCTTTGGTAGTGTATGTAGATGCTTCACACTGAAATCAGGTGGGTATGCAGCAGTGTTCTGGTCCTTGTGGGATTGATACGTGGATTTCCATGCTCTGAAGTTGACTTGAAGGGGGCTGATTCTTCATTAGGATTCTGTTTTCTTTATGCTCTGTTATTTGACAGCTTGCTCTCTGACAGCTGAGATGTGACTGTGAATTGATATCTGCTTAATTGTCTCCACTTCATACTTTTCAACATACCTGTCACAAAACAACTCCATTTTGTCACTGACAAAAATCCTGAACTGGAAGGTTTGGTGAAACTGTTGGTGAAATTTATTTTTATTTTGGGACATGATCACGTAGATGAATCTCAGTGAGACAGAGTGTAAGTGAACAGGTCCACTCCAGTCTAGCCACCTTCCATACAGTCTATGCAGAGTAAGCATTTTCTTTCAGCAACTGATAAAAACCAGGATGCAAAGTGAAGGGTGCTCTCACAGATCTGTCTGGATTACGGCGTTAGGCATCATTTGGTTTTGATTGTAGTACATATGAGATGTGATGCTAAATATATGACTCCTTCTGAACGAAGGTTCATAACCCAGGGCTGTTCCATGAGGCCACTCATTTGCAAAACACATCTGTAGTTGAAAACATCTCTCAACCTTGCCTTGCAAAATTGCCATCAGGGCTGACAATACATTTCTTCTGCTGTCTTCATTATACTTTGAAGAAGAGTATATGTTTTGGCAACAATTTAAAGACATTTGAAATTTGGGGACAATGTTTTAGAGCACAGATAATTAGTACAAAATGAGAGTAGTTTGTCTTATAGCATTGAGTTCAACTACAAGTCATACAAAAATGCCTAAAATGAGTGGATTAATATTTTTTTTTATATAAGATGAAGACCCACACCACTACTATTTGTCAGGCTGCTGGATGAGGTCAGAGTTGGCTGAGTTCTAATTCTTTGAGTCTTTTGCCATGATTACTGCCCAAGGCATCAGTTGTACCTGTGCAGAAGAAGAAGTAAAAGCAAGGGAGACTGCCAACGTTTTCTCTGTTTATCAAGATTCACAGTAACCATATAGTAACATTGGGAGATGTTGTTGTAGAGAAACCAATGCTTTATGACAGTTGAGGGGAGGATTTTTTTTTTATAGCAATATTGGAAGTTTAGACAAAGGTTGGATTCAATGAACTTCTAGAATTCATCAAATGCCAGGAAAAAAAAAGAGAGAGGAGAAAAATAACTGCAAGAGAGATTGTTGTGTGCTGTCTGAACATGGCTATTTTGACCCTGAAAGAATGCAAATGCATTTTTGTTCCGTTAGCACACACTCTGCAGTCCAGCAATAATGCATTGTAAACAGACCATATTAAAACAAACAGTTCCCTCTCAATATTTTTTCAATATTTTCTCTAAATAGTTATTTGGTAATACACATTTTTTCTGTTTTGTGGAGTCCCTAAATAGCAGAGGTCTCAGTTTGGAGGAGCCAACTCGTGCCTTAGAGTGCCAGAATGTTCATGGAGTTTTCGTTTTACTAAATAAAGAATTGGAGCTAATGTCGACCCTGTGGTGGCACTGGGCCTCAACCCAGTAGGAAAAATAGGGAACTCACAGTTCTCTTCCCTTCCTTTAACCAGGGCAAGTCTTAGACTAAATGGCGCCAAAGGGGAATCACATCTCTGGTTTTCTATTTCCTCCTTTCTAGTTATTTATTTTCAGAATGTCCATATTGATGGACTTTGTCACAAAATTGGCTGTTAAGTCAGGTGGCAGTGCCTTCACCTATGTCACACAGCCAGCACATTCTCCATGGCTCGAGTTTTCTGACAGAATATTTACCTGAAAAGATTGATTTGGAAGAAGTTGGTGACTTTCAGACCTGAAGCCAGATGGGCAGAGCTGGTGATTGGCTCCTTAGATTCACACATATACTGGCTGTTGCCAGGTTACAATCTGCAGTGTTCCCAGGGCTCACTTCCCTTTCTCATAAATGACCCACCTAGGCTCCCTAAGGTTCAGTGGGTTTTGTACTTTGAGCCTCTTATAGTCACAGACTGGGAAGCACAAGGGACTTTGGCAATTGATCAGTTTTTATACAAGGCGGACTCCACATTCTAGTATTATGGGGGTACTTCAGGTATTTCTGACTTCTCTCGTGCATGGTTTAAGTGGTTCTCACTGCTCATGTTTATCTACAGCACCTCACAAAGTATACCCTCCTTTTTGAAATTAATCTTAAATCCATTGACCCTTATGCTCAGCTTTACTTTCCTATTGCTGGGATAAGCATAACAAAAGCAACTTGGAGAGAAAAGGGCTGTTTTCATCTTCCAGCTTATGGCTCATTGTGAAGGGAAGTCTGGTCAAGAATTCGAGGCAGGAATGGAGGTCATGCAGGACCACCGGCTTGCTCTGGTTGGCTCAGCTTGCCTTTTCATGTAACTCAGGACCCCTTTCCCAGGGCTAGCAGCATCCAAAGTAGGCTGTGCCCTCCTACATCAGTAATTAATTAAGAAAATGCTCCCCCAGACTTGCCTACAAGCCAATTTGATGGAGGTATTTTCTTAATTAGGGTTCCGTTTTGCCAGATGACTTTAGCTTGTGTCAAAATGAATCTCCACAGCCTACTACTGGTCGGAGTCATGTTCTGTAAGAACTAGCAGGACATTTAAGTGTGAACTTTGGTGACTATGGGTACTCATGCCTGTGACTGCCTGCTTGTTATGCCACCTGGGCAGGTAACTCAAGCTATGGTCTTAATTGTAGAATGAGCATGAAAATAGTAAAGATGGCTGAAAGGAATGAATGGGCATCAGCTGTCTGAGCTCATGGCTGAGTCATGGAGCACACAACCTAATTGAGGATGGCTATTTACAGTTTAGTCTAGTGGAGTGCTCCCTCTGCCTCATATTCTGATTTAAAAACATGACTCCTGCTCTCTTCAAATAGGAAGCATCTTCCCAAGGACAAGGCTCTATTTGTTCTTTGTTTACTAACTGACCCTTAACACAGCATCTTAGACTCAACAGAACCTCAAGAAAGAGGTTTTGAGTTGAACTGAAGTTCTCTTTCTCCAGACCTAGCATCAGTGGTGATTTCCAAAGCAGGAGATGCCCTGGCTGCTCTTTTCTTCTCTACTGAAGTGAAATGCCATGTATAATCTTCAGTAGGACTGCTGGCAGTGTTTAACTGTCTAAATTCTGTTTGTAAAATCATTCTTTCCATACAAGGGCTCCTGCTCACTTTCTTCCCCTGCCTCCACCAACGAAAAACTTAAAACATTAACAATTCTTCATTTGGTCATCTGACAAGAAGCTTTCCTGGTACTCTTAGGGATTACAAGTTTTAAAACTAGATGCATGGCTAATGCCCGCGAGGGCTGTCTATGGGGCTTCTGAGTTATCTCTGCTTGCCATGGTGACAATAACTTTAGTGTCTCTTCCCTTTTTCTATGTTCATCTCTCTCCATCCATCCTTTGCATCTCACCTTCTCACCCAGCATCTATGGAACAGCCAGGATGATGAAGAAGGTGCCTCATCACTCTCTCTGTTTCTCCCTGCCTTCACAAAGCCTATTCATAGCCATCAGTCTTGTTGAATTAGAACCTACTTTACTCCAGTGTGACACCACCCAGCATGTCAGGCTAGTTCTTTTCCCAGGTGCATTCACAGGTGTTGAGGGTTAGAATTTCAAGGTCATTGTTTTAGGGGACAGAGTTGAACCAAGCATGGAAGGTAAGAAATGGTCTAGCATCACTCATGACACAACTATTGTATTCAGATGAAATGGAGTTTTGAATACTCACACATATAAGTACTCTGTAAAATCTAAAAGCACCAAGAAGAAATTAATTTTTGAGATATGCCGGGACATGCTTGAAGGTCCCCACACAGGACAATCTAACTTGCTGTGAAAACACAGAATCTAGGCTTCTTACAAACCCAGACTCCCACTTCTCTGGATAAAGGAACTAAGGCCAGTGAAGCCTAAACTCTGACATGGCTAGATTTAAGAAAAGTAGAATGAAGCCTGCTTGTATTTACTCTGTTATAAATGGAGAAAATGATCTTTTCAGGGTTCAGGTTTTACAGGAGATAGCTTCCAAGACTTGTGCCAATGACAGACACTCAGCTGAGAGGAAAAGTTCCCTGAAATGAACAGCTCAGGGCTAATCTAGAAGCATTAGATGTGCTTGAGTCCCAGGTCCCAGCACATCTCTGGGACCTGGTTTCCCACACAGTTCAGCTCTGCTCTCTCTATTGGCTTTCTTTTCTGCCATTGGACCATTTCCTCCTCAAACATGACTGACATGTAGTTCTGCCTTTGGTCATTATTGATTCCTTTGGCCTGATGCATTTGAGCATCTGAGGTTTGGGGAGATGTGTTTGGAAGATGAATGTCTCCCACAGGCTCCTGTGTGGGATACTTGGTCCCCAGCCTATTGTACTCTTTTGGAAGGCTGTGGAAACTTTAGCAGATGAAGCCTAGCGGGAAGAAGTAGGTCACTAGGTCAGTAGGGTATGCCTTACAGCCCTCTCTCACACATGCTCTGGCCACCACAATCTTCTACTCAAGCCCCATGGGACCTAGCAACAATGAACTCCACCATCTGAAAAATGAGCCTAAGTAAATCTGCCCTCCTTTAAGTTTTTCTCTCAGGAATTTTGATTATAGTTATGCATAACAAATGCACTCTATTATGTTTGTGAGTGCCACCCATGTCATTGGATGTTATAATCATTTAATTCCAATAGTATCTTAATAGCATAAGAATAGGCCCAGACTGTACCCAGTAGATGAGTGCATCACAGTTCACAATTCATTTCTATTATTATGGCTGATACGGTTTTGGACTGTTTTGTATCCCAGAGGCTGGAGAACCAGCTTGATAGTTAGAGCATTGGCTACTTTTCCAGATTCAATTCTCAGCACCTACACTGTGGCTCACAACCACCTATACCTCCAGTTTGAGGAGATCGAATGCCTTCTCACCTTCATGGGCAAGCATGTGGTGTATAGACTTACATGTAGGCTAAACACTCATAAAATACAAATTTTAAATGTGTATCTTACATATAATTATTTTATATGAACATATTTTAAGCAAACATCTCTATAAACTTTTTAAAACAATTAATGTTTAGCTGTTCACATAAAGACCTGTTATCTCTCTAGAATGTGCTATATGTGATGCGAGGCAGTGGTTAATGATGTATTTTATAATAGTACACAACATGGTGTACACTCTTCAAGGCTGCTAGGTCCATTCTTATGCCAATATCACATGGTTTAGTTATAGCAACTTTATTATGTCTCATACATCTGGAAACATGAATGTGTTTTTCAAGATTATCTTGAACTTTAACATTAGAATCACCTCTGTACATACATATGCACACACTCACATGCACACACACATGCGCACACACCTACTGGAATATTAAGTGGGAACACTGTTGATTGCAGAACAAAGATTGAAGAGTAGATACACACCTCGTAAGTCCTACTCCTGCAACTCTGCAATTAGAACCCTTGACTTGTATCAACAAAGCCTGGATTTGACCTGGGTACAGCCAGAAATAGATTTGAGAAATGTAGTATTCAATATTTCACTCCATAGTCATGGTATAATCTATCTATTTATTGTTTAGATATTTTTCTGTTTCTCTCAATAATGATTTCTAACTTTACAGGAATAATGGCATTTCCTTTGTCCATTTGGCTTATTCCTAAGTATTTGAAAATTGACTTTTAGTGCTGTTTTGATCCATTTTTGTATTTATTTTACTTGTTTGCATTGATTTTGAATAGTAAAGCAACGTGATCTTACACACTGAAATTATATTTAGTTTTGTTAGGTTCACTTACTAATTCTCATAAAATATCAGTTTTTTTCGGGGGGGGGATTTCCTATGCACACAATCCTTCTACCCATGAATAAGCAAAATTTTCTACCCTTTCAATCTCTTCATTATATGTGGCTTTAATACTTGCTGCCAGGTGCCCACTTTGATATGACATATTATTTTTGTATTGTGGAATTTTACTCACTAGCCTTTGATTAAGAACTTTTCCAACTGCATTTGTGAAAGACTTCTGGCCTATGATTTTACCTCTTGTGGTCTCTTATATCCTTATCAGTTCTGGTCATGAGATTGTATTGGCAGCAGCATTAAATTGTTGGAAAGTGATTCATTTGAGTACTCTTTGTCATTAGGATTTTCATTAAAATCATTCTTTTTTTCCTTAAATGTTTGCTAGGTCTTAGCAATGAAGCTCCCTGAGACTAAAATTTTACTCACGATGAAGTTTTAAATTAGGCATTTGATTTCTTTACTATATTTAGGATTGTTTAACTTTTTGTTTTCTTCTTATGCCAGTTTTCTAAATTATATTTTCTAGGACTCGTTCTGACACAGAGGTGGGCAAGAAATGGCTGTTCTGGAGTGCTACAACTTGCCCACGATAAAATGGCTAGCCTCTGGATTTGCAGTGTTCCATTCTCCTCAGTGTACTGCAGCTCTCGCCAGTCAATCAATCTCTGCAGACACAACTTCGTTCCAGGAGTTCTCATTCACAATTTCTGATCTCAGAGAACACGCTCTATACAACTTCTCTGTATGTGTATGCATGTGGTGTGGATGCATGTGTTTATGTGTGTTTGCATGTGTGTGTGTGTATGTGTGTGTGTGTACACATGTATGTACAGGAGTATGTGGAGGTCTAAAGCTGCTTTAGGTTGTCTTTCTCAGCTACTTTCCACCTCATTCATTGAGATAGGTCTCTCAGTTGAAGTGAACCCAGAGATCAAAGATAGACACCATGGTGTGGTTAGCCTGCTTGTGCTTATGATCCCTGTCTCCATCTTCAGAATGCTGGAATTAGAGCTGGGCCCCCAGAACCACCTTATGTTATGTGGGTTCTGAGAATTCAAATTCTGGTCCTCATGTTTCTGTGGTAGGTAATTTAAACATTTGAGTCACCTCCTTATCCACCAGATTCTTTAAATTCGTTGAAATCTGCTTTACAGACTATAATATAATACATGGATTAACTTTATAGTGTTCCATGTAAATTTGAGAATGTGTGTCCTCTGTAGTTGTTGAGTTCGATGTCTTATGTAAGTTCATCAGGTCATGTTTGTACAAATTTTTCATATTTAACTAACAGTTTATAGTGTTATCTCATCAGTTATTGAAAGAAATTGATTTAAATCTCTTACTTTTTTTTTTTACTTTTGAGCTTTGTGATGAACCTGCATTTTAATTAGTTCAAGTTTCCATTATTAATTGTTAGCTACTAATTCTCTTACATTCCTTCAGTGGCTGCTCTTAGTGATAATGACATGATCCCATTGTGGAAGAGTATAAGCTGGTACCTGAATAACTTTTACTGTGAATGTTTCACATGAGTGTTCCCATGTACTTTAATTTATAGATACATATCCTCTGTGGGATTGCTATTGTGCTAAAAGGCATTTAGAGCAACTGAACGTTCTCCTTCTAAAGACCTGTCCCTCGCCTCAACTTGTAGGTGTTCTGCCTCTTTTCAATGGTACCATCTTGATGAGCAACTTTAGTGCATGTGTCTGAGGGGCCTCACAGATCCATATTGTAGCAGTTCCATCTGTTCTGTTCAGGAGTGATCTGTGAGTTCCATTACTGACGCTTCAAAGGAGAGGCTATATTCTCTAGCTCTCTCACTTTTAACACTTCTGTGAAGGTATACTTTGTTTTCATCCTAAGTATGTGAATTTCATTATATTTCTTGAATCTGTGGTTTGATGACTTCAGTTTGGAAAATTTTGCTTCAAGAAGAAGTTTTCTAAGGAAAACTTCAACCCCGCTTCTTTTCATTCTGAGATTTAAACTACATATCTATTGCACTCTCTGTGGTCTGGCAGCACAGTTTTGACCATTGTCCTTTATCACTGTGTTCTTTGCCCGTCAAAACCACTGACTGAGCTATTAATGTCCTGCCTCTATTTTCCAGTGTTGTACTTTATACAAATGTTATTGAAACGATCCTCATAGATGTCACCTCTCTCCTCTTCTTCCTGCCCTGTTCTTGAGTCACTAACGTCTTTGTGTCAGTTGTTCTTGAGAAGAAGACAACTTGTGTGTCATTGTTGGTTTGATTCTAATAACTACCTCCTCTTGGGTTCCTGATCCCATAGCCTTATATCTCTGACGTTTTCTGGCTAATTGTTGGACATTGAGTATAAAAAATTGCAAACAATCTCAGCCCCATTCTTTGACAAATTTGCCTCTGAGCACATCAGCCCACATATGCTGATGAGGTAGCCAGTGCCTTGATTCACTTCTGTCTGTGAGTAACCTTGAGTCATCTCCTGGCTACTTCTTATCTCTCTGACTCCTTTGAACAGATTACTTTTTTTCCTTTATAAAATTTGTTGAATCCGTGTGGGAGATATAAGCTAGTGTATCACAGCTAAAAGCAGAGAATCTCAAAGTCTTTTTAGACATGAGGTATAAAAACATTTCTGAAGTATGGTAGGTTCTTGATATCATCGACTTCGTGTCATTAATCCTATTTCCTTGGACTTAAATAATACTACAGATTATATTTGACAGGAAAATTTTTGCTAATTCCTCTTTCTTACAGAGTATTGGTTATTTTTGAGAAAGCCACAGAAATAAAAATAATAGTAATATAATAATAATAATAATAATAATAATAATAATAATAATAATAAATGTATACACACACATCCTTGTAATAAAGTTATCCTCTCTTAGGTTTTTTAAATTCTTAACAGTAGTGGGATTGTTTACATTTACCAAGTTTCAGTGTAGATTTTGAGATCTTGTCTAGAAACATATCTTGTGGCTTTCATTAAGGACATTAAGGACAGCAGTTGCTACTTTCAAAAATTATTTTTTTTCATACAATATATTTAGATTCTTTTTATTCTCCTCCCCACCTCCTCCCAGATCTTTCCCACCTCTCCATTCATCCAAATTCATCACTTTTCCCCCACTCATCACAAAACAAAAAACAAAAACAAAACGCCCATCAGGTCATGACAGAGAGAAGGGTCTGCACACTGTCTTCTGTAGCGTGGTGGGCAGATAGACTGTTTCTGAAAAGTATGTTCTATTTGGGTTTTGTATAAGTTGGATTTCTTAGTGGGAATATGTTGGATCCTTATTTTTCATGTTTCTATTCATGAAGATGGGGCACTGGATTATAATCATTTGTTAACTAGTTTAGAAATTAAAGGTGGCATTTCAGAGTTGTGTGTAGGTGTTCCCTGTTGTTGGGCTGCCTGAGAGGACCCTGGTGTATGAATGCAGAGTAAAGAGACTTGCTGCTCCCTAAACTGGTAGAGTACTGTTGTCTAAAATTCCCAGCATGGGAGATCTGTCAGATAGCAGGGATACACAGGGCAGAGCGTCAGAAAGGGAAAGAGGTGGGGTTAACAAGCAACAATGGCACAAACAAAAATCAAAGACAAAAAAAACAAAACAAAAACCCAACAACAATACAAGGCAAAACTCCTAAGCTTGTATCTCGGGGCACTTCTCAGACACGAGAGGGAAAGCCACGTGACAGGGAAGCTCCGCATGAGATGGTCTTTCTGCTAATTTCTCTTGCTTTTATTGTTGTCATATTTAACTAAATGTTCTGTGCTAACAGTCAATCTTTGACAGAAAACCTCCTATCGAAACGAAGCAAGCAGCCAACAAGAAGGCCCCTAAGTGCCTCCCTTTCTTTGAGAGCCAAGTGTGGGTCTTGGAGAAAAACAGCAGAAGCTGCCTCCTTGGAAATTTTCCTTGCTTAATACTGGGTCCTACTTCTACTCAGAATCCCATTCGCTTGCCTCTCCAGAAGTAAGGCGTCTTAAGACCTCTATGAAAGAGAACTTAGACAAGCTATGCTTTTGAAAAGGATTTCGAAGGGTGATTCGTATCAACTGCACTTCATACTTGTCCCCATTAGGAAGACAGCCTGAGCTGAAGAGTGGCTAGTTATAGATTAATCTCTAAAATTTTAATTTATAGTGTCTGTGTGTGTGTGTGTGTGTGTGTGTGTGTGTGTGTGTGTGTGCTTGTGTGTGCATGTATTCATAGACATGCGTATGTGGATACACATGTGTTGAGCATGTGTGTGGAGGCTTAAGGTTAATGTTGAATATCTTCCTTAATTGATCTCTATCTTAGTTTTTGAAGCAGCGTCTTTCACTGAACCCAGGGCTCACTAATTTGGCTAAACTACCTGGCTATCAAGTCCTAGGGATCCTCCTCTTTCTACCTGGCCAGTGCTAGGACCACAGGTGTGCATTGTTGTGAATAGCCTTTTCACAATGGTGTTGGGTATCTCATTCAGATGCTCATACTCAAACAGCATGTACTTTAGTGACCAAGCCACCTTCCCTGCTCCCAATAAACCTCTGTGAAAATACCTTTGAGATCATCTGTCCTCTTGAGACTAACACCTATATAGTTATTGGGTATTCATTACTGGATGTGTGTGTGTGTTTGTGTGTGTGTGTGTGTGTGTGTGTGTGTGTTTCATATGAATGGGTAGGTGTGGCCTAAATTTAGTCCCCTTAGGTTCTATACAGAATAACAGTTCCTTGTACCCAAGGTGGGAGTCAGAAGGAATTTTACAACCTTGTGTCCTAATTGATGATGGTATTGCCATCTTTAAAGAAGCTCCCATGTTTAGGTGACTATTGGAACAAAGAGAAAACTTAGAGATTTAGGAAAAGGCATTGAAGATAAGAACAAGTTTCTTCATAACATCTGCATCATGGCACCCAGGTCTCCTCTCTGGTTGATCTGAACAGAGCTACTTCAGTTAACTTTGGTGGGGGTGGGGGATGTTGTTTTCCTTGACTCTTCCAGAGAAATTTCATACATAGTTTGCTCAGTGTGTCAGCCTGTGCATCTGGGAAGTATAATGCGTTCTTGGCACTGCAGCCCTTTGTGACGTCTGTCCATTGCCTCTTGCAGAAGGAGCAGGGGTTGAGTTTGTCTATTTAGAGTATTGGATATTTTGGTGTCTATTATTTAGAAAGTTGTGATTGGGATCTCTCTTCAAGCTGAGATTATTTTTGTCTCCAAGTAATCAAAGCCAGACTCCCCACAGGAGGCTGCAGGCTAGTGGCTGGTGCACTTGGATAGATCCAGGATGCAAACCTCATCCCCACATTAGGAAGGAGAAAGGGATGGAAGGGGGAGGGTAATTGTTCCAGAGAAGTTTGCCCTTATGGTTTTGATGATGGATATGGCAAAGCTGGAAAGGCAAATAAACTTTCTCTGAGACAAACAACATAAAACTATTGCTTCTTTTTCAATGTTTTGCCTTCATTCTGGAAGGGGAGATGACAAATTAGACAATAAGGGTTATAGCCACAGAGACCTAGTTTCTAACCCTTTCAACCTTGTCGTTGACAATGTGTGTGATTTTGAAAACAACTATAACAACAGACTATTATATGGTCATTTATTTCCTTCTAGATCACAGATTTGGGAGTACCTAATCCAAGCACCACGAGGATGCATTTTGAATAGTAAACACACCTAGAAGTGCCATTATCTTTGGTCTCCCTTCTTCTGCTTACCAAGATGATGTCAGTATTCCTAGTCAGCTCCATCACTGCCTAAGTAGCCTGTGGACACTGATACTCAGCATCAAGCCTTCACACTACCATCCAGTGTATGCACTATGCCTACATTTGCCTTGAGATAAGCCTGACTCCTGACTTTCCCCACTGAGATGCTCTCACTTACATGGACAGAGCCTATGCTCAAAGCCCATGCAGTCTAGATCTGGATCTGTACCATGGTCACCTTGCACTACTGGATATTGAGCTTCCTCACTTGGCTTGCACACACACTCATGGCTGGCCCCTCATATCTGGGAGCTCCAAATTCATGGATCCAACCTGCTGCAGAAGGTAAACACTTGAGAAACAATTCCATCTGTACTAGACAGATACAGACTTATTCCTTCTTGTCATTATTCCTTAAACAATACAAAATAGCAAGCATCTACATCCCATACTCCTCATTAGAAGTCCTTTGTAGATAATCTAAAGTATTTAGTCAGTGATGTGTAGATTATATACAAACATGGCACCTTCTATTCAATCACCTCTGGATGTGGCGTGTGTCCAGCAGCCTATCATATGTGGATACAGAGGGGGTGTGCTTGTCTTTGCTCAGGGTTTTTCTGTAGCAACTTCTCTATCTAACTTTCTCTCTCTGTAGACACAGACCATCCAACTTTCATGCTGGAGCTGAGGAAAGACTCTCTTTAGCCTGGGGCAATGTGTTCCTCTTCAAGCTTCTGTGAAGGTTTATGACCAGGCTCCTGCATCAATTCAAGGCATATTTACCTTTTAGTGTAGTTTATAAAATATGGCTTTCTTTTGTCTGGGGTTAGAATTTCTCTGAGAACATGTCTCCATCTTCTATGCTGCCCATGTTGTCCACTTGCCCATGTGAAGGAGAATTCCTGACAAGAAGCTGTGTCTGCAGACGCTGACTGATGACGTGCTGCAGATCCAGAGCCTAATTACCTTTCACCTTGGATGACTGTTAGCCATTTTCTGCACCTTCTCTGTGTCTAACCTTACATTCCAATACCTGCAAACATATTATCCAGACAAACAGAAAAACTTTTGGAATATATTAACATGGCCCTAGTTTTCCACCAAAGGGCTAAGGGTATTGTCAGACAGAATCCAAAGCCTATAGCTGAGAGTCTTCCTATCTTGCAAGTTGCCCACACTGATATCTCCACTAATGTATTTTATGAATGCCTTGATTTATGACTGTTTTTGTTCTGTCATCATAGAAATGTTCTGTCACTTTTCCACACTGGAATAATGGAGCTTGAGGTAACCTGACAAGGGGGAAATGCTAATTAAATACCATTAAGTAGAATGATTTGCCCTAAGTACAGGGTCACCTTCACACAGGTGTCAAAGTTATAAAACCTATCATTAAATTGAGAAGAGCCAAGAGTAAGAGAAGTGAAAAGTGAGTCAAAAGCCATGGAAAGCTGAAACTCAAATGGTCCAAGGGGGCATTGTGATGTACCTAGTGTATGTTCCCAGGAGAGCTACAGACAGAATTTGTAGGAACAGAGTCATCTCATTGATGATTCATGACAAGATACAACTAGCTATTGACTCTGTCTGTGCCTAAGAACCACCTCTAGATCAAAATGCCATCATGAATCCTGGCCACAGTAGCCTGTGCTCCGGAGAAATCTTCGTTATCAAGCCGAAATAAGTGACTTTAGAGACTGACAGTAAACAATCAAGAGACAAATCAGAGCAAATAGTCAAGAAGAACATGAAGGAGGAGACACACATGAAAGGCCAACCTTCAATGGATTTCTAAGAATGCAATAAGTATGGTGTGGAATGAGCATCCAAACAGACAGACTGGCAAGACCACAGTGGAGAATCTGGTCTTTTTCATATTTTCAGGGGTGGGGGAAGATGTCAGAACATTTATGTGGCTCTCTTTAAATTTTTAATTAATTGACATCAGATCACAAAGCAAATGAGCTCCAGATTGATGCAAGAGTTTAATGCAAAACAAAATCACAAAAGATACATTGTGTGTGAAAGAATCTGCAAGGACATGTTCCAGGCACTTGGGGTGGCCTTGCTCTTGCTTATGAGGAGCCAACACGGTGCTCTGTAGCCAGGGAGGTCCAGATGACCTACATTGGCTTCATGTGGCTTCCTCCAATTGCCACCTTGAACATCTTATTATTTATTTAGAGAGGATTTCCACAATGGTTTGAACATGTCCCTGCAAAGTTCTTGTTTTGGAAACTTAATCTTTTAAGTCCAAGACCAGAAGTATTGGGAGATAGGTTAGTTAAGGTAAAATGAGGTGATGATCTGGGGTCTCTAACACAGCATCAGAGATTCTCTTTCTCATTGCAGCTGGAGGGCTCCCACCTAATGCCAAGGAGACATGGGCATCATAAGCCAAATAAACTTTCAGTTAAAAAAATAATTTTCATCTATTCTTCAACAATTCCTCATATGTATATAATGTCTTTTGATTACACTCACCTTCTACTCCGCTTTCCTATGCTTCCTCATACTCATCAGGGGACCCTTCGCTTTATTCCTTTTAAACCACCCAGTCTTGGTGGTACGTTATAGAAACATCATATATACTAAGACAGCCATGCTCTTGTATTTTAGAACAGGATGCTGAAGCTACATAGCTAGTCTTGCCCTATTTGCAAAATTGGAGGCCACAAGATCCCAAATTGCCATTCAAACTAAGTACTTTGGGGCTGGGCTCAGCAGGTAAATGTTCTAGCCAGGTAAGGCTGACAACCAGAGTTCAGTTCCCAGAACTCACTTAAAAAAGAGCTTATGGTTAAAGGGCATGAGAGGGGACTTTACACAATACTTCACACAGCTGACACTTGCCCCCTGTGGCTATCACCATTCAGTTCCCCACATCCACACCCTCCACACCCCCCACCCCCATTGCTGCCACTACTTCATTCCTCCAGTCTGTTACCCTTCCCACCAATTTGCATCTGATCTTCAAGGGCCATATTCCTTTCCCAGGATGCTGTATGAAGCAGACAAGAGAAACTTTTTTATGCTGGCATTTGGGAGGGAGACATCGAGACCAACGTGTTGTAAAGGTCGGGCATCCTCAGAGCTGGAAAGAAAGGTCTGTTCCATGGAGCCATTAGCTTTTCATGGTTCCTCACTCCTTGCTTGGTGGATGCCCATCTCCACACCCCTCCTCTACTCCTCCTTATCCCTGCCTCTTTTTTCTTCGACTTTCTCTGTCTGATGTATCCATTTTTTTTTTCTTTTTTATAAGGTCACCAGTCAACTGGATTACAACTCACCCTGACTGCTTCATTTTTAACTTCATTACCTTGTTAAAGAGCTTATCTCTGAATGAGATCATATTTTTTTGGTATTGGGGGTTAAGGCTGCAATATATCTTTTTGGGGGATACCAACACCAAAACAAGACTGAGTTTTGGGTTTTCAGACTATGGTTGATTCACCACTACAGTGAAGTTTCCCGACATGGGAGTTGTTTCCCACACGTTCAGAGTCAGGAGCAAAGGTCATATATTTTATATAGAGAGGCTCTCCAGTTGCTTTTGGAAGCTTCTCAGATGCCCCTTCCAGCTCACCATGCCCTCAAAGGGTCCTCTTTGGCCGTGTGGAGCTGACTAGCTTCTCTGGGAGCTTCCAGGCTACCTCCCATAGTTCAAGTCACATAAGCTCAGAATGTGAAACTCTGCAAGTCATTCTGAGAAACTGGGAATCTGCAGAATCATTCAATTCTGAAACAGGGACTGAGGGAAGGGGATAGAAAACCTGCAGTGCCTGGAGCCTTAACGTGCAGGTGTTGTGCCAGGTAGGAAGCAGGGTTTCCACCATCTCTTCCCAGTCCAGAGCCTTCTGTATTGCTCACCTTTGTTTCCCATGTCCTGGAGCTTTGGTTTGGACCTTAGTATGCCTGAAGGAACCATAATTTTTTTAAATGGGGTAAATTTAGGATATACCAGGCACCCCCCCAAAAAAAATTACTGGGCTCATGTGAACTCTGCTGGCAGAAGATGTGCAGGTATCAGCCAGGGGCTTGTGGTTAGGGCAGAAGTGGATGGGGCAGATACCATGGCTGAAGTTAGGGGAGTACACATTTGCTGTGAATCAAAGCAGAGGGGATGTGTGTGATGCCTGGGAGAAGCAAGATCAGATGGTTCCACCATCTCCGGCTTCTGGGCTCTCAGCTTTTGTGAAACCCTCCATATCTGCTCTTCTGTAGCCATTAACTGGGTCTCCTCATCACCTACCCTTTCTCTCTCCTTTGTAAAAAGGACCTGGATCCTTTCCTCTCTAGTTGACTATCAATGACTAGAAAATGACATCTCATATTTGTATGGTGCCCTTCACTTACACAACTTTATTGTGTAAGTAGATAACGTGATCTATTTTACAAGTGAATCTTTATGGATGGAAGGTGGACTGGGGCTTGAGGAAGAGATGGGACAGGTGAGATCATCCAAACCATAATTGGGGTTGAGAGGTAGAGCACTGGGGTAGCATGTGCAAAGTCCAGGGTCCATCCCCAGCACCCTTCCATACCCACACCCACACACAAGCACACATACAGACACACACACGGACATACACACACACACACAGACATACACACACAGACACACACAAACACACACACACATAGCTGGAGGACAAGTTCTGTGAGCAAGCTGTCTTCACCACAGAAAAACTATGAGGCCCTAGGAGCAGCTTCTGTGCAAGTCATTCTATGTACTTACTCATACTCATTTACTTATGCCCTTTTGGTAGCCAGTGATTGGAGAAAAGACACCTAAATATCTCTCAAGTGTCATTAATGGCATTACAGTCTAAGAAATACACAGCTAGGTGATTTTGTCATTGTAAGAGCATCACAGGTTTCTCTCTCTCTCTCTCTCTCTCTCTCTCTCTCTCTCTCTCTCTC
>JANHMN010000002.1:54405606-54422013 GCA_030674055.1 Rhabdomys pumilio
ACATACTGTGCATCATTAATCAAAACCTTGCCATTAGGTGCAAGGGTTTGCTATAGTATGGGCCTCTGGGAGACACTGGAGACCAGACTAAAGTGTAGAGCTACAAAAAGAAGCAAGGTTCAAATTCTTCAGGGACTAAAAAGAAATGGAGATTTACCATTCCAACAGCTACATAGCCACAATCAAGGCAACTCTGAGACTCATAGAAAAGGTGTGGTCTCAAGACAGACATGCCCAGTGTACCTGGAAAAGCAATTAGTTGAATTGACTTTCATTATATAAACTGTATGTATGACCAAGGCCCTATTTTTTTTTTTGTTGTTGTTGTTTCTGCTCTTTGGCAGAGGGGCCATCTTGTCCTTTGTATTCTTTGGGCTCCTAAGTCAGCTATCTTTAAGTCAGGGTCAGTGTTCAGTCTTTAAGGGGATAATAAGAGTTCAGAAAGAAGGGGAGAGCACAGTGGTATCTGGTTCATTTGGCATTGCTACCATCAAATACTTGAGGCAGGTCACTTTATAAAGAAGAAAGATTCTAGTCTAAGGTAAAATGACTATATATGGTAATGACCTATTTGCTGCCAGAATTTCAAGGTGGCTCAGTCAGGCTATGATATGTTGAGAGCTAATGAGCACATGTCTGTCTGTCTGTCTGTCTGTCTGTCTGTCTGTCTGTCTGGTTTTTCTCCTCTTATAGAGCTTTCTGGATCCAATCATGGTGTCCACCCTGGTGACCCTTTCTAATTTTAACTACCTCCCAAGGGTCTTATCCATAAATATCATATTTTCCACTCTCTTGGAACCTTTTTGGAGATTTAAATTTCTGCTTGTGAGATCTTGGGGAGCATACTCAAATGTTACACCCACAATCCCTGCTTGGGCATTTATCCACTGGTTCTGGATGCTTCCTCATGGTTCCTGTCGCTTTCAAGGGTCCCACCGCCATCAGGCAAGCCATCGTGCTTTTAGGTACTGTGGGTGGCCTGGACCTGGGCCTCCCTGGCTCTGCCTCTTCCCTGTCCCTCCCCTGGGGTAGTAGGAATGGCTCCTCCACTAATCTTGGGGTTACTTCTCCGTTCTCTTTGGCCTCTGATGTATCTGTCTCCTGGGGAGACACCATCTCTGTCTGGTGCAATAGCCTCTTTAAAGGTCAAATGCTTGTGCTTCCTGGTCAGATGCTGATAGATAAAGCCTCCCCAAGAAGAATGAGCCAAACTTCTAGCACACTGCTTCCAGAGACTCTTTGGTCTGTCTGTCCCCACTTAAGTGCTGCCCCCGCCAGAGGGATGAGGCCCCCTAGCTCAAGTAAGCCTTTTCTTGGAAGAAAGGGTTGGAAAATTGGGCTCTGTGATTTGTTGGACACGTGTTTACATGGAGGGCCTTGCAGTCCTACAGATTTCATGACTCCATGACATTCACCGTCTTCCAAGTTTTATATATTTGAATGTTTAAAAAATAAATTTGGCAGGGAGATGAAAGGGCTGGGAATAATTTCCATGTCCTCGTTTGTGTTGCTTCAGATACTGCTACTGACATTTTATAAATAATTTTAACCTTTTTTCACCTTCTATATGTCAAGTTCTCTTTTTTTTAAAGACATTGTAGATAAGAACGAGGTTGTGGTTGGAGTCTTTTCATGATGGGGGACTGTGTGTTTTGAGGAGACACACAGGAAACTTTCATGCCGTAATACTTTCCAAAGCTCATGGGGCAGAGCAGCTCACACATTAGTTAGTGGTCACAGACAACAGTAGTGTCAGAACTACTTTAGCTTGGAACCCTCCTTGTGTTGCATCTTCTCTTTCCAACTCTGTTTGGTCTGACTATGACCTATACACACACCCAATTCTGGCTCCCTCTGCTCCCCACCCAATGCTGTCTCTTTATTCACCTTGGCCTCTCTTCTCCCGCCAGGTCTAGGCTCCTTCCTCTTTCTTCTTTTGTGGGCTGTCAAAACACACTAGGGACTATTAAATTTATTATTTTCAAACAACGAACCCCTCCAAAACTATCTAGCAAAACTGAGAGGCTTCCACGGGCATCAACCCATTATCTACGACATCTGTGGGACTCCATCTGAGAGACCATGCTGTAGCCTGGAGCTTTATCCCTTGGCCTTAGGTGAATTCCTGTGTCTTCGTTGTATGAACTACTCACTATGCAAATATCTCTTAGAAAAGCCCAGAATTCAATTCTGTTCGATTCCATTTTATTCCTAACTTAACTGCACTTTAGTTGAGAACATAGTAGAATTTCAATCCTTTTCCATTTATTGAAGTTTGTTTTGTGCCTTAGCAGATCTATTTTGGATAGGTACTGCATAATATTCTGGGTGCTCTTGTTAACACTGTGTATTCTGTTACAGTTGGGTCCAGTGCTTCAAGGCTGCATGGTGCTAAGATTGCCTACATCTTTGTCAATCACTTGAATCTTTGTTCTATTTATTCTTGAGAATAAGTTATTTAAGTCTTCAGTTATTACTGAACTATTTTTTGTCAAACTGTGCCTTCTTGCCTGTGTTTTGTTTTATATATGTATGGAGTTCTGTTGTTAGGTACATGGCTCATGATTACCAAACCCCAAGATAGATGAATACTTTCATCATTATGAAGTGGTACTCTTTGTCTCTAGTAACAAGTTTACACTGTAAACTTATGTGGTTGGGTGTTACTATAAGCACTCTGTCTGTCTGATAGTTGTTTCTTACTAGTTTAGCATTTTTGATTTTTTGATTATACACACACATGTGTGTATATATATATATATATTTCGATGTATAGGCCTTTGTGCCTGAGTGTGTATATGTGCACCATGTACACCATGTACATGCAGGTACCCACAGCAGTCAGAAGGGCATCATGTTCTTTGAAGCTAGAGTGATAAATGTTTGTGAGCTGCTTGATGTGGGTGCTAGGCGCCCAACTCAGATCCTTCGCAAGAGAAGTAAGTGCTTTTAACTGTTGAGCTTTCTCTCTAGTCTCCATTCCTTTTTTAAAAGCTATATCTTTTAAATCTTATTTTCTTACAGATTTCTCAGGGGCTCACAAGAATACGAGTTAAGCTACATAACTGTTAAGTGTTACTTCATCAAAGTATAAAGGAAAGAGTAAACATGTGTTTATAAATTTTTTATATGTCAGTGTCACTCACAACTTCTGGCTCTCTTCATTTTTTTTTCTATGAATTTTAGCTATTCATTCAGCTCCATTTTGTCTCTCCCCTGCCCCATGAGGTAAGGAACTACTATTTTTTTTTTTATGTTTGTTCCTGATATTTTCAAACGTCCTAGCTCTTTAGAAATCTCTTGTCCACTCCATGGCTATCTTACTGTCTTTGGTGCTATCTCTCCAAAATCAGAGTTGCTTTTGTCATTGAATTCATCCCTGGCTTAGTCTTCTTTTAAGCCACCTTTCTTGATAACTTTGGATAGCATGCAGATGCAATCCACTAGTCTAGCTCTCTGGGATAATAGTTTCTTGGTGCTTTCATTTTATGCTCACCTTTTCTCATTCTGCCAACCACACACACAGTATCTATAGTCTGTCTATCTATCTATCTATCTATCTATCTATCTATCTATCTATCTATCTACCTATCTCATCACTACTGAAAGCACTCCCATGGTAAAAATTACTGGTCCCAGGCAGGACTTCTTTGGTGACCACAGTCTCCTTTGACCCCCCTTCGGGAACTCAATGAACCTGTTATCCCCACTCATGGCAGCTTTGTTCCCTAAACCTGTCTGGTTGTCTAGCCTACTCTTGATGGACACTCAAGCTTCTTCTCATGGCTAGCTAGTGTAGAATATGTTTTCCGCTAGTACACTAAAACTTACCTTCTGACTACTGTTTTTCCTTTACAAATCTCTAAATTGTAGCCTCTATTGATCATGTATGGTAGATCTATAAAGTATATTGGTTGATTTTTGATGGTTCAGCACTCACTTGCTCTGTTTTCTTTTGGGTGACTCAGAACTAAGTACGTTGCAAGGCAGTTGAATTACCACTGCAGCTTAAAGGGGTAGACATGTACTTAAATGTAAATGTTAGGACTCGGAAAACAAGTCACTCAATAGATGGGTCCTCATGAAATTAAGAAGCTTCTGTACAGAAAAAAAAAAACAACAAGAACAAGAAAAGGAACAACAAACAAAACAAAACAGAAAGTCCAAAGAAGCAGCCTATAGAATGGGAGAAAAGTTTTGCTAGCTATACACCTGACAAAAGATTAATATCTAGAACATATAAATAACTGAAAACACTGAACATGAAATCAAATAATCCATCCAATAAATGGACTAATTAAATGAACAGAGAGGTCTCAAAAGATGACATACAAGTGGCTAATACATACACACAAAATGTTCAACCACATTATCTCTCAGATAAATGTAAATCAAAGCTACATCAAGATTCTAACTCACCTCAGTCAAACTGATGGTCATGAAGAAAACGACAACTAGTGTTGATGAAAATGTAGACCAAGTGGGCCCTTTCACACTGTTGCTGATCATATAGACTAGTGCAGGTACTGTGCAAATTAGTATGGAGGTATTATGGTTTGAAGGAGAAATGTCCTTCCTAGGTTCAGGAATTCAAATACATGATCCATAGTTTGTGGAGCTGTTTGGGGATTTGTACGGCCTCGCTGCTGGATGTATGTCAATGGGTGTGGGGGACAGGCTTTGAGACTACATAGCCTAACCCTAGTTCCAGCTCATCTCTGTACTTCACGCTTGCAGGTGAAGATGTAATCTCTCAGCTCTCTGCTCTGGCTATCACATCTGCCACATACTGCCACATCTCCACCAGGATGGTCTCTTATCTCCCTGGAACTATAACCAAAATAAACTCTTTCTTTCCTAAGTTGCTTTTGGTGATGGTGTTTTATCACAGCAACAGAAAAGTAATGAATACAGAAGGTTTCTTTTTTAAAAAAAAATTAACAATGAATCTACCATATGGTCTAGTTATGTTATTCCCAGATTACTTACTCAGAGGACTCTAGTCAACCTGTCACAGAGACACTAGCACATCATTGCTTATTACAGCATTGTTCACAATAGAACAGTGGAGCCAACGTAGGTGTCTATCAACAGAGGAATGAGTAAAGAAAATGTAGCACACAATTGTAGTCATAAAGAATAAAGTTAAATCATTTACAGGAAAGTGGATAATAATCATGTGAAGGAAATCAAAGGCAGCCTCAGAAAGACAAACATCATATTTTCTCTTCTCTGTGGTTCTTAGGTTTTATGCCATCATAGAGAAACACACACACGTGTGTGTGTGTGTGTGTGTGTGTGTGTGTGTGTGTGTATATATATATATATATATATGTGTGTGTGTGTGTGTATACATCTATGTATATATACATAGATATTGTACACATACACACATATATGTGTACATACATACATACATACATACATATGCACATATATGAAACTACCTTGGAGAACAAAGGTGGGGTAGGAAGTGAATCTATACATCAAGAGCAGGGGCTATCAAACAAGGAAAATGTGCTACATATACAGTATATACTTATTAAACATTTTTAAAATAGACTAAATGAAGAAATGAATGCAAAACCATTACTTCTATGTTGGGAAAAGATTTTATTGAAGATCCACTTGTTAAACACTTGCTCCTTAATATGGTGCTCTTGGGAGATGATGGGAGAGCCTTGGCCATTGATGATACCCTTGTAGGAGGTTGTGGGATTCTGTTTGTTTCTTCTTTTGCTCCCTGGCTCATGGTGAAGTGAGTGATTCTGAGCTGTGTGTGACCTCTCTGTGATGGGGTTACTTGCCTTAGGCCCAGTTGATCATGGATTGATACCTCCCAAACTGTAAGCTGAAATAAACCCTATTCTTTATAAGTTAATTATCTTAATATTTTGTTATAGTGATAGAAAAATAACTTGACAACTTAACAGAATATCACAATTCTGTGTCTACAGAGCTTGGTCCAGGGGTGGGTACAACCAAATCAGAGATAATGAGATACAGTTGTGATAATGTATATCATCATAATTAAGTTAAGATAATGGTATACTAGTTGAGGACCTCTCAGGTGAGATCTTCAGAAAACAAAGTCAAGAGGGGAGAGAAATATTGAGTTTGTGCTGTTGTTTAAGACCCTAGGAGCTCCTAGCCTACCATGAAGACGATACGTTCACTTTTTCTCCTTTTCTCCTTGGCTGGATATCCACGTTTTGTTATCAAAAGAATTTCAATGTTTTTATAGTTAGCCATTTAAAAAAGACAACAAAATCAAAATATCTAGATGAGTTAAAAATCTTTTCATTCCCACACTAAAGACAAATCTTTGTCAAAAAACCTCATTTCATCAGCGAGATAGAGCTGGAGGTCCACAGACAGACAGAAAGGAAGAAATTAAGCAGTTTGTAAGACTAGTAATACAGTTGCTCAAACACAAGTTTAACTTCAATGCAAATAAAAATGCAAACTAACTCAAGATACCTTCATTTTCATATTAAATTGAAAAAGACTTGATCAAAAAGGACAATACATATAGTTTCAATTATGCTACTGTCTATTACCACAGCCTTCCTGGAGGACTGTCTTCATTAAAGTTTTTACCACAGTAGCATCATAGCTGTAAGCAACTTGGGGAGGAAGAAATTAATTTTATTTATGCTTCCAGGTAATGGCCCATCACTGGGGGAAAACATGGCAAGAACTCAAGCAAGACAGAATCCTTGAGGCAGGAGCTGCTGCCATGACCATGGAGTGGTGCTGCTTACTGGCTTGCTCAACCTGCTTTCTTATAGAACTCAGGAACATCTACAATGACCTGGGCCCTCCTCTAACAATTGCTAATTAAAAAGATGCTCTACAGACATTCCTACAGCTTGAACTTATATAGCTTTCTTTTCTTTTTTTTTTTTTTTTTGGTTTTTTCGAGACTGGGTTTCTCTGTGTAGCCCTGGCTGTCCTGGAACTCACTCTGTAGACCAGGCTGGCCTCAAACTCAGAAATCCCCCTGCCTTTGCCTCCCAAGTGCTGTGATTAAAGGCGTGCGCCACCACTGCCGGCTTATATAGCATTTTTATTGGGGTTCCATCCTCTGAGATGGCTCTAGGTTGTGTCAAGTCAACGTAAAACTAGACAACCCATGGGGTACTGGGAAAAGCCTCCAGTGTGAGAACTTTTCAGATAGGCATAATTAAGGATACTCACAACAGCAAAACCACATGGCTGGGCTTTTTTTTTTTTATTTGTTTGTTTGGTTTTTTCAACAATGATTACAAAATAATTTTTTGTTTTAATTTTCAGACAGTCTCACCATGCAACTTTTGCAGACCTGGGAACTTGCTATGTAGATCAGGTTAGCCTTGAACTTTGAAAGAGCAAAAATGTGAAACTTATAGATTTTACTTAGTAATTAATTTTTTTTATTTAATTTGGTAAGAAAGAGCATCATTAAATGAACTAAAGAATTGCCAAGGATGAAAGTTTTAGAAGAATTTTTTTTTAACTCAAATTCTTTGAATGCCCAAATCTGAGGGCAGGGCACTCTATCAGATACCAATAATTTTCCTGTAACAAATTCACAATCCAGTAGAAGAAAGCAGTTTTCAATGATAGACATAAAAATGTTAAAAGGTAGGTTGGGGAAGGCCTCAGAAGACTTTGGTCTGGGGTTCTGCACATGTCTGCTTGGATGTCATAGTAAAAACCCAAAAGAAGACATGGGGTAGAAAGTGCCTAACCCTTGCTGAGGCCGCTCCAGGCCTGGCTGACTGCCACTACCCTGGGAGCTCCTTTCTCTCCAGAGAAGGCTGGCCTGGAAACCCTGCCTGAGGTCTTCAGGGTGGTTGGCTCTGTGCTGTCATTCCTGGGAGTTCAGCTTGCGGTCTGAGAGTGTTTTCCATCAGATTTATCTCTGCAAAGAGTCAAGGATTGGGGACTTGGGGGGTGGAATAAAAAACTTAGAAATTCTCTTTAAGTTTTTTCAGAAGAGAGCTCGATGAGATATCCATGAAGATTATGTGTAAACCATGAGTTTGTCAACAGGCCCGATGTGTGAGCTTTCTTGCTCCGTGGGAACAGCTATGGCAACATCAGCGAGCTACAATTCCCACAATGCTTTGTGCTTTTGGATTAAGATCCAGACTCATGTATCACAGAAGACTGATTGTCGCATTGCAATGGCCTGCATAAGAGCACAGTGACTTAGCAAGATCTGTAGGCAAGACAAAAAACATGACTCAGAAATTCCCATCCTAAGAGGAATCATGGGACAGGCACAGTGTGCACACTTGATTACAAGTGAGGCTTGGAAACACATGACCCCTGTTTTGTTATTAAAGTTGGTGACCGCAACCCATGACCCAAATCAGGTCCATCCATTCATCCATCCCCAGTAATCAATTAAAAGGGTCAAAGTAATTGTGAAAAGCAGTCAAAGGAGATTTATTCAATGCAGTCACATTGGGAAGAGGGATGGAGAGATTCACTGGATCCCTCAAGTCCATCTTCCAGCTCCTGAAGTGAGATCAAAGTTTTGATAGAGGACCAAGGATGTGCACATCTAAGTAGTCCCTGGCAAGGTGTGTGGTTACATCCACCTCTGACCCACCCTTGTCTGGGATTCAGTCTGACAAGTTGTTAGAACTGTGTGAAATCTCTTTCCGGGAGACAAGTTCTCCCTTCTGGCTGACACTTTTCCCTTTTCCTAACTGAAGCTCCTAGGGAAATTCCCATTTCTTTGAAGTCCTTTGTTTCAGGAGTCTGATGGCCATATTGAAATATACAAGTGTCTCTTGAGAGTATCTTTGTTTCTGCCAAGCTGGAAGGGAAAACATTGATTTTGGTCAGTGCCTCCTGATATTGTGGTTGTGCCCCATAGCGTGCCATTTGTATATGAGCTGCATTCTAAGTGGGGCAGTATGGGGACCCTATGCTGCCTTTCTGCTATGTAAGACACTGGGTCATTGCAACATAGCCAGGAATACTTTGCATTGGTCTGACTGTCATGAGATTACATTGTATGTAAGACTTCAGGGAAAAGAAATTGTAGCCAATGAGTCTTAAGCGTGAGAGCAGTTTCTTGGAGATTAATGCAAACAGGGAAACAGCCATGATATGAATGCCTGTCTTTCTCATCTTTCTCATCATTAACTCAACAACTGAGTCCATTCTTAAGCGTTATGAACTGGAGACCATGACCTACTCTTGGTTCTGCAGGGTGTTTGGATTTGTTGCTGGACTTGTTTGTGTAGTTGGCCTCTCGGACTGATCAAGATGGAAGCCCAGTGCAAGTCAAACCTCAGGTTAGCAATGAGGAAGTACTCTGCCAATTGACAATGATGCGATCTGACCCATAGTGCTCTGATCCTTCATATGTGGATAGGGGGGAAGACAGGACAGTTACCATGACCCATATTTTGCAGAATGACAGAAATGGGAATTGGTTAGTTCACACAAGAAATGAATGTTTTCAGGTCCCCACCTTTTACCTGTATCCTCAACCACTCCTCTGCTTGCTCCTTAACTTGAACACAAAATTTGCTTCAGTTATCTTGATCTTAATAAAGAGACACAAACACAATTTTATCCTACACGTACTTTCTTTTCTGTTGCCACGTGATGTCTTGTCTGCTCTTTTTTTTTTTTTTTTTTTTTCTGAAATAAAGTTTTGCTAGGGAACTCGCAACATAGTTCTGTAGGCCTAGTAATTCTCACCTCAGTGTCCCGAATGCTAGGATTACAAGTGTGTACTCCGGCTTCAGATCGTCTTGTCTGCCCTTGGTGTTCATGTTTCTTGGCCTTGACTTCCTTTTATGTCCCATCTGCATCTCAACTCACTGTGATCTGTCTTCTGCTGTCACCACTGACTTCTCTGTGCTTTCATTTGATCACCACCACTACGTCTTTCCACTATTTGTCCTCTAGAAAAACAGGGACTCTGACTAGTGATTCTTAATTTCATCCCTATAAAAGAAGTTGAAAATACATGGTGCATTGGTATACTTCTGTGAGGACTAGGTGACTTCAGGATTAATGATTCTTCTTAAAGTTTCCTACACATGGAGGGTGGTTGAAATGTCACATAGACATGTTATAATGCTGAGTTAGAAGAATGGTAAGCAGCTGGTATAGTCAAAAGGTCATCCCCATGCCAGGATAGTGAGCAATAATTTCCCTATACACAGGAGTGATTATGGGCCATATGAATAGACTCCGCTAGATTAAAAACCAATTGTATCTTCCAAGAGCTTTCTTTTAATCCAGTCTTTAAATTGCCACCCAAAGCTATGGTGTGACAGTAAGGAATCCAGAATGTAACTGACTGAGTGTGTTGTTCTATAAAGTATGCAACTGCATCTACACGTTGCTAAGCCTTCTGCGGTGCTATGCATGGGGCTTGTCAATGATGTTCCCAGGGAGTGAGTTTGCTGAGCTTCCTAATGAATGGACTCTGCATTGGTTCACACATTACCAGCAGAATGGGCTGAGTTGATTTAGTATCTAGCAGATTCCTTTCCTTAAGTATTAAAAAGCCCCAAACAAAACAGTCTTCTGTTGCTAAGGTCTGGTGCCAGTATGAGGCCTGTCTGCCCTTGGACCCGTTCCTATTTCCCATTCCTTATCCTCCTCCACTGCCCATCAGTGGCTGGCTGCTCAGGCCACACCTCCTCTGTCTCTCTTGCACTGAATGGGACTCCTGTGGTTTGGCTTGCACAGACCCCCAACTTGTAGCTTCCCCATTACTACTTTCTCCAATGTGTCTCCCAGATAGCGTGGGTCCTAGCCCCCTGCTGCCAGCCCTGGGTGAGCTCCCACTATCACCTTGCAGCAGAATCATTGTGCCAAATGCCCTCTGCTGATCCTCTTGACTGAAGAGGTCCTGTTTCCAAGATAGATGGAATCAACTGGCCTTGAGACCCAAGCAGACTGCTCTGAGATTAATGGTGATGGCAAAGCAATTATTAAACCTCACAAAGAACATGAAAGAAACTTGGGTACTCAGTCTCAGACACTCCCCCTAGGAGGCTAGGAAATTCTGTATAGATATTAAAGTGAGATCTTGTGGCTAAAAAAAGCAAGGAAGGGTTAAGGCTTTATAGTAATGCATTCGTACATGGGAAGTGGGAACCCCAAGTGAGAAAATGCTTCCCTCTGATTTGCCTGTATGCAAATCTGCTGGGGCATTTTCCTAGTTAGTGACTGATGTAAAGGTCCCAGTCCACTGTGAGTGGTGGCATCCCTGGGCAGATTTTTCTGAGTTGTACATAAAAAAAAAAAAATAGACTCAGCAAGTCATGAGGAACAACCCAGTAAGCCACAGTATCCGTGCCTCCAGGTTTAGGCCTTCAGATCCTGCCTTGACTGGACTACAACTGAAAGCTGAAGTAATCTTTCTTCTCCAAGCTGCTTTTTTGTCATGGTGTTTTATCATAGCCTTATGGAAATAACTAAGACACATGTCTTATAAATAGATATGTAAGAATATATTTTAAAACATATGCTATTAATCAATGTATTTACACATATACATATAACACTGCAGGGAAAGAAAGAATACACACTCTTATTTATTTTCTTAGAAACTTGGACAGGAAACACAATCTTCTGAAAAATACAACTAATAACATGTATGCTCTATTACAGGCACAAAAAAATGCAGCACCCTCCCCAAGTGCAGCACCCACCACCCTCCCCAAGTGCAGCACTCCGGAGCCTTCCCAATTAGTAACTTGTTTGAGCCAAAACAGCAACATGTGAAATGTGAAAGATAAAATAAGGGAAATAAAAGGTAGATGAGAGGAGCATACTAAATATTAGAAAGAAATTAAATTAAATTGTTATGACTTTGCAGTTTGACCCAGTTTACAAAAGTTTCAAGCGAATCAATGAAAAGCAATTACATTTGTGAGAAGAATTCAATAAAGGGGTCTGTTGGAAAATAACTGTATGAAAATCAATAACTTTTCTACATGTCAGTCAACAGCAGATGCAAGGTGGTAATTTCAGTCCCAGTAGTAAAAGGAATACAACACACCTAGGATTAAATCTAAGGAGCCCGTCTTCAGGATACATAGCAAAGTTTTGACCACATATTGTTAGACAGCAAAGAAGATTTACTGGTGTGAGGATATTAGTGTGTTCAGTGTAACTCTAAGAAGACCTCTCATAATGCTTTGTAGAGTTTGAAAATAACCAAAAACATTTCGAAGATAAAATAGGTGCATCCATTAACATAAATTAAGATAGGTTGTAGAACCACCATTTACACACAATGGAAAGGAAACAGAGTGAGGTTATTGGGAGAGAGTATAAACTCAGGACATGCCTGCCATCCAGCTCCATGCATTGTCTAACAATGGTGAGAGAGAGATACTTAAAATAATTGGGTTAAAACTTCACATATAGAAGCACAGTGAATGTTATGAACATTAAGATCTCAGCATAAAGAATTCTAGACATTTAACTTAAGGAGATACCAGAAATGTAAAGTAAAATATATCTTCTTTTGTTGTTGTTGTTTTGTTTTTCGAGACAGGGTTTCTCTGTGTAGCCCTGGCTGTCCTGGAACTCACTCTGTAGACCAGGCTGGCCTCGAACTCAGAAATCCACCTGCCTCTGCCTCCCAAGTGCTGGGATTAAAGGCGTGCGCCACCACTGCCCAGCATAATATATCTTTAACAATGGTTCTATAATTCGTAATTTTGCACTTTGTTTAATTGTGAAAAAATTTGAACCAAATGTCATTAGGGTATGGATTAAAACAGCATCAAACATTAACAGGATAAATACAATACAGCCACCAAAATACATACTTTCATGAGGGATTTAATTTTATGTTTCAAAAGGAGTACAGAACAAAACATAAGACTCTGTACTGTTTAAACCATGTGCCATCCAAGAATACACCTGAAGCCAGAGGCAGCGGCACAGACCTATAATTCCAGTATTTAGGACCCTCAGGAAGACTGAGTTTGATATCAGCCTGGACTATGCAGTGGCTTTGAAAGCAGACTAGCAGTATAGAGGACCCTGTCTACAAAACAAAAGCCCTATAGTACAATGTTTCCACATGCCTGGTCCACTCCCTTAGATCCCCAACTCAGTTCTGCTTCCTTTTTTTGTCTCTGTGCCCCAGAGTTCCAGCTAGTTCACATGAATGGCACAGCCATGGCTGCAGTGGCATCAAATTAGTCACATTGCAATTTTAAGTGGAATCAACTTCAAGACAAAGAAGTGGGACCTGTGCTATTTAAAGGAGGTTGTGAACACCCAGAAGCGTTCAGTTTCAGTAGAATTCCTCACCTAATGGGAAAGCTGGCCTCCTCTTTCCGTTATCATTTGGATTAAAGATGCCTCACAGGAAGCCATTTGGATGGTGGTCCACCTGCTGTCTATTGAGTATGTGCAGACACACTGGGCATGTAAGGTCTAAGGCCTGACCTGAGAGTCTGCGATGCTCACACACTCTGGAGCGATGTTGGTCAGTGTGGAACCCTGAAGATGCAGCTGACTATTTCTCCTTTCAGTTTGGTTCTAAGTGATTTTTTTATTCCTCCCACCACAATGATCATACAGAAAAAAAAAAAAAAAAAAAAACCAATCATCTTTTTGTGCTTTCTTTCTTCTGAGGTCTGACTTGTTTGTGACATGGTCCTAAAAGTGAGTGAGTGTTTCTACCTAGGATTTGAATCAAATGTGGACTTAATGCTTCATAGACATCAAGAGCAAATAGAGAATAAAAAATGCATGGAAATTTTTTTTTTTTTGTTCTCGGCAAATACTTCAGTCAGATAAAACAGAAAATATCTTTATGAAACTATTAATAAATCCCTAAGACATCTCAAATTAAACAATGGCAAGAAATGTTATGTTTGTAGAAATACATAAAATTTATCTGAGGCCAGGACATTTCATGGTGTCAGCCAATAAAGCAGATGGGAGATTCCACTTATTTGAATGGTTCTGGGATGAAGCTGTCAGGGCTTGGAAACAGGACACTGGGATTTGTACTCTGGCTCAGGTGACACAGGGGCAGAAGTCACTACAGTAGCTGTTCAGAGGAGTGGGCTCCTAAGGTATGGAAATCTGGGAGAGGCCTACTATGATCTATTGCAGATGCCAGAAGAGCTATGTGACAGGCCTGGAGAACAATGACCTAAGCATCTGAGGACTGGCCTTTACAGACCAGTGGCTGAGTAGAATTTTATTCGCCAGTCAATTCCGGTGGCTGTAACAAATGCACACACATTGCTCTATGACCCAGAGACTATTCAGAAATTCAGGTTTACTCTCATGGGAGTTCACCGTGGCAGTTCCTAGTGGGAAGGTGAGTTTTCCTCCATGTGGTGATTCAGGTATCCAAGTTCATTGCTGTGATACTCTTTCAACCCAAAAAGGGAAGACCAGAAAGAAAGAAGGCAAATCTATGTCTTAAATGTTTTGTTTGTTTGTTTGAGTCAGTTGAGTATGACTTTGCATTGATGAGAGTCACAGATTTGTTAACTGCAAGAGGGCCATCTTACTCAGGGTTAGTATTGTTGTGTTAAAAGATCACAGCCAGAACACATCTTGGGAAGAAAGGGTTTATTTCATTTATAATTCCATATCACAGTTCATCATGGAGGGAAATCAAGGCAGGAACTCAAATCGGTCAGGAGCCTGGAGGCAGGAGCTAACGCAGAGGCCATGGAGGAATGCTGCTCACTGGCTTGCTCAGCCTGTTGTATTATTGTCTCTAGGACTGTTGCCTAGGGGTGGTGCCACTCACCGTGAGCTGGGCCCTCCCACAACAATCATCAATCAAGAAAATGCACCACAGACTGGCCTCCAGCCCACTCAGGTGGGGGTAATTTCTCAATTGAGGTTCTCTCTCTTGCCAACTGACTCTAGTTTGTGTCAAGTTGACATAAAACCAACCAGCTCAAGGGTGCTCTGGGCAGTGAGCACAGGGTATGTAGTACAAGAGAAAACTGGTTGGTGAACATCTATACTAGTGTTGATACTGGACAGACAGGAATGGCCTGGTCCATCAACCAAAAACTCAGACTTGAAATAGAAAGGATGGTTTATATGGCAGTTCCCAAGTTAAAACAGTCCGATGTACTTAAAGTTTGTCTGGGTGACACTGTTGTATACATCAGCTTAGGGAGGGTGTTATCAAAATAATATTAGGGAGATACAGTTTTAGATTAGTTGGGGGCTAATTGATTTCCTATAAGATACTTTGCCTATCATTAAGAAAAATCTCTTCTTAGGAGATAATGAGGCTTCTGACATCAAGCAACTGTAATCATTTCTTTAAAAAAAAACAAAAAACAAAAAACCAACAACTGCAGAAATGAAAGCAGCAAAGAGTCTCCATGCTGTATACCTCTCTAGCCAGTCTAGCGTGGATCAATTTCTGTGTCGCAGAGCAGGGTCCTTTGCAGACACATTTGCAGAGAGGCAGACTGTTAATCTTGGAGGACTGCTAGGACACGATGTACCTAGCATGGTCACTTATGTCTCTGTATGATTTCTTTTCTGTAGTCTAGACTTTTATTATAATACTATCCATGCATGTCTTGACATAGAAACACCATTTCTATATGTAAAGATGTAAAAAAAAAATACCCCCCAAAACCTCACAAAGTTCTCATTATGATTGGCTTAGTATGGCCTCATTCATTTTATTCTCAAGCTTCAAGTACTCTCACTCAAAAGACATTTAGTATGCACTTGCTGTATGCTGCAGGTAGCTCTAGGCACTGACTCCCAATTCTGACCACCAGTGCCCTTTGGCAGGCAGTCTTTTTGGCACCGTTTGAATTTTATTCATATATTAATTAGTCTGCATGTTTTCTTAGCCACGGGTTTATTTTCCCACTACACTGACAAGCCCAAATGGATGTTGACTGGCACTTAATTAAACTATGCAGTTCCCGAGATTATCAGTGATTCTTTTCCTTTGGGGTTTACAAATAGGATACAGGACAGTTAAGGAGATGGCTCTCTAGGCTGGGAAAGAAAAAAAGATGAAGAAGACAGACATTAGCAACAGTGGTTTTTTTGTTTTTGTTTTTGTTTTGTTTTGTTTTGTTTTTCAATCAAAGAAGAAGAATTTTCCAACCAAAATGAAATGAGAACTTTCATCTCTCGATAGGTAGACCCAAGGAAAATGAAGCCACAGCCATCAGGATTTTACATTAAACACTTAGTTTCTGTTTCATGTTTTCTTTATCAAGATTCTAATACTCTATTCAGCACATTGAGCTCCAGTAAGAAGTCCTCAGAACTGATTACTTGGGGCTGGCTTCCCTTCCAGAACCAGAGATGTTTAAACAATATTTAAATACAACAACAACAACAAAAAAGCAAAAAGCAAAAAGCAAAAAAAAAAAAAAAAAAAAAAAAAAAAAAAAAAAAAAAAAAAAA
>JANHMN010000002.1:54431832-54465922 GCA_030674055.1 Rhabdomys pumilio
TCTATCTATCTATCTATCTATCTATCTATCTATCTATCTATCTATCTATCTATCATCTATCTCTGTGTCTCTCCCTCCACCCATGCTAGAACCTGCCCAGTAGGCCACAGTGTCTCTGCCTCTCCAACTCTGAGATTTATTTTTATGTGTTATGTGCCAACACACTTAGCTATGAGGGTTTTTTTCTTTTTGCTGTTTTTTTTTTTTTATAAATATAAAATGGGTTTCAGTGTTTTACCAACATTTATGTTTGTGAACCATGTGAGTGCTGGGAACTGAACTCAAGTCCTCAGGAGAAGCAGCCAGTGCTCTTCACTGCTGAGCCCTCTTCTTCCCCACTTTTTAACCTAAGTTCTTGGGCTTGAACTCTGGCCCTTAGTCTGGCAGAGCAAACACATTACCTATTGAGCATCTCCCTGGCCCTTTTATGAGCATTTTGTTGACTTAAAAAAAACCTTTGCATATCAGGTTGACCTCTAACCTTCTTGCCTACCACAATGCAGCTCATTCTTACAGTGTCTTGAAAAGCCTGGGTCCTTTACAATGACTCACAACTCTCAGCCCTGTCACATGGTGAAGCCTTTCAGAACCTTCTCAATTCCTTCTCCTCTCTAGGGCTTTGTAGGGGTTTTGAGGGGAGTGATGTAGTGAATTTACTTTGTTTGTTTGTTTGTTTCACTATAGCTAATCTAGAAATCTTCTGGTGTGATTGGAACACAATGTTCTCGTCCACTCCGGTCCTGGAGTCTAACTCTGAGTTTGCATGCAGGTTTTCCTGTTTGCCCAATTAGATTTACCCAAAGCTTGCTTGTCTTAGCTTCTTTTTACTCCAGAAAATATTGTTAATTTATTTGTTATCTTTCAAATTTACAAATAAATCAGTTCTAAATTTTTCCCCTGGATATAAAGAACATGTGGTGTTCCTAGCTTCTGTCTACTTCTCTGGATTTGCTACTACTTATCTTTTACCCAGATCATCTGATGCTCAGTTCTGACTTTCGGTCTCCTTTTGATTTCCTGTTGTGTGTTTCAGTCAGTTTGGTGACTGTCTCTTACTTTCTTAGTTTCAAAGAACTAATGTTCTTTCTATCTTGTTTTTTTTTCTTTTCTACTTCTAATTTTATTGGATTATTCTCACAGATGTAGCCTAAAATACCTCCTCAAATTTGTGATGTTCACTTTGTGCCAACTGCTACTCTAAAGGACCATGACCATAAAGAGGAACAGACATATTTTCCTGTATTGTTTGAGTTTTGTGTTAAAAAATCTCTTTTTTTTAATATCCCAAGTTACCAGCTTCTGAAGGAAGCATACCAGCTTTTCAAGATGGCTGTTTTAAAATGAAAGCATCTTCGAATGTCTAATAATTAATATAACACGTTTAGGTGCCATGTGTCTCCAGGACATGCAAGTTTATGGCCAGTGCATCTCCACCACAAACGCTCTTTTATTATTACACAGTGTTCCTCTTTATTCCGTTTGGTGCCTGTAACCTTAAGTTCTAGCCCATGTGACATTAATATTGTTATTTCTGCTTTCCTTTTGTTTGGGATCTCCTGACATCTCTTTGTCCGTCTCTCTGTTTGCAATGTTTTTTTTTTTTCTTCCCAGTTTTAAGAGTGTTCTTTGTAAACAAGGTATATCTGGTCTTTGTTTTTATTTTTTATTTTTAACTCAAAATGACAATCTCAGTTACTTAATGGGGTAATCCATCCTGCCCGCATTTAATGTAAGACATGACCCTCATTTCTCTGTTTGCCATTTGTTTGCTTTGTGTAACCCCTGTATTTATTTCCACTTCTTAGGCTATTTTCTTCACAATCTGTTCTGTTCTATTCTTATTTGTTTGAGAGTCCTACTGCGTCGCTTGCTCCCTTTGGCTTATGGTCATCTTCCAATTTCTGACTGCTACCAATTTTAAACGTTTTTTTTTTCATGGATGTGGGGGCTTGAAAGCCCCACTTACCTCCATGAACTTGCTCTGTGACTGACCTAGAGCCCCTTCCCTAATTAGAATATTTTATCTTCTCCATCTTCAAGGTCCCCAACTCCCCCATTCTACGATGGTTTAAGAAGTTCACATTTCAGATCCATATTCAAGGTTCTTTCTCTGCTTCTCTTGTTCCACCCCGCTCCCCAGGAATTAGCATTAGCCATTCCAGTATGGTGGTAGAGGGTATTGTTGGAGGAACGTTTTTTTTTTTTTTTCAAGAACATTAAGGTTCTGGGGAATACATTCAGTAAAGTTATGTCCAACAGCATCAAAGTGACAAAATCATCAGAGGCCAGGATTCCTTCATCTGGAGATGCCAGAAGAAAGCAAAGCAAGTCAGAAGCAACTTTGGCCTTAAAGATGTTGACAGCTAGACAAACCTGCACTGGGTGGAAAGACATAGTGTTAAACACGAGAAAGCAGCATGGCTTCCCCAGTGGAAAGACCAAGGAAGACGTTTCTGCCATAGAGCCAAATTCTCAAAAATCAACCCCTTGGAGGAGTGAAGCAGTTATCCCTGGGGACCACAAGATCTGTTTTGTTTTGTCTTTTTGGTGCTGTTATTAGTTTTGACTGTTGGGTGCTGAGCAGAGCAGGAGGTGGACATCCCCAGACAGCGACAAGCACACATTATCCCCTCTTTTATTAGGTAAGCCACAGGCACTGGATGGTCAACAATACTTGATCTGATGGATCTACTGAAAGCCACAGAACTGGGAACCCTCCAGAAGCATCTCAGAGGCAAAGCACAATCTCTCTGCATCTCAGCAGTTCAGAAGCTTTACAAAGAATTTTCTAGGGAAAAGGTTTGTTGATTGTAATGTTGACTGAGCACAAGAAGAAACTCCTCACTATGAGTCAAAAGCAGCAAGAACAACTGACAGCATAGTGTTAAGATATTAGAACTATGTAACACTGAGTAATGCAATAATGTTTTCCTACAGTGTCTAAGGAAAAAAAGGAGAGATAAGATTATGTATAAATATCTTCTAAGAATGAAAACAAACAAACAACGAAGAAACTGACAAAGTTTTTTTTAAAAGCCTACCATGTAGTACTGCTGAAATAAAAACTAAGTTACTGAAGTAGGAAATGAAAGTGGGTGCAGTTTGTAAGTCACATTATACGTCGGGTGTCAAAAAACGCAAATTGAAGGTAAAACTAGTCAAAATATAAAAGTAAGAAGAAAGGGAATAAGAAGGAAGGGTAGAAAGAAAGAAAGAAAGGACAGAGGAAGAGAAAGAAGGGTGGGGGAGAGGAAAGAGGGAAGAACAAAATGAGAAATTTCTACTTTCCCTTGAAAAATTATTGGGTAAGTAAATTTGGGTGGATCAAGACACAGGGACTCAATAGAACACCTAAGCCAGTGGCTGCCACATAGCAAAACATGCTTATTCATATGACTGCAGCATGCTTGGTGTGTGGAGAGCTCCCCACAAAGCCATCATTCTGGCTGCCTCTCTCTTGGGACTGCAGTTCCTACTACAGTATCCAGCTTCTGCAAAGGAGAAAACAGTGTGGACAGTATTCTGGTTTTGCTTCTTGGGGAAAAAAATGACACTTGTCATTCTGCCTTAGCCAGAAATGCTACAAGAGAAGCTGGGAAGTGTATGTAGTTCCCACATGGCCTCCATGATTGAACATAGTTTGTGTAGCAGTAGGGTATGGGGATGTGGTGTGGCTAACAGCAAGTTGTTTTTGTTTCAGCATACAGGAGAGACATGATAAATGTGGTTGCTTTTGAAATGAGCATTTAAATTAGTGTGCACCATTCTCTCCACACAACAAGTCAACAAAGTGAAGAAAATACCCATGGGGGGAAAAACAGCGCTCAGATTAAAAAATAGAAGATTGCTAGCACCTGAGAAACCAGAAACCATTTTGTCTTTCTAACAACTATTCCAAGAAATTCTGCTCAAAAGATAACTACTAATCTCCCATAGTATGTTTCTGTTGCTGTGATAAACACCACTACTGAGGGTAATATACAGAAGGAAAAGTTTAGTTTGGCTTGGGGTTCCAGAGGGATATGAGTCCATCATGGTAGCAAGTGGCCAGCATGGTGGCAGGAGCAGGAAGCAAGATGGCCACATTTTGTCACACTTGAAGCTGAGAAAGTAAACTAGAAGTGGAGGGAACAACCCTTACCTGGTGTGCTTCCTCAGGCAAGGCTATACAACCTTAAGGTTCTATAACCTCCCCAAACAGGGCCACCAACCAGGGACTTAGTGCTCAAGGTAGTGAATCTATTGTGGAGAGGTTCTCATTTAAACTACATTGTCCCACTCAAAATATCACAGATTGTGGGAAAAGAGGAACCTATAATTGCTGATGGCAGTGCAACTGGTATGACCCCTGTGGAAGCCAGTGTGGGAATTTCTGCAGGGAGTTAAATGTAAAACATATGACCCAGTCTTCCCAGGCTGCAAACCAAAAAGAATTGAACCCAGCACCACATGGAGATATCTAAACACCCACATTTATTGTCATGTTGTTTACAGTAATCAAGACATGACACCAGCCTAGTTGTCCATAATCAGATCAACAGGTATAGAAAATGCTGAATGGAATTTTGCTTGACCATAAAGAAGAATGATATTATGTCATTTGTGGGAAAATGAATGCAACCAGAAATTGTCACATTAAGTGAGATGAAACAAGTATTGTTTGTTTCTTTGTATTAGTGTATCTGTGCTCAATGAAATTAAGAGCAGATTATTAAGTGGGAAGACAAGGGAGAATGACAAAATATCATGTTTTGTTTCACATGTGGGGTTTCTATTTCACACAAGAAAGAAAGAGAGAGAGAGAGAGAGAGAGAGAGAGAGAGAGAGAGAGAATTGGGGAGATGGTGTAGGAGGGGCAGAGGCTGGGACAGTAAGAACCAGAGCAAGATGCAATGCTATATTTGTATAAAATGTCATGATGAAACCCATTATTTTCTATGCTAACTAAAAAAAGAATAATAAAGAAAAACAAAGTCCAAAAGGTTTATTTAAGAATGAGTGACAAGATTAATATGACAAAGAATAAAATCAGTGATTATCTGGGCAGACTGTGCACATCTGAGTTTTATCTTATAAATTTTTAGTAAGCCATAAAGCAGACGAAGGCGATGTGACAGTTGTTCTTAACAAACTTCCCCACGCTTTCCCTTCTTCACAATTTGTTGTTTGTCCTCCACGCTTATCTTTTAAAACAAAAAGAATATATCGTGCCTCTCCATGATCAGCTAGCACTGTGTTCTGTGAATGTCTCTTCGGCACATACCTCATTTTAATTATCAAGTGTGATGTGACAATATCACCGCAGGTTTAGTGGCCTAAAACATTTGTTCCTTGCCTCTCAATAGGAAGTCAAGATTGCCTCCAAGTCTTTGCAGGTTATGTAAGGATAAATCCAGTTTCTTCTCATATGAGATTTTAAACAATTCCCCTGCCTTCTTAAAGATGGAGGAGGGAGAGAGGGACACACAGAGAGATAGATGGTGATGATAGATAAGTAGACAGATAGATAAATGGATGGATGGATGGATGGATGGGTGAATAGATGATACATAGATAGATAGATACATACATAGATAGATAAATTATTTATAGATAGTTGATAGAAAGATGATAGATGATAAATAATAGATGATAAATAGGTAGTTGATAGAGATAGATGGTAGATAGATAGATAGATAGATAATAGATAGATAGATGATAGATAGATGATAGATAGATGATAGAGATAGAGGTGTATTTGTGTGTTAGTGAGTGTGTGTGTGTGTGTGTGTGTGTGTGTGTGTGTGTGAGAGAGAGAGAGAGAGAGAGAGAGAGAGAGAGAGAGAGAGAAGACCAGACATCATGGCTCACCCTGTACATGTAAGGCTGATGAAGAAGGATTGTCACAAGTTCCAGATTATTCCAGGGTTACCAATAAAAGTTTGATGGAATAGCAGGTGGGGGCACTTACTGCCAAGGCTGACACCTGAGTTCAGACTCTGGCACCCATATGTTGAAAGGAGAGTAATGACTTCTCAAAGTTGTCCTTTGAACTCTGCATGCACCATGTAGGAACACAAATATGCACAAATAAGTACATGTAGTAATTCTTTTCGAGGGAAAAGACGACGGGGACCATGCTAACATAGTAATGTGTATGCAATAGCACGGCCCCTGCCACCTTTGCTGTATTCTTTTCACTGAAGGCAAACTACAGGTTATGCTATGTTTTGGTCAGCTGGGGAATATACATGCAATTGTGGGTCCATGTATAAGCACATTGAAAAAGTTGTCACCATAGACTATGATATTGTAGCCACTATAGTGTCATAGGGGCAATGTTAGTGTAAATAGCCCTATTGTATTAGAAATCTTATAAAAGAACAGGACATGCAATTATGTGCAGTATATAGTATTATTTGATACTGAAAGTAAGTGGCCATGTTGCCACATTATTGTATTTAACTATATTATGTTTTAATGATATTTTAGAGTCAAGATCAAACTATAACAAGGTCTATGATTTGTTTAGGGTTCAATTTAAGGAATGAACCAACCCAGTTTTCTCGAAGCATGCAGCATGTTACACTGATAGAAGTTCATAATCTGGTTCTGTGTCTCTTGATCCTGCCAAGTGGTCTCATAAGGGGATGGATCTCTACCATGTAGTGCTCTGAGTTCCCCATGAAGAGATCTATGTTCCCATGAAAAGATGTATGATCTCAGAATGTATCTCTGCCTTAGTTTCTTTTCAATGCTGTGTCCAGTTTACTCAGCCTCGCTGGTAGAATAGCCTTTTCTTTCCCCACTTCTCTTCAAGGCTATTTCTGCCACACAGCAAGTGTTTCTGAAACATGGTTCTCTATGTGCCCTCCCATTGACCACTGTCCCATAACAGTAGTGACTGTCTTCCACCTTCATTCTTCCTGATTGCATTGATCATATGTGGCCTTTTATCTATTCTTAAGAACTCTAGAATATGATTACTAATTTTCACAAAACCTTGCTGGAGTTTTATTGAGATGACAGTAAATCTATATATGTCTTTAATAAGAACTGAATCTTTATACTTGTGGAGTCTTCTAATTTGTTAATGTGATATGCCCCTTTTTATATAAAAAAAGTTACTTTGATTTCAATGTTTTATAGTTTTTCAAAGGTTTTAACATGTTTAACAATCAAATCAGTATTTGATTATTGGGATTATCTTATGCTATTGTAAACACTTATTTAAAGCTTATTTTCTAATTGTTTGGTACCAGTGTAAGAAAATACAATCAATTTCTATATATTAGCCTCATGTCTATCAACCTTGAAGCATTTTCATTTTTTAATTTTTGTTACTACCTGTAAAAATATTCTGTAGATTCTTCTAGCTTTTCAAGTACAACGTTGTGAGCAACTTCTGTTTCCTAATACTTGTGCCTCTTTCCCTTTTATTTTATTATTGAAATGGCTGGTCAGTAGGGCATTAGCAATGTGCTTGTCTTATTTGTAAGCTGAATGTTGGTTTTCAGTGTCTTACCATGGAGCGTGACACTTGCTGTAGGGTTTGATGGACAGCCTTTGTTAAATTAAGAAAGCTCCTCTATATCAGGTCTGCCAAGTGTTCTTCTTTTTAAACCATGAAGGAATGTTGAATTTTATATATATATAAAAATTCTGCATCAGTTGAGATAATTGTGTAATTTTTATTATGCTAATGATGTTATTTATATAGATTATTTTCTAATGTTAAGCCAACTTCATATTTCTGAAATGTCTACTTGGTTGGGTATTATTCATTTTTTTATCTCTGTTTACTTATGTTTTCCCTCATGTTTTATCTAAGTTACCGTATCTGTTTATGGGAGTTTTAGGAGGAGAAGCCACAGCTTGAGGAGTTCCCATAAACATTGGCTGAGCCATTGTCTCACTGAGACAATTACAAAACAGTAATATAAAAGCAGGGAATGAAGATTGAGCCACTGAGACAATTAAAGAGACAGTAATGAAAAAGCAGAGAATGGAGATTGAGCTAATGTGACACACTGGAAAGAGGAACCCCAAAAGGGGTCCATTATTTCCAAGTCTGTCTGTCTGTCTTTGATATGGGAAGAAACTGATATGGGCTATATGTCTAAGCAGAGGAAGAGTTGGGGTCCTTCATCATTGTGTGTCTAGCTGACCATTGTCTCCATCCTGGCTCTGTAGGGTGCTTCACAGATGTTGTCATTGCTGTCTGGGAACAGTCTGGCTCTCATGAGGTGACCACTTAGGCTTCGGGGACTAGGTGCTTGCCTTCATCCAATCAGAGGTCTGTCCTAGTAGGCTTGTCATCGTTTCAGGGTAGTTTCAGTCACTTGACTCAGAGATCTTTATTGAGCAGCACTGTACCTCCTGGAACCCACCGTAACTTCAGGGGAATGGTGCAGGAGGAGGAAAAGCTAAAGGGGAAGAAAAAGGTCATAGTGAGGCCAGTGACTGGTGCTACTTCCATGTCTGTGTTCATGAAAGGTCCCACTCTGGAGTCTTTATAGCATCATTTTTATTTACAGTACTATGGTGGGCTTACAGATTAAGTAAGTCTCCATTTTCTGGAGGGACTTGGGAAGTTGGTTCAGTTTCATTTCCTTATATTTGAAAACATTAAGTACTGACCTGACCTGGGCCTGGAGGTTCCTTTGCTCCAGATGAGAGACTTGCTGTGTGTAGAAGACCTGTAATACTTTGGATTAGTAGTTCTCAACCTATGGGTCCCAATCCCCTTGGGGTCTGAAGGACCCTTTCACAGGGGTTGCCTAAGACCACCTGCATATCAGATATCGACATTACAATCATAACAGCAGCAAAATTGCAGCTATGAAGTAGCAGTGAAGATATTTTTATCGTTGGGTGGTCACCCCTACATGAGGAACTGTATTAAAGGGGAACAGCATTAGGAAGGCTGAGAACCACTGCTCTAGATGCTGAGTACATCCTAAGGCTGGTTAGTAATGGGTTTTCTCTAGGAATCCTCCCTTTTGTCTTGAGTTTGATATGTAATGGCTTACAGGTCATAAATACCTTTTCTGGGTGTCCTTTCATGCCTTCCTCATCCTGTGTCTTCATCTTAACTGATCCCAGTCCTCACCTTCTTTGAGGTTATTTTGTTACTCTATCTCTAGCATTTTGAGGTAGATAGATAGCTAGATTTTCACCTTTCTTTTTTTCTAACATGTGGGTTTAAAGCCAGAGGTGACACGGTTTGGGTAGGTTTAACATGTTTGACACTCCCCTTAGCTGCTTGCATCTCTCTGGGTTTTGTTCTTAATTAAGTTTGATTGGTCCTTCTTGGCCATGATCAAATCGTACAAGGAATGATGATTTTATCATTCCAGATAACAGTCAAAGAATTTTATCATTTCCAGATAACAGTCAAGGGAGGGACTTAATATTTTTCCATTTGAAGCAGCCAGATTTTGTGTATTTTTAAAAGATTTTTATTAGCTTGTGATCATTCTACATAATAATGGATTTTATTTTGACATCCTATACTCTATAGTACAGGGATGTTTCAATCAATGATGGATGGCATGTACCCTGGTGGTCTCCTGAAGATTACATCCCCTAGTGATATTGCAGCCATCTTACCTTGTGGAAGCACTCTACGGTGTCTATCTACATAACGATTAAATCGCTTGATGACACCACCCTCAGAATTCGTCCCTGTTGCAAGGACACAGGTGTGTGGTCTCCTCTGTAGGCTAACAAACATGCTATGCTCTAGAGCATCCTCCTTACACAAACACGTTGTTTGTGACTTGGATTGCTTTTCTATGGAACAACAATGGCAACAGGGAGAGATTTAAGGCGGACTGTGGTGGTACACACTTGTCATCCCAGCACAGAAAAGTTGGGCAGAATATTCTCAAGTTTAACGCTAGGGGAGTTGTATAATGATATCATGAGTAAAAACAAACACAAACCAAACTTCAAAACCCATCAACCAAACTAGAGACTCAACTAAACACCTCCCCACCAAGGAGAGGCAGGCAAACAGCAGCATTTTATTACCCCCCAAAGCTTTTATGCTAAGTGACGAGATGATGCATACAGCGTCCTGTGGTTGGTGGTGGTGTCATGAACAAGAGACAGAAAGTACCCTGGTCACAGTTCACCAGCTTGCTTTCTCAACTCTCGTTGTTGTTAGATATGAGAAGAAAACAATCTTATCTGAGATATTTTAAGGCAGTATTAGCACACAGGAGTTTCCTGAGAGACTTATCTGTAGTTTTGTCTTTGCCACTTCATGTCTCAGCTGTGTAAACTGAGGCACATTTTCTAATTTTTAAAATCCTTATTTATTTCATAAATGTGTACAAAGTATTTTGATAATTTTCCTAACCATGACCTCTTTCCATCCTCCTCCTAGTCTTACTGGACCACTTCCCAGCATACCCTCCTCCTACTCTCATGTCTTCTTCTGTGTATGACTGACTGAATTTAGAGTTGCTTACATGAGCATGTTTTCTCCCTCCTCCTCCTCTTCTTCCTCCTCCTCTTCCTTCTCCTCTTCTTCCTCCTCTTCCTCTTCCTCCTCATCTTTCTTTTCTTCTAATGAAGCATGGGAAAATTTTCAGAAACTACACCAACTAAATAAAATGACCCTCCCCTAGCAACCATTAACTACCAATTGCTCCTTTGCTAGTGACTGGGCCTCATGTGCTCATCCATGGTAGAATCTTATCTGAGTCTTGTGCAGGAAACCTTGCTCTAAGTTTATGGGTGTGATGGCTATGTCATTCCCAGAGACAGCATTTCATAGCACTCTCTTCCCCGCTTTTTCCACGTTTTACACTCTTTCTGCCCTACAGTTCTGCAGTCTTTCCTGAACCTTGAGAGAGGGGGTGTGATAAAGATGTTTTACTTGTTTTACAGTCAATTGTCATTTGTACTTAACATTTTAATGAGTCTCTCTATATATAAAGTGTGGTCTACAACAAGAGAAGTTTCTCTGACCAAGGCTGAGAACAGCATTAATCTATGGCTATAAACATAAATATTTGGAAGATAGTTTTATATCATGAACAGCTAGTGTACCAACAGGGATAGGTTCCCTCTTAAGACCTATGACCTCCCTAGCCTTGAGCTTTTGACCAGGTTTACCTTAGCAAGTAAGAATGCTTCCTGTGAAGCATTCAATCAGAATCAGAAAGGGGTTTTGTTTTTTCTATAACAACCATGCCTCTACTTGACCAGTAAATACATTGTTCTCAGCATGTTGGTACTGTGGCTCCCAGGGTTCACAGCTCAGCAACACTTTGATGACTTTTCTTCTCCAGCATCAGACTAACACATTCCAGGACTATGAAAACTAGTCAGTGGGGAGGAGGCTTTTAGCTCAATTCAAACTTGATTTCTCTGCCCTGCAATCAGAATTGATGTCTTTAGCAATAGGTTTTTTTTTTAATGTTATTTTTATTCATGTGTATGTGTATGCATCTGTATGAATGCATGCCACGTGTGTCCTGTTGCCTAGAGCAGTCAGAAGAAGCCACTAGATCTCCTGCAATCAGAGTTTCAGGCGGTTGTGAGCTGCCTAACATGGATGGTGAGACCTGAACTCAGTTTCTCTGCAAGCATAGCATCTGTTCTTAATCATTTTCTATCTCTCCAGCCCAGCAGTAAGCTTTTACTCTTTCATTTTTGTGGTCAACAGGGGCAATGGCAATAGTCTACGAGGTTTGGTGGGGGAGGGAACTTTAGAGCCTCCCTGACCAACAATTCATATGGAGGTCTCTCATGCCTGGCAAATAGAATTTTTATTTATTAACCTGTCATATTGTCCAGTCATACGGAGTACCTCTGTTCAAGTTTAGTTTTTTTTAATTAGCTTACAAAACAATAGTTTTCCATATGGCTTTATTAGACATCTTTTGTTGTGGTTAGTTCCCCAAACCCCTCCTCCATGCCCATGCCCTCACCTTCATGTTAGTCCTTCTGTTCCCAGCATCCTCCCTGTACTGTCATCATGTGTCTAGTACCCACCATCCTGTAAGATTTCCCTCCACCCTGCAGCCCCTTTAGAGCTTCACAGCCAACTGAGGCAAGTTATTAAAAGCCTTTATTGTCTAATGTTCCATACTTTCTTTGTAAAATACTTTGTTTTAAATCACATTTGGGGGAAAATAAATTTAAAAAAAAAAAAAACCCAAACACCTCAGTACTATGTTTACCAATATGATTAGCAGACTTGCATCAGATTTAACAGTTATTTTTTGTACATATTTCCCTGACAATTGTTTATGTATCCTCTTTACCCAAACTTCTTTTTATAACCTATTAAAATACAGACAGAGTGGCATTCTTCCTGGTGTTTCAAGAAAATTCACTGGGAAGATGCATTTTCTATTCTTGATGTTTGGAGCTGATTAAATATATATCTCAGAGGCTGGAGTGATGGCTCAGATGAGAGATGGCTGACCTTACAGAGGACTTGGGTTCATTTCCCAGCACCCACATGGCACTGGCTCCAGATCCAATGCCCTCTTCTGGTTGCTGCTGGTATTACACATGTGTGGTATACATAAACTCACACAATGTACATACACACATGCAAAAATAAACAAATTAAAAACCAAAATTAAAAATACTAAAAATAAAATGATTAAAAATTTATGGTGGTGACAAGATTTATGTTTCCAAACCATGCCAATATTTTTAAAAATAAATATAAAACCCCTGACAAATAAATAAAAACATCACACACCCAAACTAAGCAGATTCAAAGTCTACAACTTAATGAATTTATACACAATTAGAATTTACATTCAAAATGGAAACTGTGAAGCTTCACATTAAATTTTGCACTTTCAATGTTGAATATATTTGTACACTTACCCACTGCCAAAGCCAAAACTCCTCGACAGAGTTAGAGCTACATAAACAATTAGCTTTACATCTTTTTTAAAAAAATAAATTGTATCCATCATCATTCAGTCTTTCCTCAACCTCTGGTATTTAGCCTTTCTTGTTCTCTTTTCTATAAGTCAACACTGTACCCTTATGTGCATTTGTTTACAGAAGTACATGTATTGTTATCTAGAGTCTGCATATAGGTAAGAACATGCAATTTATCCTTTAATAAGATGGTGTGACCCCACTTAATAAGATACCTTCTGAGGCCATACTCTTACAAATATAACTTAGTAGTGATAAATCTGCCTATAAACATGTTATTTTCCTTCAGGATTGGTGAATTAGAGAACAAAAATAAAAAAATACTTTAAACATATGCCACCAAATTTATGCAGTTATGGTCATGTATGTTTTTATCAAAGGTTTTCTTCTCCATAAATAAAGATTCTAAAGTAAATTTCAGATTCCTGAGAATGAAACAATCTGAGTAATGAAAAATTTCAAAATAGCACAGTAGATTGTAAGTAAAAAATCATAGACATTGAGAAAATTCAAACCACTTTAAACTTCCATGGAAAAGATAATACATCTTTTGTTTTATTACTGTTTGCTATTTTATAAATGTCATGAGAGGCACCAGCTTTTGATGAGACTTGGGGGTGTGTCCTGTTTTCCTAAACACCTCTTTGGTATTTTGACTTTATTTATGAAGGTTGACAAAACCTTGTAAATTTGGGTATCACATTAAGATACTGATATAGTATCAACTGTCTAATAAACAGTTTGAGTTACAACATACAAAAATGTGGTGGTTTGATGAGAATGGCTCTCATGGGCTCATATATGCAAATGCTTGGACCTTGGAACTGTTTGGGAAGAATTAGGAGGTGTGGTCTTGTTGGAGGAGTATGTCACTAGGGGAGAGCTTTGTGGTTTTGGTTTTAAAAACCAATGTCTTTCCCATTTTTAGTTAGTGATCTCTCTCTCTCTCTCTCTCTCTCTCTCTCTCTCTCTCTCTCTCTCTTCTCTCTCTATGTGTGTGTCTGTCTGTTTGTCTCTCAGCCTCTGTCTCTGTCTCTCTCAGTGTGTGTCTCTGTTTCTCTGCCTCTGCTTCTGTTTCTCTCTGTCTGTCTCTCTCAGTGTATGTCTCTGTTTCTCTGCCTCTGTTTCTGTTTCTCTCTGTCTCTCTATCTCTCTGTCTCTCTGTCTGTCTGTCTTTGCTTTGTGGTTGTTATATAAAGGTATAAGCCCTTAGCTACTGCCTCCGCACCATGCTGGCCTAACTGCTGCCATGCTCCCTGCCATAACTAATCCTCTGAAATTGTAAGCTCACAATAGAGTCTGTTTAATAGTTGCCTTGGTGATGATGTCTCTTCATAGCAATAGAGAAGTAACGTAAGACAAAAAATAAATGCAGTGTTTTGGAATATTAAGATTACTAGGGAGAAGAGAATGTGTCGTAGTTAGTAGAAGAGGAACACTGAGGAGCTATGCCACGTCCTGTGGTACCATGTCTGTCAGGTTGTGCTCTCACCCTCCCATGCATGTGGCAGATAAAATTCCCACCATATTTGTGTGCACAGCACATGAGTATGTGCAGAGGTGCACACACATATGAACACATGCACACTTATTGAGCTGGAGATGATGAAAAGGTCTGATTTTGCAGATGCCAGAATATGGCTTGCTGTGACATGGAGTTGTGAGCAGCAGTGCTGAGTCCCTGCTGGATTCGTTCAGTCCACCAGAGTATTCAGTTAGGAGATCACTGTGAATAACTCAGCACTTCCACTAAGGGATGTAGACTGGAGAGACACACTTATCATCAGTCTTCGTCTTGCTCCCTAGCTGTCAAAGACTGCAGCTGTCAATCCAGGGGAACTCAGCGAGCATGGCTGTGAATAGTATGTTCACGTAATCCAACTTTTTCCTTTGTGACTGGTCCAGTCAAATCTCAAAACCAAAATGCAAACAAGGAATCTGGGAATATCCCAGTAGGACGCCAATGTTAGGAGAAGAAAAACAGATTTTTAAAAAATGTAATGTGGCCAGTTTGTGGTCTCCTTTTATTACCTAAAGATTTATCACATTCACTGTATAATTAAATCTCTACATCTGTGGGGCACAAATGTTTTATGTTTCCAACATTTATGGTTTGACATCGGAAACATCTGTGCAGGCCCAGTATACAACATCTGGAAGGCATTTCTGAGCTTTTATGACATGCAGAGTGATCTTTGTTTTGGAACAAGTGTGTGGTTTTCTCCAGTAGCTCTTCCTGCTGGCTATGTCCTTCTAATTGGCATCTCGCTGGAGGACTTGAAAGAAGCCTGGCTTCCTGACCTCCTCCTAGGCAGAAGGACATGCTCTGTAGGAATCTTCCCTGAGCTGAGAATCAGAGGGAGAAGATGCTGACAAGAGTTTAGCTGCTTTCCACCAGGATTTGTTGATTCCAGGAAGCAGGTTGAGTGAAAAAGAAGGGCCTGGAACTATCCAGAGCTTTCCTAGATGCTTTCTGCAGATTAAGTCATTGGCCCATTTAACGTGGAGGAAACAGGGTCTTAGAGAAGTTAGTTCCCTCCAAGTTACCCAGCTAATCAATCAATGAAAGGTTTGAAATGTTGAAATATAAACCGAATTATGAAATATAATATTGAAACATATTGCTTTGGTTCTAAAGTGAAGAAGGTTGGTTTAGCATTCAGTAAGTGTTTACTAGCACCTACTCACTGTTGGGATGTATTCTAGGTACTGCGCTGGACACAAAACCAAAATCTCTGTCCTTGTGAGCACGTCAATGTCAATGTAATGGCTTGTGTAATACAAGAATGCGACAAACACATGCAATAGAATTAATTGCACATTCCTCTTGTACAACGGAATAATAACAAATACATATTGTATGATAAGCGGGCCATTGGCAAAAGAGCTAGTGTGAGCTCAGGAATGCCCAGGAGGGTTTTATTTTAATTTGGGATTCCTTAAACTGAGCCTGAAAGCAGGACTTGGAATGGCATGGCGGCTTTATTTAGCAAGTGATCCCAAAGATGCAGACTCCAGGGTTGGAAAAGGGGACCCAAGGGGAGAAAAGGGCCGTTGAAGAGCTGCTTAGGACTGTTCAGTTCAGTGGTAAAGCACTTGGCAATCATTTCAGTTGTCTTTCTCCTCGCCATGACGAAATGATGTACAAAAGGCAAGTTTAAGGAGGGAAGGGTTTACATTTTGAGTCCACAGCTCAAGGTGAGATGCAGCATTTGGGCACGGAAGACAGTGGTGGGAACATGAGTGAGAGGAACCTTAGTGCTGAGCTCTTGTTTCCCTTCATACTCATTCCCCCGTCCCCGCTCTCATAACACCAGCAACTATTTTAAAGGTGGATCTTCCCTCTTCAGGTAAACGTCCTCAACGTCAGAGCTGTGTGACCAAGGTAATCCTAAATCGAGTCACGTAAACAGAAAGATCAACCATTGCTCTGAGTGAGCACAAGGCCCAGAGACCCAAACCCCACACCCGCACAGTAAAGAAGCAGACAGACAGAATTATCCTCTGAAACAATGGGGTTCTTAGGACTTTACCTCTGAGGACATGTTCCTCCTGAGGAATCTCCACTCTTCTCAACATTCTGGTGCTAATGGTAGGTCTTCCGTGGCTTCAAAGCAGAAAATGAGAGAGGCATCAAAGGGGCGTGCATGGCAGGAGACTAAATGTCACTAAAGCAAGCTCTTCTGCAGCAGACAACAGGCACGTAGTGATACTAACAGCTAGCAGATATGCTTTAGAATGTGCCCAGACAACCTCCGTGTGCTCACCCTACTTTCATCTCCTGTTTCCCACAGAAGCCACCTACAACTTTAACTCAGAAGAAATTCTATGACCAGGAGCCAATCAAGAAGGAATAAATAGACATAATGATTTTACTAACACGTTGTTGCTAAATAGTTCTGTCAATCTTTTATATGTATAGAGTAAAAAAATGTCAATGACAGTGTCCTTAGACCACATTAAAATGATCAATATGAATACACCGGTTTGAAATATATGAATACAAAGACAACTTTAGAAAGGAGTCACCCAATGCCTTTCATGTGGTTAACTAGTGTTGGAGTCATGGTGGCTTAACGATTATCTTATTTTTGTTCAGATTGGTTGTCTAATTTTTATATGCTGACCCTAAATTACTTTTGTAACATGACAAAGGAAAATGCTATTTTGATTTTAAGGGGAAAAAATCGTCCTATATTCTAAGAGAAACTGATGAAGAAAACTCCCAGCATGGGAGTGAAAGCCTCAATCACACGCACAGCAGATCCCCTTGGATTCCAAACCTCAGAGGAAACATTTTGTGTCTTTACCTGAATATATCTGTACTTCTAAAACTTGTGCCTCACGGTCTTCTGAAGGGTGTACATGCTGGTTGGTATGTTGTCTCAGAGATAATCTCATGCCAGTTTGGTTGCTGAGATGTCTAAGCTTATAAACAGTTTACCATATCTGGAAAGAGTCAGCAGAATATTTGAAATGAAGACATTAAAAAAAAAATCTGACCTCAATAATCACTACAAATACAGATATTTTCATTCTTTGATTTTTTTCTTTTTCTTTTGTTTCTTCCCCGCCCCCCTTTTAAAGACAGGGTTTCTCTGTGTAGTCCTTGCTTGTCCTGGAACTCACTCTGTAAACCATAGTGGCCTTGATCTCAGAGATCTGCCTAGCTCTGCCTCCTCAGTGCTCAGATTAAATGTGCGCGTCACCACCATCCAGCTGAAAATGTCTGATGGTTTGGCTAGATGTTTCCATTCTTATCATATTGGATGTCTGATCTCAAGATGCTTGCACTGTGCTGACCTTTTTGACAGCATCACTACCTCAGTGACTCCCAGGCTTCACCTGTCTACAGGAGTCCTTCGTGACTGCATGTATGTACCATTTTCATCATTACTTACACATTGCTTTTCCTTAAAAAGACTCTTTGTAGACATGGAAGAACCTCTTTAACCCAATTCTAAGTAATAATATCCAAGATAAAACTGACTTAAATTACAACTCATAATTCTGAGGTACACATTAAAATAAGTACATATCTATCAAAATAGAAAATGTTTGTCCACGTGTCTCTGAAAAGTCATCTCTCACATTTGTACCGGGCTTTGGGAACGTACTGCTCCAGACTGTCAGCATCCCAAGGGACAGGCATTTCTGGGTGCTTCTGCAGGCTTGCTAAGCTGGACAGAGAGGGGAAGGCTCTTGAAAACATTTGGCCTGGCCTGTTCTCAACACAGGCAAACCCTGACCTCTGCCAAAGATTTATTTGTAAGTCAGTCTTGTGGAGCAAGAACACATTATATGTTAAATGGGTTTTTTATGAGCTGGTGGGAGAAGGTGATCACCACATACAAAGTAAACTTTTATGGGCCTTCTCCGAGGATGCTAGATGCCACCACGGACATGATTTGTGTATTTATTTTGGCCAAGAATGATCCATCCGTGCCTGACACCTGGTAGTTAGTGGTGAATATTTCTTGAATTTAATTGAGTAAAATCCATTTAAAATGTTTTCTTTAATTATCTTGGAAATTTCAGAAAGAGGATGGTTCTTATTTGAAACTGAAAAGGAATTCAGAAGCCACATTGAGACATAGGCCAGGAAGTGAGAAAAAATAGCAAGAAAGCTGTTGAGAGAATATTAGGTCTCTGTTGGAGAGATCATATCCTGCGCCCCCAATAGCTTATAATATTTAACTTGGACATACACACTGTAGCATGCAGTCAGAGGGTCTACGAACTGTTTGTAGCATGAGTCACTAGGCTTACGGTTGTTTTATGGATTCACATCCTTGCTGTAGAATTTATCATCAAAACTGACTTAAAATTTCATCTGGGAAATTTTTCATTTGGGAGGTGCATTTGTTCATTTTCTGAGCTGTTTTTAATTGTTTTTCTTTCTTATTGAAACCAAGCCATATAATGAAAAAGTTTAGTTATGACTATGTTCAAAGAGTTTTCATTGTGGTACAATGAGCCATACCCAACACACTTTGCTGTTTATTCTGGGAAAGTACTGTACAAGAGTTCACATCAGTGTATCATATACAAATGGTCTTAGGAACATCCAAAGATGAGTCAGCTCAGTGAAAAATATTTACAAACAGTTTGTTTATGCATTGGGTATTTGTGCGTGGGGATAGAACATGGGGCTGGTGGGGGCTGGAGTCACGGCACAGCACTTGGAAGGTACCATGCAGATGTATAGATTCATGATTATTACTGTCTAGCTGTTCATATGGCCACTCCTCCAGTCTGTCGCTTATTAACTTTATGTTTTCTGTTTTTAGTGCTCACCTGTTTTAGGTTGGAATTCCAATGGCAATGGACTCCTGGTATGCATATTCTAGGGAACTCCATTCCACTGGATCTGTATTGTGCTGTGACCTGCTTTAGTCGCCAGGATGTGGAAGAAATGATGCAGATTTATTTGGTCCTCATCTGTGTCTACAGAATTCCTGGCATCTTTCACTTGGTGTCTGAGAAGGCCATTACCATCTAAGAAGTCCTGCTACCTTTAGATCATCATGTTGTGAGAAGCCCATACCAGCCATGCACAGTTCATATGGACAGAGGCCCCCAGCCGGCAGAGCTGGGTAGTCACAGCTGTCAGCCAGCACTGCACTCCAGCCACCAGAGTGGGGTCCTCTTAAAAGTGGATCCTATTGCCTCACTCAAGCCTCCTCTGGAGGGTGTCACATGGAACCTGATAAAACGTGTGCTGGATTGCTAGTGTGTCAAAACAAAGGGACATAAAATAGGAGACTCACATTTATTCTCTAATATAGAGGCTAGACATCTGAAATCAAGGTCTTATGTGTTAGTGCCAGGATCCCTTCGAGGGCTCTAGCAGGGAACTGGCCTTGTATCTTCCAATTCCTCATAGCCCCAGCTACTCCCTTGGCTTGAGGTAGCAAGCTCCAATCTTTGTCTCCATCTTTACATGGCTCTTTTCCCTCTAGCTGTGGCCCAAACTTCTTCCTGCAAGGATGCTGGTCATTGGACCAGGGCCCACCATAATGACTTCATCAGAACATTATTACATCTACAAAGACCGTATTTCCAAATAAAGTCACACTTACTAATCCTGAGAGTTAGGATTTCAACATTTCCCTTTGGGGGGTGGGTGGGAGGGTGGAGACACAATTCTATCCGTAACAAACTGTCCACATCGAGCTCTGCTGCAATTGAAGAATTGTGCAGTAATAAATAGCCTGATGTTTTTAGGCACGGAGTTTTGGATCACTGTCCTGTATAGCAGTAAGAAACAGGACACTAACTTACAGCCTGTTGATGCCTTCCTCTGCAGAAGCATCTCATTCCTAAATTGTGCATCCTTCAATCAGCTTCCCCTTCCATCCTATTTGTATAGATCATTGTGATTTCCAACCATGTCTATTTTTCCTAATCTGAAGCAAAATTGTATAGGGCTAATTTCTTCTATTCCCAATATGATTATTCACTTTTATATTCTCTGGTGATAGTGTCCTTCTCTCCCCACCTCTCTCTCAGCCTTTGCTATATGCCTGATCCTATAATACAGTGGTTCTTGTCCTATAGCCGAGACCCCTTTGGGTGGTTAAATTTGAAGGACCTTTTGAAAAGGGTCAGCTAAGATCATCAAGAGAAAAACAGATATTTACATTATGATTCGTAAGGGGCCATTACTGTACAATATTCAAATTCTAACAAAACCCAGCATCCTTGCACACTTGTCCATCCATATCATGGCAAAGACCTTTACTAGTTCTGAATACTGTTTCCTTCCCGCGTTTCTATATTCTCACATGATCTTTTCCTTCAAGATCTTTGACAATAAATGGCATCTTTTTATCCCTGCTCTTCAACCCTCTCAAGATCTCTTCCCTTACTTGGCATGTTGATATTATTACATGAACTCCAACACACACATGGGTGTACATGGAAGTAGGTCCTGGGGCCCTGGGGCCTTGGGGCCCCCACCCTTTATCTGACTCAGAATAACAGTTCTTTTGCTCTAAGACATTATGAGTTGATTCTAGAAAAGAGCGGTTAGATGCCTTGAGTGTATATTATAGAAGGGCCTATGTTACAAGAGTTCAGAGTGGGCAGCTCCCTCATGCAAATAAACCATTTATTACACCTTGCAGTGTTTGCTCAATGTATCAGAGAAAGAAAAAACTGGGATAGGAGTTTTCAAAAAAAAAATACATGTATTCATCCACAGCTTACAATATTCAAGCCCTAACAAAACCCAAATTCTTGCATGCTTGTACATCTGTATCATGACAAAGAGCCTTGCTACCCGTGAATATTGTGTCTGTCCCACATTTCTATCTTCTGACATGATCTCTTGTGTGTATATTATCATATACCCCTATATTTGAGGTCAGAGGCGTTCTGTTATCAGCTGACACTGAGACGAGGTGCTTGAGGTGTTTAATTTTTAGATAAAATCTCTAGCTCAGGCTGGCCTTGAATTCCTCATGTAGATAAGAATGACCTTGAACTTTATATAGTCTCCTGTCTCTATCTGCAGAACGCTGGGATTACAGGCATTTGGCTCCAGTCCAGACTTCTGCAGTGCTGGGAATCGAACCCAGGCCTCCTGGATGCCAAGGAAGCTCTTTACATACCTCACTGTATCCCTGGCCCCTGAGCTTGAGTTATTAGGAAAAACAATCACTCACTGATTTGTTCATTTCTCCAGCAGAAATGGACTGCTCTAGAACTTGAAAGGCTCACACTGCTACAAAAGTGGTTGATATCCTAAGTTTGTTTCATAGAAACCTGATTCAAGGCTTTTGGGGGCCTGGGATTTCCCAAGAAGCTCATGGGACAGTTGGCCATTCCTTATGCCCAGAAGTTTCTTGTGTGTTTTGAACTTGTAACAGCGATGTCAAGAACCATCAGTCAAAATTCTTAATTAGTTTTCAAACTTCCCTAAAAAGCTTTGAGACAATTAAGAAATATACCACATAATGTGTGCAGATGCCCAAGGGGGATCTTGCAAGGCTAAGAAGGGAAGATGATGTTGCAGCATTGGGCATTCCTGCCTCTGGGCTATTCTCAGATGGATTAGTCAATGCAGCATCCACCTTTATCTAACAGGGTCCCAAGCAGTGCTGGGAAAGAATGTCAAGATGGCCTGTAGTTAATTTAACACTCTGTAACTATTCCGGTAAAAGAAATTTGCCAGTAGTAAGAAGAAAGAAAATATCACTTGTCCCTGAGCCAACCCCTGCTCCTACCCAAAACAAGAACTGATGAAACTTCAGCTCAGGATTCCAGTTTAAGAGCAGGACATCTTATCGCCCAGCATGGGTACCAACTAACTGGTTTGCTGCTAGAAAGTACTCATGTTTGCTTCTGTTCTGTGTGTGTGTGTGTGTACATACACATGTATATTATGTACATATGTGACACATATACAATAGGGGATGGATGCAAATGGTACAGAAAATAACTGAACACAATAGTGTTTCAAGTGACAGTGGTGTAAGTGCATGGTAAGTCACTAGGAAATGAGTTTGCACTTTAGAGTCAAGAGATGTGTCAAATATAAGATGGCCTTTGAGCACAACATTAAAGACTTTCTATTTTTAATTGTGTGTATGTGTATATCTCTTTCATTATGTGGTCTCTGTTGTGTGTTTGTGTGTTCCTTAGTTAATTATAAGTCTGAGAGGAACAGAGACTAACCTCCCCCAGAGAAAGAGAATTCTGCTAGTAAATACCTTGAACTCTTGAACCACAGCATTTAATACTTCCTGGGTCTCTGGCTCCACAGCTCACCTCTATCCAATGTAGACACTTCAGCCTTTGACACTATAGGGAGCAATTGTGTTTTCAAAGAATTTTCTATAGGGTCATATGCTGTTGGCCTTCTCTTTAGATAACCGATACATCTAGGAGGATCACACAAGGGAACACATTGACTGGGTTAAGCCTTTAAATCCATCTCTGGGTTCTAGCCTGACCTTTGGTCACAGAAAGGTTAAGGATCAAAATGGAAAACTGTTTTGAGGAGACAACTTAATAATGCAGGCAAAGGTTAACCAAGTCAATGCTCAGCTAGTAGCAGGGAGGCAATGAGAAGCTGTAGCTTTTCAGTCTTTGCAGGTAGAGCCACCTGCATTTACTGTTGGAGACATCGACAATTTTGTTGCAATTTATTATGGAGATTTAGGGCTTTGTCAAATCAAATGTGAATTCAGTCATTTATTTGCTTTGGGGCCTGGGCAGAAAAAAATCATGGCAAGCTTTAACAGACACAGGCACAAAATGAAATGCTTGCTCCCTGGAGAATTCTGGCCCCAACCAAACAATTCAGACACTTTCAAACATGCTGCAATAAGCAAGAAACAAAACACACTTTGATAGAAAATTTATTTCCAAGCTATATGTATCTTAAGGGTAACTCAATCCAGCTGTTTCTTCTCCTTGGCTTCTCTTCTCTCCCTAGCTTTGATGAGGCACTGACAGAGGCAGAGCATGTCAAGTTCGGAGCTCCCCCAGCGGGACAAAATGTTTTGTTATTCACAAGGACTCTGACCTCAGGAGGGCCGGAGGTTTTCATATATAAATCATCACCCAGACATCCAAGGGCTGCTGTGTTTGGCACGGACCTGCTGCCCAATTACATCAAGGCCAAAGTCAGGCGTGTACAAGGAAAACTAAGGCTCAAGGTGAAAGATACAGCCCATGCTGCCCCTGAGCTGTCTGTCTTTCCGCCTGACACATACAGCTTTAGCAAATGCCTGCTACATGAACCTCAGACTCCTCTACCTGGTGGTCATTTCCTCCACAACCTGATCCATGTGGCTCAAGCCCTCAGTGTTTTATTCGGGCTTTGCAAATAGTGAAAGGTTGCATTTTCTTGAAATGTACTTGAAAGCTAGCTATGACTTCCCCTCTCATTGGTCCCTTAGAAAGAACTATGGTCTGAATGTTTACATTCCCCACAAATCCACCTGTTGAAATCTCCTCCATCTCAAGGTGATGACTTTAGGAGGTAGGGCCTGTGGGGTGTAATGAGGTCATAGGGATGGATCAGGAAAGGGATAGAATTGGTGTCCTTTCCAAAGAGAATCCTCGGGCTTTAAAAAAGATTACCAAAAGAATGCTCAAGCTCCTTACATGTGAGGTCAGAGAAGAAAGTTGTCTAAGGAAGGCAGTCCTCACCAGGTATCCATCTGTTGGCTCCTAGATCTAGCTTTTTCTAGCACCCAGAGCTAGGAGAGATGCATTCCCATGGTTATTCTATAAGGCACCCAACCTACAGTGTTTTCTATAGCCTCCCAGACTAGTGCAACTAACTACTGTGAAGGCCTATTTTATTCAATCGCTAGTACATTCATAAGCATCTTGTCATTTCATTTCCACTGTCCAAGCTCCAAATATTGGAATGTAAGAACAGGCCCACAACTACCTGGATTCCTCTCTTAACTCTAAATGTCAGCATAGAACCTTGTTCTGTTAATATCTATTCGTAAATTGCCATTTGCCAGACTCTGAGTATTTGAAGTTCAATAAAGACCTTTAACAGAGACGTGAAATTCAAAGGTATACAAATAACTATGCCATCGTGTTCCTAAAACCAGATCGCATCCCCTAATAAAAGACATCATTAGATCCCTAGATCTTCAAGCTGGCAGCATTGCCATCTCCACGCCTTAGACTCAGCACATCCAGTTCTGGAGGGTAGGTAAGCCTTTCAAGTAGTCCTTAGATTCCTGTCTTCTTCATTACTTCTGGTACTAACTTGAGATATTTTTCATGTGTGAATTACTAAAGTAGCAATTTCTTTCTTCCTGCCCAGAGGTGAAACCTATGCATATTCTGTGTGTGATTGTACACTTTCATACTTTAAGTATACAGCCTTTTTACTTCCCATATGTACAAACATATCTCACACACACACACACACACACACACACACACACAAACACACACACACACACACTTATATCTACATATGTATATATGAAGGTATGTGTGCTGAATAGTTCGATGTCAACTTAACACAAGCTAAAGTCATCTGAGAGGAGGAAATCTCATTTACAAAAATGTTTCCATAAGACAGGGCTGTAAGCAAGCCTGTTAGGCATTTTCTTAATCAATGGTTGATGGGGTGAAAAGCTCAGCTCATTGTGGGCTTGGCCCCTCCTGTGTCTCTGTAAGAAAGCAGGCTGAGCAAGCCAACCTGAGCAAGGCAGTAAGCAGCACCCCTCCATAACTTCAGCATCAGCCCCTGCCTCCTGGTTACATTCCTGCCCTCTCTACTTTTAAATGGGGAACTGTTATATGGAACTGTGTGAGAAATAAACCCTTTCCTCCCCAACTTGCTTTTAATCATGGTATTTCAACACAACAATGGTCACCCTACCTAAACAGCATACATAACTTTAAACACATGAAGTACATGACATAGTCTCTCCTTCCTTCCTTTCTTTCTTTCTTTCTTTCTTTCTTTCTTTCTTTCTTTCTTTCTTCCCCCTCTCTCTCTTCTCTCTCTCTCTTTCTTCCTTCCTTCCTTTCTTTCTTTTGACAAGGCATTGCTATATCCTCCAGGGAGTCCTTGACTTTTTGCCTCAAGCTTGCAAGGGTGGAGCTCCTAGGCAGATGCCACCATGCCTGGCTTACTTTTGTTTTCTCTTCCTTTTGCCAGGTTGTCAAAAATAACAAGAAAAGTGGAAAACACACACTTGTGGGGGTGGAGAGGGAGAGGATGGGCTGCCAGAATTCATATTTAGAACTTATTACGGCAGCAAACGTAGTAGCAAACCTTTTACTCTAGAGCCACTTCACTGTAGAAAGGGATCAAGAAGTAAACTCATGACCAGCCCCTTTTCTAGGGAACTCCAAAGAAAGTCAACATGCCGTGAGCAGAAGCTGAGCAACACAAGCCAGCAGGCCCATGGATTTACTCTTCAAATCCACATCATCTGGGTGGTGAGTTGTGTTTATAATGTAGCTGGACTGAAGGGCCTCTCAATGCTTAGTTGTAATGAAGAAAAATTAGAAGCAGTTATTAACTGCTGGAAAAACTAAAGTTGCATACAATCTATTCAGTTGCAAACAGTATTTACCATTTAATATAACAAAGACTGAATATAAATTTTAAAAAAATGAGATATTATTATCTTGGGAGAGTGGACAGAGGAGGAAAGGAGGGAAGAGTGCTGAGTAACAGTGAGCCAATAAGTAATAAGTAAGAAAACAAAAAAAAATTGTAATTCAGAAACATAGGTTAGGTTAACAATCATAGTTAAAGTTGAAACCCTTTGAAGGAATTGCTTTTTAGAATTTGAAATGGCAACAGTAAACTTGAGAAACTTTTTTTTTCTTTTTGCTCTAAGCCTGTAACACTATTGGACGTTTTAAGTTATTAAAGCCACATATAATCTTCTGTTTAAAACAAACTCTAAGCATGGAAGATCATAAATAGATCATGAATCACCCAAATCCAAATGAAATATAGGCATGGGATGCAACTTGGAAGTAGAGTTCAAGGAGAAACACACAAAGACGTCTCTACACAGGACTTACATTCCACAAGAAAAAGAAAGCCACGGACATCTGTATCACCAAAAACCATGCAGCAGATAAATCAAAAACTATTATAAAATTGTCGGAATAGCTGCTAGAATAAAGCACAGCTTAGAAGGCTGCACGTGTCACTTAGTCACTGTTAATGAGAGTGAGATATAGACAAAATATAAGTGATGTAATTATATTTAGAATAGATTCACCAGATGAGCTGTCTATTAAGCAGAACTTATAGAATCCAGGGATTCATATTGTAAATCTGTAAAACTAAAGAACTGCAGTATCCCAATGAAATAACCCCCAGTCAACTGGAAATATTAATGAGGTATTCTAAATATCTCTTGAAAGACAGAGAACCATGTACAAACAACAACAGGGGGATTGGAAAATGAAGCCATAGCAAAGAATATAACAGAAAAAAAATGAATAGATTAGAATTTGCAGGCAACAAAACAATAAAATACTAAAGAACTTAGCTTGTATGGTAAAAAATAAAATAAAATAAAATGAGGACTACTCAAAAACAACATTAGGTTCTGAAAAATATGGAAAGCACTACAAAATATACATTAAAGTGTTTAATAAAGTGGGAGATCTGAAATAAATATCTGATCAAGGAGGAAGCAAAATGAGGCAAGATACTGAGTATGCAAGTACCCAGTCTAGACCTGCTTCTAGAAGAGTCTAGAAGTTTTCAAAGGACAGACAGCTATCACAGTGGGAAGGTTACTTTCTCTCAGGACAGTTTTTCTTAACCTGTTTGAAGAACATTTAGTCTCTCTAAACCTTACTTCTCCGATTATTAAAATCACGCTAATAACAAAACACATGACTGTAAAAGGAAAGAGAGCCAGAGATACGTTTAAAATACTAGAGCTGCTAGGTGCCTACAGTCATGCTCAGTTAAAATTTCAGCACAGCTACAGTAAGACAATCATGGTTTGAAAATGCAACAGGAAAGAGATTTCATCGCACAAGCAGCCTCAAGAAAAAACACAATAAAATTGGTACGAGATGCACCATTTCCCAAGAAACACACAGGAACACTTACATAAATAGAGACGAGCTTGGGACAAGGAGAAGGCTGATATACTTATGGTTGTGGAAAATATGATGCTTGTGGGCGGTGTGGTACTTAATTTATATCTTTTCTGTGGAGTTTACTTTTTTTGCATCCTGAGTAAATTCTGCTCGAGTTTTGATCAAGATATTTTCAATACATGTGGATAATGTATTCTCAAGCAATTGTTTAGCTTTGATGGAATTTCTATGGAACATGGATGAACAGATCCATTTTCTGGATTCAATTTGTATTATTAGTGCTTCTGCTTCCATATTCTGGAGAGATCTCTTGTCTTGCCTAGTGGTGAGTCACATAAATTAAATACACTAGACATGGGGACTAATGATTAGGTCACCAAGGAGGCATGAGAGACCTCCCAAGAGGCCAGAGCAAACAAGTATCTCCACAATGAGTCTGGCACTTGGGCAGAGAGAAGAGGACTTGCAATTAGACATAACATGTCTCTGAGAAAGCCTAGGGTGCATCTCCCTAAAATCGCCCATGATGTCAGCCATTGCCAAACTGCAGCTGCCTCCCAGAGGTCTCTCCCAGCTGCTGTCTATCAGCCAGCAGTGATGGGAACGACTCCTCCTTCCTGGAATACAGTTCAGCAACAGGGTCAACACTATGAATTACAACAGTGAGCATCTTAGAATTTTGAATATGCTCCTGACTGGCCAGAGTGCACGCACATGCGCACACACACACACATGCACACACCGTTTGCATGTCTCCCTGAGCTCTCACCTGGACTCCTTTCCATTTGTTTTAGGAATGGCTATTAATTGATACCTATGCTGCTGAGTGAAGGCCCGTGTACTATTATCTAGACACTTCAATAGTCTGTTCCCACTCATCACACAAAGGACACATTGGGAATCTTTCCTGGCCGTGACTGGCAACTCGAGTTCAGAAAACCTTAAGAATGTTTCTTCTAAGGAACAGTTGACAATGTTAGTTTTATAATTTTATAATCGGGAACAATACCAAAGTAAGACGTTGAAGGCAAGAGCTGCATGTGATAAAGCTAGGAGAGGGGCTAGTTGTTGGGGTCCACAAAACAGGGAGGAAAAAAACAGATTCGAGGGATTTAGTGGCTGGCTGGAGTACCTGTGTCATACCTTATCAGTGGCTAGAAAGAGAGAAACAAAAACAGAACAAAAGAAACAACAACAAACTTAAAACTATCTGCATCCCACCCACTCACCTGCTACAGATGACTACACAGCCCACCTCTGCCGAAACCTGTGGGGTTTTTTTTTCAATTTAAGATGCTCTGATCAGACACTCACAGCAGATCCTGGAAGAAAAGGCTGGAAGAAGAAAGGAGGATAAAGTTGTGAAAGGGGTCATGGAGTCCTGAACTACACTCATATCTAAGTACTTAAATCTCAGTGAACCATCTAACCAGCAACCTATGACCCTAAAAGTCAGAGCTCTGACCAGTTTGCATTCTTTCTTACAGAGAAGGTTATAGATAGAAAAACGTCTAGGAGGCTCCCTTCTCCTTCTTCTTCCTGTGTTATATAACTCAGGCCTGATACTAGAGTCATCCCTATTGGCAATTGGTTCGAGGACATCCCCTACACTGACACCAAGATTCTCAGTTGCTTAGGTCTTTGATGGAAAATAGTATAATACTTGCATATATCCTATACCCATGCTCCTGGCAGACTTTAAATCATCTCTAGTTTGCTTGAAATACCTAATAGCATTCAAATGCTATGCACATAATTGCTATACTTCATGGGTTATAATAGGAATGAAGGTTGAACATGGTCACTGTGGACACAAATTTTAGTAACTGAATATTTACAACCCATAATTGGAGTAACGTGGAGCTGTTGGGCCTGTAATAATATGTGTAGAATGGTCCTTCCATGCATGTCCAGCTGTCTCAAATTCAAAAGCAGGAGGTCTATTAATGAGTTTGTTCTGGATTTGTGTCAGCTGAAGCATGACACTGCAATGTTATCTGGTGGGAGGAGACGACAATGCTATGGAGTGGGAGGAAATCTTCCCGGCCTCCAACAAAGCAGCACCCTCTGTCCCGTATTTCACAGGATGTAGGTGCCTACACATGGCCATGAACATTCCCACTGCCCATCTCATTTTCCCACCTTCAGTAACTATCCCTACATCCTTGAAGATGCTTTAGCCTCTGTGGACTTCAAGGCATCTTTAGCTCTTGTGTTGTATTGGTTTTGCATCACTAGAAAAATATAGTAGTTCAGTAAAGATCTGGAGATGGATTTCTTCTGCCACCATATGGTTTCCTTATCCAATTCTGATGGTAGAATGGTGGGAAATGATATTTATCAAACTTCACACAGGGTAGGATAAGGTTGCTATAAAGTTGATTCATTCCTTCCTTTCTTCCTTCCTTCCTTCCTTCCTTCCTTCCTTCCTTCCTTCCTTCCTTCCTTCCTTTTCTTCCTTTCTCCCTCCCTTCCTCCATTCCTTTTATTCTTTCCTTCCTTCTTTCTTTTCTTCCTTTTTTTTTGGAAGATCTTAATAGATTAGGTTGAAGTTGTATAGTTAGAATTGGCCAGGAAGAAACTTCTAGAAAGGGAGGGTAATATGAACAAGTACTTGGAGAAAGAAATCATGTGGCTTGTTGTTATGATACCACTGAAGTCCAACTTGGGCTTCAGTGAGCCTACTGGATAGGAGCATGGTTGACTCAAGGAAGCTGCATTTTGAAATCCCATCCTAGAATGCATGAGGACTCATGAAGGCTGGAAGCCTGGAACTGTCTGCATGAATCCCAGGTAGTTAGGCAGGCAGGAGGGTCTCCTTGCTGCAATCCTTATTGCTTATTAGGGAGGGAGTATCCTTATACAACTGGTCATCAGGGATTTCCTGAGACTTTTGAATTGTTTCCTATAGAGTACTAAGGGCTTAAACTTTTCTGAACCTTAAGGAACTTCACTCCAAAATAGACTGTTTCAATCTGAAGGAAATTGTTATAGAGCCCTAGTTCAGAAAGATTTCAGAGGAAAGAAATCATGATGCTGAGGATTATGGGAAAATAAACTTCCCCCTGAAGCTGAAGAACCTTCTGAAGGTGAATATGCAATAGGTAGATTGAACTGTCCCTTGGTCTGTCTATTTCTTCTTGAGTCTTGCTACTGAAAGCATGCCTTAGACCTGAGAAAATATTGTAGAGTTGTTTGTGTAGAGTATCTGGGTCCACCTCAAAGCTTTCAAAACAGAATCTGTTTTAACAAGAGTCTCCGGTGATTCGTATACACTTTACAGCTTGACAAGCGATCTTAATTGTGCAAGTTGTTGAGACACTAAATGGCCCTGTAAGTCTTGAGCAGGAACAAATGCTTTTGATTGCAGCTAGCAACAGGGTTCTGGGTCATTACCCAGAATTCATTTTACCAGCATTGTTCCTAAAGTAAGCAGATAAGAAGGAAGGTCCCAGACTTCAGTCAGCCCAAGGGAAGTCTTGCCGCAAGCTGCAGTTCATGGAGAGAGTCTGGGGCTGATGGTCCACAGTGAGAGGAGTACTGGGCTAGAAGGACCACTTCTCACCGAGGATAGGATTCTGAACAAAATAGCAAGTTGGACATATGAATATTTCCCACATCAGAAAGTTTTGAATTTGCTGTATTGATCTCCAAAGTGCCCCAGTGCTGCTTCAACCAGACATTTATCAGAGTTAAAGCAGGAATCATACCCATTAGCTTTCCAGGCAGTGATAAAATTAGCTGTGTAAACAAAGCAAGCAAATGACCTTCATCAGATCCCTTGTTGCTGCTGACCCAACACCTACTAAGTTGATTAGTCAGGGCACATGGGAGCAGGGCAAAGGGACCTCTGGGGACTAGAGTCTCCTTGTTTATTTTCTGGGAGTCTTCAGGCACAGTCTGGTTCCCCAAATTCCTGCCAATGATTAGGCTCTGGATATTCGGTTCTGTGCCAAACCCTGTCATGGTTATTTTTCTCCAGGAGGGAAAGTTCCTTGCCACTTACACTGTTTTTAATTTTTTGTTTTACTTCTTTTCTGCTGTTTATACTCTAGCTCCTGAGAAGAGAGCCCTCTCCTTGGAGTTTCAGGGAGGTGCCTGCGGCGTGAGAGACTGGCCACCTTGGCAGCTTCTGGCCTTTCCTGGGATGTGCTTGTGTTGGATAGACAACATGTGTGTCTGCTGGCATGAGACAGATGGTGGCATAAGCTCCATCTCTCTCTCATACTTCTGGACTGTCCATGTCCTAAGTGAGTGGCCCTTCTATTTGTCTAGGAGATGGGCTTAAGCCCTTGTGCTATGCTTTCTGTTAGACTCTCTTCTATGTGGGAGGTTACCTCTTGAAGCAGGGGCACCAACCTATGTTTCTTGTTTTCTTCTTTGTAGGAAATAAATTCAAGGGTGTAAGGCAGACAATATGATGTGTGTTGTCTTGGTTTTACTATGGCAGGGAAGGTAATACTCCTTCAGTTCTCTGTTCAGTGTTGGCTCTCACAGAACAGTCTTAATCAATGATAGATATCAGACACAAGGGGCCCTGGTGACAGATGAGTACATGTTAAGCTGTAAATTTATACACATTGAAGTGTGTGCTGGGTACATGTGCACAAGTGAATGTATTTGTGCCCATATACACATAGACATTTATGCATATATAGGTAATATGCATGCATGTTATGTGTACATAGACACATTTATGTTTGGAAGAATGTATCATTTTTGTATATTCATGTAGATGTAAGCTTGTGGATATATATATGTACATGTGTGATCATATGCATGTATGTACCTGTGTTGGGAGCCGACTTTAAGCAGAAAGCGGCTAGAAAGCAGCTATCAACTTTGCAGCCATCTGGAACCATATACCCTGATGAGAGACTTGCTTTTCAATAGCCTACAACAGCTGAAGCACACTCTGATAAATATCTTGATTATCCCACATAGCTTGTTTTGCTGTTTAGTGCCCCCAGCTGCAAGGAGCACGTGGTATTCACGCCTACAAGGCATGTGGTGCACGTGCTATCCATGCCATACATGCCTATAAGGTGCACGTGCTATCCACGCCTGTAAGGCTTACGCCATATCCACACCTGCAAGGCACATGCCAAAAGCATATAAATACCCCAGATTTCCTTGTAATAGGGTGAATATGAGTCAAGAGAGAATATGAGTCAAGGGGAATTTGAGTCAGGGAGAATATGAGTCAAGAGAGACAATAAAGGAGACTTGAGACTTGAACAAAACCTCTGTCTTGTCTCCATTCCTCGCATCTCTTCCCCTTCTTCCCCACAACTCTCTCTTGCTGGGCCCTGACCTGTTGACCGGAACAACAACACAGGCCAGGACATTTTGGCCCCCAAGTCAGGCAGAGTATGGGTCTCAACATACATGTATGTGTTTTCTTGTTACTCACCCCTCCTGTGTACATGTGTTTTTCCTTTTCCTTCTCTTCTCATTGGCATGCTGACCAATGTCTCTCGATTCCCTCCCAATTCCTGCTTCTGGCAGCCTTGTTTTAATCTGTACATCTGAACAGTCATCCTTCACTACCCATGTGATTTTATTCTAATACTTCTGGCTCTCAAGGTTTAAATAGTGAGCTCAGAGCTTGAGGCACAAGAAAGCATGCCCCTGCTTTCTCATCACCCTCCTGCCAAAAGACCAGGGTTCACTGGGGGTTAGGCCAAGCTAGCCCTCTTTATTGACAGCAGATAAAATAGATGGATGCCCTGCTCTGGCTCTCTGTCTCCTCTCCACCTCCTCTCTATGTCTGTGTAAGCTCTGCTGAGCACCATACTCTAGCCTGGTGTCCTTAAGAATGAACTAGGACATAAGCCCCAAAGGCCACTTGCCATTGCTTCTCATATCTAGCTTGGTATGGCTTCCTGGTTTTACACCATCCACCAGCCCTGGAATCTCAACTGTGCCTTGTGACATCTCAGCTGTACCTCAAGACACTTGCTCTTTTCTAGTGCCTATGTCCTATCAAATCACATAAGCTCTTGGAGGAATGGTTCTTTCACTCTGTAGAAATGGTGACCATAGTAATCATGTCTATGGTGACAGAGATTCAAGTGAAATGACATTAGCAAATACCTGGTCAACTTAGAAATCACAGTCCAAAGGAAAATGCTCCTGTCTTGTTCCTCAGGCTTGTTGGGGCTTCTTCATGAAACAGATAATAAATTGTTATAGAACAGTTGGCTGGTCAAACTGCCAAGATTTCTTACCTCTAAGTAGGTAAGTCAATGTTACTGCTGAGAATTGATGTGGCTTGTCTGTTTTGAGACAAGGTCTCACTATGTCACCCAGACTGAGCTTCAACTTATTCAATCCTTCTCTCTCCATCTCCCAAGGGTTGAGATTGAAAGCTACCGTACCTGACAGTTTTACAGTTTTTTTTAAAAGAGATGCAATATGGTGAATCACTACTGATGGGATGTACATAGCAATCCCGTTGGCCCTGAGGATGTGCAGTGGGTCCCCATCATCTAAAACATCAATCTGCTGGCTGATGAATCTGTGGAGAGGGCTCTGTTAATTAAATCAGGATGGCTTGGCCGACTTCTCACAGTGCTCTAAACACATATCCATTGACTTTTATGTTGAATGTGTTTAT
>JANHMN010000002.1:54465932-54483249 GCA_030674055.1 Rhabdomys pumilio
CCCTCCCCTCTCAGAGTCATGCTGCTCATCTGACTTTTGTTTTAGTGTCCTGTATCAGCAGCTGGCACTATCAGACACGGTTTCTCTTTATACAGTAAATTATATTGGCTGTATCTGACGTTTACCATGTGATTCTGTTAGATGTGTATAGTAAGAAGGTCGTATGTTAAAGCAAACTCACATATTTAACATCTCACACAGTTAACTTTTATTTTTGTGACAACTACCTTTGACTTACTTGGTTTGTCAAAATCTCTGACACAGCAGCAGTTCTCGAACTGAGCTGCACACTAGTCACTGGCTGTCATCCTATGTGGCTTTCACTTTGGATCTTTAACCACTGTCTCCCCATTCCCTCCGCTATGCCTGCCTCTGCCAACCTTTCCTCTTTATTATGGATCTCAGTAGTGATCTTTCACTGTAGGGTTTCATTCAAGGGCCCTGTAGATACCCAAGTCAGCAGATGCTCAGGTCCTTATATAAAACAGTGTTGACATATCTTCTACGAGCACCTTTCTGTATAGGGGTTTGTTGTTTTGTGTGTTTTAAACAAAGTCTAACCCAGGCAGATCTTGATTCCTAATCCTCCTGCCTTTACCTCCCAAGTGCAAGGATTACATGTACCGGCACACCTAGCCACTTCATTCCTATATGACTTCTACCTGATATAATATAAACACCATCTACACAGTTGCACTGTGTTGTGTGGGAACTCTATAAAAATTTCCAATTGTGTTCATAACACTTCAATAAAGGTTGATGTCAATACTCTCAATATGTGGTTTGGCTGAATCTGCAGACACAAACCTGGGGAGATGAACCCTTCATCATGGAAAGCCTATTGTGCTTTGGTTCCTGATTTCATCTTTAAATTCCACATGTAAGCAAGACTGTGTGGCAGTCCTTCTGCATCTATTTACTTCACTCCACATGATAACTGGGGTGCCCATTGTGGCAAATGGCAGGATTTTCTTTTTCAAGGCTGAATGATGTTCGTGTGTGTGTGTGTGTGTGTGTGTGTGTGTGTGTGTGTGTGTGTGTATGTGTATGTGTGTACCATCTTTTAGTTACCTGTCCATCCATCGGTGTACTGTTCATATGTTTTAGTGTCTGTGGTTGGAAATGGACTCACAGTGAGTGTATGAGTAAGGTTAACCATAAGACACTATTACTGACCTCATCTCAGACACTATTTTTTAACCAATGGCAGTGGCAGCTTCTCCTACTGTTCTTCTTCTTCTTCCTCCTTCTCTTCTTCCTCCTCCTCCTTCTTCTTTATGCTTTTTTTTCTGTTACCAAATGGCCCAGGTTTTTCTCCCAAAATACTCACAGTCTGTCTACTGAAGAATTCTGTATTTTCTTGTTTCCCAGCTACCTTAGATCTTTTCTGTGTTTGACCCTACTGTATAGCTTTAAAGATTATTTTAACCACATTTTTCTCTGACTTTGAACAACAGTCAATCCTTCCTTATCCTAGTCAATGCCTGGAGGCTGCACAGGACATACCTACCCTACAGCATCCTTTTCCTACAAAAACTCCAATCGCTTCCTCCCTAAAAATCCCACAGTTAGGACCAGTATCCTCCATTTTCATCAACCTGGCTTCTTTCCAGTCAGGGACAGTGCTCCAGAAACTACCACAATGAGTCAAACTCTTTTTACTTTGCCTTGTCCCTCCCTCCGTGGAAATCATAACACAGGCTGTCCTCCATATTTGCTTTCTCCTGATGCCTCCCACTGCATCGTGTGGCTTCCCCATCTGGCTTTTCCCGGCATTCCTGACTTTTTGCTTCTAGGGATCTATGCATATGAAATACTTCTTTTTTCTGGTAGTCATTTCTGTCTTACCAGCAAGGAGAAAAGGCCAGCAAGCACACAGCAATGCAATGATTTTCCTGGGGTTTCTTTATATGTGGGCTGCTGCTGAGAGGTACCCTCTACTCTGGGGAAGGGTCTTCCACCCTCGTTTCCCTCACAGATCTGGATTTTTTTTTGGTACAGCTCTTAGTTGAGCCTAGATCCAATCCAATCAAGTTGACAGTCAAGATTAACCATCATTTGCATCTGCACTGCCATTAAAATAACTTTAGTGCATGTCTGTCCAGGAATGGAACATGGGAAGAGAAGAGAAGGATGTTATTGGAGGAGCTGGAGAGATGAATTCATGTTTAAAACTGCTTACTTCTCTTCCGGGGGACCCCAGTTACCTTTCCAGTCCTGACATATTAGGTGGCTCACAGCCACCTGTAACCCCAGGTGCAGGGATTCTGACTCCCTCTTCTGTCCTTTGAGGGTATCTACGAGCATGTGTACATACATGCCTAAATACACATTATTAAAAAAGATAAAAGAATTCCCTTTAAAAGAAGGATTATTGAAATATCTTCCTTCACTGACAGAGCAGCCAGAAGATTCTGTTCCTCATAGTCTAGATGAGAATCAAAGCTGGCTGGTGTTTTGTAGCTGTCAGGGGACTGAGGATGCTGGTCCCTCTTTCTCCTTTTCTTGGGGGAGGGGTTGCTACACGATAAAGAGCTGTTCGAATACTGGGTCTCCACTCTGAAAAAATAATTCTCAGCTAGAGCCCATTGTTCTTTTAGGCAGCCCTTTAGACAGGATTTAACACAGCTCTAGGCTCCTTTTTCCCTTCCATCACGAGACAATACAGTAAAAACACATTGTCTCAGGATCAACAGATAGGCCCTCCCCAGACAGGTACCTACCCTTGCTCTTCAACTTCTGTGTCTCCAGAACCAACAGAAAACAAATCCTGTTGTTTACACAGTATAAAATAGCTGTGCCACATTGTTCCCCAGGAAAGCATTACATGGTCACATCTGTGTGGGGACCGCCACTACCTTCCAGATAAAGGCTTTCATTCTGCCAACAAAATCTCTTTTCTTTTTTATGTTACCCAGACTTAGGACTGCTACAGTCCCCCACACAGAAAATATGCTGAACCCCTACAGGGGTAGCATCTCTGTCCCTCTCACCATGCTTAGAACTCTACCCACCACTGTTTCCTTGAAGAGCCACTAACTTCAACATGGTAACATCTCTTCCCCAGGAATTCCCCCCTCCCCTTGTCTCTAGAGTAGAACTCTGGACATGGTGTCTTATGCTTTCCTCCAAGCCTTTCCTACCCTCTCCAAGTCTCACAATCAAAGCTTTCTCTTGAAGATCATCTTTCCCGGTTTTAAAGAGTTAGAGGAAATTGAGAAGAATTCTTTAGTGACTTTCATATAGCTGTTTGTCATGATCTTTCACTTAGATAAGGGCACTACATGTTTTTAAAATTATACAGGCAAGATAGGCATTAAGGATCGTGTTTCTTCTCACAGATCTATTGTGACGAAAAAACAGACGATATTTTCAAACACTTAGTTTTCTGGGCCTGTGCAAAATCTCTCTGTTTGGACAAGGCAGTGATCTGTATTAGTGATTCCCAAGCTTGGCAGCACATCAATAAAACCTGAAGAACTTATTTAAAATTCACGTGTCCTACTCTCTTCCAGACCCACTAAATCAGTCCTGGCCAGCAGCACTTTCTTCTTCTTTTTTTTTTAATCAGGCATCACCTGCGAGTTTTCTCGCACTGCTAGGTGCGTGGTTCTTCCAGATGGTGGCTAGTTAGAAACGGCAATGGCAGATGAAGCATGAGGGACGGGGAAACTCCTGACTAGAATAGGTACACACAGAGACTCACAGAGCTTCAGCTTCCACAGACAGCCCACTGGAAGCCAGTGCCAGCAACAGCTTGTTTTTATTTACTTGTTACTAGGGCTTTGTCCTTTCCTTAGTTTTCTCTGCCCCTCTATAATGTCCAGTTATCTCCACTCCCAGTTGGTCAATTGCCTGTGCAATCAGTCACTATGGAACGTCTCTGTTTAACAGAGCTTCTAAGAAAGCCCCACTCAACCTTCAACCCCATAGTGCCTTAGCTCCAGTGGTAAGTCCTTGCTAACCAGCTTATTCACATGCTCTTCACTGGTCTCAACGACTCTAGCCTCTCTTGCCAATTCTCTTGTTTTGTGTCTTGGTAGCCTTGGGGATTCTAAACATTTCACCCCTTTCTATTCCTCCTTAATCAGAGGATTGAAGTTCTTCATGGTTCTCATCAGTAACCTCTGGGTATTAAAAATTATATCAAAAGTTCATGATCCTTCCAATGTTTTCCTGATCTGCTCTTTTGATTTGTCCTCTTCCCCCTGTTTTTATTTGCGTCCACAGCTCCGGCAGAGGGTGGAGGTGAAAAGGGTCTTGGGTGCTGGTAAGAATTTAAGTCTTTCCTTTTCATGGTTCATGGAGTCTAAGGCAACTGAAAAAAAAATCTAATTCTTTCCTCTGGGCCTAACCTTCCCCATACTCATCCCCCTTTAAAGTCACTAGAGTTATTCTTGTAAATTGTAGGCTATCCCACCAACTTTCCCATAATACACTTTCTTCTAGTTCCCTTTTGGCTCTCTGTGGTCTACAGATTCAAAGTTCCAGAAAAGTCTGATGCTAATGTGCATTCTCAGCTTTGACTTCCATTTTTTTTCTGCTATACTCCTAAATTATTCAAATTTCTCATGATCTCCCAAACATGTTGTCTTAATTCATTTGGGTTTCTACAACAAAAATGTCACTGACTGGGTGGTTAAATAAACATTCTCACAATCTAGAAGCCTGGGAGTCCAAGATCAAGGCGGAGACCCTTGGTCTGTCTGGCAAGGACCCACTTTTGGTCCATAGGTGGCTGTATTTTTTGCTGTATCTTTATGTGATGAAAGATACTAAGGAGCTCCCTGAGGCCACCTCCCATAAGAACATTAATTCCAGTTGTGAGGGAGGAGCCAATTAACTCCCAAAGTCTCAGCTTCCCAATGACATCAGGTCTCACCACAAACTCTAAAAGTTACGTGTAGTCCTAATTCTATAAATAATGATGTAGGTTTTTAAAGTAATGTTATCTAAAGTGATACAGTTCTTAAAAATCTGTCTAAAATGAACCTGACCCTTCAAAGGCCCATCAACATCAGAGACCCTTATTCATCTGTGCCATTTTAGAACTTGTTCTCTGACCTCGAGCATCTGCATCCTACTCCTTATAAAATCCCCTCCTGTTTTCTCATAGTCATTATTCTCATTCCCAAGTTCAGAAATGAACTTCTCTGAGAACATCCTTTTGACAGATACTGTGAACAGCTAAGAGTATACCCTTGTCCTTCTGGAGCTTGCATGATCAGGGATGAAACAGGCCAACAAAAGGCTATGAGAAGCACATGTGTGGAGGTGGCTTGTATGTGATAAACTGTCTTATGATGAATCTACTTAGAATACAGAGAATTTTCTCTTCCTCCTTCTCCTCTTCCTCCTCTTATTCTCTTTTCTCTTCTTTTTCCACTTCTTCATCTTTCTTCTCCTCTTCCTCTTCTTCCTCTTTCTCTTCGTCCTCCTCTCTCTCCTCCTCCTTTTTGAAACAGTATGCTGGTACACAACTCAGGCTGACCTTGAACTCAAGACTTTCCTCTTTCACCTTCCTGGGAATGGAGATTACACCTGAGAGCCACGATACCCAGTTGAGAGATGAAGTGTTTGGAAGCCTTATATGTGAAGATGAAGTGATACTTATGTTGAGACTTGGAAAATGAAAAAAAAAAAAGAACCAAATAGATGAAGTTAAGTAAATAGAAGAATTTTGTTTAGAAAGTGTGCATCTGTATGATTTTATTGTAATATTTGTTTAGGTTGGGTGTCTAAGAAATGCTAGGTTCATAGAATGAGTTCATTTTTTCTTAGGAATTTGTGTAAACTTGGGCTCTAGAGATGGGTCATCAGGCCTAGAAAACACAAGGACCTGACTACATTTGATTTGCATTGCTGGCAAGTGAAAAACAGGACAATCCTGGAAGTCACTGGACAACCAGTCTAGCTGAAGTAGTCAATTCAGGTTAAGGGAGAGACCCATGTGTCAAAGTAGATGGGTAGCATTCTTGAGGATGACACCGAAGTACGCACATGCATGTACATCAGTCCACAAACGACACACATGAACATATGAGTACATGCACACAGATGTGTGCACACACATACAGACACACACACACACACACACACACACACACACACTAATTTGTCCAAAGTGATTTAATTTTTTATTAACATTTGGGAAATTTTACTAGGCTTGGGGATGATATTCCCTTTAGTAGAAGGTTTTACATACAAAGTCAGTTTTCAGTTTTCTAAGGGAGATGAGGGATTATATATTCAGGTTATCTCCTTTTTTTTCTTGAATGTTTATTGGTTGTGTGTCTTTTGAGGAATCTGCCCTGTTCTTCTAAGGTGTCTGAATTATCATAAACTCGTTTATAACAGCCCTTTGACATCCCTTTCATGTCTTCATATTTTTAGTGATGTCTCATTCCCAGTGCTGTAAATTTGTGAATCCCTTACCTCCCTCCATGATGAGTCTGGCTACAGCCACAAAAATTTCATTGATCTTTTCAAATTTCCAGCTTTTGATCTCATTCATCTTCTCTACTAAAGGTTTTAAAGGTTTTATATCTACTTGGGATTCGCTCTGCTTCTAATGTTCCATTGCTCTGTTACTTTGCATTTAGTGTGTTCTTTCCTGGTGTTGCCTTTTGTTATAGGAGGAGACTCAGGCCACTGATAAGAGTTGGGTCTTCCAGATTTGCATTCCAGCTGCTGAGAAGAGGAGCTATTCCCACTTCTGTGTGATCTCTGATCCTTTCAGGTCGAGGTTAGAGACAACAAAATGGAGTCATAAACCAAAAGTGCTCAGAGATCCAAGACTGGAGGGCATCACTCAAGGAAAGAAGACAGGGGAAGAAGAGGACCCCGGCTGAGTCTGGAGAATCTTTAGCATCTTGAGGTTAGGAACCAGGAAGACCTGGAAGGCAGTGCCAGAAGATGCCCTCCTGTCCTACCAGGTACACAGCCTTTCTGAGCCACATGCAGAGTATTATAATTGCTATTCACCATGCTGCCATAGAGCAATTGTTGATGAATGAACGAATGAAGACCAGTGAGGTGAGGAGATGATTGGAGAGATATCAAAAGGATAGAACCACAGAATACAATTGTGGGAAAATTAATTGGGTGGACCTATTCTTTTCTTGGGTACCAGTCTTGTGCTTTGTGAAGTCCTGGAGAAAAGGCCTTTCTCATCACTTTCCTGGACACAGTGAACACAGACTGGAACCCACTGGCCTTCTGCTAAAGAACCCATGAGGAGACAAAACAATGTATTCATGTTCGGCTTCCCGGATTGACTTTCTATTCCTTTGGTCTCTTGTCTGTTTTCACCCAGATCAAAGACTGCTTGTGAAATGTTTTGGCCCAGGAATAGAATTTAAGATTCACCAAGGGCAAGAGCAGACATTAATAAAAAAACATTTGGACCCTTTGGAACTGGGGACCACTATATGGGTCAAAGAGTCCGGGTGTATCCCTGCCAGCCCCAAGAGACATAAAGATGTTGTTCCAAAGAACTGGGCTCCGGGTTAGTGACAGGCTCCATGGCTACCCCCTGCTGTGCTGGAGTGCCAAACCTCCCCCCTTGACTCACAGGACTGGCAGAGACAGTGACAGGCGCCTGGCCCAGGAGCCTGGCTGACATCCGGCTGACCGAAAGCCGAGTAAGAGAGCTCCAGAGAGCTGCAGAGAAAGGCACCCTTCTGAGGTTAACCACGATATTTACAGTTTCATAATTTCTGTGGAGGGCTGTGGTCTCGTGTTTTATACATTCAGCAAGTTGAATAGACCCTGGAAGGTTTAACTGTCCAGTTGAACCTATAATAAAGTTTATTTTGATTAAAACCTGCAACGAGCCTGAGTTTGGAGTTTGCAGCCTGGTGGCTTTACATAAACAGTTTACTTAATATCGTTTTTGGCTCTTGTTCAATAAACCACCACGATAATCCCATTCACAGACAAAACAGATCACAGATTAGCAGACATGCTGCTGTAAAACAGCCGGGTACCTGCACTTTGCAGGAAGGAGAGTGTCTGTTTGGAAGAGGGCACTTGTCTGCCTTCAGAGCAGAAAGCCTACTTTCTTTGGATAGCTAAAGAAGTAAGTTGTTACATTGCTCTGCTTCTTTTTATACCACAAAAATAGATTTTAATTAAGCACATAAAGTGAGCCTGGCTTGGAGCTGTTATTTTCCAGAGAAGGCAAGCTGGCTTTGTTCAGATTGGAAGAGACCCTAGGCAAACGCCAAAATCACCTATGCTTACATTTCATTTTAATGTGCTCAAGTTCAATAAAAGTTTATCATCTCCATTAAACCAGTACCTATTGGAACTGATTTAATCTTCTTAGCGCACGGAACCACATGAAAGAAATCAAGACCCCAGAACAAGACTGTTATCCATGGGGGGGCAGGATTACATAAGAGGAACATGGCTGGCTCACTGTCTCACCTGGTCTGGTCTGGTCTGTGTGAGCACTTGTCTGTACGTGTCGATGGAGCTCTAAGCCTGCAGTACCTTGGCTGCCTGCCACAGTGCAGCACGCCGGGGAGTCTGCCAAGCTTGGGAGTCCTCAGCTGCTCAGTGTCACAGCACCGCCGCGATCCCACACAGAACATGAATTGTGTGACATTTGAACAAACAGATGTCACGCGTAGGGGTGCGAGTCAAGCGTCTACTGGCAGCAGCGCAATGAGGACATAGATCTTGATTCCAAACCGAGAGAACTGAGGTGAAAACACACACACACACACTCAGACATACACATACTCATACACACATGTACACATGCACTCATACACAAATATACACATACACACATGCACATACACACATGTACACACACACTCATACACACATGCATATACACACTCATACACACATGCACTCACACAGTCATACACACATGCATTCAAATGCAAATACACACACATGCACTCACACACTCATATACACATGCACTCACACACTCATACACACATGTACACACACACTCATTCATGCACTCACACACTCATACACACATGCACTCACACACAAATATTCATACCTTTTTCTGCAATGGACAGGATCACTTTCTTCTCATCTTCCATGTGGCTTTTCCCATAAACACTAAATAAAAAAGTCAGTAAATAAATCTCCTATACTCAATGGCTAGGTATGAAGAGAGTCCAAGACTCAGATGTTTTAGGTCACTGATTCAAGCTATGGTGTGACCTTGTGACATAGCCATAGAGGACATGAGTGATTGTAGAGATGAGTGAATGACCACAGATGCCTGCTCGCTTGACGTAAATCTTGGGCTGTGCATAAGCTTGGGAGACATAGGTCTGCAAAGGGAAGCAGCAGAGTCCATTTCCTTAGAAGATTCAGTGAGAACTGAGGCAGGAAGAACATTTTTTAGGAGTCCAGGCAGAAAGTTCCCAAGTGGAGGAAATGTTTTTCCCTTTTTCTACGCATGTACTTGGAGGATGCTGTGAAGACCACGGCTCCATGTGGACATCCTCAGTATTTTTAGTTTTGGGACCAGAAGGTGACTATTGCCCTTGATGTTTTAACTTCAGGAATAATGCCAAAAGCCACATGATCCTAGGGTGGAAGAACATGGAACAGAATCTTTTGGACTTCTGCAAGATTATCAAGATTTCTGAAAATATCTGGTTAAAGGTGAAGAGAGGAACTAGAGGTCCTGCTTACACAGGCTTAGATGAACCACCAAAGGCTGAGGGGCTGTGGCACATCTCCTTTCTCTACCACTATTTCACTGAAAGGCTATTTGCAGCTCCTCTACTGAGGTTAGACTTAGTAGACTGTCAGTCAGCTTGGGTTGCTATGGCATATTACCATAGACTGGGGATGAGGGGTGGGGGGCTGGACTCCAGGCAAAACTTTATTTCCTAGCATTTATGGAAGCTGCAGACCGTTTGATCAAAGTACTGGGCAAGTAGGTTTTGTTCTGAGGCTTCTCATGACACATATGCACTACTCTTTCTGGGTCCTTATGTGGTGGAAAGAGAATGAACAGAATGTCTATGGTATCTCTTAGGGCGCCAATTCCACGAGACCAGGAGCATTGTCATGACACATCTAACACTAATTACCATCCAAGGCCCCATTTCCAAGCATTTTTACGCTGGAATCAGGGATTCAATGTATAAATTTGGAGGAAAAAAAACCATATAAAGTTTATAGCAAAATGTTGTCAAAGTGCCAGGGATATGCAGCAGTTAGGGAGAAAGAACCAAAGAAGACCTTGGAAAGGATCCCTGCAGCCACCTGCTCCCTTAACTTGCACTCAAAAGGTCCACCATCATTACCTTGTGCATGTTCCTCACGTGCACCAAGTCCAGTTGCTCTTCCAGGTCCTGGAAGACCTTGTCTAAAATCTCAGCACAGCTGTCTTTCTAAGTCTTTGGCTCATAGTACATGAGTCTTTGGCTCACCAGCCTGTGTACAGTTTCCTCCTGTTCCAGTCAGTCATTACCACTTCTAATATTAAAACCATTTAAAACAGTTTGTATGTTTAGTTTTGCATTATCTGGCATTCTCCAGTTCTTGGTGATGTGGCTTCTGTGACATCATGAATTTTTATGTCCATCCAAAGTGCAAAAGTATCTTGCCCTGGCAGACATGCAGTAGCATGCACTGACTAATCTGGACTCCCATTGAGAAGGTGAGAACAACATTCTGTTGTGTTGAGAGATGGGCCTTGAAAGAAGGGGGAGACTTTGACAAGTGAACATGTCTGGCCAGGAGGGAAGGCAAGCCACCCTTTTGTGTCATCAATGGCAGCCTATCTCTGTCTCCATCACTGGAAGAGTTGTAGACTCTGTCTGCAATCCTTGCAAATCTTTTCATTTGAAAACGTGAGCTATGCAAGTAAAGAGCAGTAAGTGTCACACTTTCAATGTTATGTTTTTATTGAAAGATACTGAATGATTTTGGAAAACACCAAATTATACTTTAGGTCCATGGGAGCTCTGTGTTGTACATTGCCCCTCACGTGAATGAGAGAAAATAAAAGGGTATAGAGAAACAGTGAAACAATGGCTGAGTTATGGAATCGGTTTAGGTGCCCATCAACAAATGAGCAGATAAAGAGGATATGAAGCATGAATATGTAGGTGCCTACATGTATATATACATGAATGCATACATGTATGCACACATGGAGACACATACACAAACACACATGATAGAGCTTTATCAGTCATAAAGAGGAATGAAATTAAGCCATGTATTGAGCAATAGATGAAACTAGAGATCATGTTAAGCAAAGTTAGTCAGATTCAGAAAGACAAATATCCCATGTTTTCATATTCACAATCTAAGTTCGTGTGTGTGTGTGTGTGTGTGTGTGTGTGTGTGTAACTAAAAGGGAGACTATTTGAGAAAAGGAAAAGAGGACCTTCAGGGAGGGAAGCAAGAAAAAGTAACAAGGGTTGAAAACGATCAAAGTGTATAATCTATAGGTGTGAAAATGTCACACAAAGTCTATCATTTTTCACGGTGCATATACAATTTTTAAAAATGGAAAGCTATGGAGAGTCCATTTGGCAAACATGTAATAACAGCATCTAGAAACAAGACTTGCACTTGATGCTGCCCCATCCATTCAAGTCAACAAGGCCTGCTTCCATACACAGGCAATAGACCTAATAGATAAGAAGGTGTGTAGGAGGAGCTAAGGTGGGAGGAGTAAGGGAGAAAGAGGAGAAGGAAGAGGAGGAGCTAGGGGAGAGGCAGGAGAGGAGAGACATGGAGGAGGATGTTCACGTGTCTCCACCAGTCAAAGGTAGTTGGTATATCTAGGTTGGGTATTGGGTCGCACTTCTGATTGTGTGAGCATCTTGTTATTGATCATTACCAAATATATAAATAAGCCTTGGGATAATCTAAGCATTAGAGTCTCATCTGTACCAAGCCCGTATGGTTGGCGGAATAGTCTGGGCAATGCCCAGCCTTGCAGAGACAGCGTGGAAGACTGGCAGAGCCATCTCCCATGCTGGCGTCTCATGGATGGCAGGGCTGGTGTCTCTGACTGGCCGTTTCTAGTTGCAGCACCCATGTGGCCTCCAGCCACTGAATATGGCGACTGGGCTAGCCAGAGCCGCTGTAGCCTAGATAGTCAGCTTGACCAGTGGCCACTTTTTAAAAATAATTACTACAGCAAAGCTGTGCAAGGCAGACCAAAGAGGACCCCCACAAAAGCGATGTGTAGTGATGCTCTTGACCACTAGGCTCAGTATATATGCCTGAAGTGTGTTATAGCTTGAGCTAGGGCTGTCCACAACTCACAGGTCAGTATTGAAGGAACATTGCTCTTCCCAGGAGTAGTCTCTGTGAGACTTAGCCTCTTGTACTCCAGGGCTCAGAATGGCTCCCTTTCTGAGCCCAAGCTTCTGAGATCTTGTTGGTGGGTTAAGCTTGGTCTATCTCTATTCCTGTAGAGACAACATAAATTCAAGTTCAGAAACCAGACAGCAGCTAAGAGGGAGCTGACTTTGAAGTTTAGGGCCTTAGGTTGAAGGGAATTCTCTTGGCTGAGTTACAAAGGGAATGAATGCCATCATAAGGAAAGTAGCTTTAGATTTTCACTTTATCTTCAAAATAAAAGATTAGGGACACAATTCTGGTTGAGATGGCTAAGCGGGTGTTTGTATAATTGAATTTCATGCTCATTATTTTCCTCTGAAGTGGTGTACACAAGCGGTCATTGGAAAGTAAGGTTAACAAGCACACAAGCTTTGCTGAACTTTACGACTTCCTTAAATTTCCAGGTTCTTGCTGTCTTTGTGATGACTGCCATGTAGTATGAAGGAGGGAACTCTGATAAAGCTGGAAGGGGGCAGGGGAGGTAAGCGCTTGGATGATATGCCTTTCTGACGTCAGCGAACCTGGGTAAGTAGTTTGGTTTTTGCACAAGATCAAACATAGTCCAAGAAAAACTTTCAGCTGCATTGGATAGGCTAAATCATGAAGTTGTAGCGTCTCTCAATTGAACCATGTCAGAATCCAAGTAAGTCTGCATCGTAGTCTTCTGTGATGGGGAATATATGTCCTAACTCATCCGTCCAACCTCACAGAACCTGCAAACTAAGAGCAAATCCTTACACTGGACTGTGGTCTTTGGGCAACAATTATATATTAACACAGGCAGAGAGGCAAGAAGCTGTCTATATAAACTGTGCTGTGTTCTCTATGGATTTAGAGAAAATAATCACATGCTCATTGTGCCCCTTAATCAAAGACTTCTACACAACACATTAGTAGGGCTCATTTCAAGATTCAGTTGGAACAAGCCAGGCTTCATTAGATCTCTGGCACTGAATGACTGCAGATTTTGAGTCTTTTTGTAGACAGAAGAATGAGTTGGGATGACATTTGCTGAGCTATCTGTACACAGGCATTGCTCTGATGTTTGCTGTGCCTTATTTGAATCTCTTTCCCTGAGATTCTTAAGCTTTCTTCAGGAAATGGTCAGGTATCTTTTGACTTGGTTTTTCCTGTACCAGTACCCTGTTCAATAAGGAAAGCTCAAGGCTGTATGCTTCAGTGCATGCAGCAGTGCCACACTCCTACAGTTTCTAACGATGCCTCTGAGGTTTCTTGCCTCCTTCGGTGTGAACCTGTGATGTCCACATTGTGCTACCTGGACAGCAGGAAGATGAGCAGCACACTCAGAGAAGGCGGCCCAAGGTTACACCATAGGTAAAATCTGGGTATCTTCTCCAGGGCACAGTATTCAGGCACCTGTGCATTCTGGGTATGAACTATAAAAGGACTGTTTTTACAGTTCTCTCCAAACTAGTGGGTTTCAAATGACAGGGAGGAGGGTCCCTCATTTTCTTAAATCCAGTCTGTATATCCTTTTCCAAGAAATCTGGTCTCTATCCCCCACCAAGGGGGTCAGAATCATGTTGACATTTCCTTCCCGTTCTTTCTACCCTGCCAAAGCCCCTTACTAATAACTCCCTCAGTCCAGAGAAGGGATTTCAAGGTTTGAGGGAGCATCAGAACAATTAAACAAATTACAGTGTCCAAAGGACTTTCAGGAATCCAGACAGAGCAAAAATTATTATGTTTAATATAAAACTGAACTTAAAATAATTCTACTCTGTGTTTAATAACAACAGGTATGGCTGAGCTAAGCCAAGTCCTCTTGGTCCTCCCAGCCAGGCAGCCTGGCTTCTCTTAGCAAGAAAGATAAAGCAAACGAGAGCTCTTGAAAGCTGATAGAATCTATCACTTCTGAAAGAATGCAAACTGTACAAATACTCAGGTTTTAAAACAAAATCCCTCAAAGCCAGCATTGCACAATGAGGTCGGCACGGTCTGGCAGGGCCCGTTGGCTTGGCTCTCAGCTGTGCAGTGCTGTTTCTTGTGACCAGAACATCCATGACATATAGACACAGCCTTTGCCTCTGCACTGTATATTGAACCCTGGAAGGCAGAACCCCCCATAGTTCAAGTTTACAGAACTACGTGACAGTGTTTGAAGTAGCTTAGCTGAGACTCAAACAGTCTGACATCACAGCCTTCGGAAGGATGATGGAAATTTCTTAATTTCTTTGGAAAATTGGAAAAACAAATTCTTTTCAGGTACTGTGTTGGCCACCCAAGCGCAGCTATTGGGCTGCTGTACTTGTTTCAGGAAAAGCACACAGAAATGCAGTGTGTGGAAGGTACCGTACATTCTGGATGGCCCGTGCTCTGGCATATGGTCCATGTTCGGCAGCAGAGTATGTAGTACTATGTGCCCAGCTGTATCCAGTGCTCTCTGCTGGACCTCTGGATTAATTCTCTTTTCTTTTCTGCCTCTGTGCCTTTGGAGGCTGATCACACTGGATCTCATACTTAGATTTGGTGGGCTTACACTTCCAGCTGGGCTTGGCCAATGAGAGACATTACTAGGAGACAGATGAACTCACGGGGTCCAACTTCTAAACTTCCATCTCTCCCCAATTTCTACAAGCACAGTTGTCTTGGTTGATTTGGACAAGGGGTGGTCCAAATCAGCTGGTCCCTGGGAGATTCACCTTCTATTCCTTTTGGGGGGTGCCATCTACTTGGCATTGGAGCCGAGGATGATCAGCAGAGTCACTCCTTAGTCTAAGCGATTGCTCAGGAGCATCTGTTTCTGATTTAATTTGAGTGTGCTAATATTATACTGATCGTGCTGAGGATAAATGAGATAAGCTGATGTAAAGAAGAAAATGAATATTTTTTTTGCTCTCTTTTAACCATTTTTTCCCTGTTTTAGTTTGTTATGATTTAGACATGGCTTTAGACATATGTTTCATCAAAGGTGTGTGTGTGCTGGAAGTTTGGTACCCAGTCAAGTGGGGTAGCCTAGAGGAAGTGGTTAGGTCATTGGGAGCCCCACTCTTAGAGGGGGTTAATGCTGGTCTTACAGAGTGAAGTGGTTCCCAAAAGAGCAAGCTTGGTCTACGAATCCTTGTTTCTTATTATTTTAGACAGGCTATCACCTGCTATATTGTGATCCTGGACTTTCAAAGATCTATTTGTGAGTTATATCCTTTTTTTCTTAATCCATTGCTCAGAATTTTCTATTTTTTGTTTGTTTTTTTTCATATACCTTAGTGACTTAAAATTACTGTCCAGGAGCATATCAATTCTTTCTAAACAAAAGTTACCAAGTGACATATTGGCCCTGACTGTGTTTCACACATTTAGCCTACAGATTATTCCAGAACTTTCTTTATATATAATTATCCTTTTCATTGTTTGTTTACTTGAGGAGCAAATACATAATGTTCTTCTTAACATCAATAAATGTTAAAAAAATTATTGCTTTCTTCTTTTCATCTTTCTTTTGGGAAGGATTGGGTTGAGACAAGCTCTCACTATGTAGCCTAGGATAGCTTCAAATTTACTGTGGAGGGCCTTAGATCCACAATCATCTTCTTGGCCTCCTAAGTTCTAGGGTACCACACCTAGGTGTTCTGTTCTTTTTTATTTTATGTCTCAGGAAAACTTTACCTTCAGTCATTATCACTTTTCCCTGAGTGCTATTATTTAGATCCAGATTGTTCCCTAAAGTTCATTTTTGGAGTTTGGTTCCCTGAGAGCTGGGACTGGGAGATACAGGGAGACTTTGGGAGGTGAGGGACTTAAGGCATGTTTCATGGAACCTCATTAGTTGTCAACATATGTTTCTTATGAACAGGGTCTCAGACATCCCCTTCCCAAAATTCAAGATACCATATTATACTGATTGGTTTTGTGTCTATTTGACACAAGCTGACGCTATCACAGAGAAAGGATCCTCCCTTGAGAAAATGTCTCCATAAGATCCAACTGTAAAGCATTTTATCAATTAGTGATCAACGGGGAAGGGCCCATTGTGGGTGGAGCCATCCTTTTGCTGGTAGTCCTGTGTTCTATAAGAAAGCAAGCTGAGCAAGCCAGGTGAGCAAACCTGTAAGTAACATCCCTCCATGGCCTCTGCATCAGTTCCTGCTTCCTGACCTGCTCGAGTTCCAGTCCTGACTTCCTTTGGTGATGAACTGCAATGTGAAAGTGTAAGCTTAATAAACCCTTTCCTCCCCAACTTGGTTCTTGGTCATGATGTTTTGTGCAGAAATACAAACCTTGCCTAAGACACACATGATACCTCCACATAGACCATCAGATTACAGCCAAGGGAGAATGCTCTCAGAATTAGTACCATGCTTATTGGACTTTGAACACCCAGAACCATGTGCTCAACCATCTTCTTTGTAAAGGTAACCGCCTCCTGTATCATATTATAATAATGCAGAATGGACTAACATGTTTAGCATGGTCAAAACAGGTGTAATGGATTCTTCACACACTGTCATTCTTGTATGGTCACCCACAACTAATTCTTGAGTTTCTACTGCTCCTGATTTTGCATAAGAAGTTAGATAGCCTCTTTGGGTTGACAATAGACTCTGTTAAGGAGATGGCATCCTTTATCACTTCTTGCCCCCTTAGCATAATCCTTGCCTCTTTTTGGGACTTCGGATTAGGAAAACAGTTGAATGTTTTAAGTGTGGCTTAAAGGGCCATACTAGTCGGTGCATGGAAGACAGTGGTGCTGAGCGTGGTGTGAACTGTGGGGATTCAGCTCAAGAGGTTTCAGAGGAGAAGAATGTTAGTGTGTGGCCTAGAGGCTGCTCTTGTGATATTTTGGCAAAGAATATGAATGTAAAGCCTCGATTGCCTTAGAGACTCCAAGATGTTGAGATGCCAAAGTTGTGGAATACCTGCCAAGAAGAGCTGCTAAAAGGGAATGGAACCAGCCCGAGAGAGAGAGAGAGAGAGAGAGAGAGAGAGAGAGAGAGAGAGAGAG
>JANHMN010000002.1:54483259-54517463 GCA_030674055.1 Rhabdomys pumilio
GAGAGAGAGAGAGAGAGAGAGAGAGAGAGAGAGAGAGAGAGAGAGAGGTATGTTGCAGTCAACACAGGTGAGAAGAATCAGAAATCTGCAGGGCACTTTGACATCAGACATGAAGATTCGGAGTTCAGAGTTTGTTCAGCTGGTTTTTGGTCCAGTATTTTCTCACTCTGCTCCCTTTCCTCTCTTTTGGAATGGCAATGTATCTGCTATGCTACTGTGATTTGCTTTTACATTTTGCTACTACAGAGGGTTTCAGTTTCTGTTAAGAGATTCCCATGAGTCTCAGAAGAGACTTTGAACTTTGGATTTTTAAACAGTGTTGAGACTCTGATAGATTGTGGATGGTATTTTTAAAGTTGGGCTGAATAAGGTTTTGCATAATTATATGGCTACAAGTCTATGGGAGGCAGGGAGTGGAATGTGGTGGTTTGAATGAAAATGGCTCCCCTAAGCTCATAGGGGGTGCCACTATTATGAGGTGTGACCTTGTTGAGGGACATGTGTTACTGGGGGTATGCTTTGGCATTTAGCCTAAGCCAGGCTTAGTGTCTCTTTTCCTGCTACCTGAAGATATAGATGTAGAAGCCTCAGCTCCTTCTCCAGCAATATGTCTGCTTCATGCTACCATGATTTCCACAGTAATGGTAATGGACTAAAATCTGAATCTATAAGAAATAACCAATGCATTAAATGCTTTCCTTTATGAGGGTTACTGTGGTCATGGTGTCTTTTCATAGCAATAGAACACAAAGAAAGACAGAAATACCTTCCTTAGGATTTTCTAGGCAGTGAGAGATCTGGGTCCATAACTGTTCCTGGGCCTACAATGTTCTATATCTTGGATGGATAGTCTAGCCTCTGGGTATTCATAACACAGGTCCAATCCCCTCTCACACTCTGGAACATCATTCTTATATCTTCTGCTGGTATGTCATCCCACAGAGTCGATTATGCTGTTGCCATGGTTGTTTCTGGATGGTCTCCTAATCTATTGGCTTATTTTCTCCTTGAGATCTGAGGAAGATCCGTTCTAGTATCCTCTACAAATGTCATAGTAACAATTTTTTGTGGCCATAACAAAAGAGCCACTAGAAGAACTTTTAGGAAGAAATATGAACTTTGCTCAGAGTTCCTGAAGCTTCAGTCCATTCTGATGGGGACATGTGATGGAGAAAACGACATCATAAAAGACAGAGAGTAAGCAAAGCGGAACATTAGCAACAAGGGGCTAGGCAAAATGTAGTACCTAAGAATACACCCACAGCAATCTCTCCCTCCAGCCAGGCCTCACTTGTCCCAGTTCCACAACCTCCTAACAGTCTATTTAGATTCTGATCTTTCAAAGAATGAAAAGCCATTCATTATGTCAGAGCCTTCCTAATCTAATCTGTTCCAGAGACCCCTCTAAAACACACCCAGAGGTAAGTAACAACATTCACTATCCTGTAGGCACCTCTCAATCCAATCAAGTTGGCTACAAAGAAACCAAAATGGATGTTCAAACACTTTATACAAATGACTGATTATTCATAGCCAACCTACACACTTATTTCTGAAGATGTTAATAATCTCCAGAGCACTGATAATACCCAACACAATATAAATTCTGGGTAGTCACTGCACCACATTGCCTGGAATTCACTGGAAAGAATAAAAAGTCTGTTTGTGTTTGCTAAGTGAAAATGTTTCCCGTTTTCACTCCACAGCTCTCTGAACCCGTGAACGTGGACACAGATGCTGAAGGCCAACTGTATTTTCAATCTTTGATTGCTCTGTTTCCTGTTAAAGCTTTGATGAGGATTTGAATTCCAAGGAGAGTGATGAATAAAATCTGATATTCTCTCTTTATTTTCTCTCTTGCTCTGTCTCCTCTCTCTCTCTCTCTCTCTCTCTCTCTCTCTCTCTCTCTCTCTGTACTTCCTTATCTCTTCATGAATTATAGTGAATGTTGGTGTTTGAATCCCCAGCCTGCTTTCACCATGTCTGCAAAGGTTTGGTAATCTTTTCATTTCTTAATAAAGACTACCCTGTTGCTGCTGTTGTTGTTGTTGTGACAGGTCTTGCTATGTTACCCAGACTGTGAACTAATGAACTCCTGGACTTAGTGATGCTCCTGCCTTAGCCTTCCATGCAGCATGGACCATGGGTACATACCAACACACCCTGTTTCTAGATAAGAACTAAAGCAAATACACAGTCAAAACAGACACCAGAAAAAATTATCCTGGCTCCAGTGCTCAATCAGATTCGAGCAGGAACATGGACACAAAGGAACTATAGGATGTTTAGTGGGGTTTTTCTTTTTCTTCTTCTTCTTCTTCTTCTTCTTCTTCTTCTTCTTCTTCTTCTTCTTCTTCCTCCTCCTCCTCCTCCTCCTCCTCCTTTTCCTCCTCCTCTTCCTCCTCCTCCTCCTCCTTTTCCTCCTCCTCTTCCTTCTCCTCCCTCCTCCTCCTCTTTCTTCTTCTTTCTAATTTGTACTAGTTTAGATATTTTTGAAGACTATTCAGTATTTTGGTGCTTGGTTTTATGTCAACTTAACTGGGCTGAAGGATGCCCAGATCTGAGTTGGTTTTTGAGGCATTTCTGAGAAGAGTTCAATGGACAGAGTAAAGAATATAGGTGAGTATTTTTCAGTTCACTAGTGTTGCAGGATATTTGATTACACTGTGAATGCCAAGACTGTGAAAAAAACCTGCTTTTAGTTGTGGCTCAGCCCTTAGCACACACCTTTAATCCCAAACAATGAAGGTAAAGTTAGTTTGTAGAAGGAAGCACCCATGGTTGAACCAGGGTGCTCCATCTTTGGGGTCCTCACACCTTAATCAAATCAACATACCATATCTTGTTTTTTGCACATTTTATGAGAACATAGGACAACACACACCACAAAAAAGCACAGTTATTATAAAATTTTCTTTTCTTTAACAATTTTCTTGAGCCATGTCGTTTCTCCCAGATTGTTCCCTTCAGCACAATGAACACAGCTCTCCATCATTAACCCTTGAAATGTGTCTGGATTCCCCCCCCCCCTGTACTTTGAAGAGACGGAGGTTGATTTAGCTCTGGCCTGGCTTGTTCGTTGCATCCTCTGCAACACCATGTTCTTGTACATTGTTTCATGGGGTTGGAGGAGGGGAGGTAAGAATGAAGATTGACGTGAGAGTAGGAATGAGGATGGGGATGATGGTGGAGATGAGAGTGGGGATGGGGATTAGAATGGGGATGAGGATGGGGACTGGGTGGAGTTGGGCACAGAGATGATGGAGGCAGAGATGTAGTTAATGATGAAGATGTATGGAGATGGAGAGCCATAGAATCTTAGAATGAAACACGGCTCACTGTAATGTTATACAAGATCCTGGTGTTATTATTTCTGTTGCAACAATGTCAACATTTGTTTTTACTCCGGTTGTGTTGATTTCTTTACTATCCAACCCCTCCCTTGTTCTATTTTCTAAGAATTATGTTAACATCTGTTCTCAGTACTCTCACATCTTCCCCTCTCCCATATTGTTTTAGGACTTTTCATTTTATAAGGATTGTTTATAAACTTATTCATGTTGCTTGTCAACAGTCTAAATGCCCGAGGGAGGTCTGACATTGTTGCTATGGTTTAATCTAAATTCTTAAGCTATTCTAAGTGCCTTGAATCTCTCTTGACTAGAGGAATGGTCAGTCATTTCCCCGTGGTTTCACAATTAATACAGATTCGGAGAAGTTCATCTGTTCTGTCCATTTAGTCCTGGAGTGAGTGCCTCCTGTGATTCCAAATTCATTATTTATTGATCCAATAGATGAAATCAAGGAGACTTGCTTGTAGTGTACCTAGTCTATGCCATGGAGACACTGTACAATATTTTCAGAGTAAAATGCAGGAGGTAAAAATTGATGGTGCTTATTCTGTTGCTTTTTTTTCCAAAACCCCTTTTTGAAAAGAATAGTGAGCTTAGATCTACCCCCTCCCCCGACACACAGCAGTTAATGTAATTAAGATAATATCCCATAGGCATTCCCATCTCCCAGGTGATACCAGATTTTGCCAAATTGACTATACAAACTGCACATAACCTGACATATTAGTAAAATTTAATCCAAAGGGTAACTGAAGTCTAATGAGAGCGTTGAAAGCCGCATCTTGAAGCAGAACAATGGACCACTAAAGGCATGAAGATATGACATTTACATGTAACCAGATTTTTTTCATTCACCTTTTAACTACATTAGAAACTATGCAAAGGCTGGAAAGCAATAGAAAAATTAAAGAAAAATAATGTGGATGAAAATGAAGCCAAACCCAACCCAGATAACCTGCTAAACCTGACAAATGCAGCCTCTTCAGACATCTTCTTGACCATCAAGTAAGTTGAGAAAACTTGAAAACCAGAATGAACAGAACAAAAGCAAAGTTTTTTAACTAAAGGGACAAATGCAGGAAGAGGTCAAGAGCCAAAACAAAGGTCAGTAAGATGAGAAGCCAATGTCACTGAGCCCCTTGCAGGCTCACTTGTCCATTCCCAATGTGAGCCATCTCTGGGTCCCTTCTGCCCTCATTTCTGTCATCTGGAACCAGATGGAAGCAAGTGGGAAAGGATATACTCAAAGCTCTGTCAAGGCTAATCACCCCGATGACATTTTCTGAAAGGAGCAAAATTCTCAGACATCTGCAGACCACTTGGTCATGGACATTTCCTCAGCTGGACCAGGGAAATTCAAGCATGGCTTATTAAAATACAAAACAATAAAACAAACAACAACAACAGTTAGTGCTGCAGAGATTACTCAGCAATTAAGAAAGCCTGCTGCTCTTGCAGTGGACTTGGTTTCATTCCCAGCACCTACATGGTGGCTCACAACTGTCTATAACTCAAATTCTAGAGGATCCTAAGCCTTCTGCTCCTTCTGCTGTCCTCTTTGGGAACTGTATACATATGGTATGCAGACATATAAAATAAATTCAAACACATCTTAAAATAAGTAAATAAATGAACAGCACAAAGTCACTATTGTTACTGTTGACACCACGAATGAATTTTTCCCTACTCCACTCAACCACCAAACTCTACCAATTAATCAAGAATTTTAAAAAGTGTATGTTCACCATAGAGATTCTACCCATAGCTTCTGCTACGGCAGAGGACCTGGAAATAACAGTGGTGGCCATGCAAACACATTGCATACTTCCAACCTTTTACACCTGAATAAGAAGTAGGGCAGAAGGCTCAGCGAATATCCACTCCAATGTGTGCACCAAGGAACAGGAGCAAGTACTATGCTCTTAAGCCTTTTCTGAAATGATTTAAACCTGCAAAAATCCCCTGTGTTATAAGGGATACATGAAGTGATCAAACTATTAAAAGAGTCTCAAAGACAACATGAAAGCAAAGGAGATACTGGGGTGGGGAGCAAATAGAGGAGACCAGCAGAAAGCAAGGGATCCAGTTTACCATGGACAGTGATTACATACAGCTGGCATGTAATTAGTGTGTCAGAAAGGCTTGAGATAACAACTGAAAACAAGAAGCAGAAATACTCCAGGATCCCACATAGAATTTAAGAGAGCCGTTCTCATAGAGGAGAGAAAAGTCATTCCTAGAGCCAGAAAGTAGAACAGAGGGTCTGGAGGCATGCTGAAGGGAAGGTACCAAAACACAGAAACATGCTGCTGTTTCAGAGCAGGGATAGACAGAAACAACCCATTGCATTTTTTTAAAGAAGGAATTGGAAGAGATGAGTTTTAAGATCTCTTAAGAAAGAGAGATGGGGTGGGAGGAAAGAGAGAAGAGAGAAGAGAAGAGAGGAGAGGGAGGAGAGGGAGAGGGAGAGGGAGGAGAGGGAGAGGGAGAGGGAGAGGGAGAGGGAGAGGGAGAGGGAGAGGGAGAGGGAGAGGGAGAGGGAGAGGGAGAGGGAGAGGGAGAGGGAGGAGGAGGGAGAGGGAGGAGGGAGAGGGAGAGGGAGGAGGGAGAGGGAGAGAGGGAAACTACAATATACCCCCCAACCATGCATATTTATTATACACTAATTAAACATTTTTTAAAATGCAAAAAGTTGCAAAGCAACTAAACAATAGATTGTAAATACACAAAACAGACAATGGGGGCAGCACACAGAGAGTAGAAAGTGTAGTAAAGATCTGTCCGTTGAGAGAGTGGAAAAAAACAGTTGAGTCTGCAAAGGAGAGGGCATACTGTGTTCTAGGAAAACACTTAGAACAAACAATTTGTGGTGAAACAGAGCCTAAGAATTCTGAGCTTCAAGGATAGAGAAAGAATTTTGTAGGCATCCAGCCAAAAAAAGCAATCTGCTTCTTGTGGGGGTGGGTAGGGAACTAGGGATTTGTGCAGCTTCTGAGTCTCATGAAAATATTCACCGAGAGAAAGGGGAACCACATCTATAGGATTCTAAATGTTTTTATAAAGTGACCCAGGATGTTTCCTTTAATTTATTTTAAATGTATGTGTTTGTGTGTATATCTACAGGTATGTATAAGTATGGAGGTGTCCACAGTAAGTCAGAAGAGGACACTGGGTCTCCTGAAACTGGAGACACAGGAGGATAGGAGCTGCCTGACAGAGATGCTAAAACTGAAGTCACATCCTCTAGAAGAGCAGCAAGTACTTGTGACCACAAAGTAGTAAGTCTAGTCCCAAGAATGTTCAATACTAGCTAATCTGCCATTCCGCTATAGAGCATAATGAGTCTGAGTGTCTACACAATCAAGGGCTCAGTATGGCTCACACAAGGTAAATTTTCCAGACAAAATATAAAGCAGACATTAAGCTTGAACTTCAGATAAATAACAACAACTGCCACGTGGCTAAGCACGACATCCCAGACAGTGTAGGGACTTGCTTATTCTGACAGTGTATGGGACATGCTTATTCTTCAAAAAGGATTTGCTTTGTAATCTAAACTTCCGAGTTCATTTGGAGATTTGTATTTTGTTTGCTAAGGCTGGCAAACAGAATTTGAGGGATCAATTTATTTGAGAAAATTTATCTACATAAGAGACAATTTGTGACAAAAGAGGGCATTTTAAATGGAAGACAGAACTTGGAAGCACTGGTGTGTGAGCCTTCTTTTTTAACATAGACCTAAGGAGGAAAAATGAGACGTGTCATTGCAAAACCTAGGATAAATAATAAAATCATAAATACATATCTCTAACCCAAAATCAGGAGTTCTCAACCTGTGGGGTTGAGATCCCTTTAGGGCAGTGTTGGACAACCCTTTCACAGGGGTCATGTAAGATCATTGGAAAACACAGATACTTGTATTACAATTCATAACAGAAGCAAAGTTATAACTATGAAGTAGCAATGAAAATAATTTTATGGTTGGAAGTCACCAGAACATGAGGAACTGGATTGTAGCACTAGGAAGGTTGAGAACCATTGCTTTAAATGAAAACCATGTAACATTAATATGCAGATATACATAGAAAAGGCACAAAATTCTCACCAACACAAACAAAAATCAGCAGGAAGAAAAGAGAAGCTGGGAGAGAGTGTAAATGAGCTGGTATCCAGGATCTGATAGGTGCAGCTCTGTCCCTCTGGCGTTCTGAGAAGAGACGGAGTTAGCAGGATGGACTCACAGGCCAGCACTGAGGAAATCATGCTTCATGAAGCACTGTTATACAACCAGTAAGGCAAACCTAAATCAACTTCAACAAGTGAGAGTCATTGAGTCACATGCTTGTGAGCCATCGTGGCAGATTTAAAGCAGGGCACAGTCTTGTTCTCAAAAGCTAGGTTTCCTTCTGCTTTGCCTTTCCTGGCTTGTAAATCAGCTTCCTATCAAGAGACCTAGAGACCTGGCTGTAAGATGCCTTCCTGTCTGCCCCCTTATCCAAAGACCCAGACAGACCATCTTCCTTCAGCTTCTTCAAAAACAGCAAAGAGCTATCTTTTCCCTGCATTGGGAAGTTCTCAGCAAAGCCCTTCATTTTTGGCTCTGACTGGCTCTGACTGAGATATCCACACTATTTCTCTGGTGATGAAGGTGATCACAGGATGCAGACCAATTCAAGTGTGAGTCAGCTTCACTCCTAGAATGGGGTGTGGAGACAACTCTGAACATTCCAGAACCACGCTGATGTATAACAGATTCGCATGAGAAAATGAAACTCATTAGTGAGAGAATGAAAGTTGAACATGGTCGCAGCCACAGTGCCCACTGCAGCTTCAGTGATCTAGGCTGCTTCAAATGCCCAAAGGAAAGTGTCTTTCTGGAAATCTGCCTATTATTTCCCAGTACATTCCCGTCAGCCTTTGCTTTCTCACCATCCAGAAATGTGAAGCATTCACTATCTGTCACTAGAGGGAACAGAAGACTGGGGATAGTTGACTAGTGGGTGCTAAGTCATAGTTGACTAGTAGAGAGACACTCCGGTGAGCTATTGCACAAGGAGACTCTAGGTAATGATGACATATTGTTTATTTTTTTAAGCTATAAGAAAAGGGTTCCCAATGTTTTTATTGTAAAGAAATGATGGATAGGTTTTCTCTGGTTTCAACCTTACACAAACCATATATACATCAAAACATCACGTTGCACCTCATAATATTTATAATTTTTATATGTCAGTTAAGATTAAAAGTATATACATAGGGCTTTTTCTTTCTTAAGCTCCAGATAGGGTTGTTGGCTTTCCCTAGAGGACCGTGTAAATAAAAAGTGTGTAATCCCAGCACTTGCGAGGCCAAGGCAGTCAGAGCACAAATTCAAGACTAGTTCAGGCTACACAAGGAGAGGCTGTAGAATAAAATGGAGTTATCATCCAAAAATACTGGTCCAGCATCACAGATTGGTGTTCCATCATTCTTCACTCTCCTTCTACAGCCAAGGGGAGGAGTAAAAGTTACCCTTCCCAGCAGGGCATGGCAGCCATGCCTTTAAGCCTAGCACTAGGGAGACAGAGGCAGGTGGATCTCAGAGTTCAAAGCTAACCTGGTCTACAGAGCAAGTATAAGGACAACCAGGGATACACAGAGAAACCCTGGAGGAAGGGACAAAGGAGGGGATAAGGATGCCTGGCTGCCATCCCTTCCCAGGTCAGAATCAGTACCCAGGAACTCTGATAAAACAGAACAACCTAAAAACTGCTAATAAACAAATGTAGAAGAAACTCCAGATGCCAATGAGACCAGTACAGACATTTTACTGAGTGCCATTATATTAGACCATTAAAAACTCCATAAATTATGGTGAATTAGCAGAAACACAGTTCTACTTCTTAAAAACTATGTAGTAATAAAGCACAAAGCAGTAAGCACAGAATCAAGCAAACAAGAATCCAGCGTACTTAGTAACAAAGAGAAAGAGAGACAGAGACAGAGACACAGGGACACGTGCACACACAGAGCGAGAGAGCGAAAGAGAGAGAGAGAGAGAGAGAGAGAGAGAGAGAGAGAGAGAAGAAAGAAAAAGGAAAGAATATCTTAAGTCGATTTTAGGTAAATTTAAACATCTCATTTTCTTAACAAAAGCACCTCTAAAACCGTATGAGGAGAGAATATTATTGCTAAAGAGGAGAACTTCAGGATCTCAGTCATATCATAAAATATAATAATGAATAAGGCATTCAAACCACAGAGCCAAGAACAACCCTTAGCCTAGTAAGTGGACCCATTTGTGGACGGTGGTTAAAAATGAAGCAGATTAATCTAAAGGAAAAAAGAGCTGAGGGAAGAGACAGACACGTTCCACAGTGGAGCTGGTAAGACCTGGCAGCAAATGTAAAACAGTACATTATTAAACTCCAGGAAGCGTTTGGAAACTCGCTATGAATGAAAAGCCCTTTCCGGGAAAGTGTAAAGGGACAGAACCAGCACTATGTCCCCTCAAACCCTCAAGAAACCCAGTAACCATGTACTAAAAGGAAACATTTCAATTCTTAAAGGATAGACACTTCCTTCATCAACCCAGTGATGGTTACTGGGTACCAAGGCCCAAACCTGTAATCCCAGCATCTAGGACAGGGAGACCAGAGGATCAGGAGGTCAGGGCCATCCTTGGGTATATAGTGAGTTTGAGCCAGCCTGGGCTATCTGAGACCCTGTATCAGAAGAAAAAGGTGGGGGAGAAGGAGGAGGCTGATACTATTACTGCTTCAGGAAAAAAAAAAAAAAGAAGACAGAAAGTTACTTTCCAAATTCAGTAGAATACGTTAAACATAGCATCCTCAACACACCTCTTGAACTAGAGGCTAATTTCATTGATATTAAGGTCAAAACCCCAGTGTCACACTAAAGAATAGAAGCCACCAAATGAATTCAAAAGTGAATTCATAGAATAATACATCACAACCAAACACATTCTAGTCTAAAGCAAAGAATGATGGTTCCATTTTAGATAATTTACTCTGTGAACCAACACTGTAATTGATAAAAGAAAAACAGCTATTTAGAGGAATTAATATCTAAACTATGTGTGATAAAAATATACATTCTATATGTGTGCAGACCAGAGGAAAACTTCAGGCGTTGCTCCTCAGATACTAAATCATCATCGTCGCCGTCATCGTTGTCATTGTCATCATCATTTTTTAGATAAGGCCTCTCATTCTCCTAGAACTCACCAAGCAGTCCAGATTGGCTGACCAGAGACCCCTGGAATATTTGTATTTCCACCTTCTTAATATAGGATTACAAACCTGTGCCACCATACTTGGAAGATATTTTAAAGCCATATATTTTATGTCTATGAATATTTCATCTGTGTGTTTGTATCATGTATGATCAGTTCTCATGGAGGCCAGAATAAAGCACCGGTCCTCTGGAACTGGAGTTATGGATGGTTGTGAGCCACAATGTGGGCGCTAGGAACTGAGCCAGGTCCGCTGCAAGAGCAGCCAGTGCTCTTAACCTCTGAGCCATGTCTCTGGTTTCCGTGTCTGGCACTTTTTGACATGGGCTCTGGTGATGAAATTCATGTCCTGGTATTTTCCAGACAAGTGCTTTACTGACTGAGCTGGTACCCAACCCCTCAACACCTAATAGCAGTAGAAGGATTCTTTCTTCATAGTCGCTCACTCATAGACTCTCTGAACCATAGCTAGATAGTCAACAGAGAAACAGCAGTATGGCCTTTGACGGAGATGGGCTCAGGGACCTGAGTGGGATGTCTCCCTTCAGTGCACTGCTTTACCTGCTGCAGAGAAGCCAGGAGGCTGAGGTGGCTCCGCAAATGAAGTGAAGAGGAGACAGCGGAGCTGACTGAAAATTAAGTCTCCAGAAAACACAGGAGGATCAACATGAGATCTGAGAAAATAAAAAAAAAGTAAGAAAACTGCATATACCAAAATCAGTCTGTTTTCTTTTTTAAAATGGGGTCTCTTGTTGCTTAGGCTCGCCTCAAACTTACTCTGTAGCAGAGAATGACTCTGACCCTTTGATCCTCCTGCCTTTGCTTTCTGAGTGCTGGGATTGTAGGCACATACCACCACACCTGGCTTTTTGTTTTATTTTCTTATTATTTACTATACTAAGGGTGGACAAGCTAAGGCATGGGGAAGGCTGGGCAAGCACCTTACCAAGTAAGTTTCATTCTCAGCCCCAAATCAAAGTCTCTTCCAGCACATACATGGCAAGATGGCTCTTCAAATGATTCACATGTTAATCATGATGTCAGCTACGAACATTTGTAAAGTGGGTCTTCCATGGCACTACTCTTCAGAATACTTTAACTAAGGATTTGGTCTAACCAGCTTCATCTTGAATCACAGTGAGAGGGGAGGAGACCCAAAACTGTCTTACACACATTTATATTTATCAATACAATGTAACCACAAGTTATAGCGACACTAAGTATTGGGTGTGATTCACAGTGAGTCAGAGCCTGTAGAAGACCAAGTGGAAGTGAGGTAGTCTTCTGTAAGCCCAAGGCTTTCTCCACAGCACCTGATCTGGGGTTGGGAGGTTGGGAAAGGAGGTGTAATTCCCGAGAGAGCAGAGGTTCTGTAGGGAGCTGAATGCTAACTAACCTCTTTACGCTGAAGTCACACAACTCTTAGTGAATGTGAAGACTTTTTCTTCTCTATGCTTCTTATGGCCCCAGAAGCTACAGTCTTATTTCTTTATTATTTTCTATTACCTTAGGAGGCCAGTCTTAGGGTTTCTATTGCTGTGATGAAACACCATGACCAAAAAGCAAGCTGGGGAGGAAAAGGTTTATTTGCCTTATATTTTCAAATTATGTAGTCCATTACTGAAGGAAGCCAGGACAGGCACTCAAACAGGGTAGGATTCTGGAGGCAGGAGCTGATGCAGAGGCCATGGAGGATGCTGCTTACTGGCTTGCTCCTCCTAACTTACTCAGCCCGCTTTCTTACAGAACCCAGGACCACCAATTCAAGGATACCCAGATATACATACATATATACATACATACAGACAGACATAGTTACAGATACACAGATATACATATTCCACTTTCATCACACAATTTTGTATGTCTATATAAAATTTAGAAATTAAAAATATAGAGAAGCCAGACAGCGGTGGCACACGCCTTTAATCCCAGCACTTGGGAGGCAGAGGCAGGTGGATTTCTGAGTTCGAGGCCAGCCTGGTCTACAGAGTGAGTTCCAGGACAGCCAAGACTACACAGAGAAACCCTGTCTTGAAAAAAAAACAAACAAACAAAAAATAGAGAATACATGATACTCATCTATCTGTATTAGGCTTAATCAATTTAATACGATTATCTCCAGTCCCGTCCATTTTGCTGCAAACAACATAACATTCTGAGTGGCAGAACACTATTCCTTTGTGTGCGTGCAATAGCATTCCTTCCCTCTGTCCTTTACCAAATGCATAGGTTGATCCCATAGCTTAGCTGTTGTGAACCATGCTGTAATAGACCATGGTGTACGTGTGTCAGCATGAGTCGGTGACTCGGAGGCCTTCGGGCAAATACCCAGGAGTGTGTCATATGGACAATCCATTGCCAGTGTTTTGAGGACATTCTCTACTGACTTCCGCTCTTGTTGGACAAATTCCCAGTGGTGGTGTGCAGGGGTTGCCTTTTGGCCTCGTTCTCACCAACACTTGTTGTTATTTGCTTTTGTAGCAATGCCATTCACACTGAGGTGGGATGGGGTCTCAGTGTGATCTTGGTTTGCATTTCTTTGGCAGCTATTATGCTGTTGGATATGTTTCATGGGTTTAGCGGCCATTTTGTATTTCATCTTTTGGGAATTGTCTGTTCATTTCATTAACCTACGTATTGCTTAGGTTGTTCGTTCCTTTGCTTAGTTTTGTTGTTGTTTCAATATTCAGGATCCCCTGTCAGGTGACTAGCAAAGGCTGTTAACCTGACTCTTCACAGGACTGTAGAAATAATTTTTTAACACTCTTAAAAAAAATTCAAAAAGTCATAGATGAAATATTTAAGGCTTTTACACTTAGGCTCCCCTGCCTGAAAGCAAATAGATGAGTAGCCCCTGGAACTTTGAAGATCAGGTGAACCTTGCCACCCGGACCTCCCTGATAGTTCTCAGTGAGGCTCACACCACGGATTAAGTGAGATTCAGAAAGCCTTCTAGACTCGCGAGTCTGCAGCAAATGCATTTGGAGCACCGAGTTAGTGATGTAGGCTCAAGAACTGATATTGTACAGTGCTCTTGGTATGAGGAATATAGTACAGTACCACAGTGGACCCTGGGATCAGAGGCCTGGTAGGCTTTACGACACCCACTTCTCTACAGGAAGCCGAGGGAACAAAAGCAGACAAGAAGTTCATTTGGAACTTGATTTAAGAAACATTTTCTCATGGAGTGTGTGTATATAATCCTGACACACTGTGTTAGTGTGTGTGTTGATATTTTATTGTGACTGCTTTTCTATATGCAGTTATTATATCATTCAAAGCATGGCTAAGAAGGCCATCTCTCCGAGATTATGAATGTGGAAGATGCTACGTATTTTAACATCTATTTTTATGCAATGAAGTGCGAATGTTAAAATATAAAATGACTTGGCCAAAGCTTACCTAATTGTCTACCCTAAAAGACTCCAGCTATGGCGAAGTCTGAATTCTTCGTTCCCTTTAAACTGCTTTGATGTGAGTCAACATGACAGAGAATGTAGAGCCCAGCAGGGAGGCAGTGAGCAGATGAACAGAGGAACTGGAGAATCACGGCTTCGTAAACTTTACATTCCTCATGGCTTCATTATAATTCTGTCTCAAGAGAGTCCATTCCGAGGAAGTCATTTTGGTGACTTGGATGAGGTCCACGGGAGATGTGCCTCACCATCTAATTTGTGGGTGTGTTAGAACGGGATGCTTTTAAGATTCTCACAGCGCCTTTGGAATGTGGGGAGGGAGGCTATGTTTATTTTATAGCTCCACATTTAACGCTGCTAGTGTCTAGAGGGTTTTGTTCATTTGTTCATTCATTCATTCACTTATTCCAGCACATTGGGTGAATGCCCACGTCCTCTTTCTGTAACACAGTCTTACAGGTTTTGAATTTAAAATTAAGTAACTAAAGAATTAAGTTAAACCATTAGAGAAATCAGTTCTTCACTGGGAAGTAAGAAGGCTTCCCTTTCAAAACTAACCTATAAACTGATGCCGAATACTAGTGAACCAAAAAAAAAAAAAAAAATGTGTCTAAATCTCTAGTGTTGATTTAGTTATCAAGAAGGAATCTTGATTCACTTTGTAGGAATTTATCAGAAAGGTACACTTGAATACATTCAAAGGTGTTTGGGATTATGTTTTGTCATTGGTTGTCATCAGAAAGATTAAATATAATTTAAAACATAGTTGGTCCCTATCTTAGTTAAGGTTTCTATTGCTATTATGAAATACCATGACCAAAAGCAACTTGGGGAGAAAAGAGTTTATTTCAGCTTATAGTTTATTCTACATCACCGTCCATCCCTGAGGAAGTCACAGCAGAAACTTGGAGGCAGATGCTGATGCAGAAGTTTTAGAGGAGTGCTACCTACTGATTGACTCCCCATAGCTCACTGAGCCTGCTTTTGTAGAGCACATAGGACCACCAGCTTAGGGGTGACACCACCGCCCACAGTGGGCTGGGCCCTCCCACATCAATCACTAATTACAAAAATGTCCCACAGGCTTTTTCTACAGGCCAATCTGATGGAGGCATTTTCTCAACAGAGGTCTCCTCTTCCAAAATGACTGTAGCTTCTGTCAAACTGACATGAAATTAGCTTTTATAGATCCCTGTATACAAAGATTCCATGCTTAGTGGTTCTTCATCTGGGAATTTAATAACTTGAAATTGGAACGTATCTGGAAAAATTTGAGTGGTTGCTGAAAATATACTGACTCTTTTTATTTTTTTGGCATAATTCCCTCAATGGTATATTCTATCCACATAGTATTTATAGTATGTGGGCAATGAGGGATGGTAAAATATGGGGGGTGATGTTAGCAGTTTATATGCAGATGCTTTGCTGTTAATACAGACTACTTGAGCATCCACCGATTATGGCATCTGTGGGAGGCCCAGAAGGAACCCTTTATGGATATTAAAAGATGGCTGTATGTAGAAGCTTTCATTAAATGATGGCACAGTCACAGTATGGATGGGTGCTGACTTGAACTGTAAAATCTAGACTGTCCCTAGCTCCTGTCTCTCTTCTATATCACTAATCCAAGTTACTAACATAAGAGGTGGTAAGATGATCATCTCCAAACTAGAATCTAGCTAGCTTACTTGGTATTACACATTCCTCTCCTATGATTACGTAACACGTAAAAGTCAAAGTCCATTATTTTGAGGGCTTTAATTTAAAATTTAATCATTGGATGTCCCTTGCAGCTGGATCCTGTATGCTCCAGGTACCTGACATGGTCTTTCTGACACATGGTAGACTGTTCCTGCAGCATTTTGCACTCTTTATTTCTGCCTGTAAATTGTCATTTCTGCAACATTTCCCAAGTCTTCTTAGTGGGTGAGACATCTAGAATAAAGATTACGTTCAGACGGAACGCAATGCTCCCTGTTCCTGGGGTGTCTAATTCTGGTGTGCATCTAAATTCTGGTATTGCCTTTTCACATTGCAAGAATCTAGTTTCTCTTATTCTTCATTTTAACCCAGCTGCAAGATCTCTCTTGCCTTCCTCAGAGTCAGCCCCATCTTCTCACACAACACCTGTCTCTTGAGTGCACACAGTTTTAAATTTTTCTCATCTCTAAACAATCCAAAATAGTTTCTTAATAACCACTACCTATCACTCCCACCAACACAATCTAAAGGGAATTCAGGGTTTTTATTTCAGTTCTTTTATCCTTAAAGCATATGCCACTGAGAGCATAGGGTTAAAAAATACTCGTTTCAAGAGTTGCTTGTGTTAATTATGTTCTGCCTTTTTTGTACTTGCATCATACTGACAGAGAAGATTCGTTTAATTGATGTTCATGTGTGTTTCACTTTAAAATTCAATCTTAAGCTACACCTTAGGTTTCAAAAGCAAAGTGCAGACTGGTTAAGTTTTAAGTTATTATTTGCATTAGGAGGGAAGAAATTCTTTTAAAGGGTTTGCATTTGCATAAAAAATGCAGATAGATGAATGTACCAGTGACTTATCATTGGTTCCAGAAAGAACAGGCTGACTTGGGAGGAGGTGGGAGGATTTTCATGACTTGTTGCTTTGTACTTTTAAATTTGAAATTTGAATGTATTAAAGTTTTAACGGAAGCGACACGCTCCATTGTGTTCACCCGTCTGTCTTACTCGACTTTATCCGAATGCCTCAATAGAGGCACAGCTTACAGGCTTTTATCTGATCCCCAGAGACTCCCAATTATGGTTGCCTCGACTTCCTGCTGCCTCCCCTTGGTGAGTCATATGGATGAGAAGGCTGTTTCTTTCGGGCTCTTCAATCTGCTGGGGGTGTTTCACGTGAGCACATAGTTGAGCAGTGCCTAGATGTACTTGTGAAGTTTCTTAGGAATCTTTTAAATGATTCAGTGCATTCTCTCTGCGCTCCGTGTTGTCACGTTGAACATTCAGCAGATGTGTTTGGCTCATGTGCAGCTTTTGATTCTCAGAGATGAGGAATTTTTCATTCTTGCTGGTCTGCCGAGTGCCAGAAACATTTGAAATCGAATGCCCCCGCCCTCTGTGTGCTTTCTGCCGTCTTATCTTTGATTTCTCCAGTCTGCCGAGTTTTCAGGTGAATTACAGAGGCCACACATATTTCCTTAGGATAGTTACATCTCTGAAAACATTGTGTCACAGCACAGGTGGACCAGAATAAAAATAAGAGCAATCTATGGCCTCGGCATCCTTGTTTGCAATGGTCAGTTTGAGCACTCTCGACTTGACACACCCTACAGTCACCAAGGAATAGAAACTCAACAGGGGTGTGTGTAGATCAGGTTGGCCTGTGGTCATGCCTGTGTGGAAATTTAATTAGGCGGTCAAGACCCACTCAGAATGTGAGAGGCATCATCTTAATGACTGGGCCCTGAACTATAAAAGAGTGAAACACACAAAAACACGAACTAAGCAAAGGACACATGTGCATTTCTTCTCTCTCTGCCCTGGAATGCGATGTGACCAGTGTCTTTGAATATCTACCTTGACTTTCCCCGAAGTGGTGGACCATCACGTGGAATTGAATGCCAAACCCTTCCTCCAGTAAGACCCTTTTCATCAGGACATTTTTTTTTTCACAGCAACAGAAGTGATGCCAGGACTATGGTTTTGCTAGCAGGTATTTGTCTGAATTATGAAGAGTATTATGTCTTCCCATCAGCCTGTGCTATTGCAGATCTAATTGTGGTTCAGTTGAGTCTGGTTTGTCCCTCCTCCGGGTTGGATGTATATATGTTTGTTTGTTTGTTTATTCATTTGTTTGCTTGTGTTATACAATAATGACTGCCTGCTAGCCATTGTTCTAGAACTCAGGGATCCAAGTTATTTTTTGTAAGTACAGCAGTAAAACACAGAAACTTTCTCAGAACATAAAACAGCATGGTGCATATGGTAGAAACCAATGAGTGAAGATACCGTAAAATTACGAAAAAGAGGAGCACGAAGAAAGTCAGGCTGTCAATCCAGGTGACTGACTCCTGGTGCAAGACCTTTTCTGTTTATCAAGGGGTAGGAATTCTGTGTATACTTTGTGTAAAAGTTCTTCATCAGCTGTGTATTTTGCAAATAGTTTCTTCCACCCTGTGCTTTCTACTCTTTCTTCTCTTTTTCTACTCTCTCGACAGTATATTTTCCAAGAGGACAAATTTCTACTTACCTATGTGCGTGTGTGCTCATGTACATATTGTTTGTGGGGGATAGAGGCCATAGGTATCTTCCTCAATTGTTTTCGTCTTTTTTTTTAATGTTTAAAAGGTGTGTGTGCACCAATGTGCATATGTCTGTGTGTGCAGAGGCTGGCCTACTCATGTCACAATGTGTGTGTGGAGGCTAGCTGGTTCTTTCTCTTTTCCTTTCCTTTGGTTTGAGACAAGGGCTTTTGTTTGCTTCTGTGTAGACAGGCTAGCTTCCCTGTATGTTTTTAGGATGCTCTTGCCTCCACTTCCCTGGTAGGAATGTAGGAATGCTGAACACGTGCATGAGATCCAAGGATCTGAATTTAGGTCCCATGCTTTCAAAGTAAGTGATTTGATCCACCAAACCATCTTCCCAGCCTTCTGCTTTACTTTTTGAGACTTCTTTTCTGACAGAACCTGAAGCTAGCCAATTTGGATAGACTGGCTGGCCAGCAAGCCCTAAGGTTCATCCTGTTTCCAACCCTCCCAGCTAGTATTACAGATGTGGGATGCCACACCTGGCTTTCTTATGTAGGTACCAGGGATCCAAACTTGAGTCCTCATGTATCTCTGTAGTCATTTAACCAATAGAGTCTTCCCTGTGTTCCCTGTGTTTCATGTGAACACGAAAGTTTAAGCAACTGTCGCTTGCTTTAAATTATTGAGGTTTTGGAACTGTTTGCTCTTAAGCATCAGCCAGACTATACTGTGTGCTACAAAGAGTGGTAGACACTTTTCACTCCAAAGCCTGTTGACTTTTATTAAATGGGAGGTATAACACTGAACTGTCAAGTTGAGTGAGTTTGGGAGCCATGCTGTCTAGACAAAGACCAGCATACTCTACAGTGTCTTGCATCAGGAGGCGAGGGGAAATGAGTGGGCTGGGGTCACTCAGGACATTGTCTTGGGTGCAAATATACATACTTGGATGAGTTGTCACAGATGATATTGGTTTCCACGTATCCTTTCTAACCCATTCTTTAGAACAGGGTACAGTATGAAAGAATTGGAGCCCGAGGAGAGTTGAGGAATTCTTCTTCCACATTAAAAGACAGAATGTTTTCATCTCTAAGAAGCTCTCTCGGTTCTGGGGAAGTAGAAAGAAAAAGGGTGTCTCAGAGACAATAGTTATTGTGCATTGCATTCCATGAAATCCCCTGAAAGGCAGGTATGTTTCTGAGAGTGATGGAGGAGGGGGCTGGACAAGACAGTACATTTATTACACACTTTTCATGTGCCAGGCACCACAGCAGGCTTTAAACGTTATCTTTCAAGTGTTGATGGTAGAGCTCTCCTTCCTAGGAGAGTAAGACTCATTTCAGTTTCATCTGGTAAATGATAGGACAGAATTCAAACTCAGGTCCAGGGATGAATTCCTGAGTCTTCTATAGACCCATTTTTTTCTTTCCCCAGGTGTTGTATTCTTGGATCTAAAGTATAAAGAAATCGAAGGAGAAATTACTGAAAGTTTTACATAATGAATATTCTACTTTACAGAGCCTTTAAAATACTCCAGATCAGGGACTTAAATGTTGCTTCTCTGCATCTAAGAATGTGACATAAGATCAGACCTTCAGTGTGGTCCAGAGGAGGGCTTGTGAAACTCATGCCTGTTAGTCAAGGTGACAGATGTGCTGCGGCACACTGACTTTGACACAGTGTGTGAGGTTGTTTTGTGACTCCTTTGGAACACATGGGTGATGATCACCCAAGCAAGGTAATATCAGCACTCCTATGTGTTGCAGAGAGAGTGGAGAGACCATGGACGGTGGTGTTATTCAACAAACGAGAGACCAGACTAAACTGTGCTCGTGCATCCAGATAGTCAGACTTCTGCTAGACTCCTTGGGTATTTTGCCAGCAAGCATTCCTCAGGAGCAGGTCTCTTCAACAAAGTGTTGCCTGAATTTTTTTTTTTTAAAGAATGACAATAAAAGTAAGAGGGGAGAAAGGCTCTGTGGGTAGTAAATCCATTTGTTAGGCTAATAACAAACTCATTAAAAGGAAATAACACAAATAGCAAGGCAGACTCCTCAGGCTGGAGGCCCCGAGTGGTTCCTAAGTGCTCAGTAATTGTATAAATCCTCCTCCACTAAGCAGAGGTCTGAGAGAGAGAGAAGCTAACAACTGTAACCAGGAACCTTTTGGAAGAGCCGAAGGGTTTAGCAGTGGCGCACCTCCAACTTTCCATCTTTTATTTAACTTCTTTGAACTCCTACTAATTTCCAGCCAACACTCTGGAATTCCATTTTTAGCTTCGCCTTTTGAATTTATTATTTTTCCCCGTTGGTGTACTAATCTGTGGATGGAGATGGCCCCTCTTTTCATTAATTTTTTTTTGATTGTTGAATAATGCTCACTGCCAGGATGATTTAAAAATAGACACTAATCTGAGGAAGAAAATAAACAAGATCTGTAATCCCACCATTCAGAGAGAATCACTGTTAAGGTTTTGGTGCATCTCCAGCTGAGATGCTTGCTAAACGTTCATAGACCTTTCAAAAAGGGGAAGGGTCGTTCGGTAGAATATGGCTTAGAGAGCGTCCTCTAAAGAAGGGTGATGTAAAGAAGACCCTCATTTACGGCCTGGCTCAGTCATCTAGTGATTTGTTGAGTATAGGGCACATCACAAGATCTGCCTCCTTATAGTACTGATTGATGATACATTTCCTGAAGGGTGGATGAAAAATAGATTAAAACCTAAAGGTGACCGATACTAAGAAACAGTGGCAAAAAGGCTACATTGATGGCACTTGCTGCCAAGGCTCAAGATCTGAGTTTGAACCCTGGGACCCAGGGGTTGATGAAGAATAGAACCAATCCCTACAAGTCATCCTCTGACCTGCAAATGGATGCTGTAGTATGCATGTGCCCATTTGTGTACAATACAATAATAATTCTAATTAAAAGATTAGCTGTTATCATTGATTCTTTTTTTTGCCCTTAATAGTCTAGCATATTTTCCACAAAATGTCTCTTGCAGAGTCATAGCTTTTAATAGATGTTTTATCATGTGTCCCTCAGCTTTCTATCACTGTGACAAAATTTCTGAGAAAAACACAGAGAAAAGAGCCATATGGGAATATGGTGTCCTTTGGTGGCGCCTTGGCTCCATAGCTTTAGATCTGTGGTCAGGCCCGAAGTCATAGCAGGTTGTCGTAGAAGCAAGCTGCTCACATCATGGCCAGGAGGAAGCAGAGGAGCAGGACAGGCTGACTTGGAACAAGGTACAACACCCTCCAAAGAGGGACCTCACCTCCAAATACAACAGTTATGTTCTTGTTTGTTAAGGTTTGGAGGGACACATTAAGATAGTGAGAATTATTACTGTGCTCCTTAATTTTTTTGTTTCCCAGCTTGTCTTAAATCTCTGTTTTAAAGACTATTTCATCCTATAATCTTTAAGTGTTTTTTTCATAAATGAAAAATGACTTGACTTGGTATGTAATTCTTGGGTTAAAAAAAAAATCATCAAAAATGATTTGTTTCCAGGATGCCAAATCACCTTACCTTATAAAAACAGAAAACTGTATAAACAGACCGTTCCTTTTCCCCCAATAACAGCTGCCAGAATTCATTGAATCTTAAACAGTGTTTGTTGGGAACGTGTTCTGCAAAGGCCAGAATGTTCTGGAGTCTACAGTCAGCGCAGTCCCTGCCTCTTGTAGCTATGGTGCTTATAATATGCCTAGTGCAATGGAAAAAACTGATTTCTAACTGTTTAGTTGTTTTAATTTAATTAATTTAACTGTGGTTGGTGGCTTCCTTGCTGGACAGCACAATGCTAGAGATGAAGAATGAAATGGAACCAACTTTGTTGCCATGAACAGTTCATACTACCTTTCTGGATCTTGTGTGCCTTATCTATAAGAGTCTGCAACTTTCCCTCAGCTTAATAGTACTGAGGTGTGAGCCAATGTCCTGAGCAGCTCTCAACTCTGTATCGATTGCTTCATTGTCGTAGTTCAATGATCCATTTAATCTCTGAGTCATGAAGTTAAAGATCATAAGCTGGATTGAAACAATTTTCTTGATTTCCAAACCTTCTAAACTGAGACACATGGATTATCTGACTACCCTGCATAAAGTGATAGCTAAAGATTCTCTATTTTTGAGCCAGTGTGATGACTTAAAAGGAACCTGTCACCAACCCTGATGACTTGAGTTCAGTCTCTGGGACCTTCATGGCAGGAGGGCATTGACTCCTACAAGTTGCTCTTGGACTTCCACATTTACATCATAGCTCACACATATGATCCAAAAAAGACAAATAGATAGATAGCTAGATAGATAAATCTAGTACAAATTAAAAGAAATTCTCTACTTTTTGTTATTTTAAAAGAATCTTTTACTTATTTTTATATAATTTTATACATGCAAACAACAGTCTTGATCACATTAACTCCTAATTCCTCCTTCCTACTCTTAGTAGGAACCCACACACCCTCCACTCTTCACTTAGCTCCTGACCCGTGCCCACTAAGTCTAATTAGTGCTGCCTGCTGGAATGTTGACTAATGTTGCTGACTTGATTTTGTTCAGAGCTTATGCAGGTAGTCATAGTTGGAGTTCCTGAGTACAATGGCCAAATCATGTCCAAAAGACAGCATGTCACAACAGTCCTTCCCATCATCCATCTGGCACTTACCATTTTTCAGTTCTCTTTTCTGCCAACCTTCTGTGATCTTTCCTGAGCCTTGGGGAAGGACTTGGGGTAGATGTTCCATGTAGGTAGGGTCTCTATAGTCTCTTATTCACGGCTGTGTTTTCATTCAGAGTCCCTGAATTAGGTGCCACCCACTGCACAAAGAAGATTCTCCTTCCAATATTGAGAGAAGCACTAATCTACATGAACAAGTGTTAGTATTTAGAAGGCAGTTTGATAATGTGTTTATTTAGCAAGAAAACAGTAGTGAGCCTGTGACTTCTGCAGCCACTACTTAGATCAAATTTATAGTGCCGGGCCTGAATTCCCTCTTGTGGAGAAGACCTCAAATCTAATGTAAAAGTTGTTCTGTACCCATAAGCCTTTGCCCAATTATCATACCAGTGAGGACCTCTTACCTGATAGGTCAGTATTGTAACACACAGGGTTCACCCCTAGGTAATACCATTGATAGCTTTTCTTCCAATATGGTCCACTTAGCACATTCCAGCACTATAAGAATGATCTATGCTTACCCTTGCTTTATTCTTTCCTTCCTCTTTCCTGAAATCATGTTGGACATTTACTTAACTAAACATCCTTCTGACCCAGGTAGATGTTCGGCATCATGGAAGTAGTGATTATCTTCATTGTGGATCTTCCTTTTCTAGAGATGCTTTGAAGCATGGTAGAGTCTCATAAAACCTTTACTGAGTGGGATGCATGAAATCTGTTCACCAAATGCAGTTGGTAGGGGGGTTGCAATTGTGTGCGTAGAAAGCCCCGTTGTCCCATCACTTAGTAGTCTTGGTTTGCTGATGAGTTTCTGTTGAAGAGCTTTTATTTTCTTGAATCCTCTTCTTGTGGAGCAGACAGGTTGCCATGCTGATATATTTACTGCCCCCCCAACCCAATTGTCAAGTCTCAGAAGTCAGCTGAACTTTTATTAGTACTGTTTTCTCTCTACAGAGCCAACCTTGGGAGGCAGCACTGTGTTAATTTGATGAGGGACCTCAGAGAAGCTTTTACGATCACCTGTGTGACTCTTCAAAATGAGGAAGGGCTGCCTGGATCCTAGCATGAACATGAAAAACCAGTGAGGCCACACATGAAAACATCCATGGCAATGAGTGACAGTGTCTTCTCCCTAGTGCTCATTCTAATCCTGAAGGGAATGCTCAGTGAATAGAGGACCAGAACAATCCAGACTTCTGGTCTCAAAATGCTGTGTTCTTTGGATCAAACCAGGCTTGTTCCCCAAGCCTGTCTGCTGGTCTCTATTCAACATAGCTAGTTTAGGGGAGATGGGAGGAGGAGGGCACTTTAGATGTTAATGTGTATGGATGATTCCAAACCCTGTCTGGTTTGCATGGATACATGTGGGATCATGTCTCTTGACGAAGCAGGGCTTGGTCAGTCTGACCCAGAATCTTGCCTTGTCTAGCTACATATCTACACCGAGAGTCTGTAAATGCCGAGGAGCCCTTACAATGAAACCTTTCACAATGGAGTGCCTGGATTTTATTGAGAAAAGCCAATCCCCTCCCATCTGTCACTTGGCACTTAGCACTGTAGTTATTCTAGATGAGTGAACACTTGTGTTATATTTTCCAATAGCAAAACTGGGGTCACCAGGGTGCCTGCTGTTTTAGCCGAATCCAGATGGGGTTTTCCTATAAACAAGTGCACATGGGATATTTATGCCGCCCGTGGCACCTGACGCCTTAATACTTAGGACTTCTATGTAGTAGCCACTCTTCCTATAAGTCACTTTAGCACACTAAGTAAATATTTTAATATAGCCATGTCACTGTTTATTATAGAATGGCTTGGGCCCAGATCTTGCCTAATGCTTGGTTAAAAAGTCAGTTTATACCATCCTTTAAAGTGAATTAAAGAATGCATAAACGCCACTCTTTGTTACTCGGAACTCTGTTTGCTTTACTTTTCTGTAAACCTTGTGAAATGCTTGCTTACAAAAAGCTGACACATGCCAGATTTGCTCATTAGGTGAAGGTGTTTTCTACATCAGGAAGGTGAGGTGAGAATGTGGGAGGTGGGGTGGCTTCTCCACTGCCACCTTGCAGTGTCCAGTGTCCAAGAGACCCATTGAATTGTCCAGGGAGCATGACTATAACCACCAAGTGTTTGGACTGAGAAATAATGAATAATGGTTTCTATGTCCAGTTTGTCCTGTGTCCTGGGACACCACTTGGGCAGTCTGAGACTTTGAGTGATTTTTGAAAAAAAGAACAGTGCCTCCATCAGTCAAATGACAATGTTAGCATTAGTCATTTCATCACCACAGTGAGCAAACACCTGACATAAACAATTGAAATAGGAAAGAGCTTTTCATGTTTGGCTCCTAGCTTCAGTCTCTCTTGTAGAGCCTTCTGGTGCTGTCCAGAGCATGTTCACCACGGTGTCAGAGGACATTCATACTATGTTATACAAGAAAACAGAACAAGACAGAAACCAGGGGTCTGGCATAACCTTCAAATGCCCCCTCTAATAGTCAACTTCAATCAACTAAGTCCCACCTCTTAATGGTTCTATCGACTCACAAAGCAGCACTCTCAGCTGAAGAAGCATTTGAAGCATAAGTCTATTGATGGCACCATTTCAGATTCAATACACAATATTCCTGTTTTAATGACCTTGTGATATTTGCCAGCTCTTAGTAGCATTTAATTGCTAAGCCTCACCCTGAAGGCTATGGCAGTTTTTACTGGCGAGCAATTAAAATCTCAGTGTGGACTTCCCAGTGCCTGAGGGATGAAGTGTTTCTGTTTTCAGGGTAGAAAAGAAGACATGTTGATACAAGAGATAAAATCAATCACCCTTTTTAATATTATGGATTGGTTAACAAAGTTGTCTACGAAGTAAACAGAAACACAATCTCTGCTCAGGTTTCAGGAGTAAACCAGCAGCCCTTCCTTAGTGCGTCATCACCCACTTCCCAAAGAGTTATCTCTTAGACACTGTATTTGCCAGGATCAACTTTCAAAAAGGGCCAGTGGGCTTCTCTAGGCAAGTAGGAGATGAAGTACATGCTGCTAGTGCTTTTGACTGTATTTCTTTTTCCCTCAGCACAAGATGTCTCTTTTGATCTGTTAAATGTTCTTCATGAATTCTTGAAGCAGATCTTTATGGAGATTCCTTCTATAAAAATGACATTTTGCCATTTGTAATTAACACAAGGATGCCCTCCTGCATCCTCCACCCCAAATACCCACAAGCTGAATAAAGCTTGATGTCTGAATGTGTTATATCACATGACCGAGGGGAATGAAAGTTTGAACCGAGTTAATATTATCAATCAGTTGACAGTCAAACAGGGAGATTGTCTAGTAAACCCAGTGTAGGTGCAAACATCCTTAATAGTGTGAGAGAGGCTCAAGCAGAGCTGACAACGGAGTGGTAAGAACAGGACTTAACCCACCGTGGCTGCCTTTGCAGGTGGAGCAGGTGCCATGTTCCAAGGAGTGTGAGTGGTCTAAAATCTGGAAAAGAAGAGGAAGGGAATTTTCTAGAGCCCCCAGGAAGGAATCTGGTCTTGCAGAACAGAGTTTTAGCTCTTTGAGATTCATGACTTACTCATTACTCTCTCTGTTTCTCTCTGTCTCTCTCTGTCTCTCTCTGTCTCTCTCTCTCTCTGTGTGTGTGTGTGTGTGTATGTGTGTGTACATGCATGATATGTATAAATCTTCATGCTGTAGTATGTGTGTGGAGGTCAGAGGTCACTCTTGTAGCATTGATCTTCTCCTCTCACTTTTGCATAGGTCCTAAAGATAGAACCTTGGTGGCCAGTCTTGTGTGGCTAATGCCTTTATCTGTTGAGCTATCTTTCTGATGCCCACTCCCCAGACTCTGTCAACATAGGGTTTCTATCTTAGAGAACTTTGAGAAATCCATGTTAAACACTACATTTGTGATAATGTCACAGCAACAATAGAAATAGAATCACTTATAAGAGAATGATAATAATGTATACAGGAACACAGAAAATAGCAAAAGTTGGAGTAAGATAAAAATTGCAGTCTCTGACTATGCAGAAGGAGATGTGATCACTGTTTTCTTTCACTTTGCCTGTGTTTTCTTGTACCAACAATCACTGTTGCGCCATCTTCCCTATCATAAAGTGTTATTGTATATTTTCTCCTACTTTCAGAAAACACATGCCTGGTGAATCATGCACATTTGGTTTCAGTTTCAAACATATTTGTAGATGGCTGATGATTTTTCTCACTACATGGTTTTAAAATTACTGAGTCAGTAGAGAGTGACCAATTGTTGGTCTTAACAATGTATTTCACTACGTGGTCCTTGAGAAGGGCTGGGGTGATCTTCTGCTCCCTGGCAGCCTCAACTTGACCTTACCTCATTACTGACAAGCACCAGACATTGCCATTTTTAAAATTGCCACACTGAGAGCTGAAAAGGGCATTTAACTGTTGTAAGTTGTATTGCTTTGAGTCTGATACATCCACTCTTTACTGCAAAGCTGACCACCTATGCTGCTGGGAAGTACCTTCTCACGTATTCTTGCTTTATAACAGTGGTTTTCAACCTTCCTAATGCTTCAACCCCTTAAAACAGTCCTTCATGCTGTCGTGAACTCCAGCCCTAAAATTATTTCATTGCTACTTCATAACTGTAATTTTGCTACTGTTATGAGTTGTAATGTAAATATTTTTTGGAGATAGAGGTTTGCCAAGGGGGCTGCAACCCACAGGACGAGAATCGTTGCTTTATAGTTAATTTTCACATTGTCTAAGGTATTGGAGATGGGAACCAATCACCTATACTATAGGTCACAAATAACTTTGTATGATTAATTCCTATTAGCTTATATTACTTGAAAATATATTATTTAATGTCTATATAAATCTATGACTAAATAAATATATGTATTATATATAATTTCATAACAATACCACTGGAAATCTAAAATTGCAGTGCTAGGGGAAAATGTCTATTGCTCTCATTTTTGGCCTCTTTGAACAGACTGTTTACCCATAGAGTTGTATACATACATGTATAAAACTGAGCCCCTTACCGTTCAGAGGGAATTCTTTCTGCTAACGTCCAACTATACAACATATATCACAATGCCTTTTCCAATGCACCCTACTTGATACAGAGCACATTTAACTTTTCTTGTGCCATTCTACAATCAGTACTGGTATGACAACCATACATTGATATTATACCGTGTATTCTATGAAATACGCTGGAGTGTGTGCACAGGCTACATGCAGATGCTGCACCACTTTACACAAAGTACTCAAGCACCCTTTGATGTGCAAATCTGTGAAGTGTGTTGGGAGCAGTCACAGATATTGAGGGAAGACACACTCAAACGTTCAGACCACAAAACAAACATAACAGATACCAACTGGGTTTGACTGATGCGATTGGAATGGTCATCTATGTGTGTAACAATTGGAGTGGTCATCTATGTGTGTAAAATCATGTTGTACACCTATAAACCACACACTTTTACTTGTTGACAAAAACTCAATAAAGCCAGAAAAGTAAGCAAAACTCTTTGTGGAAAAAGTCATGAGTTAAAACAAGGCAGTGAAAGTACACACACACACACACACACACACACAAACACACACACACAGACGCACACACACATGCATACACACACAGAGGCACTTATGCATGCATGCTCACACACAGACATTCATGCAAGCAAGCACAAACACTAATGCATAAACACATGCATACCCCCTGCTCATGTACACACACACACACACAAAGACACATGGACACTCATACATATATGCACATACATGCACTTATTTAAGTGTGTGCATGGTCATGCACACATGCACATATTCCCACCTGCACATAGGCACAGCAACAAACAAGCAAATAAGAAAGAACCCCTGATGCTCCACAGTACATGGTTTCCTGATCTGTTTTAATTACTGTCATGGAACCTCGCCTATTCAGAGAAATGAGTCCACACGATGCTCTTACGTGAATGCTGCACGGTGAAGAAAGGAGACAGTTGGCATATCCCACCTGAAACAGAAGCAGAAGAGGCTTGCTAGAATGTGGGAAGGAAGCTGATGAGTAGGTTAGGGGACAGCCAGTGGTGGCCACAGACAAAGCTGCTGAAACACATCTACTCAGGTGTCTTGGTATCTAATTTCAAGTCAGAGAAAAACCAAGACATGTGACAGATTTGAAGGTCTGGAGAGAATTAGTGCATCTGGCCTGCAGATTTGCTTTTGGTGATGTCTAGAGCTTTATAAATGATCCATGCGTCCTTAAATGGCTGCTACATATGGCACACTCACCTTTAAGTCCCTTTACATAGTCTCCTCTAAACTCTTTCATGCATTTCTCCCATTGCTTGCAGGGGTTCTCAGTTATGAACGGGAAGAGGAGAGAAGGGATGTAGATTCCAGTTCTGTCCTTACCTTCCCCTTTGAGCTCCGCCCCACTGATGCTCACTCAGCATCTTCCACTCTTGGGTTTGTGGTTTTTCTCTGGCTGATGGTGATACTCTCCTGAAGGTTGTTAATCTTGTTAGTTTTATTACCTGGAAATAGGTTTCCTTGGTCCCTTTTGAGGAAAGGAGATGGGGTATGAGTGAGCAGAGAATTCAAGATTCTTTCTGCTTCAACAACACATCATCTTGAGTCTACAACACGACTGCCCAGCCTTCTAGCTGCAAGAAAAAACTCTTAACTTTTCATAATGGCCATATGTTTATGAGAATTTTTTTTGGAGGGATGGAAGTTACACAAGTAAAATATTTTGACTAGTTAAGGTTTCTGTTTCTTTCTTCTCCTACCTATCAGCTGTTACCCATCTCTGATGGCATGGCACCAGGGACTTGGAGACTTGAACAGTGGAACTCGCTTACTTTGAATGGAGTGGCATGCACATATGTGAGATTGCCTTCTGGGAATGATGCTACCACTCACCACCCTGCACTGGAATGGCTTGCTAATACGATCCTATGAGCTGTGCTGCCAACATCATCCACACAGATGAATCAAGTCACCTCCTGTCATGACAGGACTATGTGCTATGCCATTCAACACCTGAAGATGGAAATACATACAACCAAAAATTGGTCAATGGAAAGTCCCCCTGTATCATAAAATATAAAGGGATCCCTATATTGATTTTCCAAACTCATGATGATATTAATTTACTTAATCCAGACTGTCCCCAGTTTAGGATGACTTGCCTTTTCTATCTTAAAATGGTAGAAAAACGCTGCCCATCCAGTAGATACTGAGTTTCAGATCTTGAATCTTGTTCCCTCTCTGTTTAAATTGTTTGTCATGTTGAAGACTAAACCCAGGGCTCTACCAGGCAAGAATTCTACAGCTGGGCCACATTCAGAGCCCAAATCTTGAATTTTGATCTTTTCTAGGCAAATGATACTTGGTGCCATATTGATGCATTTACAGTTAAAGTTTGTTCACATGGACATACTCTATAAGTCAGGGAACAGTTCTCCTGCCAGTAATCCCAGGAAGCCAACAGAAGCTCTCAGCAGTTCTTATCTGAGAAGGTGATTAAAGAGTATAACAGTACAGAAATGTAAGAACTATTACAGAATTGCTTAAATGGTTAATTATTTCATAACAGTACACACGTTTTGAGGGTTTTATTATATTAGTTATATTGCTAATTTTTAAATCTTTAATTTGTTGTGTGTTATTCTCATTATAAACAAAATTACATTTGTATCCGGCTCCGTATTCTTTCCCCTAATGAATCTCCCCAGTTGTGTAAGTTCTGAACTGAGGTCACCTGATTCTGTGCATCCAGCTCGTTGGCTTTCCCCCTTCTGTGCCAGGGCTCACTCACTTCTTGCAGGTCTGCAGATCTGATGTCCCTTGTTGGCAGATCCAACTTTACAGAGCAGCAGCAAGCTACATCTTAAAAATAGAACGTGCACATTTCCTCACCCCAACTCCCCTCTTGTGATAAAGTCACCCCTTTCCACACTGCAGATGGACCATCTCTAGTCCGTCAGTTTCACTTGACAGCATGTTTGTGAGTGAAGTTTTCTTTTTGTTTGAATGTCCTGGCATTTTAGTGAGAAACTGGTGCGTGTGTCCTAGATACCTTTGAAACTAGAGGCAATGACGTGTGCTTCTGAATCTAGCGTAAGCACATCTCAGGCATCTTTTGTAATCGTGTCATGGTTCTAGCAGGAGTGGTGTGGGCCATGAGAAGGCAACTGATGAAGGTTTTCAATCTGGGTGATTTTTTTTTCTGATAGCTTGGGTTATTGCTGTCTTTCTAAACTATACAGTTCTTACGAATCTGGTGCTTTCATATCCTATTAGCCTGATAAGGAATGGGGCCTGGGAAGGAGCTAACACTTACTTTATATTGGATGTTTAATGCATCCAATGTGCCCCTCATAGGTGGAACTGAATTACAGTTCTGGATGGAAGAACAGAAATGTTGAGGGTTTACAAAAGTTTCTACTTGACAAATGCCAAGTCCTAAAATCCTAGGGAAGAGGACATAGCCCAAGCTAGATGAAGTAAGTATCCTGGGTAATATTGCCAGGAGAATTGTCCTGTGATCTTTATTGTAGGGCTCAGTAGCTACCTGAGGCAGAAATCCTGTTCTTCTCTGGGCAGAGTCTCCCTCATTGAGAGCCTGCCATTAGGGTGATCTTTCTTTTTCCTAGAATGTCAGCCAGGGTCAAAAACAAGTAGCATGATGAGTTCTCCATCCCAGTCACCTCCAGGGCCAAGCAGCTGATATGTCCCAGATGTGTCCTTGGCTACTCCACAGGCACCTGGCACTTCCAGCACACTCCAAGTCATGAAGGGTTCATGGTCTCTTCCATTCTCTTTCATAAATGCAACAGGAGCTTATATGGCATACTGACTTGTGTTTCCATACAGACCAGTGGACCTTCCAGCAGCAATTCCTCAAAGTTTTTGGCATGTACTGAAATGTTCCTGGTTTCCAGAGCTTACTAACTGAGCCATTCACTCACTCATTTGTTTGGCAAGATTTTATTGAGCAACTACTCTGTGCCAGACTCCCTTCTAAAAGTGAGATGCAGAAATAGAATTGTGGGATAGTAAGTGCCTGCACTCACTGTGGTCACATGCTAGTGAAAGTGAAACACAATCAATAGCAGTGCCAGATGTTTCCCTTGTTTGAGAAGGGTGTGTTATAAATCCCGGAACAGGTGCTGAAATGTCGGAATCCCAAGCTCCCTCTATACTATAGGATTCTCCCCTCCACCCTCCCACCCCTGCTCTACATGCCTATGATAAAGTTACCTCTAGAAATCAGGCACTGTGAACACTGACATTTGGATCTGGAATGTCCCTCGAAACCCATGTACTAGAGGTTTGGCCCTTGGAGGAGGCTGAAGAGTCATAGGAATTAAAGTTTTTCTGGGAGGTCTTTGGTTCATGGGGATGTGTCCTTAAAGGAGAGGGTGGGAGCCCAGCTCCCTCCCTTCATCCTCTTTGGGTTCTGTCCATGAGTGGATAAGCTTTTTCTCTACCACATGGTCATCCAACTCGATGCTGCCTTGCCATCTGCCCCAAAGCAACGGGACCAAGTGATGGTGGGCTGGAGTCCTTAAAACTGAACTGCAATGTTTTAAACATAATTAGTTCAGGCTTTTTGTTTTGTTTTATGCTTTTGTTATCATGACAGAAGACTGACACTGAAAGATTAGCAAAAATATTTTCCTTTAGACTCACTGGTAACAATGTGCTGTAGTACAAGTAAGTTGAGCGCCCCTCCCCCCCATTCCTCTCTCCTTCCCTCTCTGTCTCTCTCCCATTTTTTTTTCATGTAACATTTTCAGACCACAGTTGACCACAGGTAACTGAAGCTGTGGAAAATAAAACTACCGGTAAGGGAGAATTACCCTGCCTGTATTTGTCCAGCACCGCCATGCCTATGAATGCAGAGGTATTTTACAGTAACAACACCTCAAACCTGCTGGCAGACAAGAAAGCTTTTTTGTTTGTATGTCCACAAACATGAACAAAACTATCATTTCTGCCACCAGTTCAGCTGAACTATCAGTCTACAGTTGCTGGAGTTAAACATGTAGAGTTTAATTATCTTCTAAAACCTCATGAAGGGGATTGCATAATGACTTGGCTCTAAAATAAAAGGTTACTGTGAACTCCTCAGAGCATAGCCATGGGGCACGGACATGGTGTTAGGGAGCAAACACTCACAGCTGGAGGAAGGATGAGAATCCATCTTTCCTTGAAACCAATAGCCCAGCTTCATAGCTCCTGAGGAAGGCTCATGCTGATGAATAGACAAATGCTACCACAAGGTAGACCATGAGTGTGAATGCTGGAGACAGTCCAGTTTCTATGGTACAGTACCTTTGGGCAGTAGGCTCTCAGTATCCTTCCTGCTCTCCCCAGGTAGCAAAATAAGCACTTAAGGAACACGCATTTGTGGTGTGCAAATTAACAGCACAACTCTTTGTCACTCGATAACCTGCTGTTATTTCCAAGTTCCTATTTCTTGGAAATATGCTATCTATTACTAAGATCAAGTTGTTATTCACACATCTTCAGTTGTGTGACACTCTGTGACACTTTCTGGCTTCCGTGCCAAGATTTGGGAGGGGGTGTTTTGTTTTATTTTTAATTTCTTTCTTTTGCAAGGAAAGTTGCAAGGGTGGAAGGCAGATGTGAGGAGATGGGGGGATGAGTGGGACTGGGGTGCATGATGTGAAATTCACAAAGAATAAAAAGTGAAAGAAAAAGTGAAAGCATTGAAGATGAACTGGATTGTGTGGAGTGTGGTGGCTTGTACCTGTAATATCAGCACTCAGAGCAGCGACGAGTTCAAGGCCAGCCTTGGCTGCACAGTGAGTGTGAGGCCCACATAGACTACATGAGACCCTGTCTAAAAACAAAAAAGAGAAAAGCACAAAGAAATGTGAAAGAAAGAGAGAGGGGGGAAGTAGGGAGGGAGGGAAAGAAGAGAGAAAGAAAGAGAGAAAGAAAGAAAGAAAGAAAGAAAGAAAGAAAGAAAGAAAGAAAGGTACTAAATATAGGACTAGCCTCCATAAACCACTCCTCTGTTGGTTTTGGAGCAAAATAAGGCCTCAAAGAGAAGACTCAGATCAGGAAACTGCTGAAGCATGTGCCCCAGTGTCAGTACCTAGAAGGAACAGGAGTGTAGGGCAAACCACGGTCTTTAGAACTTTGTTACTATTTTCAGTGGGAAATCACCTGGATGAAGGGTGGGAAGGAGAGAACACCAACCCACAACTGTTCTCCATGACCACAACGCCGGCTTCTTTT
>JANHMN010000002.1:54524898-54574160 GCA_030674055.1 Rhabdomys pumilio
AGGGGCAGGGGCAGGGGCAGGGGCAGGGGCAGGGGCAGGGGCAGGGGTAGAGGCAGAGCCAGAGAGCCAGAGAGCCAGAGGCAGAGCCAGAGGCAGATGCAGAGGAGTTCTGTGAGTTCAAGGCCAGCTGAGTCTACAGAGTTTTAAGCCAGCCAGGGTTAAAATGCAAGACTGTCTCAAATCAACCAACCAACCAACCAATCAATCAATCAATCAATCACAAACAAATAAATCCACCCAAAAGACCATAAAGGGGCAGGGACAGTTCAGAGTTTCCTTTGTTCCTTCAAAGTGAAGTTTTACCTGAATGAAAGTGCATACCTACAATATATACACATAAACTGTGGTATACACACACACACACACACACACACACACACACACACACACAGAGAGAGAGAGAGAGAGAGAGAGAGAGACAGAGACAGAGACAGAGACAGAGACAGACAGAGACAGACAGAGACAGAGACAGAGACAGAGACAGAGACAGAGACAGAGAGTGCACTTACATGAAAAGTAGTAAATCCTAAATAAATTCTTCAGTACAGGAAAGAGTATGCACCTGTATCATTTCCCTACCAGTAACCATCTAAGTCACCATTAGAGGAGCTGGGCCAAGATCTTATGTGCCATGCTAGACACACACACACACACACACACACACACATCAACCACACCACCACCACCACCCATGGTTTGTAACACTGGTGGCTGAACCTGTGTCCCTGGACATGCTAGGCAAGCATTCTACCCCTGAGCTGTAGTCTCAGCCTTCTACTAACTTCCCTGAAGCTCCAACAATTTCAGAATATCACGACATGAAGGTGTGCAGGGCTGAAAATGGAAGACTGCAACTATGTCCTCTGGCTACTCCTGCAAGCAAGTCCTTGTCCAGTTTTCTTTAGCGGTGCTGTCAGCAGCAAAGGCAGGCACTGGGAACCCTGTCTGAAGTGCTCACAAACTTTAGATTCGTGCCAGGCATTGGTAAAAGAAGCTGTAAGGAAGGAAAACAGATCCAAGTTTTAGAAAATACCCAGTCCTCAAAAGTAAATAATTCATCTGAGAAAAGAGTGAAACCAGCAGCAGAGATGCCCTGGTTGCTCTTGCTGGTTGCTCTTCCTGGAGGGCTATCCTCTGAAGCAGGCAGCTCTTACTCTGGGATAGCCTGAGGTACTGTGTCATGAGACTTGGAGTATTAGAGCTGAAACATGAAGGGTTCTTTTCTATATCTCCCAATTCACTTACCAGAAAATATACACTAGATAATATCACACAATAGAAAAAGGAAAATTCCAGAGAGGTAAGCAGACCAAGCCATGCCACACCATTGCACATGATGTGGTCTGATAGGACAGACTTTGACATTAATGATTATAGTACAAAATCCGGCAGGGTGGTGATCAGTATGTCATGTGGTACAACCACTTTGGAAAACAGTTTGGACTGTCTAAAACGTTACTATAGCCTTACCCTAGATTCCACCCATCATATTCTTTGGTGAGTCCATGAAAATAGTAGAGAAAAATTCATATAGGAAAAATAAGGAAGTTAAACAACTCTGAGCCCAAGTCTCCTTTATACACCATTCTAATTATCTAGTGGCTCTATTATGCATGATTCTAATGATCAGGTGGCAACCACAGATATAACACCCAAGAACATTAAATAGAAAACTCTCTATCTTGAAAGAGTAGGTCTTGTAACTTTTATTACACTACAGTGTTGTTTTTTACTATCAATTACTGCTGGAAATGTCTTACTGTGTCTAATTTATGAATTAAATTTTACCACAGGGAGGTAGGAAGGAACCCAGCATGCAGAGGGTTCAGTACTGTCTAAAGACTGACATACCCAGTAGAGATCTTAGAGTGTACCCTGTGCAAATGAGGGGGACCTGTACTTCTCAAACGTCAAGATCCATCATACTGTAGTTAAAGCTGGCCCCAGTTATAGCAAGCAGGTTAGACAACTAAATTTCTTCCACTGAGAGTAGTTTAAGACACAAAGAACACTCTGGGCAAAAAGGCTAATTTCTAAAAAAAACATTTTTTGTTGCATTTGATAGTGTAGATTTAGTTATCACCTAAGTGAGCCCTACAGACCAGCCACAGTGACAGAGGGTACAGGGATACAGTTGTATGGGTAACCACATCTCTATTTGGGAGAATTCGAAACTGCTGTAATAAACACTGGTGGCCCTGTGCTTTGTCATAAGCTCTCCAATGCATCATCTTCATGTTACAGCATCTTCAGATGAGATCCACAAGGCTGACTAAGCAGGGCCTGTATTCACACTTTAATCTAAAACTCAAGTCCTGTCCTTTGGCATCTTCAGACACCGCATTTCAGCAAGAACTTGGTTGATTCACACAGCTCCTTTCAATGCCTTCGAGACCTAATATGTTATATCCTCGTAGTGTGGAAATTGATTTTTAAATCCTTGGTGTGAAGTGCTGGCTTCAGGCTCCCTCCCAACGATCTTTGAAGATGACTGCTAGCTTTGTGTTCTGTTGTTCAGAGCTCCTGTTTATTGGAAACTGGTCTCTGGGCCTGCTCACTTGGATGCCACCCCTGGCCTGGTATATCTCACCAGGTGGAAGTGAGTGGATTTTCCATAGTGCGAAACCTTGTCACCATGTGCCAGCTCAGGAATCTCATTGTTTAACCAATACCTAATGTCAGAACCTTTTGAAAGGTAAATATTTAATCTTTTGGCTCTGTATTCCAAACTATCAAGGGCCCCCAGCAACTCCCCGAGTCTACTTAAAAATAGACGCATCGTATATTGGTAGAACTGAGCAGATACCAAGTAGTGAGTGCGCTTCTTGCTGTTGTAGTTTAAACGTCTGAAAAAGACCAGGTCATGAAACTGGGAACTTCAATGGAGACTTTGGACTCTTTCCTCTGGCTGGATTTCAGAAAGAGCATAGGACAGAGCAAGAACCCAGTAGAACCATGGACTCCAGAGCAAGGTTTTTGTGCTGGCGTCAGCCTCGCTCTCTGGGTGCTATTTCCTGGTTCTGGGTCATCAATATAGGTCCTGGTTTCTTCGCTTGTTTAATTGTTTTCAGCCATGAAACAAAAGTATGAATCCTAGACTTTTTCCCTCTCCCTCACCTCCTTTTCTCCCTAGTTTAAAAAGACAGGTTAAATATTCCACAGTGGATTTTGCTTTGTTTTCCTTTTACTCCCAGGATGGAACAAGGAAGTGTAAACTATGGATTCAGCCATGTTTTCTATACTGTAATGTTTACAAACCTTCTATAAAAAAATTATGGAAATGGAGTCCCCACCACATAGAAGAACATCGCTGACCTTTAAGCGTCCACAACTCTGTGTGCCCTCCACCTTTATCAGGCTCTAGGACATCTCCAAACTTTTCAAAATGAAGCCAGATCCTCTTAATGCCCCCTCACTGCAGTCTCTGGTGACCAGGGATAGATTTGACTTCTGTACATTTAGCTGTTCCGACTGCTTCATATCTATCAGTGGCTCTCAGCCTCCCTAAGGCTGCGACCCTTTAATACAGCTCCTCATGTTTTTGTGACTCCCCAACCAAAGAATTATTTTGTTGCTGCTTCATAACTATAATTTTCCCACTGTTATGCACCTTAATGTAAATATCTGTGTTTATAGATGGTCTCAGGAGACTTCTGTAAAAGAATCGTTCGACCCCAACGGGATTGAGACTCACAGTTTGAAAATTGCTGATATATAGAGAATCAGACACGTGGTCTTTCTGTCTGGCTTCTTTCATTAGCAAAATGTCACCAAGCTTTCTTTATATTGCCAGGTAAGTCCTTAAGTACTGTTCTCTTTAAAAGCTTACCAACAGTATTATGGTTATCACATTTTATACACATATTTAATAATTCATAATTCATAAATAATAATTAACAATTTATTATTTTCCTTTGAGTAACATAAATAATGCATATGCAAACACAGATGTATATTTTTAAAAATTATTTTTGGATTAGTTTATTTTATGTACCTGGATGGGTTTTTTTTTGTTTTTTGTTTTGTTTTTTGGTTTTTTGGTTTTTTTGTTTTTTTTGTTTTTTTTGTTTTTTTTTTTTTTGGTTTTTCGAGACAGGGTTTCTCTGTGTAGCCCTGGCTGTCCTGGAACTCACTTGGTAGACCAGGCTGGCCTCGAACTCAGAAATCCACTTGCCTCTGCCTCCTAAGTGCTGGGATTAAAGGCGTGCGCCACCACTGCCCGGCGTACCTGGATGTTTTATTTACATGTATGCATCTGCATCTTGTAAGTGTCTGGTGATCAGGGAAGACAAAAGAAGCCATCAGATTTCCCTGGAATTGGAGGTACAGAAAATTGTTAGTACCCATGTGGGTGCTGGGAATTGAACTTGAGTCTTCTGCAGAAGCAACAAATGCCCTCAACCACTGAGCCAGGTCTCTAGCTTCACAGACAGAGTAGTTTTGGATATTGTTTCCAATTCTTTTGGATAAAATTTGGAGAGTGGCATTGCTGAGTCACTGGTAAGAATTCTATGTTTAACTCTTAGAAAGCCTAGCTAACTTTTCCCCTACAGTTCCTGCATAAATGTAAGAGGAATCAATCGAAGCAAATCACTTAAAGACAAATTCTGGCCCATAGTGTGGAGATATATGTTTGGAAGGAAAAGAAAGTTGGGAGACAGTAAAGAATTAAAGCAGCAACAGCAAAGAAAATTCTTTGACTGGGAGTGATCAAATGACAAATTAGGAACATGAAAGTAAACTTCAGGGGCTGGACAGCAGGTAAGAGTACACTGTGGTCTTCCAAAAGACCAAGTTCTATTCCCAGTACCCACAGCTCACAACCGCTTGTGACTCCAGCTGCAGCAGATCCAATGCCATCTTCTGGCCTCCAAAGGCACTGCACTCATGTGCATGCATACAAACACAAAAGTAAAAATAAAACTTACACAAAACTTATATTCTAATTAGGGAAGATTTTACTCAAGTCAGTTGCCCACTGGGAAGTCTGTCTCTTGCTACTGAGGTGTAAATTTTTTAAATGTATTTTGGGTATCATGCCCCTTTCTAACAGATAATATTTAAATACTCTCAAGTATTTTACACTATTCTGCAGGTTTTCTTTCTTACTATATTTTAACGTTCTTTTTCCAGAAAAGATTTTAAATTCAGGTAAACTTTAATATACAGTTTATCTATTTCCTTTTGTTGTTGTTTCTTTTAGTAAAATATAAAAATTCATTGCCCATTATAAGATATATAGACTTAACTTTTTATTTTCTTATGATTTTCAAAATTTTCAGCTATTAAATGAACTTGTTTCACGTTGAGTGCATTTTTATATATTCTAAAGGGCAGATTTTATGGTTTTGCTTATGAGTATCACCATTGTCGAAACTGTCTCACAAAAGTCCAAAAGTCTGTGTCCCTATCACCACCTCTCACCCAGTGGTCTTGGCATTGATTGGCAAAAATCAATAGTTCCACACATTTGTAAAAGACTCAGCAGTTAGGTCACTCTTTGGGATGAATTTGTGATTACTGATGCATTTACTTATTATAGGTTGATTGACAGTTTCTAGTTCTCTTTAAGTCAATTTTGTTAAGTTTTATTTTCTAGTAGTCTGTGATCTCATCTAGATTATTTGGTTTGTTGGAACCTTACTTTTATAATATTTCCTCATAATATTTTCAATTTCTGTAAGGTCTGTAGTAATGACCCATTTTTGTGTATGGTTTTCATTCTCCATCCCCCTCCATCCCTTTCTTTCCCTCTCTCTGTCTTCTCTCCCTTTCTCCTTCTCTTTCATGCCACCCCCAGTCAACCAAAGGTGAATAAGTTTTTATTCTTTCAAAGAACCAAAGCTCATCAAACAAAAGATGTTTTGTTTTTCTTGTCTCTCTCTGTTGTCCATTTAATTTCTTTCAGTGCTGATCCATATTTTTCTCATTTTTCTAGTAACTCACAGAGTGAATATAGGCTATTGAGCTATTTAATGTTTATATAAATGTCCTTTGGTACGACTTTCTTTCAGTAAATGGCACAAGTTCAGTATATTGTTTTGTGTTTATTTATTTGAAGGCATTTTTCTCTGTTTTCTTGTGAGTTCTTCTGAGACACATTCAAGACCTTATCCAATTTCCACACACTTGTGAATTTTCCAGCTTTTCTTCTGCTACTTAGTCTGGCTCCCTTAGATTGTCCTAAGACTGTCCTAGTTTCTTCTTTACTTTTGAAACAACATTATTCTAAATCAGAGGTTTTGGTTGTCAGTGAGGTTTTCTTTTCCTTTGAGCATCTTAAATGATTCTCTTTACTGGATATAGTCTTTAAAGATTTCTGAATGCCACTGTTTTATAAACACTTGATTCATTTTTCTCAAATATGAACTTTTAAAACTCTATTATAGCAGAGATCAACTTTTGTGTTTCTTATGTGTTACTTGATGAACATTACAGGCCAAAGCCCATATTTTTTAATATTAACTTCTCAAAATTTTATTTCTTCTTTAGCTTTAATTATTTACCACCTTCCCCCCCTTTTCTGTTTAACACACAGTTAACCAATTTGCTATGGGTCAGAACTTGTTTTAAGTGAATTACTTGTTACCTTAAAGTTTCTATTGCTATGATAACCATCATGGCCAAAATCAACTTGGGGAGAAAAGAGTTTATTTTTTTTACATTCTTTTACACTTCTACATTTCAGTCCATCATCAGAGGAAGTCAGGGCAGCAACTCAATGAAGGAAACTTGGAGACAGGAACTGACACAGAGGCCATGGATGAATGCTGCTGACTGCCTTGCTCCCCATGGCTTGCTCAGCCTACTTTCTTGTAGCACCCAGGACCACCAGCCCAGGTATGGTACTCCCTACAGTATACTGAGCTCTCACATATCAATCTTTAGTTAAGAACACACACCACAGGTTGGCCTACAAGCCTGGTAGAATCATGTTTTTAATTGAAGTTCCCTCTTCAAAAAATGACTCTAGCTTTTGTCAAGTTGACATAAAATTAGCCAGCACCGTTGAGTTGATTCATTTTAAACTGACAGTGACCTAGTGAGGCAGGCATTTCTACTACCTTGTGGATTCAGAGAGATCTTGGGGAGACGGAGGATGTCACTTAAGGATACACAGAGCTGGAAGCCCATTTAGGCATTCAGACACTGAGCTCAAGGCATTGCTACATGATTTGGTCATGGTGACATCATCAGAGTGAAGTCATATGAATGATGCTATGATGTCATTAGACAGAATGAACTGATGAGCTCATTGTTCATAGTCTACTATTGGCCAGAGTACTACTATATGCCACACAACGATCCTCTTGCCTGGCCCTGGAATTAGAAGAACCTACTGTAAAGTCTTTGTTTTTATCTATTGTTCTGTCTTATTTGCTGCATTTAGGGATGCTCTGTCATGCAGCTGAAGACTCTTGCATTTGTGATATCTGAAGTTTATGATCTCTTGTTAGTCTGTGGCTGTGCTGGCCACAATTTTCCTGGAGAGTTTACTCCAAATAAAGATGGGAATGTATGTGATCATATTTCATTGTATATGTGTATGAAGCTTGTGAAAATTAAGTGAAACTTGCAAAAATTAAAAAATAAACTTATATTGATGAAGGAAAGTACATTTTATAGATATATACCACTATTGCTGTTGAATATATATGATTATTCAATTGGCATGTGGGTATTATATTACATTACATTAGTGATACACACATATGAAACACTTCATTTGTTAACAGAGAAACTTACTATTCTGACAAAAAATGCTGTTAAAGGGAATAGAAGACAAGCAAAATATACTATTTGGGTATATTTGAAATGCCCATCTCAAATACAGAGTCCATATCTAGAGTATAAATTAAATTTTAATTACAATTTATTTGTTTATTACATTATGTATATGTGCCATGGTATATAGTTACCAAGATGAGTGTGAAGGAGAAAAGACAACTTTCAGAATTTGGTTGTTCATGTGGGTCCTTGGGATTAAACTCAGAACATTAGACCTGGCGGAAAGTGACCTTTGCCTACTGAGCCATCTAACCCGCTCTTGAATATATAGATTTAAATACCAAAAGATAAAGAAAAAAAAAGACACACACAACATATTTTGTTTTCTCATAAAATATTGTAATTTTGGTCTCTAATTACCTTCGAGTTAATTTTCACATATTGAAAGTAAGATTTGAAATTCTTTCAATTTTTTAAGTAGAATATCTTTTATTTGATATGTATAAAAGTGCCATAGGTGACACTCAGATGTTAGTGATGACTGACAGGTGTCAAACTGTATTTAAGGCTCACGAAACAGGAGAGAAATCATGCTTGGAACTAGACTCCTAGCCAACTTCCTACGGCAGATGAGAAAAGACCCCACTGCAGCCACTTTGCTGGATTAGCACAAATACCAACTACATTCCAAATCTTATCCTTAGACTTGCAGATGAACTTAGCTCTCAACTCTCATCAAAGAAGTCTGTCTTCCCAGCAAATGCAGACCATCACTGAAAGACACACATGGACACAAGGCAAAGACAAACAAGATTGTGGAAAGTCCAGCCCCAGCAGAGACATCCACATCATGGCTTAGGGAACACAGAAGAAGGGTGGGAAGGACCATGAAAGCCAGAAGACCAAGAAGTCTGCTGTGAAACTATCTCTCTTAGACATGGCTGCATACAAATGACTGGAATAATGACGGTATTGATGGGCATGTTAACTTATAAAGTGGAAACTTTTAGAATCTCACCCCTAGACAAAGAGCTATGGGCAACTGATGGTTGCTCATCCTGCTCTCCTCAGGAACCTCTTCCCACGTTCATGACTTGTTTTGTTAGTTGTAATCCACTATGTCTAATGGGTTAAACCTGTCGGGAATGTTGACTGATTCTGTTGGCTTGATCCTGGGCTGGTCTGTGCAAATAACCGCAAGTGCAGTGAGCCGCAAGTGCAGTGAGCTCTCGGGTTCCAATGGCCATTTGTGTAGAAGACAGCATTCCGCAGCACCTCCTGCCACCTCCATCTCTTCCATTCCTTCTGCTCCTTCTTCAGAGATGTTCCTTGGAGCCTTTGGGGGAGAGAGAGAGCTGGTCTGTCCCATCCACAGGCAAGCACCCACAGTCACTTCTCGCCGATGTGATTAGTATTAACCTTCAAAGTTTTAGAGCGGACTCATGCTTCTTGTGGCTTCTTTTCAAGCAGAGACAAAATGGTTTTGTGGGTCTTTAAATTTTCCTTTGGCCCCTTCTCTCGAATATGAGATCTTGAGACTCAAGGCTTCAGATAAAACAAGGCTTAAAGGCGTAAATAATTCCTATCACTTTTCTTAACTGTTGTTGTTTTCCAGGGCCATAAAAGTGAAGAGTAAGGGATCAGATAAGTGAGCAGTAACTTCGCATCAGATCTTAACTTGCTCTTACCCAGGATGCAATTTGTTTTTCTTTTTTTTTCTTTTTTTTTTTCTTTCTCTCTCTAAAGGGTTCCAAGTTCTGGGTCTTTTGTTGAATCTTTGATCCATTTGGAGTTGATTTTTTTTTTTTTGCAAAGTAAAAAACAAAGGCTTATTCTTGCTCTTCTATATGTGAATATTCAGTTTCCCCAGCCCCCATTAAGTGAAAGAGACTGCCTTTTCTCCAATAAGTACTTTTAGCCTTTTACTCAAAATTCAGGTGACTGTAGCTTCGTGAGTATATATCTGGGTCTTGTATTCTGTCCTCATAATCCACATTTCTATGTCTGTGCCACACTGAGATCTAACTTCAAATCAGGAATGGAGGTGCTTCTGTCAGTATTTTTTTTCTTTAAATTTTTAAAAATTATTTTATGTATATGGGCATTTCATCCACCTAGTTGTCTGTGTCCTACGTGTGTGCCTGGTGCCTGCTGAAGCCAGAAGAGAGCATAAGAACCCCTGGAACTGGAGTTACAGATGGATGTGAGCTGCCACGCTGGTGCTGGGAATAGAATCCAGGTGCTCCAGAAGACCAGCTAATGTTCTTAACAGCTGAACCATCTCTCCACCCCCATCCCTGTACTATATTTTATGCTCAGTGTTATTAAAGGTTATTAAAGGTGTTTCATGCTTCAAATAGAATCGTAGAATCTTTCCTCTATTTCCATGAGGAATATTATTGGTGTTTTGATGGAGATTGCCTCAAATCTTGTAGATTGCTTTTGGCGACAATATTGATTCTTCCAGTCCATGAGCATGGAAGGTTTTGTTTTTGTTTTTGTTTTGTTTTGTTTTTTTTTGCCTTTGTTTTTTTTTTCTATCTTCTAGCATTGTTTTTGATTTTGTTTGAGTATTTGAAGGTTTTGTAATTGAGGTTATTCACTTCCCTGGTTAGATTCATTTCAAGGTATGTTCATTTTCAGAGGCAACTTGGAATTTGGGGTTGTTTCAGCGATTTCTTCTTCATCGTGCTGTTATTGATGTCCCTGGGGAGGCTAGGAATATTTGTATTTTAATTTTATACTTTGCTAAAATTGTTTATTAGCTCAAAGAACTTTCTGATGGATTATTTTAAAGGACTCTTAGACAGAAAACCAAATCATGTGAAAATAAGGGCACTTGGACTTTATCTTTCCAAACTGTACTCTTATGTTTGTGTCTCTGGTCTTATTGCTCTAAAAGTTCCAGTAGTATATTAATTAAGAATGGAGAAGGAATGGAGACCCTGTTTTCTTCCTGATTTTCTAGGAAATGCTCTGAATATCTCCCCATTTAATCTCATATTGACTATAGACTTGTAACCTGTATTATGTTAAGGTGTGTTCCTTCTATTCTGAGATTCTTCAGGACTTTTATCATGAAAAGGTGTTAGATTTTGTGAATGACCTTTTTCATCTATTGAAATGATGGTGGGATTTCTCTCCATGAGTCTGTTTGCATGATGTGCTACAGTGACTTTGCATTTTGTCTTGGTTACTCTTCTATTGTGAAGAGACAACATGATCAAGGCCAGTTTTGAATAAAAGAGTCTAGCTAGGGCTTGCTTATAGTTTCAAAGGGTTAGTCCATGCCCATCATGGTGAGGAGCATTGCAGCAGAAAGGCAGGAATAGTGTTAGAATTGTAGCTGAGAGCTCATATCTACATAAAACAGGCCCATCAACAGTCAGCTGTGGGCAGAGGAAGGGTTCAGGGAGCATTACCAGTCACTACTGAACTATCTCCTACTGATGGATTCAGGGAAAGGGGGAAGGGGCACTGTTGCCAGTTGTTTCTACTGGTGACCTCATCAGGCTCCAGTGGGTATCCCTGATCCCAAGGTTCACAGATGGCCTTTGTTAGACTCCTGGAACTCAAAACCAACCCCAAAAGTCATGAATCTAGGAAAGGGACAGGCAGAGAGGCAACTGATTTATTCTAATTTGTGAAAATGTTTTGCTCATAAGTTGAAGAACAAAAAGCAACTTCATTCATTTGAATATTGACACATTAACATAAGGACCGGAGATGACAACCTAGCAACAATTACACAGAGATGCATGCACGTTGATTCACTGGTATCTATCTAGAAGTAAAATGGTTCACTATTAGAAACGCAGAAATATTGGTATTAGAATAATTGATGTCATCAGGGAGAGAGGAAAATGATTGCTGTGAGGAATGCCAAAAATATGTTTGTAAAAAAATATAGAGTCACGAGCTATTTATTACATACAAACCTACAGGTGCAGCGTAACTACAGCAGAGGCTAATGGCAGACAAATATTGTGTGTGTTTTGCTTTTGCCTTACTCAACAGGTCCTACTGACAATTCAGACCTATGTGGCTAGAGGGGAGGCCAAAAGGGAATAACCTGTGGAGCTCTGGGTAGGAAAAGCTACATGAGACCCAGCTATCCCACTTCTAGGCATTTCTCCAAAGATGAAACAGGCTGTAAACATGACACATACAAGCTCTTAAAGGCTTCATCCACAGTAATTGCAAACTTCAAGCCATGTCAGTCTCCATTCATAATTGAAACGGTTAACACACTAAGCTGCCTAGGATTACGTAATACTACACAGCCGTTGACACAGGCTACAATAAGTGTGAAGACAGGGATCTTCTCCTAAAACTCTATGTCCAATGGACAAAGCCAAACACAACCAATATCCACAGAATGAGTCTATTTACAGGACCCTCTAGAAAAGAGAAACGTCTTACCTCAAACATGTCAAGGAAGAGACCAGTAGTTACCTGCAAAGTGGAACCTGTGGGGCAGACAAGAATAGGGAGCCTACATGTTGAATGAGGTAATATTTTATGGGCACATCCATTTGTCTAAGGTTACCCAATTGTATGCTTCTGCCAATGTCTGGGTGTTTGTTTGCAAACCGAGTCTTCACAAAGTTGATTTACAATGAAAACCACCAAGCAAGTAGCTACCTGCTAAAGGTCTCCACTTTGGTTGATACAATAAGAATAAACCAAAGCCTAGGCATATGACAAATATGTACAACTCCCAGAGCAGGTGACTGCATATTTTAAATAGTAAAAGTGGAAGTAGTAAGAAAATAGAATGTACTGCATGTCTAATGTTCTGGAACCAATAAGGGACCAAGGGACAGAAAGGAAGACCCCACTGTGCCTAGTATTAATTCCTCCATGACCCCTAGTTGCTCTACTTCCAGCCCCAATTGGAGGCTCCTGATCTCCCAGAGGCCCAGGGCACACAAGGGAGACAGCAGCCATCTGCTAACACACATGGACCTGAGGCCCACAGTCTTCCATGCGACCATCTGCAGAGGGAAGCAGACAGGGTTTGATTTACGTCTCCATCTGTCTGGGCTGGCAAGAGCCTCTGAGAAACGTGCTGGGAGACCCAAATGTGCTCATGATTTGTAAATAAAACAACGTCAAACAACTGCAAGCAAACTGTGTGGTGTGTCTTGGGTCCAAATTGCACCATCCCGTCAGCAGAGGCTGGAAGGGGTGTATGTCTAGGGGGGTGAGGAATGGGTCAGATAGGGGTGAGGGGTGGGCCAGCATGGACTTGGGTTTAGAAGTTGAGGACCTTGGTCTTCTCTTTGAAAACGAAACTGCTAAATGTGCAAAATGGACTTAGCATAAATAATAGGGCAGCCCATGTGGAAAGGCCTCTCCAATGCTGGTGGTCTTAGACTACTCACTGTCTGGCATTGTCACGTAACAGTTCAAAACCACAGATCATTACAAGACGCATAAATCTGTCTCACCACTTGAATTTGTACATCATCAAATCGCTGTCTAATTTTTCAGAGATTATATTGTGCTCAAGTGAAGTCGGGGCCCTTTGACCCAGTGGGGCTGACTGGGACCACAGCATACCTGTTGCAAATTGTGCTTTTCTTATGTGAGTGAACATTTTCCTGAAATGTTGGGCACAGAATCTGTGGGTCCCCAGATTGTCTTAATTGTTCCTCTAGAGTTTCTCAAGTCTCTCAAGTCCACCAAGTGGGCCACTGGCTGCCATTGTTTCTTTCATTAAAAATGAGGTACAGTGTAACCTCCTCTCTTACTTCTCCCCAGAAACTTCGATTCTCTTCACTTCCCTTAGCATATGCAGAAATCTCCCAGGGTGGATTCTTTCAATTTGGTTCACTTTTTATGGGCCCACTTTAGTTAGGGTTTCTATTGCTGTGACAAACCACCGTGACCAAAAGTGACTTGAGGGAAGGGTTTATTTCAGCTTACAGCTTGTAGTCCACTATTTGGGGAAGTCAGGGCAGGAACTCAAGGCAGGAACCTGGAGGCAGGAACTGCAGAAGAAGCCCTGGAGGAGTGCTGCTCACTGGCTTGCATCCAGCGGCTTGCTGAGCTTACTATCTTATGTGTTCAGGTATACCTGTCTATATGGATGGTACCACCAATAGTTGATGTACTACTTCTACATTAATAATTAATCAAGGGAATGCCCTACAGACATCCCTACAGGCCAATCTTATGGAGGCATTTTCTCAATTAAGATTCTCTCTTTCTAGATATGTCTAGGTTGGTGTCAAGTTGACAAAAACCAACCAGTGCACACCCCACTATGATTATATATCTACTGTCCTAGATTTGTTTCATTAGACATTTTACTGAAATAGTGTATTATTACCATTATATTATGAAAGTGCACTGCATGTTTATAGATGCTTCAAAGGAATAAAAGAGAGGTGGGGGAAGAACCTCCTTTCCATCCTTCCCTTCCTGTGTCCTGCTTCTCTGCCTTCTCTTGTTAGGGGACATTTGTATTTCCTCCAAGGTAACGTTAGCTGCAGGCTTTCATCGTCTTTTGAGACACCAACCAAGATCATGGGTCCTGGCCATGGATCTCCTCCAAACACCACTTCTCCTCTCCCTCTTCATCAGAGCATCATGGGCTAAGGCATGAGCAGCCATGGGGAGGGGGTCCTAGATCATTCTCTACTGTTGAAGACATTAGATATCACTTTGTCCAGTTTTCTGAAAATATTTCATTAGGCTGCTTCTCCCTGTTGTAAAAAGAGCTCAGACATGGGACACAGCGCTTGCTTGACTGAGTGATGAGCCTGTGGGTCTAGTGCCTGTAGGCCCTAACTTTGCACACTAAAAATAATTAATAAAAAGGCCTTTTTACTATTAGTCCCCTTAATTACTGTCTTACTCAGTGGGCTCTTTTCCTGAGGCAGCCTGATATCTGGGTGACTTCAGGAGCAAACTCTGTCCTGGGTTCAGTGTATCTTAGTAAAATGGAGACAGACTTTAGACCTTGGATCAATGAATGTGAGAGTTTTACACAAATTTCCAACTCAGGCATCTTGCAAAGTTCTATCTATGAGTGATGTTCTGGTCTGTCTATCTGTCTATCTATCTATCTATCTATCTATCTATCTATCTATCTATCTAATTTTTTAATAGGCTGGCCTCAAGTTCTAGATCCTACTATCTCAGTTCCTAAATGCTAAGATTATGGGGCTGTGTCACAGTAGCCACCTATTTACCTATTCTCTAGGTGAATATTTATGTTGTTCCTTAACTTTGGTTAACTTATCCAATAATTCCAGGAGAGATCTTGACTTGCTTTAGTTATATTAAAATGATAGGAAGTATTTGTAATGCCTTCAGGCTGTTGTTGACAATATCAGATGTATACTCTATGATGTCTTCTCAGGTAATGAGCTAGCCAGAGAGGAAAGAGGTGTTCATAATTACCCAGCAGAAAAGGTGCAAGGTTCTACATAGGGAGGTGAGTGTGAAAGAGAAGGCTTTCTCCTTCATTAAAAGGAAAACTTATTTTGGAGGTTTGTTTTTTATCTGGGTGAAGTTTGTCATAGTCTTGGTGATTTCAGCATTAGAAATCTGTTTTCTCAGAGTTTGGAAGCCAGAAATTCAAGACTATGATGCAATCCTGCTCAGGTTCTTTTCCTGGCTTATAAACCAGTGCCTTTCACTGTGACCTCATACGGGAGATAAGGAAAGAATGGAAAAAGGGAAGGGAAAGAAGGAAGTGAGGGAGGAGGGTGGAAATGAGGAGAGGGAGAGGAAGAGAAAACATAAGGAGGAGGAGAAGAAAGAGGAGGAGAGGGAGGAAGAGGAAGGAGAAGAGGAACTCTGGTTATATGGGAATGTCTTCTTATAAAGACATTAAGACTGTCATCAGGACCCCATACAGATGACATCATCTTGACTAATTACTTCCCAAAGGCTTGATCTCCAACTACATTGTGCATCCTGTTCAAGAAAGAGCTCATGGGGCTGTGACACACTTGGCTTTCTACACATTGGGGGTAAACTTTCAACACAGACATTTTTAGGAGAGGGCTGGATGCAACACAAGGGCCTGTGCATGTATGTACATGCACACACACACACACACACACACACACACACACACACACACACACGGAGTCTAAACTTGAGTCGTGGTGATCCAGATGGTCACAAATTCTTCATTCTTGAAAGCTAAGGAGATAAGTTTCCTGGGTATGATGACCACAAGAAAGTGTTAGTGGCGCTCACGATGTCCACAGATACTGGTTCATTGATAACAAGCATGTCAAGCTGCTTACCCTGTGTGTGGAGAATCTGAATTTTCTCACCATCAAAATGAGATTACTAATATGTCCTCTGCTGGAGTTTAGTACATTCTCATAACTTGTTTGGGAACCTAATATCCTTTCCGATATAAATGGTTTTCAAATTAAAAAGATAATTTTCTGCATGTTTTCTGGAAAACAGTCAGAGAACAAGAATTTATTAGTTGTTTATCCAGCATTCTCGTCACTAGCCATTTAGTCTCGAGTCACTAGTAATGCACTCTGCATTTGAACATAAGTACTTTCCATAACTTCATCTCTAGAATGGCCAAGGGATTTATTTAGTCTGGAGCTGTATGTCAGGGCCAGCTCCATGCCAGACACTTTGCTAATCTTTGGAGGTCTAGTAGTGAACAAAATGGAGCCTTGATCTTAAGCCTTCATGGATAAAGGACTGAGCTAAGCTAGTCTTAGGGACCAGTTAAGTCATCTTTGGGGATACAACTTCAGGCTGAGATGGGAGGTTGAACAAGAATATTGTAGGTACAAAGTAAAATGAGAAAATAATGATACAGTGTATCTTTATGTTTGGAAATGCAAAAAAAAAAAAAAAAAAAAACCCACTATGGTAAAACCATGTGAAGAATGTGCCAGAAGGCCAACACAGTCTGTGGCAGGAATTGGTCTGAAAGAGTAGACAGGAGATAAACCCTGTGGTGGTAGTCTTACAAATCACACAAAGAAGGTTGCTGTATCCTGAAGGCATCACATAGGTAGAAAATGAGATTTAACAGCTTGAGAGGTCCATGGGGAGCTTTCCTGACCCATAAACAAAATATAAGTGGCAAGAACTATAATTGAGTTGTAAGATACTTGAGGCACACACACACACACACACACACACACACACACACACACACACTTTAGGCTCTAAGTGTTAAGGGCTTTGCCCTATTTTTTTAAGAATCATTTAGAGATACTGGTATAATTAAATAAAAATTTTATATAAAAACATTTTTAGTATTGCAAACAAACAGAATAAGTAAAAAGTTCCACTGTATTTTTATAAAGTAAATGGAGTGGGGTGCATTTGTATTGGTTGGAAATTTTATTCTTCACATAACAAAAAACCCCACGATAACTATTAATCGTGAAACCAAGGATAATTCACAATAACTAAATTAACTGAGTCAAAGTCAATCTTGAAGGTCAATAAAGTCTCCATCCTAGCTCTGTTTCTGCTCTGAACTGGCCACTTTTCCTCCTTATAATCAAATGGCCATAGCACCACAGACATGCCATCCGGAGAGGACAGAAACATCTTCTAGTTGGCCTCTATTAAAAGCAAAAAAGAAAAGAAAAGAAAAAAAATTCCCCAAACCCATGAGCAATCTTTCCCCCAGATGATTTAAATTAGATCTCCTGCCCAGCTTTGGAGCTAACTGGCTTAGACTGGTACTCCCTGCTTCAGTTGATGTGACCATATTATGGTCATCCCAATTCGTCACCTCCCACCACCAGCACTCAGTGCTGAGACCACCGCACACAATCTCCAGAACACCTGGTTTCCAGGGGGTAGGGTGGAGACATAGACAAAAAAAAAATGGAGGGATAGAATCTGGCTGCAGGTCGATACTCCCAGACATGGGAGGCTATCAAATCCTTGTTGCAAAAGGATTAATAGTAAATATTTTTAGTTGTTGGAACTCTGCCACTGTGGTGAGAAAGAGTCATAAGCAGCAAACAAATAAATAGGTACAACTACCTTCCAACAAAAATGTATCAAGTTAGCCCTTGGGACATCATTTTTGAGTTCCTCCCTGCTCTCTCTTCCACCCCGCCCCCCATGCTCGCTGATATTAACCATTTTGGTCCTACCTTCTAGGATATTTTTCCAGCTGGAAATTTCCATTTTTTAATTTTTTTTTATTTTTTATTTTTACTTCATGTCTATGTGCATGCTCAAAATGTCTCAGAAGTTAAGATAACACAAGCCTGCCATGCTAGCTACCTACTCAGGAGGCTGACTTAGGAAGGTTACAAATCTAGGTCCTGGTTGGGCTACAGAGTTAGTTCAAGTCCCGCCTGGGCAACTTAGTGAGAACTTGCCTCAATATCCAAACTAAAAAGAGGGTGTGGGTACAGCTTAGTGGTGGGGTGCTTGCCTAGCATGTGTGAGGTCCTGGGGTCAGTCTGCTGGGCTGGAGAAAGGGAAGGAAAGTGATGGAGGTGTTCCCTTAGGATTTGATCCCTGGGGTAGGGTCTCTCCCAAGGGCAGGGCTGTTTTGTCACGCTATAGCATTTTCAGATGCTGTTCTTTAAGTCTGATACTTTTAAATTCAATCCAAATAAAGAGTACAGACGTCATTTCAGATCCATTTCACTGCATAATGCCACGCTTAAGAAATTTTGCTAAATGTGGAATTGGATGCAAGTCATATAATTTTTACAAGTGGAATCATGGCTAAATTAGAAAGGCAAGAAGCAAGGACATTAAAAGTGATAAATATGCTATGTTACTGAAACGAAGTGTCCAGTATGTGCATGTTCTTTCTAGTCTTTTCTATTTTGGAGTGGATATCACGGAATCAAATTTCAAAGAGAAGAAGGAAGAGAGGACTTACTTTTAAGCTACAAACAATGAAGAAAGGGTAAGTGCCTGCTTACCGAGAGCTATACTGTTCATTTTCTGGCAGGGCACTTGACAAGAATTGACTTCTGACTTTCTGACTTCCTCCTGCTTTCAACTGAGGAGCATGGAGAAGGCCAGGAGCTTCGAAAGGGGCATCCAGGGTCAGAAGAACAACTACACACAACAGGGCAGAGGAGATGGACAGAAAAGTTGAGGCAGGACACTGTGGTGATTAGCAATGGGAAGCTGTAAAAATTCAATGTGCAAAGCAAGACGTTGAGTAGCAGTGAGCAACCACTAGGCAGTGGCTGAAATGAAACAAGGTGCCATATATCCCTGGGGTTGGATTTTTAATCTGAAAACTGGTAATGAAAATTGATGAACAAAACCATGGTTATAAAAACTGAGGCCAATGTAACTCTATACTTTCTCAACCTGTTGATAAATCTAAGGTGGGCAAAAATATTGTGGGCAGGTAGCCTCTGACCACAACCCATAACACTATGAATTCAAGTTACAGATGTTAGTCTTTGCCAATTGATGACATTGGAAAGGTTTTATTCTTTAACAGATTATATATATATATATATATATATATATATATATATATATATATATATATTGAGTCTCACAAAAGTTATCTCTGTGCTTCTGTCAAATTCAAATGCTGTCCAAAATAGATAGTGAATAGAAGATGGTAGATCTTACAGGTGCCTGAGCATACCTTCATAAACCTTTATTTAAAAGAAACACTTGTAAATAAAAACAACAAGAGGTAGGGCTTGAGAGATGGCTTGTAGGTTAGGAACACTTGTTGGCCTTGTAGAGAATGAGAGTTCAGTTCCCAACAACTAAATGGTGATTTGCAACTGTTTGTAACTCCAGTTCAGGGGATCTGATGCCCTCTTCTGGCCTCTGTGGGCACTCCGTACACATACATGCATGCAGGCAAAGCTTTCATACACACAAAAAATAAAATTAAATAAACGAGAGGAGTGCCAGAATTTGTTATTAACTTTCTTACTGTAAAGTGTATAGAGGGCCTGGGGATTAGATCAGTTAGAGAAGTACTTTCCTGGCATGGATGTCGCCTTGCGAAAGATTCCCAGCACTGTAACAATTGGGAGTGCTGCTACATGCCAGTAATCCCAGAACTTTAGAGATGGAAGCAGATGGCTCAGAAGTTCAAGATCATCCTTGCCTATGTAGAGACTTTTTTGACCTTGTTTTACCACAAGCACTAGTGCACGCACACACAAAGGGAGAGAGAGAGAGAGAGAAAGAGAGAGAGAGAGAGAGAGAGAGAGAGAGAGAGAGAGAGAGAGAGAGAGAACTAAACTGATAAACATTTGCTCAGGCTTCAGCTCAAAGCAAACTCAAATTTATGCAGCACAAAGTTATCTTTATAAAAATTTTTAAAGGGTGCTTCAGTGAGAAGACAAATGACCCCTCAAACAGATCTTTGTGTGTTCGTCTATGAGTCAAGAAAATTGTTTTACCTAATCTCATCTCCATTTTTCTTAGTCTCTACAAGGTCAAAAATACTCAGGCAGATATCTGGCAAAGACTAGAAGTGGCTTGGGAAAACTCAGCAGGTGGCAGCTCTCAGAGTAAATGAACTCAGGAGTACTCTCAGAGGCCCGCTGTGTCTCCTCAAACTCCAGACAGTGAAGAGGGGGAAGTGGCAACCCAGCAAAGCAACTGAAAAGTAGGTGGAACCACTGCCAGGAACCTGCAGCAAGACTTGAGAGTCAGGGTCCACTCTGCTCTGAGGCTTGGAAGTGGGTTTATCATCACACAACAAACATCCAAACCCATGATCTCACCGAATCTCCATGTGAGATTTGAGTAGGGGCAGGTTCCATCTTGTTTAGGGATGTGCAAAGAGCAAACCCTTCTCCAAACATTTATAACCCGGTGCATTAAGAGAAGGGCTCCAGAACAAAACACCAGGACAGCGCTGGATGACAAAGACGAGCCCATCTGAAGATTATCAAATGCAGAGGCCACGTGGTGATGCGGACAACTGTTTAGCTTTCTCCATTTGGATAAAGATGCACGAATCCTAGGCAGCAGCCGGGACAGAGGCTGAGATAAAAGCAGGATTGAGTTTGGACAATGAAATCGGAGAAAGAGACGGCAGACATGCTTTCAAGATATGGAAGCTGTGATTTGGAGGTCTGCAAGAAATTAAAGATATGGTAGTAGAATTAAAATTAACCTCAAGGGCAGCAAAGGGCAAAATAAAGTGACGTCATGGAAGCCAAATTTGCAAATTTCCCAGAAAAGGCATGCTCTGGCTCCCATCTCCGCTGTTAGCCTTTAGCCCCTTTCCCCTTCCCTCCCTATTCTTCAGTCACTGGTTCCCTTAATTTCTGAACATTCACCAAGCTGCTGTGACTTCTGGCTAGGACATAGTCTTCCCTATTCTTCTCTTGGCTGGGTTGGAAACCTAGTTCAGCTAATTTACAAGACCTCTTGAAGACTTGGTCCCTTTATCTGCATATCTGATTGGTAACAGATCCTTATTCTGTCATAAAGAATTAAATGAGATAATGAATACAAAAAGCTTACTCCAGAGCCTGGTACATGGGAAGCATCCAAAGCATGTTAGGTGGTAGTTAACAGTGCGTGCAACCTAGGAGCAATGCATCCCTTCAGTAACTACCGTGTTCACTAGATTACTGTTAGGCTCCAAGAGTGAAAATGCCTGTATACATGCTTTATATATTTTGCACCTAAGTTGGAAAGCAAATATAAAAGTTACACTGAATCAAAAATAGAACGTGTTTGTGTGTGTGTGTGTGTGTGTGTGTGTGTGTGTGTGTGTATGTGTGTACCTTTTGAGAACACTTAAGACATACTCTCTTCACAAATTTAATTTGATATTACTGTCAACTATGAAAGGACATTTTTTTTTAGTTAAAAGAAGACTTGACTATGTAGAAAAGACTCATTATTTATTTGATTTCACTCATGGAACAATCTAGAAAACTCTCTAATGACAAGGATGGAAGCAATTAAATTTTTATATAAGGAAGTAGTAAAGAAAATGACTGGTCTCAGGCTTCTTTGGTTTGGTCCTGAAATACTGGAAGACAATGTAACTTTCAAAGTAATGCTGAGAGGCAAAGGTTCTGGCAGGGATTTTATTGTATCAGACTGCCTTTTGGCTGTTCAGGCGGCAGAAATACATCCTCAATAAAAGGCTCAGAAAATATTAGACATGTGCTCTCCATGGAGAATGTTCCTTATGACAGCCATCTACGAAATCAAAATCTTTTGCATCAGAGAAACTTATCTTAGTTTTGCCAATGTTCATTAAAACAAATTAAGAGAAATCCAACTTTCTGTGCTAGTGTAGGTCCATAATTTTAACACTTGAGAGACTGAAGCAGGAGGATGGCAAGTTTGAGGTCAGCAAGGGCTATTGAGTGAGTTCAAGTGTTGGCTAGTAAGACCCTCTGTTAAAGCAAAAGGCAGCCAAGCAGTTGAAAATATGTTCTAAAACTGAATATAAAAGACAAGTGTCTTCAGCAAAGCAGACAAGGGATATAGAACTCCAGCTATGGAGGCAGGTTCTATAAAACTGCATCCCATCAATAAAGATGAAGATGTGAGCAGAGAAAACAAAACAAAAAACAAACCCACAAAATTGTGTCATACGTTGTGGTAAAGGGGTAGGTTCAGGTGTCTCCCTCTAATAATTTATAAACCACACATGAGAACACATTTGAAAATCAAAGAAAGACAAAATTAAAAAGAAATGTTTTAAAACAAAAATAAAGTGAGCTGGGTATGGTGGCACATCCTTCTAATCCCAGCACTCAGGAGGCAGAGACAGGCAGGTGACTCTCTGTGAGTTCAGCGCCAGCCTGGTCTACAAAGTGAGTTCCGCGCCAAACACACTACACAGAAAGACCCTGTCTCAAATAAAAGAGAGAGAATAAAGGGAAATCTCCAGAAACAGAAGCAGACAAGGGGTGGGGAAGAAACAGATAAGCACAAGGCTCAGGCCTAAGTGTAAAGGAGTTAGTTTATTAAAACAGAGATTCTCGAACTGAAACATTAATAAAATGAAGTCCAATTATTGTCTTTTAACTATTTGCCTGAAGGATTAGAATGTATATTACATAAATCCAAGCAAAGAGGGAAAAGGAGCTACAGTGTTACCACCAGACTGTGGTACTGAAGACTGAGACCTTTAAAGGACTCTAAGACCGAAAATATCAGATGCCATAGACTCTCCAAGCCTCCAAGACAAGAGGACCTACTAGATCTAATGGGTCAAATTAAATGCATGAGAAATAGCTAGTATGTTTAGTCAGCTCTCAGTTGCTGTGGCAAAATACGTGAAAAGACCAATGTGTCTGGAAGAAAGGTTTCCTTTCCTCTTCCAGAGATTTCAGTACATGGCCAGCTGCTCTGGTCCCATGGCATCAGAGGACGTCATGGTAGGAATGTGTGGTAGAAGAAGCCTGTTCGCCGTATGATGGCCTGAAAGTGGTGTGTGTGTGTGTTGGGGAGGAGGGTGGTCTAAGATCACAATAGCCCCTTCTAGAGCATCTTCAATGACCAAACATCCAGTCACTAGGCGCCTTCTTTTCTAATGGTTCCTCACACATCCACTGGTTGGTGACAAGCCTTTAGTATACTGTTCTTTGACAGCTACTTAAGATGTGAACCACAAGAGAGAGCAAATGGTCTTAAATCACAAAGAGAGATTCATAGAGACAGGCCTACCTTTTCTGAAGTAAAGAGTAAATAATCATTTTAAAATATTATTAATAAAATTAATGAGATGCATTTAAAAGGGAACAGTTTGAACAACGTACCTTTTCCAGAGAACGTTGTACTTAAAAAAAAAAAGTATTATATATTAAGCCACAAATAAAATCTCAAGTTTCAAAACACAGAAAATAAATACAGAAAAAGGCAACGGCTTTCCCAATTTACAACCAAGAAGCATTTTAGAAAACACAGTGGAAAAAAGATCTTAATCACTAAACAATTGCAGATATAAACTGCCTGGAAATAAGTTTCAAAATAAAAGGACAAAAAAGGAAAAACTGGAAAAGTTTTCTGAAGAGCTTGGGATGAGGTCTGGTTATACAAGAAGGTATCCACTCCCAAGGTGGCAGACCTCAAGATGCGAGAGACAACAGCCCCTCTCCCACTGTTATAATTCAATGCAGCTTCAAATAAAGTCAGAAAGGCATCTAGGTAAAGCTTAAATTTGCTCTTTGGGAAGAAAATGTAAAAATAACCAGGAAGGCGAGGAACTGACTCGAAACACATGAGACAGAACAACAAGAGATGCCCATTGGAATAGTGTAGGTGTCATGGCCCAGTGGAAGTTATCGTGGAGACGTCTGGCTATAGGTAAAGCACCCCACGGCCTGCAGGAAACTTCATCAGAGGGACCATGGTTCTGTAAGGGTGGCCCCAGGTCCAGATGCAAGGACCTCATTGTGGAATTTGCTAGAAGTACAAATTTTTAGGTCCCCTCCTAGCTCCATTGAGTCATAAACTCAAGAGGGAGTCTGAATATGTATGTTTAATGCAGTCTAAAAACCACTGTTGGTAGACTGAGGTTTGAAATTCATTCTTCAGCAGACAGATAGTATTCTCTTCCAGTGGATAGGTGCACACAGACGCATGTGTCTCAGAACTAGAGGTTTGGGGTGGAGCATCACAATGAAATGAAAATTAAGAGGTTGAAGATCACTCCTGATGGCTGAATGAAGAGGATCGAAGAGTAAGTGGGTCCCAGCAGACTGTTACATTTGAGCTGGTAGTTTACTTAGCAGAAGGCCTGGGTGTGGGCTTTAAGCCTGCTAAGGAGACAGCCATGTGGCCTGGCCAGCTGCTTTATCTCAGTGGGGGCTCCTATCCCTTACATCTCAACTTTGTGAGTCTGAAGCAAAGGGCATGGAAGTTCCTTTCTATCCTAACGTGGTTCTGACTCTTGACTGACACCCATAGAATTCCGTTGGGAATGTGCAAAACTCTCAGTTTTATTTTCTCTAAGATGTATAAAAATTCCACCTGAAAGTTCCAGGTTTTGTTTTGGCAGTAAAAACAGTTTAGTAGGTTCTCAGAAAGCTCATTTCAAATGGTAAACAATACTTAATGAAGTGAGTTTTGCTGGCAGATGGAGCAGCCTTGTTAATTTCCTAACTATACCTGAATGTGCGCCCTGCATTTCCTAGGTACAGGGTCCTGAGGGTGTGTGAGATCAGCATTGCTAGACGTGGCCTTGCCAACTCATCACCTGTTTGCCCTAGCGTGGCAAAACAGGCGTTTATGCCTCCACTAAAATTGCAGAGTTGGATGTTTCTCTTGATATCCTTGCCTTTCGTCTATTTAGCTGTCTTGTTCAATGAATCCGACCCTGTTGGTGAGCTGCAGTGGGGCCTCTATGGGTGCACCTCTGCATCTCTCAGAATGTTTTCAATTTTTAGTTTGAAGAAGTCTGATGTTAATGAAGATGCTATCATTTATTATGCTTTGAGTTTGGCGTGGAACTTCCTCTTACATTCACTTTAGCCCTTTCTATAGCTTCCTTCTTGGATGCCACTCATTCAGATACCTCTCACCAGTCACTCATTCGGATTGACTTTCACCTGGCACTTTTTTGTTTATCAGTTGGAAAACTGACTTACTGTTAACGATTATTAAACCAGTTGAGTTTCTTTTTGTTATGTGTGTATGTATTTTGTGGATGTATTTATTTATTTAGAGACACATGCATCCCAGGCTGGTCTTGATCTTAATGTGCATTTAACGTGCTATGTCTTTGATCCTCCTCCCTCTAAATGATATGAGTTGGAATCATAGATGTGTGGCACCATCCCGTTTTTATGCACTGCTGGGGCTAGAACTCTGGGCTCTGTGCAGGATAAGCAAGTGCTCTTCCAACTGAGCTGTTTCTAACCGCTTGAATTTAGTATACACCATCTTTCTCTGTTGCTCTTTGTTAAGTCCTGCTTTTTGGGTTTTAATCCTTGTCTTATCTTAGAAATATATTAGTGACTACTCTTTGGATATATCACACATTCCTAATGAGTTAAACCTTAATATTCATTGATGCTTTTGACTCTCTTCTTGCTTGAGGAAGAAATTTTAATTCTTGTTATATTTTAAACTCAACAAGGCATTGTTAATGTTTATTCAGTCAATATTCCTGGGCACGTATTTGGTTTTAAGTCTTTTATCTTTAGGAAGTTTCCACCATCATGGTCAAGTGTCTACAGGCCCTAAGTTACACATTCATTCAGGGCAGATAGATGGGGAAATCTGGCTTTAAAATCCTTAACGAGGTTTTGCAATCTCTTTTTATCCATTCTCATTGGTGAAGCCTGTAGTCTGGCACATGGTTGTGACAATGGTCCACCAGAGCAGTTACCAGAATGACTCAGAAAATCAAGAATGTAGAATGACCATGTCTGGGATTGCTCGCTTTTGTTTCAACATGATCCTGCCCAGGATCATGCCACTTCATACATCTTAATTAAATTTCTAACTTAAATTTAATTATCTCTTAGAATCCTGTGACAGTCCTTTGAAACGACTCAGTATCTAGGCTAAGGAGAATCTGAGGGTGAGACTCAAATGAATCAAATACGCTAGTCAGTCTATCAGTGAAACCAGCATTCTGTAGAGACTGTGGGTGCATCCACCTGTGCTCAATTTCAGCAGTCAGGAATTGTCACAAAAAGGGTATTGGGATGAGGAAACCAGACATCTCTGAGGACAAGGAAGGACTGGAAAATGCTGTGAGCCGATACCTTCTAGCAGTAAACCTTTTGGTTCTGGGAAGAAAGCCTTCCACAGCCATCAGTTCCAATCAATGGAAGTTCCAATCATCTGGAAGCATAATATATAGTGAGGTCTACGGCCAGTGTTGATCACTTGAAGACTTTTGTCCTTGTCATCATTTCCTAGAAAATACAGTGTAACAACTATTTCTGCAGCTTTGATATTGGGTCAAGCATTACAAGTGATGCAGAGATGGGTGTTGGAGAAAATCACCTCAGTGGAATGCAGACGCTGTCAAGTTATATGAAGTCCTGAGCTGCTGCCTATTTGAGAATTCTGGGGTGTGGTGATCAGTTCCCCATAGATAGGGAGTGCTGGGAAGAGAAGGAACTGCTTTTTCCCTGGAGACTTGCCCAAAGCCACAACTCCAGTTACTGTCTCACTTCCGCCTTGACCACACAGCTGTCCTTCCTATCTTCCTTGGGGAAGGGACATGAAGAATCCGTGTGAGCTCTAGATCTCAGTGTCCTGCAGAGAATCCCTTGACTGTGGCCATACCTGCTGGCCACTGTAAGAATTTGTGAACCCTTTGTCCTTTATGTCAGAAGAGGTGCTGGGACAATTTATCTGCAGGCTTGATCAACCTTATTGCACAGTCTGGCTATTAGAAGAAGTAGATTCTCACAGTAAGATGATAGCTCTGACCCAGGAAAACCAGTAACACCCAGAAGACTGAGAACACAATGGTACCAGCTGAAGTATTCTATTGGCTCTCTTTGATCTCTAAACCACACAGACAGGCGACTGAACTAAGATATTGCCCACAACTGGAGACCTGGCCTAAGAAAGACATCATGTACCAAAGAAAGATGACTCTAACCGTTCTGACATATTTGTGACTATCATCAACTACAGTCAGGCTTTTTGGCCATGATGAGTTCTTCCAAGAGAAGGTCTTTCTATCTTTGATAGCCTTTAGCCTTCTCCTCTCAGGGTGTCAGAGCTGGCAAATAAAATTACACGCTACCTTTCTATTACACAGAGCATGCCTGTAATAAAACAGTATTTGTTCACTTGAAATTCAAATTTGCCTCATCTCCTGTACATTGTCCCAGTCAGTCAAGTAAGTTCACACTCTACTTTCTCTTGATCACTGACTGTTCTGTGGCACTTGCTTGGCTTATCCAGTTAGTGAGCCCTTGGGAGTAACTGCTACCGCTCTTGTCTCTTCATAAAGCTGGAAGAACATAGATGAATTCATGTACCGCTAATTGACATAGACTATTTCCTAGCACAGTGCACAGAAAGCTGAAGCTTCTTAAGGGGGATTGAAGACCCTGCCTCACTGTAGAGGCATCTGGCTCCTGGAATGATGTTCTACCTTATGTCTGTTCTCACAGATCCTCAAAGGGATCAAAGGCTTAAGCAGGGCAGCATAATAGAAGCGTATGTGACTTTTAGATATAATCCAACATTTTCTAATAGTGATCTTTAAAATATTTTAAAACAACAACTGGCTGTGTAGTTAGTTCATGCATAATAATGTTATTTTAATAGGAAATCATAATGAAGAAATTACTAATGAAATATTTTGGGTTGTTTTAATATGGGGTCTTCAGAGTGCTAATTAACAATACAATTTCCAAGCACTGACTGAATCTAGCTTTTAAAATTCAAACTGGCGATAAATTCACCTTTTAAGCACCCAAGAGCTGCAATATACTGCCCGAATAGTTGTTGGAGGCCTGAAAACTTTTCCACCCAACTAAAGAGCCACGCAAAACAAATCAACAGCCAGACCTGTCTGCCCAGTCTGAAGCCCTCACACGGCCAATCCACTTCGTATATATTTCGCTCCCCTTCCGAGCAAACTAAACATTCAACGAAGCGTTTTCATTTAGAAGCCTGGCATCATCCATGCGTGTGACTGTCTTCTTTGGTTCTTCAAGTCCTAGCTTTAGAGAGGTTATTTCGATGAATCAGAGAAGCCCGTTCCAGAAGCATCCTGGAGACAGTACTACCCCCTCAGCCCACTAAACTGCGCTGAGCCAGTCTGAAAACATGAAGGCCCGAACCTCCCCCGCAGTCCAAACAGTTTGTGGATTCTGTCTAAATAGTCTGCTGTCCTAACCACAACTGAGGAATTTAAGAGAGCATTAAAGTACTTTAATGAAAATGTTGTCATTCAAAGGCTAGGGGGAGGTGTGGAATATTCTTCCTGCCAGACTCTAAGGCCCTGGCAGGACTCCAGGCGAAGTGTCAGGATCCCCAGGATCAAAAGGTGATGGAGATGCATCTGAGGAGCCGCTCTGATAGCTGTGGTTTCCATCCTGTGGGGAAATTTGCTGCAGCTTTTGAACAGCTCCCCAGCTAGCTCCAAGCCCTGCAGGGAGAGGCCAAGGATTCCTGGAAGTTACAAATAACAGGGCTGGGCCCCCACTCTCTGCATTTTTCTGGGTTTAGACTCGTTATTTTTAATTGCTTGTGCAGCAAACAGGGCATTCTGTAGCAGTAGCAGAGGGCCTCCTGCGATTTTGTGTACACCTTAGGCTTAAGTGAAAAATTAAATAAGACACACAAACAAAAGATAGAATTTTTATTTTATTTTATTTTGGTTTGGTTTGTTGCTGTTGTAAAGCTAGGCTGGCCTCAAACTCAGAGATCCACCTGTCTCTACCTTCCAAGTGCTGGGGTTTTAAGTGTGTGTGTGTGTGTGTGTGTGTGTGTGTGTGTGTGTGTACCAAGTGCATGCTTGGAACCTGAGATCAGAAGAGGGTGCTTGCTTCCTTGGGATTGGAAATTGTGAACCATTGTGAGTGGTTACAGGATACTGGGAACCAAAATTTTGTCCTCTCCAAGAGCCTTAAGTACTCTTAACTACTGAGCCATTACTCCAACCACCGAAAAGATACTTTTTAAAAATGTATATATGAAAAAGAAACATTATCAAGGTATTATATTCATACCAACTTATGTCTTCAAACCATTGACTATTATTAACAATATAATAATATTCAGTGTGATTAATAATAAATCACTGTATTGTTAATGTCTTGTTCATTATTCAGGATGTAACTATGTATCTTTAAGGATTTCCTTGGTTAACTTTCTGCTGTGTTAAAATGTTTCTTTGTTTTCTGAGGTTCTCCTTTAAGCATAGAGGAGGCAGGGAGATTGAAGCAGAGAAAAAGAAAATGTTTCTTTACTTTTACAAAAGGATTTCCTTTTCCTTTTAACTATGAGCGTGTCTGTATGTGGCTATTTGCATATGAGTGTAATTTCACATGAAGATAAGAAAATGCCATTGGGTCCTATAGAACTGGACTTGTTTTGTTTTGTTTTGTTTTGTTTTGTTTTGTTTTGTTTTGTTTCGAGACAGGGTTTCTCTGTGTAGCTCTGGCTGTCCTGGAACTCACTCTGTAGAACAGGCTGGCCTTGAACTCAGAAATCCGCCTGCCTCTGTCTCCCAAGTGCTGGGATTATAGAACTGGACTTCTGTGAGTGCTGAGAACCAAACTTTGGGTCTCTGCAAGAGCAGTTACTGTCCTTCATTACTGTCCTTGCTGAGTGATCTCTCCAGCCCAAAGCAAAGTTTCTCAATTATCCCCTTTAATACTTGAAAAACATTGTAGTCTTACGGAAGAAAAACATCTGTTCACTCGTTTAATCCACAGTTATAGAATACTGTGTGGGATCTCTCTCTCTCTCTCTCTCTCTCTCTCTCTCTCTCTCTCTCTCACACACACACACACACACACACACACACACACACACACACGATGGTGCCTGTATCATTTACTCACCAGTGAATTTTATTTTATATACGTGAGTATTTTGACTGCATCTGTCTGTGTACTATGTAAGTGCCCACAGAGGCCAGAAGAGGGTATCTGATCCTCTGTAACTGGAACTACAGCACCCTATGGGTGCTTGGGATCCAATCTGGGTTGGATACCTGTGAAACTAGGAAGTGCTGTCAACTGCTAAGCCTCCCCTTAGTCCCAAATTACTTTTTATTTTTCAGAGTTCAAGTATCTCAATTTAAAATGAAAATTAGAAAACAATAAGGGAGAAAAATATGTGTTACTAACTAATGATGTCTCTGGGTTAGTCGATCTTGTATACAGTATCACCACTCCAGTATCAAATTTTGTTCTGTCAACGTGAATTGCCAAGAATGTGTCTTTACACCTGGACAATAGACCTTAGCTTTAGCTTCTATCTCTCACTGGCTGCCTCATATTCTTGACCCCCCTCCTTTTTTTTTAAGGTTCAATGACTTGAATTTCTTGGCCTAAATCAAAACTATTTTTGATTATGAAGCCAGTTGCCTTTCTACACACAAGGGATGGAGATAACATGACCCAGGGCACCCTCCTCTGTTATTAAAATTACCATTTTTATACGAACTATTCAGACATCCGGGTAAAGAATCTCGATTTCAGACAAATTTGATAAAAACAGACAGAACTTGGGATGAAGCTGCTACCTCTGAGCTGCTAGGGGAGTTGAGATAAGGGCAGGTTAGGTCACTTCAGGGTTGTTGGTTTGGTTTTGTTGTTGTTGTTGTTGTTGTTCTTGTTGTTGTTGTTTATCTGAGTCTCCAGTTCTAGGTGAAAGTCAAATCCTCTTCGTTTAGTTTATTTGAAGTGTTTGTGCTGATCTGAGAATGGCAGTCTTGCTCTCCAAATGCTCTCTACTGTAGCTTGGAATTGAGAAGGCAGCATGGCTTAAACTCAAGTCAGTCTGTCTAGCAATCACCTCGCTCTGACTTGGCTGACAGACACTAAGGAGAACTCAGCAGTCCCTGTGCCTCTGCTTCTCAAGTGTGAGGACAGCAGGCGAGCACCACATACTTGGCTGGCCCGTGACTTTTGTAATGATCCTCCTTTTCATGGCTCCCATGTCACAATGCACTGAGTAGAGATTTTTCAAACCTCCCTTATTAATTGTTTTATACAGTTTTATTGGAAAGCATCTAATAGTACATCTATAATGATTTTATGTTTTTGTTTGGCTTTGGCAAATAGTTCTTATAAGCTTAAAGAATTTTCCACTACTCATTTTCTCTGCATTTTTACCAGGGATGCTTGTTTGAAGTCAGCAACATTTCTGATGTTCTCAAACTAGTCTTATGCATTCATAACTTTCAATTATATATGTTATATAATTATATTGCAGATGTAACTATATATATTATGTATAATACATATATAATGTAGATTATGTCATATCCTTAATTTTGTGTCTTATCACTTTTAGCCTCTATAATTCTCCTTAGGTTTAATTTTCTTTTTAAAAAGAGATAAAGATGCACATGCCTTCCAGCTTACCAAGTTAAATAGACATCAGTGACCACACAGTATAAGCAACAGCATAGATTTTAGAATTTCTCCATGCAGCATTGCCTACTATCCCTAAGGAAATATCAATTGGATTATTGTCTCTATAAATTTGTTGAATTTGGGCTATTTTATATAAATGGATTTACCTCTCTTTTGTGACTGGCTTTTTTTTTTTACTTTTAATAGTAGTTTGTTCAAATTTCATTCACAACATGGCATAAACCAATATATCACTATGTGTTTCATGGACATGTAGTACTACGTTGTATGATCGTACAACACTTATTTGTTCATCCATCAATTGAGCATTTACATTGTCACCTCATTTATGACTATTATAAATATTCATGTAGAAACTTTTATATGGACATATGTTGTCAGTTGTCTTGTACAAATAAACAGAATATTTATCTGGATCTTAAGTTCAATCTTTTGAGAAATTGCGAGGATGCTTTTCCAAAATAGCCATATGTTTTTCATTCTAAGAGCAGTATATGTGGTTTGGGTTTGTTTTTCACTACCAGCAGCTGCTCTTATGTGACTTTTTTATTTATTATTTTTTGTGTGTATGAATGTGTTGATTGCATATGTGTTTGTACCATGGGCTTGCCTTGTGTCTGCGGAGATCAGAAGAGGACATCAAAACCCCTGAAACTGGAGTTACAGGTGGGTGTGAACTACCACACGGGTGGGTAATGGGAACTGAAACTGGATCTCCTGTAGGAGCAGCAAGCACTCTTAACCAAGGAGCCATCTCTGCAGCCCCCATGTCTAATTGTAAACATGTTAATGTGGGTGACCTGTGGTAATTTTAATTTGTATTTTCTTTATGAGTAATTATGAGTTCTTAAAGTGTTTTTTTACCACTATCTTGGAAAAAAAAGTGTTTTATTATCTGTTGATTGTTAGATTTAAATTTCTCTTCTCTTCATGATAGTTGTATGAATGAATTTGTTGTCTGTCACGGGTACATGACATGTATCAGATGTGAGATTTTCATGTTTTGCCTTTCTGTAGATTGCCTGTCATTTGCTTAGAAGCATCTTTTGATGAATAAAGATTTTTTTTTAAAGATTTAAATTTTTTGATGGGTTTTGATTTCTGTTGTTCTTTGCTTTTCATGTTTTGCTGTACCTGGAAATTCATTGCTCAAATTGTTTACATACACCCATGCATTTTCTTTAAGAGTTTTGTAATCCTAGCTACAGTCAGGCCATTGATCCACACTGAGTCATAATCTTTTTTTGATCTTGTTTGTTTGTTTTTGTATGTGGTCATTCCCATGATGCAACTGGATTTGCTGATATGTCTATTCTTTCTCTCTTGATACATCTCAGTTGCCATGAATACTCCCTAGCATTAGATGTCTGGGTTTACTTTTGGTTTCTGGTTCTAGTCTGCTCTTGTCACTATCCATTATTATGTCCAGTACATGGGTCATGAGCTAATTTTGTGTAAGCAGCAGTGTAACAGGTTGCTTACTCCCATCATTGGCTGCCCTTGGGTGATGTACTGTACCATAATGTTATAGTGACCAAGTCTCTGTTCACTGGGAACTTCACAACTCTATGTCATCTCCTGGGATGCCCATCCTGCCTGAAGTCTGTCCTGGGAAGCTAGACCATATAATGGCCATGGCTTTTGAATCTCTACATTTTAAAACACATTAAGAGCCTCTTTGAAATCAGGGATATGACCCAAACTTACAGGTGTTCAGGCACACAAGAAAACCATGTATTATTCTCCATCTGCACATAACAAAGTTCTAGATGTTATCAAGCCATATGGCTGTGCTCTTCAAATTGTTGATTATTTTCCATCTACTGAGTTTTGAAAGAGTAATATGTGAATATCTAACTTTGTATAATCTCAGGATCTTTCATTTCCTCACACAACACATTTAAAAAATTTTAAGATCTACTTATTTTGTGTGATGCTCTGTGATATAAATCGTATTCCTACTGTGTGTGTGTGTGTGTGTGTGTGTGTGTGTGTGTGTGTGTGTGTGCGCGCGCGCGTGCCAGAGCTTGGGTGTCATTCTTCCATGGCTTTCTCTTTTAAATTGGATATTTTATTTATTTACATTTCAGATGCCTTCCCCTTTCCCCATTTCCCCTCCTTAGAAACCCCCTATCCCATCCCCCTTCCTCCTTTTTCCTTTTATATCATTTTAATTACATGCAAGTAATAAGGTCAGTTCTAAGCTGAGAAACTAGCAATACAATAGATGCAAATAGTCAAGGAACAAGCAAGACAATAAACACTAATAGTCAAAGAACAAGTAAGGCAATAAACAAAATTCCATGAATACTCCCTTGATCACTTTTTCTAAGAGCTTATCAGGATGAGCAAAAAATATGTGAGCCAACCTTCCTGACCTAGCCCAAAGTCATTTTCATGTCTGAAGCCTAATTCCTTGTTCTGGCCTAAAATTTAGATTCCTACCTGAAATTACTTCCTTTTTCTATCCTAATACTTAGATTCCTGACTGAAATTACTTCTTTGTTCTAGTCTAATGCCAGATTCCTGCCTGAAACACACTTCCTTGTCCTTGGCCCATATCAAATTCTTGCCAGGCAGCCCTCAAAGCTCTCCACCTCCCCTCTCCTTTTTTTTTTTTTATTCCATAAACAAGACTGAGCCTGTCTTAGGTCATTCTGCCAAGAATGCCCTTCTTACCCATCATGAAATATGCATTATCAAAAGCAATGCACTTCTGTCTTAGGTTGGTAAGACTCTGTGCAGAATTTTACCCTTCTTTGGCTTGGCAGCCTGTTAATTTAATAACTCTGTCTGGGGGTCCATCTTCAGGTTCAAGCCATGTATTTTGGCTGCCAATGTGTTGATGTTGTTAAAGACAAGCTTTAACATGATGGGCCAAAATAAAAGTATTCCCAGGACAAAAGGAGCTTTTTCATAATTATTTTGAGACAGAATTTTTCACGGAGTCTAGAGCTTATGGATTGGCTAGGTTTGTAGGTCAGCAAGCTTCAGGAAACCTGGGAATGGATTACATGTAAATACTGCTGCTACAAAACACAAGTAATGGGGATGTGAACTCAGATCCTCATGCTGATATGACAACTACTGTACCAAACGAGCTATGCCATAGCCTTCAAATTTCTGTATTTTTGTGAGGTTGTTGTTGTGATAGTCGTTTTCATGGTTGTTTTTGGATTTGGCTCCCCTTCTCCAGACAGAATTTTTGTGTCTTTTTAGCCCAGGCTGGCCTGTGACTCATTATGTGGCTAAAGATAATCTTCTTGCCTCCTCTCAAGTGCTTTAATTGCAGGCTTGGGTGTAGCTCTGCCCTTGGCTTCATATATCTTCATAATAATAACAGTTTTCAACTGTTTGCCTGTTGGTAGACATTCAGGTCATTCCCATTTTGCTTATGTATTCTCCTAACACATTCTTGCTCATGTCTCTTGAGGCCCATGCACAAAAAATCTCTATAAATAGATAGGAGTGGAAATATTAAGTTAATTGCATTTGTGGTCAGAGAATGTGGATTTTATTACCCCAATTCTTTGAAAGTTTTTCAGAATTGCTTTATGCCCTAGTCCATGATCAATTTCTGAAAATAAACCATGCGAGCTCAGAGGAATGTACATTCTCTCGTGGTTAGATGCTGAGGGCTATTTATGTCCATTGGTTCAGGCTCATCATTTCTTGTTCCTTGAATCTAAGTAGCTAGCACTCTCAGTGCCTATCTGGTTTATTAGTGGTTGAGAGACTCGGAGCCCTTTTCTCATCCGTCTTGTTTGGAATCTCCTTGTATCTTGGTTGTGTTTCTTCCAGGCAAGATGGAGTTTGATCATCCTTCAATTTAGCATCTCAAGTTCTGTGTTGTAGAAGGTGTATTTGGTCAGTTCTGTTTGTATGTGATTTTTCCAGTTTCTGTGATTTTTCCAGTTTCTGTGATTTTGGTTCTTTATTTCTGCTTGTCCCAGATTTCTGGATTAGAGTCTTCTTTCTTCTAATTAGTCTTATTTGGTTAGTTATGTGAAATGCTCACACATAACTAACACATAGCACAAAACAAAATGTGTAAGTAAATGACTAGATCTCACTGTAGACACTTGTAAAATGCCCAACAAAGATGAAAAAGACAATCCTAGAAACCTGTCACTGTTCCTGTTACCTGATGTTTTCCCTTCCCCTCAAAGTAATCTCTATTCTCACTTCTTGCTTTTTGCCCACATTTGCAAAATCACACAGTGTAAAGTCTTTTGTATCTATTTCTTTCATTCAAAGTTGTTTATAAAATGCACACTGCTGTTTGTTTATGTTTTCACCTATATAGCATTTATTTAAAGAGTATCTCAACTCATCCACTCTGCTCTAGGTAGACAATTAGTGAGGTTCTAACTTCTCTAATTTGGCCTACTGAGAGTAGTACTGCTGTGAACATTCTTATACAGCATCCCCATTGTGGCTGTGCCTGTGCCTGGGGGAAGAGTGTCTGTGTTGCTGAAATAAACATATTGATTGGTGGCAGATACAAGCAAATTATTTTCAAAGGGATGATGTTGATATATGAGGCTTTTCTCACTAGCCATCTTTTCGGGAACCGCACTATTGTGTTGGGGCCTTTATTGGCATTTCTCTGATGACTGACAGATTGAATATCCTACTGTGTTTGGCCTAATGGAGATAAAACCTGTTCAAGTCTTTTGTTCTATTTTCTACTGAGTTGTATGTTTATTAATTAATGAACAGGATTTATTTTACATTGGTAGCATGTCTTTTTTTTAAAAAAAAAGATAAATTATTTACCATAAAGATGATAGTCATTAAGATATTGATAGTGTCACTGTATTAATTTTCTGATATGTATTTTATGTAGTACAGTTGCTTATCAAATATCTTGATAAGCAAACACTAGCTTACTGTATCCTAATTTTGTAGGTAATTATCTCTGAACTCATAGGGTGAAATTAAGATTTCAGGAAATTGAGCTTCTTATCCAGGACTTTGGTAGAAAAAGCTGTTTGATAAGATTTGGATAAACATTTCCCAGAGTCCCATGCATTGAGAGCTTGGTCCCAGTGGTGTCACTCTGGGGAGAAAGTAGAACCTTTGATGGTGGAGCCTCTTCACTTAAAAGGAAATGGTAAGATCTTAGCCTTTTCTCTTCATTCTCTTTTGTTTCCTAGTCTGGAGATGAGCCCTGTGTTCTGCCATGCACTCCCTTATGTTGTCTTCTGACAAGCAAAAGAACAAGACAAGAAAACAGTGCATCTATGTGCTCATAGATCAGAGCCTGTGAAACTGTGAGTTAGAACAAAACCTTTATCTTTTATAAGTGATAAAGTCTCAGGTGTTTTGTTGTAGAGATGGAAAGGTGTGGTATGTGAGTCTGGGACCAGCTATGGTTTTGCATCCTCCATTCCCTCCTTCTCAGGCTGTCCAGAAGCCACTGCCCCACCAGCCTGTTATAGAAGGATGAAATAGAGTCCAGAATGGGTGGGATCTTCTCTGATGATCTTCAGTGAAACAACTCTCTTAGACAATCTTAGCTTGTGTGCATTTATTGGGTGGGTTTGTACACATACACTTTACTTGGGGTGGAAAAGAGCTGTATATAAACTTTAGAGAGTGGGAAGGAGTTTTAAGGATGAATGAAATCATTGACTGGAGTTTAAAGTACTATGAACACCTCCAGGAATCCCAAATACTTGCTGGTTGTGTTCTTAACAGAAAAAGAGGAAGTTTAACTTGTAGGTTGGTCAAGAACTACTCAACCTTCCCCAGGTAGAGGGTGTGTGTGTAGGGGACAGGATCCTCAGACAAGGTCAGAGAAGGTGAAGAGATGCTGGAAAAGGGAGTCCTCTATTTTGTGCTGAGCTCAGAGGAGCTATCTGGTCTTGGTAGATTCCAGCCTTAACTAGCAAGGTTTCCCCACAGAATGGTTACAAACACTATGTCCAAGTTTGTTTAGGTTTGTTGGGGTTTTTTGTTTGTTTGTTTGTTTGTTGTTTTGATTAAGCTCTTTCCAGTCGCAAGCTTCACAGATCTAAATTGACAATCCACCAAGAGTCAAGGACAGCTGGGATGTTTGAACCTTTCTTAGTTCTTAAATATTTCTGACTTCTGCCACTAGCTGGACATACTTCTGTTAGGTACTTGTGATGATGTGACATTTACCTGCATTGTCTAAGCATGCCCTACATTGTAGTGCATGGCAGACCTGATAGTCACTGCTTTGAGGAATCAGGGTCTCAGATCTTGGTACCACTGAAATTGTTGGGAAATGGGGACCCTTATTTTTAAACAAGGGAGCAGCCTATCATGGATTCTCACCTTTCTCAAAGTACTCTTCCACCTTTCGTATGAAGACCTTTGTGTGACACAGTCACAGATATATGTCAAATCTGATTATCTAGAAACTCAGTGAAGTTTCAGAGTTGAGTGATTTACATTTATATCTAAAACTCATGCAAAACTGTATTATTTTACTCCTCTAGTCTTTGTGTTGAGTTCCGTTCCACCAGGCATATTCCTTAGGCCATATTTTACATTTTTATCTTCATATCCCTTCGTGTTGAGTCTCCTTGCAACACCCCTTGTTTTAATACAAACTTATTTCTCATCTACTCTGCCTTTAGGTTTAAAACAACTCAGCAATGATACTCTTAACTTCTAGAAAATCTTTTTTTCCCTTCAAACCTGAAAGTTCTTTCTCAGTTGCCTATAAACAGGAAGCGCTTTCCCACTGGCCTCTGGCTGCACCCTTCTCTTTGGAATGGCTTCCTTGCTTTCCTCACATGTCTGAGAGTTTGATCCACCTTGTTTTTCAGTTCTGACATTCGAGTTCTTGGAGCTCTAGGTTTGCTCTGTGTGGTTTCTGCTGCAGGTCATTCAGTGTATCTTGGCTTCAACCGAGTTTGATGACTTTGATCTCCTATTAGAAGTGCCTTGCTTAGTCTTAATGTTTGGGGATAGTTTGGGACTTGATCAGAAAAGCCTCTTTTTTCCCCAAAGAAGTTACTTTTGCTTCTGCCTGTAGTCAGAGTGAATTAACCTGATATTTGTCTCAAATTTGAGACCATATTGCACTCTGAGGGCAGACAGCAGTCCTCCACTGTGTTGCTGTGGTCAAGCCATCCCACTCTCCTAGACGGCCATTGCTCAAATTGCTGCTTCCTGCCAATTGGTGACTCTTAGTTCTTAGGGGAATAGCCTGTATCTCAGAGATTGTTTCTAATCATGATTTTGTTGTAAGTGTGTGTGTGTGTGTGTGTGTGTGTGTGTGTGTGTGTAAGTGGGTATCTAAAAGCAGATATTCAAGTTGATCATGTGTTCAAAGTTGAAGTGTCTGTTATTTTATTATACTTTTTATATATAGTTTTTTTTTCTAGAATGTTCATAATTTACATTATCATGTACTTAAAATCTGTCTTCTAAATGATTTATCTTTTCATGGTTTCAGGTTTAATTTTTAAAATAATAAGCTCCTAATATACTCATCTATGACAACACTGGTTTTCATTTCTACTGAATGTTAAATTCATAAATGTTTTAGACTTAAGATGCTGAGTTTTTCCTTCTCTTTTCTGACCATGCTCACTAATTACAGTGCTGTTTTCTTGTAGAGTCTTCAGTGATGGCTGTGGTGGTGGGCTTCTTACTTAACTGACAAAGTCTCCAAGTGAGCTGTGACAGATGTTTCTCTTCCTGCAGCTCACACTCAGGATGCTAAAGCCATGTGAACACATGTTGGCAAGAGAACAGTTGTCAACCTGCTCCTTCATGCCCTGACTCAGCTAGCATGACGAGGGTCTATTGGAACCCAATAGAAAATGACATAAAGGCCAACAAGAGCCCTCTGATCTACAGTGGTCTATGAGGAAGGGTCTATGCTAAGAGTCTACCTGTTTGAACTTTCATGAAAGGCTTTGTAGTGACCAAAATAAATTGAAGAAATGGGGTTATGAGTCAGAATTAAGATGGTAGAAAAACTAGTGAGCCCAAGCTAGAAGTAAACTAAAGGAAAAGTGAGAAGCAGAAATGACTCCAACAATCCAGGTAAATCTTGATTCTACCCATTTTTCCTTCTAGGTAATATGAGGGGCTCTTATTTACTTGGACCAAAACAAAAACACCATGGGTAAACAAAAATTCTTTGCTGTATGATTCAATATTCAGAGTTTCAGGTGGCAAGAATGCTAAACAACTTCTTCTTCATTACAGTGCTGTTGTGTAAAGACTGGAGAGCGGCAGATCTTGTTCAATTCTTCCAGTGACCACTTGTCTTTCCCTCCAAAATCATCTCAAACTCTGATTTCTCTGTATAAACACATAAATAACTGCTTCAACAGGCAGGCATTAGGGTAGAAGTATCATCCCTGCTTCCTGGTGCCCATGTCCTTGTGCAGTCTCATCTCCTTGGATTAGGCTGTACTTCATGGTAAAGTGACAGGACATTATCCCCACACTTGACTATAAATAACTTCCTTCTTAACATACTGAAACCAAAACTTCTACCTTAGATCCATGAAGCTGTCTTCTAATTGGAGAAAGCTAATGAGCAAGAAACTACAAGTCGGCTTCTAAGACTTTGGTACCCTGGAGTCAACACTAGAAAGATGCCATAGACATCACTCACACAGGCATGGTGGATGAGATCTGACACCATCCACAGTAAACTTTGGAAGCATTCTTTCCTACCTGAGCTACCAAATGAAAACACAGCCAATAGACTATGTGGCTAAGAACAAAGTAGATGCTATCATGAGCCACCACATCTATAGGAATTTGGTAGTGGCAAAAGGAAGCCAATGTATTGTAAAGCTTGGTGATGGTGGGCAAAGCCAGGCAGTGAGCTCTGCTCCTTTCAGTGTCATAGGTGTGATGTAATAGGCAGGTTTCCCCTTGATATGTAGGACACAATTCTTTATGATCTATCCCTGACTGTGCATCTGTAGCCATCTAATGTGCCAGCAGGAAATTTTATCATGCTATGATGAAGAATGTTTATCTAGCAAGGTAAACTGTTCATGGAATTTGTTGAATCATCCTGCAGCCAAACTTTTACGAGTTGAATATGTGTTTACCACATCATCTTCCTTGATATTCAGAATGGTTTTGTAAGATGTGTGAGCAGATTTTCTCAGTCGATGCTGAGAGCTTAAATTCTTGCCAAAGTTTCCAGCTAATAACTGGAAGAACTAGGAACACATCCGAGTTCTCTAACACCAAGTCTGGTTTTGTCCTCCACATGAAAGCTATACTTTTAGAGACCTGCGCCCCCAAATAACATGCAACTGTATCAATATGTTTTAATTTATAAAAAATAAAATAGAATAACATTAGAAAACGGACATGTGCATCCTCTGAGGTTAGGGAGGTCATCTGGAGTACAGTCAAGCTTATGAAAAAGCCAAAAGGTGAACCTTATATGATGGTGTCATTGTCACAATGAAAGAACAGTGGTAAACAAAACTTACCATGCGTGCTTCCCCTGTCACAGGCTATATTCATCCTGACATTGTGCTAGGGAAGCTCCAAGACCAGAAAAGATTTATATTTAGAAGTTGAAAGTCAAGCTGCCTAAGCCACAGTCACCACAGGCCTGGGATTCAGTAAGAATGGCTCATTGCACCCTGTAGGAAGAGATGTCTCCTCAATGATGTTTTGAAAATGAAGGTTTTATTTTAACAGGAAGGGTGATATGTAGGAGGAGCTGAGGTGGAAGGAGTAAGGGAAAGAAGAGGAGGAGTAAGGAGAGGAGGAGGAGAAGAAGAGGAAGAGCTAGTTGATGGGGGTGGGGTGGGGACATGGAGGCAGACGTTCATGTGTCTCCACCAGTCAAAGATAGTTGGTATATCTAGGTTGGGTATTGGGTTATATTTCTGATTGTATGGGCATCTTGTTATTGAGGATTACCAAACTTATAAAGCCTTTGATTAACATTAAAAAAAAATTGTATAAAAGCATGAATTGGGGATGGAATAGTGGTTTTCTAGGGAGGGAAAATGGGGAAAGGGGATAGCATCTGAAATGTAAATAAAATATCCAATAAAAAATTTTAATAAAAGAAAATGAAAGTTGCATAACTCAAGTGCTTGGACCTTTGGTATAAGAATGAATATTTCTGGAGTTGGAGATCTGGCTCAGTGGTTAAGAGCATTGGCTGCTCTTGCAGAGGACCTGGGTTCAGTTTCTAGTACTCACCATCATACTCCCAGGAGATCTAATGCCCTTTCTGACCTAGTGGGTCATCAGGCACATATGTGGTACACATACACACATGCAGGCAAAGCACTCATGTGTATAAAGAGAACTAAGCACAGACGACTGAAAGAAACAACACACACAGGAAAAGGGTGTGCTAACTGAGGTGGCTGTGGGAGACTCTGGGTCTGATCGCCCAGCACTGGAGTAAGAGTATTGAAGAGCTTGGGGGGGGCTCATTTTCATCTCCAATATTCTGGGGACATCTGGTTTGTCTATGTGCATGTCAGAGTTACTTCACAAATTTCTTAAAGAGATATCCTACTAGAGTCTAGCTTAATTTGGGAGGAATTTTCATGTTGATGTTGAACCTTATAATCTGGCCACAACCTACCTGCCTAGTTACTTGACTAAGTGTTCAGTGTCTCTCAGTAATTAATGCTTTACAGTTTTGCCATAAAAGAGCTGTCATACTTTTAAATAAATTTGCCTCTAGGTGGTTTTATATTTATATTATATTTATATTTTAAGTAGTGTTTTGAATAACTATCTTTATTTAGAACAGTTATAGACTTACAGAATGTTTACTAGGACAGTATCTAGCTCTCTATATACCTGTCACCTGATTGCTTTTCTTTCTTGTTTGTCTCCTGGTGTGTGTGTGTGTGTGTGTGTGTGTGTGTGTGTGTGTGTGGTATATATGTGTGTGTGTTTGTTTGTGTGTGTGTGGTGTGGTGTGGTATGTGTATATGGCGTATGTGGTGTGGGGCGTGTGTGTACTGTGTATATGTTTATGGTGTGTGATATGTATATGTATGGTATTTATGGTGTGTGTGTGGTGTATGTATTGTGTATGTGTTTATGGTGTGGTGGTGTGTGTGTGTGTGTGTGTGTCTGTGTGTGTGTGCATGCATGTGTGCATGTGTGCATGTGTGTGTGAGTGAACATGGTGTGCCACAGTATGTTTGTGGAGGTCAGAGAACAGCTTTGGGGACTGGTCCTTGCTTCCCACCTTGTTTGAGGCAGGGTCTCTAGCTCACTGCTTACTTGAACTTCCAGAGAGTCTCCTTCCTCTGCCTCCCATCGCCTTAGAGGAACTCTGGGATTAATAACACAACTTCTATTGAGTCTAGTTTTTATGTGGGTTCTAGGCATGCAAAGTAAGACCACCAAGCTTGTGCGACGACTGTCACTCTACCCACCTCTCCAGCCCTCATGCTGATTTCTTTATTGATAATCTTTTATATTACCATTGATACATTTATCACAACTGAGAAACCAACATGGGTTTAATTACCAGGAGCTAAACTCTTAAGCTGTGTGATGGTTTTAATTTGTTCATTCATTCTGTTTTGTTTTCATTTGTTTCTTACTTTGTTTATTTTTAATTTTCCACTCTGATGCCTTCCTAGTGTGCCCATATACTACATGAGGTCGAATCATTAAATATCCACACTATCCTTTTATATCCAACAATTTTGTCTTTCATTATTGTTTAATGACTCGGACAGCTTGGGTGAATACTTGTGAGTTATTTTGTAGAACGGTATCCAGTTTGGGCTGGAGTGTGCTGTGTGACACAGCAGATGAGACGTGCCCATGACACCACATCATCTGCATGCCACACCCAGGCATCATGTCCAATGCAGTGAGCGCTGATCACCTGGCCAGCTGTGCTCCATGACAGTGCCCATTTTAGTCATCCCTGATGCTGCTCCGGAAGCAGGTCACCCACAGGAGCCAGGACCTATGTGAACTACTTACAGTTCTCCTTGCCTGTTCCCATTTGTGAACTATTTCGTATGTTCAGGTCAGCATGGTTCAGTGGGATTTTATATTTTATTTGGAGTTACAATAATGTTACATTATTTATTTAGTTGCTGAAATCGGATCAGCTTGGTCTGCTGGGAGCCTGTTCCCATGTTCCACTGATAGGCCTTCACTGCTTTGTTTTCTGAGCATTTCCTTGATTTCTGGTTCTACACGAGGTTTCCAGCTCATTCTTGTTTATTTCTTGAAACAGTACTAGGCTCAGTCATCTCCTCCATCTCTCTCTTCCTTTGAAGAACAAAGTGTGAGACCTGGGTGCTCTGCTTTGAAGCTCAGTGGCTGGAGCTAACAAAAGCATCCATTGCACTAACTCAGCTCCACACACAGCAGCAAAACTTCCTACAACTCTACATTTTCATCCGTGTTAAGTCGAACTGGCTCCATGCTGCCAGCCCTAATTCTCATATAGTTCAATGACTCCTTAGCCTTCTCACTTGTGTCTCTCTAATGTGTGTCTCCAGCAGCAGGAACATGACCCTTACCATCTGCCATCCACGCTGGGCTTTGTTCAATTGGATAAACTCGTAAGGCAGCTTTCAGAGTGGTTAACCTGCCCTAGTGAGAAACTATCTTACCAGCAAGCGTACATTGTGTCTGCAGAATTCCTCTGTCCTTAGTTGGCCAGTTTCATCAAAACACCATTTTCAGTGTTACTTAACTCTGCTCCGTTTTCTCTCCAGTCCTTCAAAGCTACGGCATAATATACTTGCAATCCAGCTGGATTCCTGTACCCAGAGCCAGCATTCTTCCCTCAAATCCTCTGACTCCCTGTTGCTTCGCCTCACTTCACTTCACACACATTGGCTTTCCCTTTTTGAGCTGTGGTGTTCCATGTGTTTTTCACACATTCAGCCAATGTCCTGTGTTCACCACCTCGTTGTCCTGAAAAATGGCCTAACGCATTCAAAATTCTTCTCTGCCACCCCTGAGTTCTCATCTCCCTTTCTCAGTCCCTGACACTTTATACCAGGTTTTCCTAACTTAGTCTTTTCCAGAATGTCACATGGACATAACCCTCGAGATACAGTTTCATTATTATTATTGTTGTTGGTGGTGGTGTTTTTGTTTAATTTGTTGTTGTTTTCTGATTGTGTGTGTGTGTCTGTGCTTTGTTTGTTTTCTCAGGATGGTTTCTCAGTACACAGCAGAAAGGTAGACAGCTTTTTTTTTTCTTTCTTTTTTTTTTTAATAGACCTGACTTTTGCTTGTGTTGTTTTGCTTGTTCTTGCTTTGCTCTATTTCTGTGCTGCTTTTTTTTTTTTAGCACAATATGTGAAAATTCTAAAGGTTCAATCATGTGGGGAAAAGGACATAAAATTATAGCCAAGATGCATTCACCGAGTGACTCCAGAGTTGGTTTAACATTAGGAAACCAGCCTTGACCACACAGTGCAGGCAGGAGGAAAATGTGAATGCAGGCTAGGATTTTGATGCATACGTGACTGCAAACTCATATGAAGGATGGGGAAAGACTTCAGACCTAGCTCGTACTTCTAGGATTCACTTATTTCTAGAATTTACAGTTTCTAGAATTGCTTATTCATATTGTTGTGTGTTCGTGTTCTTTTATGATTTGAGTTTTCCAAGGATGACTTCAAGGTAGTTTTTCCAAGGAACTCACATTTAGATTTTTAACATTTAGGCCCACAGTCTTTATACCCAATGCTTCTCATTTTTTTCAACAGGCCACTGTTGAGAAAAGTCTGCATTGATGTCCTTGGATCTATGCTTCATCTATAGGAGTTACTCCCTGAAAACCTCAAGAACCTAGGCTGGACCAACAAGGCTGCAAGGATCTAGGAGGAGCCAGCAGTCTGCTCAAAGGACACCTTCAGGGACTGTGTAAATTTCTGCTGGATCCCCACACCTATCTGGCCCACACAGACATAGTTCAGTATTCTAAGCCCAGAACAAGCTTGGAAATGACTCAAATCTACATGTCGTGTCTGTCATATGCAGAGGCCAAGAGTACAAGCTAGGAAAAGAAAACGCCCCCTATCACATTCCCCTGTATACAAGTCTGTGGGGGCAGTTTGTTGATAATGACTGAAGTGGGAGGAGCCAACTCACTGTGGGCAGTGCTACCATCTCTGGTGGAGTAGCTCTGGGTTGTATTAAAAAAATGAGTCATGGAGAATAAGGCAGTAAGCAGCACTCCACAGTCTCTGCTTCAGTTCCTGCCTCCAGGTTCCTGCCCTGCTTGAGTTCCTTCCCTGACTTTCCTCAGTGGTGGGCTATTAACCTGGAAGTGTAAGATGAAATAAACCTTTTCTTTCTCAGCTTGGTTTTAGTGAGTGTTTTATCACAGCAACAGAGACTCTAACCAGGACAGAGGCCCCATGAAAGTAGCAGAAGCCTGTTGAGACCCTGGGGTGAAACAGTAGTTCCGATTCCTTACAAGAATAGCTGTCAGAGCAGCAGAGAGTTCTAAAAGTGTTTGCAAAGCTGATCGTGTCAAATAGGATTTCTCTCCACTTTATGATTTCATACGTTGCATCTCACTTAAAAGGCAACTCCACAATGTGCCTCATAGAAAAAAGTGCTCTGTGTAAAGCAGGGGCATCTGCAAGCCCAGCGATGCAGAGCAATGGTTAGACACCTGCCTAGGGACAGTTCTCATGATTAATCTGAGCACAGCAGGCATGCTTTATGCTCAGAGACATATGAAACCTTGGAGAGTACCAAACCTCATATATACACATACATTACACTTTTCCCCCAGGCACAACTATCTATAAGAAAGACTATTTTATGAATTATATACAATGATGCATCAGCAACTATAAAACAAAGACAATCATACCAACATACTCTAGTAAAATGTCTATGAATATGGTCTGCCTGCCTCTCACTCTCACGACAGGTGAGATAAGCACAGACACCAGGCTATTGCAGCAGTTCATCTGAGAGCAAAGCTGGCAATAAGTGTCTAACAGGAGAGTAGCATATACACTGTGAGCACGCTGACCAGCAGATGAGTCATGGCATCGGCACGGGAATCATGCTACTTAACATGTAAGCACTGTTTCTTTCCATTATTTTCCATTTAGTATTTCTGACTAAAATTTACCCTGGGCATCTGAAGCTGTGGTAACTGGAGCTGTAGACATAGGGGTGAGACTATCATGATAGACATGTGTGGTCTGTTTCCATGTTTAACAGGTTGCCTGAATCCTGATTGAAACCAAGATGCTCCTGGATTTTTATGTCACGGATGCTTGCCTGCAACTTCTTGATTTGCTGCTCAGTAGATCATGACCTGGCTGCTCACTTAGCATGACCACACTCCATCCAAAAGGTAAAACTCAGAATGCCATGGTTTTTGGTTTGTTTATTTTTTCCTCTCCCATTGTTTACAGGAGGCTTAAATATGTTTGAATAGGAACAGTTAAATAGACATATATAATACAATTATTGGCTACAGTGCTCCAGCTGACGGCTGCATACACTCAGATACTGAGCAGCTGTGTGATCTAGCACAATGGCCCTGTCACTCCCTCTCTTTCCCTCTAGCTGATCAACAACTACAGAATCAGTTAGATAGACTGAGAGCTTCCAGTGTTGGATGATGTGAGTTGGTTTCCTGAATTAAGTCTGGCTCCATACATACTCTTTTCACTTCTGGGAGATGCCAGCCCTGGAGCTCAGTTCTTCTCTTTGTCACCCTGTCTTGGAGAGTTCACATGGACTTGGCTTACCATACCACCATTCCCATGTTGTTATGCTGATGCCATGACTCACCCTCTGGTCAGCGTGTTCACGGTGTATATGCTACCCTCCTGTTAGACACTTATTACCAGCTTTGTTCTCAGATGAACTGTTCCACCATTCTACCTAGCAGAAGTTTCCTGCTACAACTGAACCATGTGCCAATTCCCCTACTTGTCCAACTCCAAAGCCCTCGTCCTATGGTCTGTCTTAGTCTGCTGCTGACTCTCACCTTTTGGTGTTGCTGTAGAGACTATGGACTGGGTTTTCCAAGTCAATATTTCTCTAGCTGGAGATGCCAGATTCTCTCAACATTTCCAGAATGTTCTGTTGCTTCCTGAGAGACTATCCGTAACAGCTACATTCCTTCTAGTAAACACTAGTCTTTCTGTACCTCACATCTCTCGATTTCAGCAATGAAGGGATGGTACCCTCTTCCTCACTGTTTCTCTCTTGGTCTTCCGACATCTGAACAATCAAGTCTCAGGTTGTTAGATCTTGCTTGTTTGGAATTCTAGGGCACCTCCTATCTTCCTGACTGTATGCTGACTGATAAAAATGTTAGAAGTCTCCTACCCTCAATCATGGGGTACAATGTTCTTACTGATGGCACCTCTCCCTCCCTCACAAGATCTCATATAGGAAGAGACTTCTGTGGGTATCATTACATCATATAAAACAGCTGGCTCCTCCCACTTGGACTCCATGGTATGAACACATGTGCCACTTTCAAAAGCCAGCAGGATGTTCAACTCTGATTAATAGCAAGTCGTGGTCACTTCCACAGAAGAGATGTGATAAAAGTGCATTTGGACAGAAGTACTTAAAGTTCCCCCCAAAATATGATAGACAACAATGAACATGTACATGTGTGTAGGACACACACATCATTACATTCCTGGTTTTATCAGTTTTTCTATTTCACGATTATGTATATTTGCTTTCTCATATGTAAGGTTAACAAATAAATAAAAACAAATAGAACATAAGAGTAACAGGCAAGCAGGAATGTTTGTGTTCCTAGCAACATTTCTACAGGAATTGGGAAGCAGAGCCCCGAAGCACCAATGTACTTATGAAGTTTACAAAATAGGCTCAAGGGACTCACTGGATTGCCTGCTTTACCTGTTTGGCTTGGAAGATCCAGGAACGTGTTTCCAGTTTCCTTGAAGCCTCTCCAATCCAGCAGCATGATGGGCTCCCCCAGGTACAGAGCTGCTCCTCAGCTTAGGGCAGAGTTCAGCCTCTGGTTAGGACTCTTGAGCTTCTCTTTCCTTCTTGGACTTTCCCCTCCCCTGAAGAAGAAAGTTATTTTCAAACCTCCATCTGTTTTGTGTTTAACGTGCAGAAAGGTTGCACATTTTCAGGGACCTTGTTCATAAGCAGTAGATTGTACAACAGTTTATTACACAAGTGGAGGTTTTTACGGCTGGCCTTTGTTGAGCTGCCAACTGGGAGAGAGAACATAACGTGCTTAGCTGTCCCTATCAGGAAAAATGAGAGAGCATTACATACCAGTCAAATCGCTGCACATCGAGAAGCTGGTAACCAAGCCCAGAACCCCTGGAGCACAGCTGGTGAAGAGGGGTTTGCTCATTAATTTATATTTTTATATCCATAATTTTTCTTCAAGTCACTTATGTCATAGGATGGGGCCCTGAACTGCATAAGATGTGTAGTAATAGCAGAATAAAGGTTCTGTCAAGACAATATTTTAAATCTGATCCTTGTCAATACAAGACATCAAACTAGACTCTGGAAAAAGCAGGGGCTAGGGGATGTGCATGTGTGTATTACATGGTGTGTGTGTGTGTGTGTGTGTGTGTGTGTGTGTGTGTGTGT
>JANHMN010000002.1:54574170-54587895 GCA_030674055.1 Rhabdomys pumilio
TGTGTATGGTTGTGTGTATCGGATATGTATAAATGTGTGTATGTGTGGTATGTATGTGTATATGTGTCTGTGTGCATTTGTATGTGGCGACTGTGTCTGTGGGTACCAGTTTTAATTACATCAAAATGTCGAGGCCATCGGTTATGTAACATGCTTCAGATTTACTAAGCCTCTGCCCTCACCTAAGCCAATATATTGTGTGGTCCTAGGAGTGACTGCTTCTCAGTACCACTTTGCTCCCAGGTAGAAGTGAGCTGACCCTGCTGGGACTCTGTGTTTCAGAACAATTCCACTGTAACAGACCCCCCTGCTAATGGAGTCTCATGAAAGCCTTTTTCCCCAGCTCTGACTATTCCATAGAGGCTTATGGTGTGGACCCTGGAAGTGTTCCTGTCTGAAAGTGCTCAGTAAAGACTACGCTCAGTGCTAAGAGATTGAATACACTATCATACAGTGGGCAGAGATGTCAGAAAGTTCTGCAGGCAATTCTGGTTCAGGCAGGCAGGCCCATAGACCCAAGTGCCTCATTTTGCCGGTAGAGAACAGTGTGCTTGGAGCACTGACTGTCCACAAGAAGTGACTCACTGCGTTAATTCTCCTTTCCAGTGGGGGTTTTCTCTCCAGTCTCCTGCAGCTATAACTTCCTGTCCTAACTTCTAACCCTTCACTGTGAAAGCAACATTCCAGAAACAAACCCAGTCCTGTCTTGACATGTACCCAGACAGTCACATCACAACTACTGTCAGAAGCAGCAACTGAGTGTCCCCAGGAATACAGAAGTGGCCAAGTGGACCACAGGAGAAAATTAAAAGTAGTCAAAAGACTCTCTTCTTGTTCCTGCTGGTTCACAGAGAAGGGACTCAGGAAGTGAGCCTATACCTGAGAGAATTCTAGCTAGTTCTCTTTGGGAGACATGATAAGAAGCCTTGTTGGTTTAAAACAGTGGTTCTCAACCTTCCTAATGCTGTGACCCTTTAACATCGTTCTTCATGTTGTGGTGACCCTCCCCCCCCCACCTATAAAGTTATTTTTGTTGCTGCTTCATAACTGTAACTTTGCTCCTGTAAGAAATCATAATGTAAATCTCTGTGGTTTTGATAGTCTTAGGGTACCCCTATAAAAGGGTCACTTGACCTTCAAAGGGGTTCGACACCCACAGGTTGGGAACCACTGGCTCAGACAGAGCAGTCTGAGTGTGTGCCCTTCTCCTGACATGCATGAATGGCTCCTGCATCTCTTCACAGAGTGTTCTGAATTGGACCTTAAATTATATAACTCCCTTCCTCTGTACCCGCTCTACAGAGAATGTACTACACACTGTCATTGAAAGTTTCTCTCTCAGGCTGACAATCTCAAGCCGTCTGACCATTCGGAGTCTGAGACTGATAAACAAGGCACTCCATCTGATAGACAGCTAATACCCCAGGGGGCATTGGTCAGTAGCCTTGGGCATCTCAGCCTAATGACCTTTGCTGTAACGCCACTTAAATCAGAGTGTAAGCACTGATGGAATTTGAGGAATCCGATGATATAAATTGTATTTTTAGAGCTGTGAATGACGCGAGCCAGTAAGACGGTGTGGGTTCTAAAGATAGCCCTTCTGATTTTCCCAGGATTTATCACAGACAGGTTCACAGCAGGTTGAGATGGCTGCGGTGACATCCACGCTGGCACGGTTTTATGAGCGACCATTCATAACGTACTTGCCACAAAGCATAATTTCCATGACAGCAACCTGATTCACAGGCAGCTTTCTGCACAACATGCTGAATGACTCCTTTGGTGGAACAGACTTCGTTTCATAAGGGCTTATTCCAAGTTAGAGTTCAGAGGGAAGGGAACAGGACGCAACTAGTCCACCAAACAAAATGTAAGTATATCCTCACAAGACACTCTCTTGTAGGAGAGTAAAGAATTATTTTATAGGACAGAGTGGGCTGTGCCTCAGAGAGTGGGTTTTTATAGATAATACTTCTTAGAATTAATACTAATGCAATACCTTTTTTTTCTGTATTTACTCCCCATTTGTCTGCTAAGGCTCCTTTGTTCTTAATTATCTGCTAGAAAAGCAATTTTTCTACTCTGTACTCAAAGGCTATAGTATGTGGATAGCTAAAAAAGAAAAAAAAATAGCCCCATAGCATTATTGAATAGAGTAGAAACAGTGACTGTGGCTACTCAGAGGCCCCACACTCAGCTGCATAAAAAATGCAACTTGTCTAATTTCTCTGTAACTCTCTTTAATTTCTACTTTGAATGCCAATTTGGCTTAGTTATGGAGATATAATCTTAGTCAAATAGGAGGGTGTCCTCATCTAAACCCCAGGGACAGGGACGACATAAGATGCTGTCACCTCCCACCTTATCTGGTAGTTGTCTTGCTGTCCCACCCAGGATGACTGGACCATGAGCAGGTGGTGAGAGATGGGGCATCCTTCCCAAAGAGGCTTCCCTGGCCCTTTTCCTTCTGTGATTTGAAAAGTCTGGCCTGGAGAAAAAGGATTCCAGCTTCTCATCTAATCTTTTACATCTTTGGTTTATGACCACACAACCTGGGATTTGGGACTCAAAAGCTAAAAATATGCCTTCTCTGGTAGCTGGCTTTTGCTGGTTTTGCTTTCCCTCATGTTTAACAGAGGCCTAGCTGCCTAATGAAGGAAAAACACAAGAAATACCAGAGAAAACATATGGATATATGTCTCCCAAGAGAAGGTTCACTTCACTGTATAGTGAAGCGCTGTGGAGCTGGCTAGAAGGTGGCCACTACACTCCAGGGTGGCCACAGTCTTTACACAAGAATTCAAAGTCAAACCAGCATGTCCTGGCATTGTATTCTTCACAAGTGGCTTCACCTTTCTGAGCCTCAGGTTGCTCATCTAGAGAAGGTGGTAAGGTGGTGGTAATAGTATGTGTCTCATAAGGTCAGATGTGTATAAGCTCCTCAGCAAACTAATTATATAGTTATTATCAGCACTGCAACACACTTCTGCCCCTTAAAGCCATCACCTTAAAGACACTGGTGACTGTGATTTCATTACCATGACACGCAGAGAATCTCAGAGAAGGTGAACATGTCACTTCCAGGGTTCCCAAGCAAAGCAAGAGCTGTCGGTCTGGACTGTGAGAAAAATCTAGAGATGGTAGCTTCTGAGTCAGATAATAGAAATGGCGCTGGGAATCTTAAGAAGGACTCAGCCAACCCCAAAAAAGGTAAGTGTGAGGAGGTGGCCATAGCCACAAGTGGAAAACAGGTGAAAACTTCCAGTCCTCACATACTGCAGGGCTGCAGATGGAGAAGAAAGATGAGCAGAAAGGATGAGAAAGGCCCGCAACCAGAAAAGGAATGAATCACTGGAGCAGACAACACACATGAAGCCTGTCCTGCAATGAGAAGCTGGACTAAACATTTGCTAGGGAAGGAGCAACCTCTGGGAGCAGAGACAGAAAGGGAGGACTGGGGGAGGGAGGCTAGCTCACTAATCCCCATACACGTCTCATTGTGTGTCATGTGGTGGGTGGACATGAGGGTGGGAATTTGAAGATCTGGGACCTAGAGCCAGTCTGGTCTATATCATTCTCAAGCCTCAATCAGCTGGGATGAATGGATCTGGTGAGGCAGGGAAAGAGATGTCACATCCAGAAGACAGGAGTTCAGGACTACGGAGAAGTCAGTGACCAAGTAGTCCCTTAACTCTCTGCAAGAGGCAGTGGGACTAAACAGGAACAGCTTCATGTGAATCAAGTCACATTGTGGTGTGGGAGCCAGAGACACGTCACTGTGGGCTGCCTTGTCCATCTTCCAGATGTAGATCAGCTTGCTGACTCTTCCTAAGCACCAATTTCTTTGAGGAAGATGGAGGTTATAAGAGACTATTCCTCATCTGATTATTTTGAGAATTAAAGTCAGTTGTATGTTCACTCGTCGTGGTCTGCTTACCGGTTGTGAAACACTGAGAGACCTCTATTGTTGCTAGTACGACGGTAACAGTTGTCTGGTGGGCTCCTGGGGCTTTATTAGACTGGAGCTGCTAAGTGAGTGGTGAACATCTAGACTTTAGATCCCTCTCCACTCACGGAAGTGGCTGTGTTTTTTGTTCTCATGTATGCTTTTTGTTTTTAAACAAAATGAAATGTTCCATGCTTCTAGATATTGATGACAGCAATGTTCTCAGTCAGTGGACCAGGGCTGAAGTATAATTCAGAGGTGGAGTGTTCTCCACATGCATGTCCTTGAACAAGGTGAACCCAGCAGCACATCAGTCAGAATAGCTGAACTAGACCAAGGGTTGGGCGGTAGTGGATATTAGGCTCTGGGGTGAGTCGCAGCTGGGCTTGGTTGCACATTCTTCTGGATTCATTAGTACTTGAGTTAGTGCTCGGTTTAGAGAGTATTTATAGGTTTAAAGAGGATGGGGTGGTGATAGGAAGGGAATGGTACAGCTTTCGTATATGTGTGCACCAAACATCTCATTGATTGAAGAGACTTAAGAATGCAACCATGAGACATAAGTTAGGATTTGAGAGTTTAGTTCACAGTCTTGGGGACCCTTAAGGTCCATCCATCTACCCAGAGGGTTCCTCATATTTTAATGTTCTGGAAACTTCCCACTAGGCAGAGGGAAAGAGATGGGGTTATACGCTGGAGACTCCTCTAGACAGAAGGGAAAGAGATGGGTTTGCATTCAAGAACGTTACAAAGATGTGAGAACTACTCTCCATCCAGGGGCTGCCCAGCAACAGCCCATCTCCTGGTTTGGTTTGCTGTTGGATCTCGTGGGTCTGTTCTGAATAGGAACCCAACTTTTCTGTGATAAATCTTTTACTTTCTCCATCAAAGTGGTCTAGCTCCCCCCTCTATAACATCAACTATCTCCACGTGATAATATTTTTCATATTTATAACAGTTGTCAGGTTAAGTGTTTTTGTTAAAATTTTATGTATGATATTACACAGAGTTCCTTTGTGGACAGGTTTTCCTGAAGGTGGTAGATTCATTTCTTAGGCTGTGATAATGGAGTCTCACAAACTGGGTGGCTTAGAACAATCAGTGAATTTATTTGCTCACAGTCTGGAGGCCAGAAGTCTGGAGTCAACATTGGCAGTGTTGATTTTTTCTGGAGGGCAGGCCTGATCGTGCCTCCCGTGTTTCTGGTGATGACCAGCTGTCTTTGAGGTTCCTTGGCAGGGAGACACATCAGTTAAATCTCAGCACCCCTTGTCACGTGTGTCTCTGTGGCTGTCCTCTTACTGAATTAAGGTTCATTCCAACAACTCTGGTTTAACTTGATTAAACCTCCAAAGATCCAAGCAATGTCACATTTACAGATTCTGGGTTGGAATGTCAACATCTTTTTTGAGGAACACAACTAGGCTTGCATCAGGTAAAAAAAACATGAGAGCTGCGTGTGCTCCCTCCTATTTTGTAATGGTCCTGACTAAGACAGATAGGGGCCCAACATCTTAAGCTTATCCTTCATTATAAGTTGCAGAGATTGCCATGATGGCTGCTACCTTAAAGAATGTAGAATTTTCCTTTGTATGGTGCTTTTTTTTTTTTTTTTTAAGGATGTGGAACAATGAACTAGAAACTGCACATTCTGTACCCTCTTCTATTTTCAATTTATAAATGCTGCATTCAAAATACCGGAACAGTGTGGCTTGTGGTTACTAACAAAATTAAAAATAAAATGAAAAAGCCTCATAGCATCCATGTCACCCTGAGAGGGAAGCACAGCCTGGTGCTTTAGACAAGAAATGGACACTGGGCTGCATTCTCACGCCTTTCTGCAGGGGTCGGGATTGAAAATCACTACCAGCTGGGTAGAATTCTGTTCTATTTTGAAACAGATGGCTGAGACTTGAAGCCATCGCTGGAACTCCATTCGATTTCCCCTACCTGACGTAAGCTGTAGGGATTCAATTTGCTTGGTAAAGGAGCAAAATTTGGGGGGAGGGGGTGGTATCACCTCAACACCAACAGTAGAAAATCCACTAATGCCCTAGAGTTTAAGCATGTGGGCTCCCCATATTCCAGCTCTCTTTGGGGGGTTTCTCTTAGCACTTTGCACCTTGCATCTTTTCAAGGGTGTTGATATACTCTGCCATGCTTGAGTCTCCTCTGCTAAAGAACATTCCGTTACTGTTACTTCTTTTGAAGTCTTGACCTTGGACTCATTCTGAGGCATAGAATCTAGTGATGAGGGTACCTTGAGATGATGCAAGGAATGGGAAATCCACCAGCCTGAATTCTTCAGAACCAGGAAAGACAGGACCAGTCTGATACAGTGAACCTCAAACACCCCAGGTGGGACTTGTGATAGGGCAGAGACTCACAGCTAAGGACTTTGTTTTATTCACTAAAAACCTGAGAACTTTCTAATTTCCAGGAAATTTGGGGAACAATCTGACAGCAGTGCTAACAGCTCAGTAAAGAGCATCGTCTCCTGTTACCCTTCATCAGCAGAACTGTCGCTGGAAGCTGCAGATAATGTCAAAAAGGTGTCAGGAATTTTTTTGGCCTCCTCTGTGGTGTAAGTGAACCTGGCTGACTGGACAGTGGTCTGCTCTGGAGTCAGTCTCATTGGCTACAGACCTGGAAGCTTCAAACCCACTCCTCGATTGAAGATCCAGGCAGCTCTTTCAATCTTCGTCATAGACGAGGAGGGGAATCTCAACTTTGACAAAGATCATAGGTCTGGTTATATCTAGCTCACAGCTTATTCCCATTCCCCCTGAATTAGTTACTGTTAACTTGTGATAAAACCTAAGAGTCATGGTGACTTACAGAAGGAATGGCTTATTTGCTCTTATAGCTCCAGAGGGATGAGATGGCATCATAGTTGGGAGGTAATGCAAGCAGATAAGAACAGCAGCTTGAGCAGGAGCTGAGAGTCACATCCTCAACTCCAGGCACAAAGCAGAGAGAGCAAACTGGAAGTGGGTGAGGCTTTTTAGTTCTCAAGGCTGGTCCCCAGTGACAGGCCCCAGCAAGGCCCGCCAACTAACCTCCCTGGAAAGCACCACCATCAATAGACCAAGCCTTCAAATGTGGGGGAAATTTCTATGAATATACATTTTGACGGAAGGGAACAAAAATTTGTATGGTCGTTGCCTTAAAAGAACAAGAGAAATCTTATTGTCCAATGCTTTCACAAAGGGGTTTGGTCCATCCAACTACTCAAACTGCTCATTGTTCATTCTGTGAGGTCTAGAGACAGTGTTTTCAGAATTCCTCTGCTTTCAAATGTTTTCATGGTTCTTAGACACCATATGATCTAACTTTTGTTCCTAGGGATGTTGACAGTCAGTGGCTTGCAGTCAGCATTCTGCCACAGAAAGACAATCATCCTTTAGGGAGGTGGAAAAAGCGGGTTGGAGGGTTATAGAGGTCCTCTTACAGCTTGTGCTTGCTGTCCCTAAAAGTCTGTATTCTCTAAATCTATCTATATGCCTTTCTTCTAGTTGACATAGTCCTATGAACAGGCGATATCATATGTACTAGCCCAACATGACTATGAATCTTCTTTTGCTTGCTTGCTTGATTGATTTCATTTGTTTATTATGGTGTATTACACACAATGTATGCATAGCTTAGTACACTACGACACACATGTAGAGATCAGAAGTCAACTCTATGGAGTCTGTTCTCTCTTTCCACTTTTGGATCCCAAGAATCCAAGTCAGGCTACCAGGGTTTTGTCGGAAGCACCTTTACTAACTGAGTAACCTTACTGGCTCAACTATGGATTTTCAAAATATAATTTTTGATTATGTTTCCACAGTCTCTCTCTGTGGGTCATGTGTCTGGTTTAGATGGTGTCTCAGCAGGTGACCATTAGTGACTACTAAGATTTACTGCTCTAAGTCAGACTTTTAGGCCTGTCACCTCAGCTCCCTCTTCCACTATTCTGACAACCTGCGTGCACAGTAGGTCTGACTAGTACTTTCTGCTTTGGAAACTGCAAGGCAGAGAGGTCAGGAAACTTGTCCAAGGTCACACCATCATCAAAGGGGCCAGAATTCCATCCAGAAAAAGAACAAGATCTCTGCTCCAGAGTCGCCAGCTTCCATGCCAAGGCTGAGCAGCGTCCTCTGAACACACTTAAACGAGAGCAGCAGATAAGCGTGGTTTTGCACTCCATCATTGTTTTCCAGTCAAAAATAGAACTTTTAAGTTTACTTAAACAGAAAAAGGCACAACACTGCTGTTACCATGGCATTGCACTTTAAAAGATTTAGGCAAAGAATAAAAACGTAAGCTTCAAGCCACACTAAGCACCTTGTCCATCAATCCTAACCAAGAAAGTGTAACCCTTTCCTTCTTTCTTTATGCTGACTAAAAATAAAATAAAGATTTTTATTTCTTTCACTGTTTATATTTTTTTTGAAGTGGAAGGGGTAGTTTGAGATAGGGTTTCTCTGTGTAGCTCTGGCTGTCCTGGAACTCACTCTGTAGAACAGGCTGGCCTTAATTCAGAGATTCACCTGCCAATGCCTCCCAAGTGCTGGAATTAAAGGCATGGACCCTTCGTGCCAGGGCATTTTATTGTGTTATATATCTAAAAACTTGCTGTCCTTGTCACTGCATCATGTTCTTCTGCATGAAGACCACATTGTGAGATTTCCTTCCACAAGAGAAAAATATCCAGAGCATCAACTTGTCTGAATCATGCACTGTGTGCACACTGCTTCCTCCTGGGGTTTCTGTTGCACTGGCTGGGATGTGGAGTCTGATGCAATGAGAGAATAGGATAGCCCACCTTGCACGGGTCTGCAGGGAAGCATTGGATGTCTTCTACCCCACTCTGATGCTCGCTGCAGGGGTGATTTTAGATGTTCTTGTCATATGACACTGAGGATATATCTTCCATTTCTAGTTTGCTGAAAGTTACATCACAGGTGAATGGGGAATCTTGTCAAATGATTTTTCTCCATCATTTGACATAACCATGTTTTGTTAATTTTAACTATTAGTTGACTCATTTATTTTTTTGTTTATTATTGTAATCATTTACTATTATTCTATTATTATTTATTATTATTACTCTATTATGTTTTCATTATTTTATCATTTACATTTATTCTTTATTGTTCATATTTATCATTTTATTTCTATTTTTACTTTTATTATTTTTATTTTATCATATATTTATACTATTAATTATTGGTTATTAATTTTACTCATTTATTAATTTATCACAAATTGTTGTTAACTTAATTATTAATATATGGGTGCTTTGACTGCATGGACATGTGTGCATCAGGTCTCTAGAGTTATAGATGGTTGTGAGTTGCCATGTGGGTTCTGAAACTTGAACCTCAGTTCTCTGAAAAAAATACATAGTGCTCTAAACTAAGGAGCTAACTCTCGAGGTCCCATCATGTGGTTTTCCTCCTGAAGATTTCTGAGTTAGTGGGTTCTGCTGATTGATTTGGGAATACTGAGCTAGCCTTAGACTTTGCATATTGTGTATATTCTTTATACCCTTTTGGATACACTTTAACAATATTTCTATAGCTACACCTCTGAATAGTTTCAGTACGTAATTTCCCTCTTTGTCTCCCTTTAGTCTTTTTACCTGTCTGGCCTAAGCAGCAGAGGGAGGATAACCTCAGAGTAGAGGTGAAAAGTGTTTCTTCTTATTGCGGGACATTATAGAACTGGCCTGTCTTTGAAAATCTTTGATAGAATTTTCCAGTTACAACATCTGGGCTGGGAGTTTATTATAGTTTGTTGTTTGTTTGCTTGCTTGTCTTTAGCAACTTTTGCTACAAGGTTAACTTCTTAAAAGCTCTGGGACTCTCTAAGTTGTCTATTACATTTTGAGTGGAGTTTAGTAACTTGTCATGTCAAGGAATTAGCCCATTCATCTAAGTTGTTAAAATATTCATATAACTCTCACCGTGGAAGACCAGGGACTGAACCCAGAGCCTTGTACAGAACAGGTGTGTGTTTTACCACTGAGCTGTGCTCCTGCCCCTTTTGAAATGTTGACACGAGGTCTCACTAAGTTCTGCGGGCTTCTGGGAATGTAGGCTGTGTCCCAGCATTCCCAACTTCCATAATATTTTGTAATGTTGTTGGGTATATTAGCGCTAATCTCTATTTAATTCCTAATGTAGAATTTTGTTTCCCTCCACTTTCTTTGTCAATTTTGATAAAAATGGTATCCATATTTCTGGTCTTTCAAAAAAAACAGCTTAAGGTTTCTTTACTCTCAATACAATTTTTCTGTTTCCAGCTTTCTTTATTTGTGCCATGGTATTTATTCTGTTTTTAAGCTAAAAGCTTCATTGCTTTCAACAAAACCGCTTCAGGTTTTATGTTCCCTCTAAGTGTTCCTTTAGTGGTATCTCAAATGCTTGGCTTATTTATTTTGTCGACATTTTTTTCTACCTCTTCTTAAAACTTTTCTCTTATGCTCACACATTATTTACCTGAATGCTGCTTCATTCCCAAGTGTTTGGAGAGTCTTGTTTTGTTCATTTGTTTATTTCTTCTGTTATTCTGCTACTGACTTCTAACCCATCTCCTCTCTGTCTGAAGTGTTTCCATAATAATTCTTCACACATATTCCGTGATCTCCATTTTTGACTGTTTCAGTCTACTTTCAAAAATAATATTAGTGAACTGAACAAGGATGATACCAATTGACAGGCTAAACTAGACAGGAGAAGTCCACAGGCCTTTAACCCCACAGAAAGAACGATGGGCAACTGAGAAGAGCTGGGAGCAGGTCTTCTCCAGGGAAGAGCACGTCAATTGGTCTAATGCCAAATGGTCAGTCCTAGAAACATATATACAAGTAAAACTGTATACAGGTGTATTTAGGGATATATATATATATATATATATATATATATATATATATGCACACATACATATACATATATAACATGCGATAACAATTAGAGAAAAAGAGGCTGTGCATATGAAGGAGAATGGGGATGGGAAATATGGAAAGGTTCAGAGAAAGGAAAGGGAAGAGGAAAACGTTGTAATTATATTCTAATCCCAAAAAAACCCCAAAAAACAAAAAACAAAAAAAAGTGGTCATCCACTGTGTGGGTAGAATGATCCATAAGTGGCACTGATAACTGCCCAACTGATGGTTTGTTCAATTTTACAGTATTGCTTATTTTCTGTGTATTACTCAGGAGTTTTGAAATATAACTGTGGTGTTTCATATGTTTTCCTGTCAAGTCTGTGAGGTTTCACAACGTGCCTCCCAAAGACCTGTTTGAGGCCAACATGGTAACACTCGCTTCATCCCCCTGGTAAGCTGGCTTTTTATGAGCATGGAATTTCTCTATCCCAGACAACCACTCCACTCTGCTTATTTTTCTTCTTTCCCCGCTGAGCCAAGTCTCCTGTACAATGCAGGGTGGCTTAGAGCTGATGATCTTTCTTCTGCTGCTATTTAGATGTAACCTACAGACATCACTATAGTCTGGAAAAGTTTCTTGTAAATAGCACACCATGTAAAAATATACTCTTACAGGCAGAGCACATCTGTATTTCCAGTATGCAGGGCACATCTGTATTTCCAGTATGCAGGGCACATCTGTATTTCCAGCAGGCAGGGCACATCTGTATTTCCATCATGCAGGGAACATCTGTATTCCATCATGCAGGGCACATCTGTATTTCCAGCATGCAGGAGGCTGAGGTGGAAAGATCGAAAGTACAAAGGAAGCCTGAGAATATACAGTGACATTTTGTTCCAGGAAAAACAAAACAAAAAACTAAGACCCCACGTATATGTGTGCACCTGAGCACATCTGCATGTGTTCTCTGATAACGTCCGTCTTTTTTGTTAATGTAATTAGATAATTTATAAGTTATTGGTGTTAATACAATATAAGCCTTTATGTTTGGGGTTAATTCTATTATTTTACTAACTTTCTGCTTACTTTCAATTCTTTTTCCATTTTTCTTTTCTGTCGTCTCTAAAAGAACCTATTCTCTAGCTCTCCATTTTAAGTTATCATGTTTGTGTGCACATGTGTGCTTCTCACACACCCAACTTTCTCACTGTGTGGTTTATGATAATTTATGTAAATGCTACTGCCCCACATGTGCCTTCATGTTGAAATAGTCTTGGATGGTCCATCTATAGACCTTGAATACTCTGTTAGACAATACATTTTTTAATTTTTTTTATTTTTTATTTTAAAACATCATTGTGTTTTAAACAACTCACAAACAGGATAGTCTATTATCTTTATCCAGACATCTGTATTTCTGGGCTGACTGGCTTTAGTTGCTAATTTGACACAAGCTGGGCTCATCTAGGGAGTCTCGATGAAGAACTGTCTAGCTCAGACTGGCCGGAGTGCTGCTTTCATGGTTTTTTTCTTATTCATTCTTTCTTTTGTTTTGGTTTGCTGTTGTTGTTGTTGTTGTTGTTGTTGTTGTTTTGTTTTGTCTTTTGAGACCAGGCAGGCCTCAAATTCACAGAAATGCTCCTGCCTCTGCCACCTGAGTCCTGGGATTGTGCCACTACCACCTGTGTCTGCCTCGAGATGATAATATATAATCACAACAGTTCTGCCCTCCCTTTCCCTGCTCCAAACCTTCCCACATGGCCCTCCCTACTCCACTTCAAACTCACAGCCACTTTTTTTTTTTTTACTAATTGTTATTGGTTGCTACATGTATATGTATATAATTATATGTTTCTAAATACAGCCGTTAAGTCTATACAATGTTACTAGCATATCTTTTAACTTTCTTAGGTTTATTTTTTTTTTTCAAAATTTGGGATGTTTTTAGCACTCATTCTTTCTGGTTTCTTTTTTTTTTTTTTTCATTTTTTTTCTGTCAGGGTCCCATCTTCCCCTCTTCCCTTCTAGTGCTCTGATGCCCTGAATATTAGATCTTTTCCTCTCTCTTGCTTAGACTGGGTAATTCCTATGGCTCTATCTTTTGTTTTCTTTTTATGTAAAGGTATCTATAGATTTCATATAACTCTATTAGTGGGTTCAAGTGATAGACCAACTCTTAGAATTCAGTGGTTGAGGCTATGCAAGCATGAGGTCTGAGTTTGGATCCGTGGTACCCAGATTAAAGAACTAGCTATCACCACACATGCCTGTAGCCTGTAACCTGCAGTTCTGGAGTTTGTATGTGTGGGAAGGGGTAACTAGGGCTTCCTACACAGCTGCTCTAGCTAAAAAAAATAGAAAAAAAAACAGCAAGCTTCAGGTTCAGTGCCAGACATTATCTTGAGGAAATAAAATGGAGATCAGTAGAGGGAGACACAGGCCACCACCCTCTGACTTCTGAAATCTATACACTATTAATTCACACGTGCTCCCATTCCCGCTCATAAGAGAAAGGGCCCTAGCTGGAGGCTTGGCTCAGTGACTCAGGGTGTTATTCCCATGGACAAAGAAGGCCCTAGATTAAACACAACCAAACACCAAACATAAAGCAATTAAAAAACAATTGCATATGCCCTGGTTTTCTTTCCATTGCTGTGATAGACATCATGACCAAAATTAACATAGAGAGAAGAGGATTTATTTTAATTTGCAGGTTTTATAATCCATTACTAAGGAAATCAAGAGCAGAAGCTCAAGGCAGGAACCTGGATACAAGAACTGAAGCCGAGAGCATTGGAGAACTTGGTTTTCTGGCTTGCTACTTACAACTTTCTCAGCTAGCTTGCTGGCCTTGCTTTGCTTTGCTTTGCTTTGCTTTGCTTTGCTTTGCTTTGCTTT
>JANHMN010000002.1:54588105-54628245 GCA_030674055.1 Rhabdomys pumilio
TTGCCTTGCCTTGCCTTGCCTTGCCTTGCCTTGCCTTGCCTTGCCTTGCCTTTTCTTCTCTTCTTCTCTTCTCTTTTCTCTTTTTTCTTTTCTTTTCTTTTCTTTCTTTTTTTTAATTGACCAAGTTGTTTATTCACTTTACATCCCAATTGCAACTTCCCCTTCCTCCTCTCCTCTTAATTCCTCCCTTTTCTCTTCCTCCTTCTCACCCTCCACCCCTTCTCCCAAGAAAATGGAACACTTCCCATGGCCATCAACCAGTCCTGGAATATCAAGCCACAGCAAGTCTATAGCCTGTTTTCTTAAATGTCCCAGGCTTATCTGCCCAGCTATGACACTGCTCACAGTGGGCTGGGCCCTCCCATATCAATCACTAATCAGGAAACTGCCCTACAGGCTTGCTCACAGGCCAATCTGAAGACAGCACTTTCTCCCTTAAGCATTCCTCCTCTCAGGTGTCTCTAGTTTGTGTCAAGTTGACAAAAAAACCTAAGCAGCACAGTAAGATAAGACATAATGCACAGTTCTAAAGGGGTATAGCGTTTATATAGAGACTTTGCAGAAGAGATTATGAAAGAAGCAGGATTATATAGTCTAGATGGCACCGGGCTTTGTGGATGGCACAGGGTCTCATCAGCCAGTGGGGACACTGCAGCTAGAAATCAGAGTAATGGGGCTTCATTTGCTGCCTCAGGTTGCTTCTCTGATGCTCTGGTAAAACAGTAACCAAAAGCATACCGGGCAAAAGGTTTATTTCATATTAAAAGTCATATTCTATTGATGAACCAGGAGGCAGAAACTGGTACAGAGGTGCAGGAAGAACGCTCCCTACTTGCTTGGTACCTACAGCCACCTACCTGCCCAGGGGTGGCATTGCCGGCATAGAGATATGGTGGAGATATTGTCTCAATTACCACTAACAAGCTAACTGTAGCTTGTGTTGAGTTGGCACAAGACAAAACAAACAGCTAACCATCACACTTGCATAAGAGCCATCAGCAGCAGCTTGTGAAATATCCAGTTAGCATGGACTTTTAGAAGCAGTGGCCACTTTGAGGGCTGGGGGCCAGATGCTGTAAGCTTCGTTCACTCTAGAATACCAAATAAAGCCCAGGTGTTTGGGTTGGGACTCAGAACCCAAGCTAGGTTTCTGAGTATTAGTCAAAAGCCCTTTTCACAAAAATCCATATCTTTACATAACACTGATCTTTCCTGGAGCTAGATTTCTAGAGATGTCAGGCCCCAGCAGATAATCTTAGGGTTTTACTGTTATGAACAGATACCAAGACCAAGGCAATTCTTATAAAGCTCAACATTTTAATTGGGGCTGGCTTACAGGTTCAGAGGTTCAGTTCATTATCATCATGGCGGAAACATGGCAGCATCCAGGCATGCATGGGGCTGGAGGAGTGAGAGTCCCACTTATTCTGAAGGCAGATAGAAGAAGACTGGCTTCCAGGCAACTAAAATGAGGGTCTTAAATCTCACTCCCACAGTGACACACTTCCTCCAACAAGGCCATACCTTCTCTGACAAGGCCACACCTCCAAATAGTGTCACTCTCTGGGCCACACATACACAAACCATCACAGCTACCTAGAGGCAAGATCAAAGAGATGCAAATACCAGGAGGCAGGTGATGGATAGATGGACACTCTGTAGGATGCTATCACATTCAGAGTGAGCAGAATAGCAAGGCATGGGGTTAACATGTGTTTCATGGTATCTGAAGACACTATTAGGTAGTTTCCATTTTCCACCTATCTACATCAAGAAGTTTAGACATTTTATACTTGGCCTGAGAATGTTGCTTAGTAACACAGCATTTGCTTAACATCTTTAAGTCTCTGGTTTTAACCCCAAGATCCAGCCTACCCAGCTTCTGAGAATTCACTTTTTATTCCTGCACTTTTGAAGACTAGCATAAACCATCCTGCAGACTATGCTAGGTCACTGTACCACACCAAGGAGTTACTAAGACAGCAGCCTAATAAAGAGATTGGACCTAACTGAGATGTTGGATAGGCTGGGACGGAATCCCCACTGCTACATTTTCCTGGACTATGGGAGCTTGAGGAGTTGCCTGGTTTCTCTTCTGTTTCCTTAATTTCGAGGTGGCAATAGATTGCTGCCACGTGGTTTGATAATTATAAAGCACTTGATACAGCTTGCTGTTACTGAGTATTCAATATGGTGCCTTATTCTTTTCTTCCTCCTTCCCATGTCACCATCATGAGGCAGGCAAGTTTATACTAACAATACCTAGGAGCAAGTTTGCTGAGTGGGAAGACAAAATTACCTATGACATAAGCCTTCTGGGTTATACTTTTCAAGAGTAGAGAAAACCACCTCACTTCCTGTGTTCTATTACATACTGAAAGCCTTCCTACTGGGAAAAGCTCAGTTCTTTCCTCTTAGTTGTTCAAAGACAGCATGAAATTGATTCTATGTGCTTGTTAAATCAAAAGGCTTGTATGGTACAACTGCTTCCTGAAGTCCAGCTTGCCTTTGGTAAATCACACTGACTAAAGTCATCTAGAGCACCCAGTAAGTTGGGCTGGAGAGGTCACCTGACCACAGCTGCTGGAGGGTCCTCACCCCAGCCTGGTATATCTTTTCAATTAAAGTATTTTAGTAATAGGGAATGAAAACTTAGCAAATAACATAAGCAAAACTCAATTGTTACATTATTTTGTTATAGGTAAAATAATCTACCTATAGGTAAGAAAATCTACGGAAGTTTGCACCCAACTGAATCTAGGGTCACACTTGAGATATAAGGTAAGGTAGCCAGTTTGTGTGGGTTTTAATTTTACCCAAAACTCTTTACAGAGAGTTCAATAGATTGAATAATGTTCCCCACACATATCCTAACCTCGTGCCTGATAATGTTATCTCATAAACCAAGAAAGAGCTCTGAGGGCATGGTCAAGGTAGAATTTTGAAATGAAGAGACAATCCTGGATTTTCTGGTTGGAGTCTAAATCCCGTCTTGGGTTTGATTATAAGAGAGAGACAGGAACAGCTCAAACCATCAGAGAAGGATGTTCATATAGAGACAATGGTAGAGAGGGTGCACAGCCACAGACAAGAAAAGTTGGCAGCCATTAAGTATCCATTAAGGTGAGTGTCCCTGGAATGTGGCCACTGACACCTCCATTTCAAGGCAAATTTCTTCACTTTCCTAAACAGAATGTGAAGCATTGGCATGATATTATTCCAAAATGGACAGAACTATGTTTAAAATGTCCTGTTTTAGCTGTATATTCCTTCTACAGGGAAAGGTGTGTGACTTCAGAATTTTGTTAATTTTATTTATAATTTATTGATAGCAAAATGTTTTCACAGAACAAGGATTTGTTCCTTTCTAACAAATTGCAACTTACTGTGCTATATTTAAGTGAACAAGATAACAAATATGTTATTTTTCTCTAGAGTAAGTATGTATACCCACCTATTCATGTGCATGCTCACACATACCCCCCCCACACACACACACACAAGAGCAAGGGGTATATCCAGAGCAGTGGAAAAGTTGCTTTCCTGGGGTGACAAAGCTAGCAGACCCTGAGGGAAGACTCAGTGTTGAGAAGGGGAAACTTGAATTTATAATCACAGTTGTGTGGTGTGGCCACCCGTGTGTGGTCTCAGTCACCTGAGATTACATGGTCACTCCACCGCAGTGTTATTGAAACCGTCTAGATCATCTACAGAGCTTACAGACCATGAAGGCTATAAGCCAAAGTCTTGAGTTAATCCGGAAGTTCATTAGCTTGAGAGAGGAAGTCTGGAAAGACAAGAGAGAGGGGTGGGGGAGCTATGAATGGATTGCTCTTTGTAAAACCAGTTGAAATCCACACAAAGATGGAATGCTCTGGAGGTGTGGGCACTATCCAGAAGCAGCCCATAGATCGTGGAGCAATGAAGATTACGCCCCTCACTTTTGGATGGTGAGCTCCATAGAGAGTGGAAAGGGAGGAGCTGATACTTTGAAAGAGCATCAAGGGATGCTGGAGGGAGGGCCAGTTCTCACCAAAGTCAAAGGTGGCTGTACAGGTTTAATGAAGAGGCAGGAGCAGGGATCTTGTTACAGGCAAAGTAATAAGAGCAGTTGGAGAAGAGGGAAGTGGAGGGGGATGGGCTTTGAAGAGAGGAAGAGCCAGTGGGGGGTAGAGGGGACCAGCATTCATTGTTGAATTCCAGGATCCAAGGGTCCCCTGGTGTGGCAAGGTGCCACCTCCATCCACTCCATGTGGAGTGGCAGGAGCAGGGCCTTTGACTGCTGTCTTCTCTCATGAGTCCAAGGAAAGAGAGAAGAAGTGAGAGCAGATCTAAGAATACGTGATGTTCTGATTAGGAAGAAGCAAGAGGCAATGGAGCCCAGGAGCACATGGACTAAAAGGGCTCCCTTCAGTTCTGCAGAGCAGCTGGTTGTGGCCTGCACCCTGTTGTAGCTCTGAACTGTGTCCTAGCCACTCTCCATGCCTCCCAGGTTCCATCCTTTCTGTTCCTGCGAAGGGGAGGGACCTCTTCCTAAGGGTGGGTGACTAATGCCACCTGCTCCTCCAGTCCTCACTCAGACTGCAGAGTTCTACCTTTTCAGTTTCTGTAAACCTTGACCTTACCTATGTAATATACAATATAATACAATAATATGATATAATATAATATAATATAATAAATATAATATAATATATAATGGACAGGGCTTTAGTCTTCGGACTACTTCCCCTCAAGCAGGCATCAATTGAGGGTGGGCCTTCTCTTTGCCTGGCTGTAGCTCAGCCTCTACCTGCCAGTGCACTGACTGGAATGTGCTTTGCTCGGGGGTCCTGGTATGGTCTCCCTTGCCTCTGTAGTGTGAACAGATGTGTCTTCTTTTGTCACTAGGGTATTTGACCCCAGCCCCTGAAGTTGGTACAACCTTCTTGTGTTAGAAGCCAGACACAACTTCCAAAGGCAGAGGCCTTGGCTGCTGTGAATTCTAAGGGGCTATAGACTGAGCAAATCTAGTCTGAAAAATTTAAATCTAGGATGTTCTAATATCCTACCCCTTTTACAAGCTGACACAAAGAATGAGGGAGAAAGAAAGAAGGAAGGGAAGGAGGGAGGGGGAGGGAGAGGGAGGACGAAAGGAAAAAGCAGAAAGCAAGTGAGAAAGAGAGAGAGAGAGAGGAAGAAAGAAAGAGAGAGAGAAAGAAAGAAAGAAAGAAACAAACAAACAAACAAACAAAGAAACAAAGAAAGAAACAAAGAAAATAATCTAGCTCCAAGCTATGCACAAAAAATGAGCAAGAAATACAAATGACTCTTGTGTCTAGACTTGGGAGGCAGCCCCAAGCAATCTCAATCTAAGTGTGTGTACATTCGAATGTTTCAATCTCTTTTTTAAAAAGACTGAAATCTTAAAACACTTACTGCCCTTGCATTTTGGACAAGTTACATTTGGCCTGTAACATCACCTAAGGCAGCAGAGGACCTGCACACCCGTGCTTACTTACTAAAGTGTGGTAGATATTCAACACCTCCCCCAGCACAGTAGCCAGAAAGCCAGGTGTACGGGGATATCTGCAGAAGGGCAGAAGTCTGAAACCCGAAGGCCCTTATGTTTGGTATAATTCATAACCCCAAGCTCCATTCTCCGTAGCTGCATCTGACCCTGTTTTGACTAGAGAAGCCCGGTTTTCCAGTGAAGCAGCTAGGAAAGTGATGCCAAAAATATCTGGTCTTGGGCAAGGGCTTAGACTAGGACAACAAAATCTGTTAATGTCCAGGTGGGTCATACACACCTGAAGAGACCCTGCTGAATTCAGCTTCTCCCTTAGTAAGCCAGAAATGATGGAGCAAAGATGAGCTGGATCTCCCTGGGTGACTGTAATACTCAGGACTAAGAAAAATGAACCAGGAGAGAAAAAACTTAGCTTTCTTGTTGCAGAATACTACTATTGAAGTTGCAAGAGTATTTTTCTCCATAATTTCCAGATCTTTCTTGAAGACACAGGTCATTGATAAAGACCATCATAGCATCCTACAAGGAGGGGCAACTGACTGCCAATATGCAAGTTACATTTGCTGGGACAGTTAAGCCCAGTGGTCCATCCATATGTTTTCATCAGCTTAATTAAGGCAAGCAGATACAACTTGGTCACTGTTTCATCTCTAGAACCTGATGGAGTATTGGTAATGGATGGCCCCACCAAGACTTGTTTAATTCCTACTGTGAAGTATTGAAAGTGTACCCCAACTATGGTATTTTCAGGTAGGGCCTCTCAGGCAGAGGTCGATGAGGTCATGATTGTGGGGCCCCTGTGCTAACATTAGTGGCTTTATAAAAAGAATGTGATCTGGGTCTTGGAGCTCACTCTGTCTCTCCATGTGAAGTTCTGTTTTTCCTGGAAATGGCTCAGAGTCCTTATCAATAAGAAAGTCCCCAATAGATGCAGTCTTTCAACTACGGGCTTCCCATCCTAGAGAAATGTAAGAAATAAACTTCTTTTATTCTTAAATTACCCAGCCTGTGGTGTTCAGTTACAGAACAGGAAACAATGAAAACAGGTTTCTACCAAGTAGTGTGTGCTTTACAATCATCTCAAAGTCAGTTCTTCAGGGGTGAGCCTGGAACTCAGACAGGTACCCCAGAAGTGGGATGCTGCTTTATCAGCCCCATCGCAGAGTGTGGAGCAGTAAAAATGTTGCTGTTCTAAGCCCAGGGTTTGGAAGAAGAGCTCTTGGGTGCCACAGGTCCAATTCCTAGGGAAGGAATTGCTCCGCCAAGTGAAGTCTATCCCTGACCAGAGCTTTTGAGGGCTGGTGAAATATTCAGACACAGACGCAAAAGACCTCAAGGCAGGTTCAGCATCCCTGAAAGCCAAAAGAAAGACTGGGTTCAAACTCAGGGCCTGCTAATGATTGGGAGAATATAGCAAGTGCTGAAGTCTCACCTGTAACATTGTTGTAAGGAAAAGGCATGAGCCGCACAAATCATTTGGATATATCTGCCAAATAATTATGGGCTTACTCCTTTAAATTTGATTTTCAGTACAATTTGAAAAACCTATAAATATGTTTCATGCAGTATGTATCCCATTCAGTGTCTTAACTTACTCAGTCTGGCAATTCTGTTGCTTCCAGGCTGTGTTTGTCACCAAGTAGCCCAGGTCTCCCCTACATGTGTACCAGCTCGGAAACAGGGACTCCAGTTCACCAAGCTGGAACTCTGCAGTTCCCTTATATGGTAAGTGAACAGGATGTTGAATTGGTGTAGTGATTAGACGCGATTTTGTGTGATTTTTAGTAGATCAGTTAAAGAGGAAGGTGGCTGGGGAGAAGAATGCAGCCCTGAGGAGTTGCTCCGGGCTGCTCTCTGCCGACAGCAGGAGTGAATGGCCAGCCTGCAGAGCCAGCCAGACACAAAGACAAAGGTAGAACTGGCTCCAGGAGCTGCAGAGTCACAGGGAACTGGCTCCAAGAGCTGGCAGGCAGTGGTGATGGCAAATGTCTGTTGGTGGCTAAGTAAAAATGTCACAGCATTGCTCTGAGACACTTTCTCCAGACTAAGAAAGTCATTTATATGGGGAAACATACTGAAAAACATTAAGAAAATTAAACTCATAACCTCACATACCAGAAACAACCACAACTTAACTCTATGTTCACAGTCTCTCTTTCTGATAAATATACACATATATCCTTCAATATCTATATAGACAATCAAATACATGTCATATTTCATGTACATTTTGTATCTTGCTTTTTTTTTCAAACATTTTATGGTGAGCTTTACCTAAAGTCCTTAAATATTCTTTGGTGACATGATTCTAGTGTCTTACCATTGTCAAATTTTGACTGGATTCTTAGTCTATTAATCTAAATCCCAAACACTGGGACTTTGGTGTCTTTCAGTTTCCTGCCATTTTAAATTCAGCTGCTATAATAATTTAGTCATATAAACACACACACACACACACACACACACACACACACACACACACACATCCATGTATACATCTCTTATTAGTTTCTTGGGATTGCATTAGATTATGAGAACAAAGATTAGCCACATGGGAGGCAGTTTGAGGGAATGTTTATTGAGCTCTTCCTACATGCCTCACTCTGTGAGCTGTCTCTGCTCAGTCACTTCACTCATTGGTCCCAAGGGTTGTCAATATTGTTTTCCTAAGCTCAACAGTAACATGATAAGGGTCTCATTGTTAGAAAGAGTGACTTTGTCCCAGCCCAGTTGGTTTCCAGTCAGACTGGCTAAATACCCTTCACTGCAGCATGGCAGACTTCCTTGTTCCCTGGGGAAAGCAGAGATTTCCACTGTATAGATTGCTTTGCATTTATTTTGTTAACTTTGAAAGCTAAATTTTCCATGTTGATTAAAGTTTGCATCTTTCTTTCTTGGAAACGAGCAGTTATTCTGTCCCAGTATTGCTTTTCACTCTTTGATGCTATGTGTGTAGACATCATATGTATCTGTGTACACATTCACATTTTCTGTTCTGAGGATACCAACCTTCACCTATCAAACATACCATCACACCAATCCAGATTGATATTAAATTCTGCAGTTGTTTAATGTGTATAATTTACCCAAGCTGTGTTTACTGTTTCTTCTACTTTTTACTTAAAAATCAATTCTGTCTCTAAGATTCATTTTCTTAAACTCTATCTCAATTATTTTTACTTTCTTTTTCACTCAGATTTTATTTTCAAATATTTAATCAGTTTGGAATTGATTGATTTTACTATTTATCCATGTTATCTCCACACAGTGACAGAAGGATCTTAAGAGAGGAGTGGCTTCAGTCCACGGTGACAGGACCTGGATGATGACTGGTTGTGGCAGCAGAAGCCTGGGGCTCACATGGTAGAGAATCAGGAAGCAGAGAACTGACGTAACCCTCAAGGCTAGCCTCTAGTTGGGCCCCATCTCTCAAAAGTTCCATTCTCCCCAATACTGCTGGAGACCAGGTTCAAGCATGTGAGCCTGTGGGGGGACATTCCCCATCCAAACCGTAATGGTGTTCTTTGTCATTAGTGACAAAATCAACTTTTAGCATGCCAGAATTGTTTGGGGGGCTCTGACCCCTGGTCTGACTCCTTACAAGAGTGTAGTGTTCTTTTTTCAGAGGAAGGGGATGTCACCTTGATGGAGGCTCTGTGGAAGCCCCTTAGGGGAGCTGTTTTCTCTGGCATGGTGGAGAAAATTTTAAGTTACTCCTGAAATAAACAGTAATCCAGTCAATCTGTTTGAGTGACCACACCTCAGAAAGGTGGATCTATTGTAAGCCATGCTGGGAAAAGAGAGGGTGAACAATTCTGTCTTTAATGAGATGATGTACTTTAACTTCCCAGCATCCTCCCACACACAAATGCAGTGGCCATGAGCTGTCAGAAGATTCTGTTAGCTCTGGCTGCCTGAGTCCTGACTCACACAGGCATAACTTTCCTTTCCTCTTCTCTTCTCTTCTCTTCTCTTCTCTTCTCTTCTCTTCTCTTCTCCTCTCCTCTCCTCTCCTCTCCTCTCCTCTCCTCTCCTCTCCTCTCCTCTCCTCTCTTCTCTTCTCTTCTCTTCTCTTCTCTTCTCTTCTCTTCTCTTCTCTTCTCTTCCATTTCTCTGCCAGCCAGAACCTAAGTACACTTTTTCCTGGTATCCAGGGCTTCATTACTCTTTCCCTGAAGCCCCCATTCCTTTGCCATACCTAACCCAAATGGCATGCCTCTCTCTCCTCTCTCCTAAGCCCCTACTTGTGAATCTATAATAAATTTTTTAAAACTTAAAAACCTGAAAACAAAACAAAACAAAAATCCCTCGAATACCCAAGATTATGGGGAAATTTGCCAGTAATGTCTCATTTCAGTAACTCTTTCAGTTTTTACATTTTCTTTCACCAGTTATTTGAAAGGTGACACCTGCCGTGCACACTTGGGTTGCCTTCTGCTTCCCTCAGACCCTGTCTTTATCACGCAACTTCTCATCTCTGCAGCAGTCTTCGATGTAGGATGTAGTTGTCTATCCCCATTCCTTTAGTTCTGGGTGATCAGATACATGTTTTCACCATATGAAAAATACCATCCGGAAAACAGCCAGTAATCATTTAAATGCGCGTGTTATTTAGAAAACCAATGCATTTGTAACATAATGTCTTTCTCTTCAGAAATGACGTAGTCCACTTGTCTGGTAGTATAGCTTGATCATATTTCGAAGTGTGTTTTACATGACCACTCTCTGCCATTGTGTTTTCTGGTTGTTTAACAAACCAAATGTTTTTAAAAAGCTGCTTTTAAAGTTGCCCCAGGGCTTACGTACTAAGGCCTCCGTCATCGTACTGATAGCAGAGGCTTTGTTCATTTTGCTTTTCGCCAACTTCCCAGATTTCTTTGCCAGTTCAATGTGAAGTTTACTGAGTTATTTTAAAGGGAAAAACTTATACATTTTTCTGGAAATTTGTGATGATGGCTGTTGCCTCTGTCACCAGCCGTTGTTGTCTTGCACTGGCCCAAGTGTCCAAACTGTTGTAGAGCTGTGGAGAGGTCAGGTATTCCCTGATTGGGTGGAATCAGCCTCCAGGACTCTATCACTGCTTATGAGCATCCTGGTTTAAAACTCACCCTCCCCCCACAACTCAAAACAGCCTTGTTTCTTTTCGGTGTCCTAGTGTTCACATTTGATTCACCCTGATTTACATGATGTTGTTTTGGGATCTTTCCTCTCACCTGTGCATACAGGCTATGTATTCTATTAACACTAATACATGCTCTCACTCACTGAGGGAAAGATGAGGCTCAGCCAGAGCACATGGGTTTTGACAGGGTATCAGGACTGAGCTGTTAGCATCCTCCTGGCTGTGGGGTGGGAGACAGCTGTACTCTCCTCCCTCGTACTGTTGCTGTTAACTCTGAAATCGGGGTCAGGATCGTTTCATAAACCCAACTAGGAAGTTTGGGATCTTCCTCCATCCTCTCCGTTTATAGAGGAGAAGAATTATTTGTTCCTCAAACTTGGAGAAAACAACACGTGTTCATAACCCAGAGCTCTTCCTGGAGTGAGCCTTTGACGCACTCTCAGATTCTCAGATTTTCAAGGACTTTTTTTTTCTCCTGTTCAGAGTTTCTCTTTTGCTCCATCCTCAGTCCGTTTTGGTCATTTACATTTCCCTGGAAAAGCACCTATTTCACTGAACTTTTCAATTGTATTAGCATCTGTCAGGAAACAGCAAACACTTATGATGCCTTTAAACACTCTCAAGGCATCCCTCGACAAAGATTTTTTTCTTTCTTTCATTTGTAGCTGGGTTTGTAGACCTTTCTTAGGTTCTCAGTTCAGATGCTAGAGTGATGAGCTCTGGAGATCAGATTTTAAGAATAGATTGTGTTGCCCCTTTCCTTCCAAATGAACGCCATGTCCTGGTTTTTCTCTGTTCTTCTTTCCTAAGTCTGGTAGCTTTCCCTTCCATGGGTTACTGATGCCTATTCCATCTCCGTTCTTTTATGTTAGTAAGGAAATATTTAAAACCCTGTGAGTTTGCTCTGCACGTAACCGTGGTAACATCCCACAATTTTCAATACCAGCTTTCTCATTGTTTTGAAAGTAATTCTGAATTGCATTTCCCCCCTCATAGGTACAAAAGCTACTTATATGGGATTTTGTTTTAATTTTATGAGATTGGGTTTGTTTTATTTGACTTGGCATTAGAAATGTATATATATTTTACTGAAAGTATGTTTAAATGTTGCTATTATAAAACTTCCATTTTTAAGAATATACTAAGATTTATTTTGCAAATAAATATGTGATTCGTTTATATTATTGCATTATCTGCATTTTAAAATAAAATGCTTTCCATTTTTTGAGGACTCAAGTGCAGTATGCGTCTGTTCTTTTATTGTCATTATCTTCCTTAAATTTATTATTAAATAAGTATGAAGTGAACACGTTACCAGTTTCTGTTCACATTTCCTTGCATGTTTGATTTACTTCTTATTTTGATGTGCTTTTTGTCCATTATGCCCCTAGGTTGTATTGTCATGGGGCAGCAATGCCTCTTGAATCATATAGCATTGCTTGTTGCTCTGTGTAACATTGTGTGCTCACTTTTGTCTTCAGTGAAAGCCCTTTGTGCTCTCCTTCCCTGGAATGCTGATGAGAAAGACCTTAACAACTTTACTGCTAAGCTGTCTCATGATTTTAGCTGTGTTGTCTTTAAAGGAACAGGATAGTATTCCCTGCTTCTCACACAGATGCTCCTGGACTTAATGGGGGGAAGGAGGGACATATCAAGACAAGCCAATTGCAAAATGAAAAGAGCTTACTTAGAAAATACATGCAATCCACCCAGCCTGGTGAGCATCATAGTTCAGCAGAGAGGAGAGTTGGGAAGAGCAGAGAGTGGGAAGGGGTTCCCTGCTACACAGGGCTGAAGGCGAGCCATAGCTCAGAGCTACTGCCAATGCTGTCAGAAAAGAATGGAGCACAAGACATTAAACTTCGAGGCACATTTTCTACAGAAAGTGTATCACTTACACATCACTGTGTAGCCAGAAATCAGCATTCAACCCTTTGCAAGTCAGGCACTGCCCACAGTTATTGCACAGATGAACTCTGGCCAATGGGCAGGATTCAGTAAATACTACCTGCCAAACCACTCAACAGCTCATATTCAAGTCTTAAAATTTTTAATTAAAGATCATAAGTGATTTCCTTTGATTGTTGTATGTTTGACGGTAAGTATTATTAACTTATTTCATATTCTTGGCTCTTTACATTAATTTACTTATTTCTGTATCTGTATGTATATGCCTCAGCGCACATGTACAGATCTCAGTGCTTTCCCTAAACTGTGTGGGTCCCAAGGGTTGAACCCAGGTCATTGGCCTTATCAGTCAGTACCTTTACCCACTAAGCCAGCTGGCCAGCCCCATCATACCTTCCGTATTCCATACGCCTTTCCTCTTTCTTTTTCTTATTTGTCCATTGGCTTTTCTCATTTTCCAGGCACAGTAGTAAATGCTATGGATGCTTCAGAGAGTGGATTTGTTCTGACCTAGAGAGTTTGGACCCTAGAACAAATGGGTAACACATGTGACAGTCATTCAAACATATGAATTACAAGCATGTTAAGACTTTTGGTGTGTTAGAATAAAATTGCAGCCCTCAGCTTGGATTCCAACAAACACTTGTAAGGCACCTTCTAGGCCTCCCAGTTTATGAGACAACTTACAGCTGCATAGGAAGTGTCCCTGATAGCGCGTGGTTAAAGGAGACTTGTGAGTTCCTTACACGTAAATATTCCTTGCATAAAATGTCACAGAGAACTTGTACAGGAATCCAAATCCCTCATACAAACAAGGTAAAGACAAGTTGCTCACTGACGTTATCTAACTGGCTCATGGAGAAGAGCAACAAAGCATTCCGATTCATGGTCAAAATACCTGAGAATTCACTAGTTGAGGGGGAAACTTCCTTCCTGACATTACATGTTCAGTATATTAGTGTTGCATATTCTGTCTGGTATGTAGCTTCCTCTTATCTGTGAGGGTATCTAGGCCCTGTGGGTGCCTAGAACCACAGCCAGCACTGAGTCTATACGAACTGTGTTTCCTAACTATACATGGCACTGTATCTATCAGTGCCTCTGACAGTGCAGATAGCTACTAAGTGACAGAGGGGCAGCCAAAGGGAGGCCCCTCTGCTTCTGTACGTTTAATATCCTAAAGCAGTGGCCAAGTGTCTTCATTGGCAGAATTGATCCAGAGAGTGAGTGGATTATCCAGAAACCTGGGAATTCAAATTTAAAAAAATTATTTAGGTGAAATCAGTAAGCTGGAGGACTCTGGCCCTAGCCTTTAGGTAGAAAGTTGGAGCTGGCCAAGGCCTCACTTAAGTCTCTCAGGCAGGATTCTGTCACCTGCCTGACGTGCCTGCCTCTGGGAGTATGCTGTTTCTTCCCACCTTCAAGCCTTTGTTCCAGGTACAGAGGAAAGCTTGTGTGTGTGTGTGTGTGTGTGTGTGTGTCTATTTGTGTGCGTGTGTATATGTCTATCTGCCCATGTATATGCATGGGCATCTCTGTGCGTCTGTGTGTGCATCTAGGTTTTAGTAATCAGTGTTTGTTTACTGGAAAAATGAGCTCAGCACTTCTTAATCAGGGCATCAGGAACCATGAAAATGCCACTCCTGTCCTGTGCTTTTCAACACTTCTACCAGTATGAGGCAGTCCATACGCATTTATGCTCTTGTAACAGAGGTCAAAGATCACCTTGTAGTTTAATTTTATCTGTTGCTATGGTGATTTGATTCCTGTCTCTCTCCCAGACTAGACTGCATATTTCACAAGGCCAAAGGCTATATCTATTTTTGTTCCTTTCCATATTATGTTGTCTGGCAATAACATTCGAGGAACAAATGAACTCACTCATTCGTTCATTCAGCTCTCCATTAGTGACCATATGATCTTGTCTTTTCGACTTCAGACTTCTGCAGATGGCTTTACTTTTCAAGTTTTTTTCCGAGACTTATGAATGCAGAGATGTTCAAACAATTTGTGTCATAACACCGAGCAAGAATGACTGTGTCTCAACTCCATGGGTGTTATCAGCTGTCCCTTGCAGAAACCGGCTCCACAGATGAGCCAAACACTCATTTTTTTTTAATGAGCAGACTCCCTTTTGAACAGAAAAACAATTGCACTTCAAGAGAAATATGATGCTTTTTACGACTATGATGTCATTGCTTAGTCAGATAGGAAAACTGAGCATAGTTGTCCAAACCCAAAACCCAGGCTCCCATTTGACAAATGCTACCATGGTCAGGATGACTCTAAGGGTTGGATGGACTCCGTAGGAAGTGTATCCTGGTGCAGCTTAAAGCTTTGTTTTCTAGGCAAAAGTGTCCCAAAGCAAAGAATGCAAAGCAGTGTGTCTCCCCAAAGCAGTGGTCCTTCACCCCCGTATCTTCAGTTTACTTTTGTTTGTTTTTGCTGAGATAATAAGCATGCACAATTGTGCCCAGTTTCGTGTCTTATAAATTCTGGAGCCACCTCTTTTAAGTGACAATTGTGTTCACTTAGAAAACTCTGCTTCACACCCATATTTATAAAACCCAGCCTACTCTGAGCCTCCATCCATGAATCTGAACACCCATGGTGAGAAGCATGCACCCCCACACTGCTGGGGCTTTCTGAGGTCTGAAGGGCTTGGTAGCCAAGCCTTTTAATTCCCAGAGCCTTCTTCCACTGTCTTCTGCTTCCCGTATAACACATAACACAGTAAAAACTTTGTCATTTTCCTGAGAGCAGATCTTGATCTGTCCTAATAGTGTAGACCTCTGAGAGAAACCCAACTTTCACAGAAGTTAGAGGACCTCCAAGAGGGTAAGGCCACAGAAGCGACGTCACAGTACTGGGTCACAGAGGCAATGACAAAACATCCCCACATGCTTTACGCCTCTGTTTTCCATCCAATATGTACTTCTTTGTCCATGTGTTTGGGTCAGATCATTTCACCTGGTACTGTTTGGACACTGACAGCAGCTACAAAACCCATTCTATAATGTGCATGAAAAGAAGAATTGCACAAATGTGTTGTTTTTAAAGGAAGCCAGTGGCCTATGTGGCAAGGTAGATATATGACATTTGCCACTTAATGGAATGAAATATACACTAAGCTCTCTTTCAAAGTAACAGAATGTGCCTGCACATATAGACACATACACACACACACACACACACACACACACACACACATACACACACAAATATGCATACATGCACAAATACATGTACACATAATGTATACATGCACACACCTACATACATGTACATACAATGCATACATGCACACACATGCACATGCATGCAGGTACACATAATGCACACATGTACACACACATGCATACACATGCATCATAAGCATTCTTCATGGAAGAGGGAAATTGTACCCTTAACAAAACCCCACTCCAAAAATGTATGTTATACCCTGTAAAATGTCCTCTGAAAGTCCTCTATACATTTTTAAGTGAATTTGTGATTTTTTTAAAAAAGGAGCAAAATTCTCACTTAAAGATAAGGAACAATTTAAATAAAGCCAGTCTAAAAAATATGTTCTGATGAGATGGGGAAGAAAGAGCTACAGATAAACAGAGGAAGACCTGCCTCCCAAGGCTCACTTAGCAGAGCGGTCAGTACTGCAAACCAACAGTAGCCTGAGTCACAGAACTGATGGGTTATGTCTGTGAGACTCCAAACGGAAGGAAGAGATAAGGGAATCAAAGGACACGTAAGGAGGCAGTCAAGAGGAATGTGGAGACGCTGAGATGGCAGCAGGGAAATGTGGGAGTGGGGAGATTCTTTTCGAATCTAATACCATGCCAAAGTTAATAAATATCCATCTATTACATGTTAATAATGTATAATATCGTAATGAAAATAATGTAGATTGCTGAGAAACAAAGGCATGGTAGGCAAACTTAGAACATCAAATGAAAAAACAATAGGAAGAAAATTCAAAGAATTACACATGAACTCTGGCAGTGGGTAAGCATGCATTCAAAGTGTGAACACCACAAAAGCATCTCACTGAGCAAACCAGAAAAGACCGCCCTGACTAGTCACAGAGCATATATGTGTATATATATTTATATTTAAAACAACAAGGCTGTCCCAAAGAAGCACAGACACAGCATCATTCTGCTGGCTAGTTTTCAACGTAGACATGCCACAACATAAAATCACTTGGGAAGACAGCCTCCGTTGTGAAATTGCCTCAACCAGGTTGGCTGTTGGGCATGTCTATGGGGGATTGTCTAGATTGTTGATGGATGCAGAAAGACATCATGGATGGATACATCCAAAGATGAATGCAGCATGGATGACATCACTCCCTGGGGTCTTTGGATGTATATGGGAGAGAGGTGAGAGCAAAAATTGCTGAGTATGCAGGTAGCCAGGAAGTCTTTATTCCTCTAGGCTCTTGGACTAGACTGTTATGTGACTGGGTACTTTGAGTTTCTACCTGGATTGCTTCTCAGTGACAGACTGCAACTTGGAATTAGGAGCTAAATGTCCTCTTTCCTCCCCTGTGTTGGTAGTGGTCAGGGGTGTTTATGACAATGACAAACTGAAAAGTAGGATGAGATCAGCCCATCACAATTTAGATGCTGTGAGCAGAGAGGGTTATGTAGTCTACAACAGCGGGGGCTCTAGACTTCTCCCATCCCATCCCATCCCATAAACAGATACAAACAAGAAGGAAAGATCTATTCTATAAAACTGTCTTTGAAAGGAATCAAACTGATTTAAAGGTTCTAGGAAGCAACATGTTAAACTCCCCAGACACAGAAATGAGACCAAATGATTTACCTTGAGACAGACACATGCGAATATATAAAAGGAAAATAAACATAGCATCCACCCAACATTCTGGGTAAAGAAAAGTATTTGGTCACTGAACTGGGATTTCCAAGAGAGAAATGGAGAAGCTTCAATAAAAACATCAAAAGTGTTGGTTAAATTAGCCTAAACAACTTTGAAAATTATGACCACAGAAAATATTATAACTTTTTTATTAACATTGGAAAAAAAAAGAGGAAAACACCATAAACTGTACTGTTGGGGGCAAAACCTTGTCCCGAAACCTCCTTGTAAAGCAAGTTATCAAAACAAAAACAGAACTGCAGCCCAACCAGCTACAAATAAAGCAAGTAAGTGACTTAATCTTTAACTTAAATAGAAGAATAATTTGGTAGCCTGTACCTATAATCCTTCAGCTGGAAAGACTAAGGCTGAGGCAGAAGGTCAGCCTGGTTACACAGTTAGACCCAGTCTCAAAAACTAGTTACTTAAATTAAAAATTAAATACTAGAAAATAGCAGCCAAGGAAATACTGCTGAGCAGCAAACCAAGGAAAAGCTAAGGAGACGCAATGTGGCACAGGCTGCACCCGGAGCATGGCCATGCAGCCTTCAGTGCAAGTTGGATACTGGTTGTAAAAGGGTGTTAGAGAAGTGCTACTGGCTGCATGAGCAGAATGCAAGCTCCCGAAAAAAATTACAGAAACAAAGCCAAGCACAGGAAACATACCTGTGAGCAAAATAAAGTGGATTGTTTAAAGGTAGACAATGTGAGAATGGGTCTCAGACACAAACCAATGAAAATACCGCAGTTCAATGGCAGGCGCTCAAGTAAAAAAATGCACATTTGATTTCCAAGTCTCCGTCTTATTGAGTGCTCAGCTTATGTGGATTCGCTTTCCTTTTTAGGCTGCGCTTTCTTCTCATTCAGTGATGTTGACAATATGAATAGACAATCCACCTACAACAGAATATAGTGTCTATGGTACAGTGCACACACACTGGTAGTGGATGACTCTAGAAGTAGGCATGGTGACAGAGGTACTGATTCAAAGCTGGATGCCTCTGTAGAAGTGTGGACACGTGACTGCAGTGAGACAATCACTCTCATGATGGTGTGAACACGGTGGCCTGGTATACTCTGGAGACAGGTACAGAGTTTCTCAAAGGACATGACAGTCAAGCAGTCACTAGAAGGCTAACTAAAAGGTAGGCAAGGGGATGGGAAAGAGTTCATGTGCTGGCTGAGGAAAGCCATGAGCAGTGATGGGAGAAGCCAACAGCATGTGAACAGCATGTCTCAGATAATTGTCAAATGACACCTGGAAAAGAAAAGCCACCATTGAGAAAGACATGGCTGATTTCCAGAGTGGTTCTATCAGCTTGCAATCCTACCAACAATGGAGAAGTGTTCCTCTTTCTCCACATCCTTGCCAGCATCTGCTATCACCTGAGTTTTTGATCTTAGCCATTTTGACTGGTGTGAGGTGGTATCTTAGGGTTGTTTTGATTTGCATTTTCCTGATGACTAAGGATGTTGAACATTTCTTAAGGTGCTTCTTGGCCATTTGAGTTAACTCAGTTGAGAATTCTTTGTTTAGCTCTGTGCCCCATTTTTAATAGGGTTATTTGGTTGTCTGGAGTCTAATTTCTTGAGTTCTTTGTATATGTTGGATATTAGCCCTCTATCGGATGTAGGACTGGGGAAATCAGTCTGGAGGTTCCTCAGAAAATTGGACATAGCATTACCTGAGGACCCAGCTATACCACTCCTGGGCATATACCCAGAAGATGCTACAACATATAACAAGGACATATGCTCCACTATGTTCATAGCAGCCTTATTTATAATAGCCAGAAGCTGGAAAGAACCCAGATGTCCTTCAACAGAGGAATGGATACAAAAAATGTGGTACATTTACACAATGGAGTATTACTCAGCTATTAAAAACAATGAATTCAAGAAATTCTTAGATAAATGGATGGAACTAGAAAATATCATTCTGAGTTAGGTAACCCAATCACAAAAGAACACACATGGTATTTATTCATTGATAAGTGGAAATTAGCCCAAAAGCCTGAAATAGCCAAGATTCAACTCACAGACCACATGAAGCTCATGAAGAAGGAAGAACAAGTGTGGATGCCTCGGTTCTACTTAGAAGGAGTAACAAAATACTCAAGGGAACAAATATGGAGACAAAGTGTGGGACAGAAACTGAAGGAGGGGCTGTCTGGAGACCATCCCACCTGGGTATCCATCCCATGTGCAGTCACCAAAGGTAGACACTGATGTAGATGTCAGAAAGCTCATGCTGACAAGAGCCTGATACAGCTGTCTTCTTAGAGGTCTGCCAGAGTCTGACATGTTCAGCGGCAGATGCTCACAGCTAACCATTGATCTTATCAAGGGGTTCCCAATGGAGGAGTTAGAAAGAAGACTGAAGGAGCTGAAAGGGTTGGTGGCCCTATGAGGAGAGCAACAATATCAACCAACCAGAGCTCACCAGGGTCTACACCACCAGCCTGGGAGCACATAGGGAGGGACCCATGACTCCATCTGTATATGCAGGGGAGAATGGCCTTGCTGGGCATAGGTGGGAGAGGAGATCCTTGGTCCCATGAAGGATGAACACCGAGTGGGGGGGAATTCAAGGGTGGGGAGGTGGTAGTGGGGGGGTAGGTGGGAGAACATCCTCATAGAAGCAGGAGGAGGGGGGATGGGATAGGAGGTTCCTGGGTGGTGAGGGGAATGGGGTAAGGGGATAAAATCTGAAATGTAAATATAATATCCAATAAAAAATATAAACCAGAGAGAGAGAGAGAGAGAGAGAGAGAGAGACATGGCTAAGTCACTGTGAATGAAGTCCGTGTTAGTAATTAATTTTGTTCATGAAAATAAAAACTTGTCTATGTTCTTATGTGCCAAGCATATGTAGGGAAAGAGCCAAGATATGGGAGTCTTCCACTTCACGGGGAATCTGATAGATGGAGAACGTCTGAGAGATCCAGACGTGAGCTTGGTTTTATGGTGAGAAATAGAAGGGCAGCAGCAGGCAAGCCTAATGTGACTTGTGGCCAAACGTTCCTATTAGGAGCTTGTACAACAGTGTATACCTATAATTTCAGTGACTTGGGAAGGTGAGGTGGGAGCATCTTCTGAGCCATGAGTGTTAAACCAGCCTGGCTCACACAAAGATACTCTGACATTACTTTACACCATTTGGATTCACTCTGTCTTCAGCTTCTGATTTCTGCCTTTAAATGTTTGATGGGATTCATCCACGAAACCATCTACTTTTGGAAATTTCTGGGTCAGAAATTGCTTTTTTAATTAAAAATTCTGTTTTCTAATGGCTGTGACTTTAGAGTCATTTCATACCCAGTAACTTGCTGGTGGCTTGTATTTTTTAAGGCATTGGTCCTCATCATCTAGGGTGCTGATGTGTGTGTGGAGTCGTTCCCATGTCCTCCTGTCTGCAGCTCTTGGAGCGCCAGCTCCTCTCTCTCTACCAGTCCTTGTCACTGTGTCATCTCTCTCTCCCTCTGTAAGTCTTGTGAGGTTTGTCAATTTTATTGGTGTTTTTCAGAGCAGATGTATCTCCATTTTAAAAAGACAATATCTCAGACATATGTTCGTTTTTATTTTTTCAGTTGAGCTTGAGTTTACTAAGCCCCTCATTGTCTAGGTTCCAATTTGTTTGCGTTCAATGTGTTTTGAGATTTCAAAATATTTAAATTACATGTGTAAGTGTGTATGTGTACACATGGGTACAAGTGCCCACAAAGGGCAAATGAAGGTGGCAGATTCCCCCTGGCTAGACTAACAAGCAGTTGGGAGTAGTTCATTGTCAATATTCTCTACAAGAATAGAACATGCTTTTAATTACCCGTTTCTGGTTTGTAAACCTTGATACTTATCACCCAAACACCTTCCTATCTATTTAGCTTTCTGACTCTGTTATTGGTATAGTTTTTAATGGTGGGTACCTGCGTGCATGTGTGTGTGTGTGTGTGTGTGTGTGTGTGTGTGTGTGTGTGTATCTGTGTGTGTGTATGTGTCTATGTGTGTCTCTCTGCATGTATTGGGTGTCTATGTGTATGTGTGTTCATTGGTGGGTGAGGGGTACACATGAGTACAGGTCAGAGAACAACCTTTGTGTGTCTTGCCTACCTGTATACATTATACTAGGTAGCTTGTGAACCTTTGGGGATTCTCCTGTCTCCACACTCCATCTCACTATAGGATGATTGCCATAGGACATATTATATTGATTCTGGGATCTGACTGCTACTCACAGTATCTTATTCTCTGAAACATCTCCCATGCCCATATGAAAGGTTCTTAAAGTGCAGTTTTAGATTCTGAAGAGAGACTTGTTCTTTGTGTCTCCACAACGAGCAGTAAGTGTCCCCTCTGCGCTGCTTCATCTGTGTCCTGCCCACACTGACCAAAGGCATCTTCACGCTCAGTCAGTCTGCTGTAGCCTTTGTTACTTCCTGGAGGCTTCAGCTTTAGCCATCAGTTCTTTAGAGGTGTGTTTGTTAGGCCCCACATACTTGGACATATTTCTGATGCGTTCCTATTTCTCACTGGCATCCATTGTGATTGCACTGCAGACTCTGGCTCCTTTTAATTCTTTTAAAATTCTTGAGATTTGTATAACTTCCAGGATGTAGTCCTTTTTGGTCTGTACTCTATGGGTACGTAGAAGAGGGTAGCGTTCTGTAAGCTCAGGCAGATCTGGTGAGGGTAGTGCAGTTACATTCCTCTGCATTCCCACTGTTTATCTAGAGGACACATCAGCTTGGAGGTGAAGAGTGTTAATATCACAGCCATGCTTCTGAGTTCATTCTCGCCCCTTTCAATCCCCGGGTTTTGATTCCCATACAATGGATTTCTGTTGGTCAGTGCCCACACATATAGGTGATTGCCAGGAGTTGACCTTTGGCCATTTTGTACTTGCCTAACCCATCTCTAGTCACTTTCTCTGCTCTGAATTGCTTTGTCTCAGATGGATGCAGCAGGCCTGTTTTTTCTGGACTGATGCAACATGGCACATCTCTCGCCCAGCCTTTCCGTTTTAACTTGAAGTCATTAAATTTGAAGTGAACCTCCTATAGAAAGCCTAAGAGATTTTCCCTTTGATCATTTGCTTGGTTTACCTATTCCATTCTTTTTTCAATGTGTATGTGGTAGGTATGCATGTATACATGTCCACCCATATGTGTGTGTGTGGAAGCGCATACATGCATGAATGCCAAAGTTCACATTGGTTGTTTTCCTTGACCACTGTCTATTATTTTTTTTTGTTGAGTCAAGGTCTCTTGCTCAACCTAGAGCAAGGTGGTTTTGGATAGTCTAGCTACCAAGCATGCCCTGGGGATTCCATCTATGACTGGAGAGTGCCACAGGTTTCCACCATGCCTACCTGGCTTTTCTGTGGTTTCTGGGATCCAAGCTCTAGTCCTCATGATTGTACGACCAGCACTTTATCCACTGAGCTGTCTCTCCAGCCCATCTACGCTGTTCTCAATTGTAGATTCAGATCATTAAGTTTTCTTATATACATGTTAAAGCTTGGGCCAGCCATTTCATCTGTAGTTTGTGTTCTACATATCTGATTTTGTTTTTGTTGTGCTTCTGCATCCTTTCTCCTTCCTTCTGATAGGGTATTTGGACTTTTAAAAAATCTCTTCTTTTCACATGCACATATGTATGTGTGTTATGTGAATGAGTGTGTGTGTGTGTGTGTGTGTGTGTGTGTGTGCATGTGTGTGTAATAAAGAGAGGCAGAGACAGAGAAAGATAGACAGACAGAAACACAGACAAAAACACAGACAGACACACACAGAAACAGAGAAAGACACACAGGGACAGGGAAAAGAGTTGGGGGGCGGAGAGGAAGGAGAAGTCTGAGGTTGATGTCAAGAACTGTCTTCAGCTAACTCTTCCACTCAATTCTTTGAGGCAGGGTCTCTCAACCAAACCCAGAGTTTACCGACACAACTAGTCATTAGCTGTATGCTCCCAGGATACTCTGTCTCAGCTTTCTGATCCTGGAACTGCAGGCTTACCTACAGCTCCCTTGGACATCAAAAGCCACAAGAGAAGCTGAGAAGTGAGTACTTCATCCTTCAGACTCTCAGAGTAGAAGATGGCAAGAAGGAGGGGCTAGGAATGGAGACAAGTGAGCCAACAGCAGTTTTTACATAGTACTTTTATGCAGAAAATTAAAAGCATATTTTGTCGAGTGCAAGGGTTGGTTGTAGTGACAACAAAAATATGCAAGAATTGTGCTATGCTGGCCCTGTAAAAAGCACTTGTGATGTGTAGCCATTAAAGGAGTTAGGAGATGTCCTTACAAACTATTCAGGCTCTGATCCCTGCCTTGCAGGGGTGCCATGCTATAAACTAGAAGTCTTTCCACTGAGAGATGAGACGGTTAGTGTCAAGTGTTCATGCCTCTGTCATAAACTCCTTCCCAGGCACTTTGCTGTGCAGGACAAGGCAAATCACTCTCAAGCTGTGTTTGATTACATGAAACCCAAGTCAGCCACGCAGTGACCAAAAGAAAATAAATAAGTATCACCAAAAAGCAATACCTGTCAAACAACTGGAGATAGCAAACTATTATATCAAAAGCCAAGAAGGAGGTCAGGGGAGCTGAGATTTCTATTAGCTTTGGGCACTAAACAGTTGTGATCACTGACACATAATCAACACCAAGGAAACTTGGTTTCCTAAATGTTAAGGTTGGGGGTATGCACAAGATGTACAATCAGAGCACACAATACTTGTGCCGGATGGTAACTGATACCTCTGAAAGTCAGAGACTGCAGAAGTAAGAAATCACACTAAACCTCTCATTGTGAGCTGGCAGAGACTCAGCAGTGGGCAGCCACTGGCCCCTCTAATCTACCTCCATCCTTCCTGGGAGATGATACAAAATAATAAGTCTTCAAAATCAATAAAGCTCTATCAACATTATCTTTGCACAGTTGGGGAAATAGCTTAGCCATACAGTTTATGGGGCATATCCCAACTCAAAGGCTAGAGTCCTTGTTGGTCTCGTTTTGCAAAATAGAAAGAACAGGCCTTGAGATGAATTACAGTAGTAAGGACACTATAACCACAGGCAGTAAAATCTATCTGCGGGGGCACCACTGCAATCCCCAGCCTTCACATAAATTAGGGATTTCACTGTAGGCTCTGAATGCAGAATTTGTAATCTACCAGTTACAGCTATACGACATTCAGAGAGTGCCTTAACCTCTCTGTGTCTTGGTTTCCCATCTATCAAATGAAGAATAATGATTCCAAGTATGCCCTAGAATACAAGAGTACTCTTAGCATAGTGTCTAGCCTCAAGATAACTACTGTTGGAGAGTAAAATAGGGGACAGTGTTTATGTCTGCTCCTTGGAGTATGTTGAAATGGGAGGGAAGAACTTCATTCAATGTCTAGGTTGTAGATAATTACTAATGAAGAGAGGAGTTTTCATTCTTGTACTTAAATGAACTTCCAAATGAATTCATAAACTCTTAGAGACTTAGAGACTTGGCGTTTTCTTTTCATTACATTCATTTTAGTTTGAGAATATGATGCATATACATATAAAACTACTCTGAGTTCAGTGTGTGTGTGTGTGTGTGTGTGTGTGTGTGTGTGTGTGTGTGTGTGAGATTGACCAGGGGGTCCATCCTTAAGGAAAACTGATTCTCCTTTGCTTATCAGTCATTAATTGCCTAGAGCTCCTCTTCTATGGGTAAGACCTTGTGAAATTTCCCCTATCCACATTAGCATGCCAACTGGTGGTGTTATGGTGAAAGTTTCATTTTGGTGTTTATATTGTCAACATTTCATGGCTACAGCTCCCTATCATGTGTAGAAGACAACCTCTTGGCAGACATCATGGTCCTTTGACTTTCTCATCTTTCCACACATCTTCCTTGATGTTCCCTAAGCCTTGAGTGTGGGAGTTCTGTTATAGATTGATCCTAAGCTCCCAAAAGTCAGATGTTTTCCGTGCTTTGACTAGTTATCGCTTTCTGTAATGGCCTCTGTCTGCTGCAAAAAAGAAGCCTCTTTCGAGAGGAGTGAGAGCCACACTTATCTGTAGATACAAGGAAAGTATTTAGAATGCAGTTGGGAATTATACTAGATTAGGAAAGTAGCAGAAGTAGGTTCCAAATTTGGCAAATAAAGTTTCTCTGGGCAGAGATGTATAGATATGACCAAAGTAGGAAGTCTATCATGAACCTTGGATAGACTTTTAACAGATGAATTTCAGAAAATACACATCATTTTGCAATGGTCATTGCCTGGGGCCCTGATCTACTCCTGGATAGAAGCATGCAACAGAAACCCTGGGCTAGCCTGATAGATCACTGTACTCAGCTAGGACTGTGTCCTTCACCTGGCAGAGGAGTTGAAGTTACCCCTAGACTGAATTGGGAGGGTTTTCAACTCTCATCTACTCCCGTCTCCCTTTCTGGAACCCCCCCTGAGACCTTTAGCAGACACTGTGTTTTCAGTCCCTAAACATGGGCATTAAAATGGAAACAGTAGGAAAAAGGCTACATCATTCATCAAATGGTGTTGAGACAGCTGTCTAACCGTTTGGAAAAACAAAACTAGGGTCCTTTCTCAAAACAAAACAAAACAAAACAAAACAAAACACAAATGACTTCAGTATGTAAAGGCCAAAGGCCATGAAAATATAACAAGGAGCCACAGGCCTATAATCCCACCAAAGTCAGGAGGTGAGGAGGCAGGAGAAGCAAGTGTTTGAGGATAGCCTAGGCTACATCATGAGTGCCAGGACAACTTGGGCCACTCAGTGAGACTGTCTCAAAATATCATAAAAGGAAAAATATAAAGTCTCAGTAGACTAGAGGCATCCCTAGCCACAGACTGTACTACAGGAAAGGGTTTCCTGACTATACCACTAAGAACAGAATGAGTGTGTGAAAAGTCAAAACTTCTCTTCATACAAACATCAGGTGAAATACAGAGAGAAGTGTCCACACATGCTCCTATCCCAATATGGTAAAATGGCCATAAATAAGATCTTTCACAAAATAAATAAAACTAACAGATACTAAGCCTGCCATCTGACATCCATCAAATTGTTAAAACTGGGAGACCAGGGCTCAGACAATGAGCAGGTACACACATGAATGTTATTGCTTCTAAAGCTACAGAAAGGTTTTAAAGATCTCTTGAAACTATGAACATAACTTTTAAAGTAAATATTCCTTGGCAATTTCTAATGTTATGTCCTGCCAGCTTCTAATATTTTGTTCTTAGGAAATTAGCCTGCAGATTTCAAGGGTTGCCATAACTTGTGATGTCAATATAGAAAGTTATGGTGCCCACTGTCACCATAGACTAGTTACTAAGTATGGGATTAGTCTGAGTAACAGATTACTATAAAAAAAATTTCACAGCCCTTAATTGTTGACTTATATGATACAAATAAAAATTATATAACAAGAAGAGATATAATACAAAATATATTTGTATATAAGTTTCGTATCTTGGTATACTTGGTGTTCTTAACACAAATACTTGACAAGATATTCACATACATTAAAAGTAAGTGTCCTCCAGGTTTGGACTCTTTAAGACTATTCGGTTCGTTAAAAAGCTTGGCATGTATAAGAAGCTGACACAGACGAGAGGAGCCTAGGGAGACCTGAAGCCAAGCTCAGTTTGACATGGTGGGTTAGATCCTGGAACAGAATGTGCTGGAGAGCCTGGTGGGTCCAAATGGCCTTTGAGTTTGGCTACTAGCAGTGTTCCAAAGCAGGGTTCAGTTTTGACACAGGTACCATCATAATGTAGGGCCTAGGCAATGAGGGAAACAGAGGGCAAGCAGGGACACTAGAAACTCTTTCTGATCTTTATATGAATGCCAAGTTTTACTAAAACGTTTATTAAAAAGACATTAAGACTTTTAAAAATGTGTCTATTTGAGGCGTGAGATTGAAGGACAAAAAGGCTTTCAGGGTCCATGTGTGGAATGTGTTGTCAGTGCCATGCAGATTCTATCACAAGGGAGGAACCAATTCAAAAATAAAATTGTATTATAGACGTGTCTTTCTAAATATGGAATAATGAAAAGCAAATTATAATGCTGCATGATCTTATTTAATGTGATTTAAAGTTGAGTGTGGCGCTAGCTTTCATAGTTCAGCTTTAAAAATAAACATAAATTACCTATAGAATAAAAGATACTTCAAATTTGAACCCCTAAGGTGGGGAAAGAGCAGGTCCCTGTCTATGTCTCTGGTCTTAGCAGATGGAATTTGGAGTTTCCTTATGTAGTGTATTGATAATCATAATTGGCTTCTGGCTCCTTCTGTGCCATGTTACCAGAGCAGTGGTACATCTATCTAGTCGTTTAAGTTGTTTAGGATCCAGCCTTTGAGTGCCAAAGTAGCAATAAACATTTAAAACTACAAACTGATGAATCTTTCAATGGGGACAAGACACATTCACGTGGTAGAGTGCTTCCATATCATGAATTTGGCCCCAGGTTCAATGCTCAGAACCAGGCAAACCAAGTGTGATAGCATATCCCTGCAACCCTAATACACAGGAGCCAGAGATAGAGGATTAGAAATTTAAGGTTACCCATGGCTATATGGTGAATTTAAGACTAGTCTGGGATACATGAGACCCTGTCTTAAGAAGAAAATGGAGATATAGGTTACTTGGAGAGACAGTTCAAAAGTAACTAGCGTTGGTTGCTGCTGTAGAGGACTGGAGTTCGAGTCCCAGCACTCACACAGTAGCTTACAACCAATTCTCTGTAACTTTAGTTTTAGGGAACATGATAACCTCTTCTGGTCTTCATGAGGATACACCTACCTGAGCACACACATACACATAAAATAATTTTTATTTTGGGGCCTACAAAAGAAGAGAGGTGGTCTTCATTGATGTCAAATTAGGCTTTTGCTTCTAGTGATAAAATTAAATACTGTAAACACCCCTATGACTATAATCCAATACATCTTGTATCCACTTAGATAGCTCTGTCCAAGACAGTAAAGATGAAAGTCTTGACAGAATTAGAAAGAAAAAGATAGAATGATTAGAAAGAAAAAGATAGAATGAGAGAAAGAGACTAGTTTAATAACATGAAACTTTATTTCTGTTGGATCTGTTATTTATAATATGATTTTTAGAGAGGGGAGCAGCCAGCTGAATGGGAGAAAAAATTTTAAAAATCACTAAATTTAAACACTGCTATTGCAAAATTGAAGACAAAATATAAACAACCACTTTGCCTATTTCATGTTTATCACAGGATCTTGGTGCTACCATATTTGGAATAAATACCCTAATATTTTAATGCAAAAGCAGTGGGTTTTATTGTAATATTTTAGACATGTCTCCTCATAATGTGGGACTTTCATCTGACTGTTTTATCCAGAAATGAATTTTCTGGATGGTGGCCAGGATGTAATTTGGATTTATAAGAATGTAAATACCACACTGTAATTGAGTTCCCAGTAGCTTTTGAGCTCATAGAGATTAGGCAAGGCCAATGCCAGGCGACTTCAGACACCCCAGAGACACAACTACTCACTCCACATTCCCACAGGCTCTCTACTCCCATGGGCCACATTTCAAGATCTGCTTCTGTGCGTCTCAGAAACTTTACGTGAAGTTCAAGGGCCTTCTTCACAGGCAGGATGGTGTGTGCACAGTGAACGTTGCTGAGTCCCCTGGTAATTACAAAGTGAATACAAAGTTACTGGATAAGTGAGAACACAGACTTTCACAGGAGCTTCAAAGAGGTGAATCTGACAGCCTAGGTACATGACACAAGTGTCCCAGCAAGGTAAGTGAGCCACAGAACATGAAGCATGAAAACTGCCTTAGCATACTCAAGTGAGAGGGAAAGAGGACGGAAGGGCGATGGGCAGCAGGGGCCGAAGCTCTTGCCAAAGCCAGGTGGAGATGGAAGATGGTGTGTTATAGCCAGAGAACCCACCAGAACATAGAGCTTGAGCTAGGGTGAGAGGGTATGAAAGACCCACAAGGGAGGCTGTGTCAATCACAAGAGTGTTAGGGGTAAGATGATATCCTATAAAACTCACACATTGAAACTTTAATACTTTCAAATGTGGCTATATTTGGGGATAGAATCGACGGAGAAATAATTAGCTTAAAATAAGCCCATAATGCTGAATCAAATCCCGTACTGGTGCGTTTGTAAAACAGCCAGCCAGGTTGTAAAACAATCCCACCACTATGCTTCTCCACTCCTGCTTCCACCAGGGTGAACTCCATCGCCCTGACCTGTGAGCTGAAGTTAACTCTCCACTTCAGAAGTGTCTTCCATTAGGCATTTTGTTAGAGTAATGATACAAGTAACTATTACCATTGTCAGAAACAGGTAGAAATAATAAATAAGTCAACTAAAAGAAGAGCCCATGGGCCAGGCATGTAGGACACACATGTAATGCCACCACTTAAGAGATTGAGATGAGAGGATCATAAGTTGAAAACCAACCTAGTCTACATAGCAAAATGCCATTTCAGAAAAAAGAAAATATGAGAATAAAACAACAACAAATTCCTCTATATTTGCCCTCACTGTGAGGATGAGACTGGCTACACAGGAAAAAATGGTTCAGCTGTTGCCATCCACTCTTCTGTCTCCTACCAAATCCTGATTCCAAATACACTCAGTACCTCAGCTAGGTGAAGTCTGGGGTGCCCTCGGATGTAGAGACCATGCCTGCATAGCATGATTTCCTACTTCAGCCAGCAAGCGCTTAGCTGTTCCACAGGCTGGATACTGTGCTGTAGTTAAAACTGTCATGTTCACTTCCCGTTCTCAGAACAACCCAGATGCTTAAGTTTTCACCGGGCCCATGGCACTGTAGCTCCCAGCAGCACACAGCAGAGGAAGACTGGGCATTCTCCAGAAACCTGGGGGCTCTTAGGAAATGTCCATTCCTGGTGATTTCCCATGGGTGCTGGTAGAGGAGCTGAAGCCTTTCAGAGACAGGGAAGCAGAGTCCTAAAACTGTCAGTGTTTATAAACATCCCGGTCCTGATTACACACTTCCAGAATGTATGCATGTTTATTTGTCAAACAGGACCGTGGAGCTCTCTAATTCTGGGCTCTTAAAATATCTTTTTCCCACACCATTCTTACACCACTGTCACTGATTCAGTTGAGTTACATGGTAAAGTCTCTGGGCCCAACTCTACCTAGGTAAGATCAATACAGCCTTGCTTTGTCTTCTTCCTTTTCTGACACTGGGTCTTCTGCTAAGACTCATGCCTCATACAAATGCTTCAAAATGAGATTCATAGACAGGTACTCTGGGTCGTATGTAGTGTGAGGAAAATGAAAGGAAAATGACCTCTTTGTCGGGGACTTTAAAATCTAGGGCATGGGTACAGAAAAAGTTATCCGGATTAGCAGAGGGACTTTTATTAGTATATTTCTGCTTCCTCCTGAATGTATGATTGACTTTCCCTCATGTAACACATGAAGAACTAGTGCTGCCATCCTTATTGTCACATAAAGGTGGCCATAATAGACAATAATGCTGATTGTCAACCTATTCCAAAGTGTTTTTTACTTCATGACAGTGCCTGTGTGATGGATGAGTTTAAAGAAGTCTGTTCTATACTAGAACAGAAAAAGCCGTGGACCACAGCCAAAGGCCTGGTGTGTACATACCTGGGAGGAACAGCTGTGAATGTTCCAGAGGCAGAGAATGGAGGTAGCCATGTCATTGTCTACCCTGCAGTGATCTAGTTCTACAGTGAATGAAGCTGTCACTCTGGCAGCCCCAGCCTGCAGATATGGGTAACACAAAAGTAAGGAGATATTAAAATCCTGCTGGGATTTGAAACCTGCAGTAAAATCGTCTCACTCTCTAGAAAGAAAAGACTTCTAACATGAAAATTGTTGTTTATGTTGATAGTCGGCTTAGGACTTAAGGCTTTGTCTGCTTACTTACTAACTCCATGGAGAGCAAAATCCTCATATGTAGGAGATTACAGGAAGGTGGGAACCTTTAGCTTTTGGGCAGAAAAGAAACAGAAAAGAGCCAGGCATGATCAAGTAGTCAACAATCTTTAAGACAGTTATAAAATCCAGTTTGGAAGCAATGCGGAAATCACAGCTAATCATACAGTTGTGTCCTTGGAAAGCAGGGCGTATACAGTGATGTAGAAAAGGGACATGAGCTATCAGGGGCTAGGGGATAAAGTGTCTCCCCAAGTCTGGATCCACCTGATTCTGAAGAGGCTATTTCAAATATTTATGTTGTTTTTATTTTTGTTCAGTATAACTTCAATCCAAAAGAGAAACCAGCTAGAGAGATTTATAAGATCTGACCGAATTTAACCCCACTTACAAGAGAAATTGAGGAGCTAAAATTCTAGAGTGTGCACACTCTGAACTGACAGACACCCACCCTCACCTCCCATCACCATACCAGAGAAACAGCTGATTTAAGAACAGCTCAGCAACCTACTTGGGGGTGTTGAGATTCTTGTCCATTCTTACAAATCTGGTACTGACTGCAGGAAGACTGGCCACTGTGAGTAGACTGTTTATGGCAGACAAATCCAGCAGCCCTCCAGGCTATGCTTCAGGCTATTCTGCAATCACTGGGTCTCCCAGGGATATGGTGAAAATGGAGGTTCTGATTCAGAAGTTCTGGGGTGGAGTCTGAGACTTGACGTCTGCAGGTGAGGCTTATGGTGTCGATCCTAAGCACCCTTTGTGGCAAGTCAACTCTTTCTACAGCATCAGTTGATGTTGAAGAACCCCATGGAGAAGAACCATGAAGAAAACCATCAACTGTAGAAGCAGCGGCCTATCACATGGAAGACATGGATTTAACTCTAGGCTGCCTGTGTTTGATGCAGTCTTACATAAGCTCATCAATGTTAAGTGGAGAAAAAGGGTGTCTGCTCATACCATCCCTGTTAACTGACACAGTTAAAAAATGCCATGTTGTAAACTGTTGACTTTACCTGGGAGCCCTCATTTTCTGGCAAGATGTCCAGGTTTGAGCTTCTAAATTTCAAATATGCTCTGCCGAATAAGCTTTCATGGGAAAGGGAGCACACAGTGCTGTCATTCGGAGGTTCAAGTAAACTCCCTGTTCTCTCATTTGCTGTGTGGCCTTAATCAACATCCTTCTGGCTGTCAGATGAGAAATGAGTAGGATTGAATAGATTCCTCTGGGAATCCTTCAGCTCTGCTACAGAACACATAGATACATAATCCCACCAGTGACTAGAAGGATGAAGACCTCTCATTCGGGGATGGCCTTGATCATCAGTATTAACACCTGTGATGTCACACCAGTGAGAATGAAGAGGTGAGGGAGTAGCTGTTGGAAGCAGAAGTCAGACAGAGGAGAGGTTCAAATCCAGCCTCCTTGTGTGACATGAGTCATCTGGTATTAAGAAATGACTTAATGTGTTAGAGTTTCAGTTAGAACATCCATCAAATCTAGTCTGCATGACTGACATAGAAATATACCACTTGCTGAGGTGGTAGACCACTGGTAGAGGAGCCATGAATCTCTATTTTGAAAGAGACAGGCATGTCTTTCTGAAGATGAGAGTGTCAATGGTGAATCCAGTTGGGGTCAGATGGTCAGCCATCTTAACCTCACAAATGCCACCTGAGATCAGTTAACAAAGCACACAAGCACGCTCAGCAGATGTCAGTTCTAGTTATTAATAGTTCATAAAGAAAAGGTTTTCACACTGGGGTCAGCCAGTGAATGGGTCCAAGTTGCCCTTTCGATTCCTAATATCAACTCCCTTGAGGCATATGGTATCCTTTCCTGAAAAGGCTATGTACAATGCGTCATGTCAGCCAGTAACAGCTGCCTCTCTGGAAGTCAAGTTTTGTATCAAAGGATAGCAAAACTGTGGGTGATGGGCCTGGATCTGGGATGCAGCTGAGCTGGGAGCAGACAGTGGCAATGTTCAACCAGCCTGTTGGATGCAGCTTTGGCTGGGAATGTGAACAGCTGCCCTTTTTAACCCTGAGGTCCTATGCCAGCATCCTTCTCTTCCATCAAAACATTCCAGAACTTGTCTTTGTCAGTTCACATATATACATGTCTCCTAAGATTACTAAAGGGCCTGTCTCTCATAGTGTTTCAGGAATTGGGGGATTAGCCTCCTAGAATGTCTCACAGACATTCCTCTCTAGGCAACTCAGAAACTAGATTCCCCTCATGGACCCTGTCCCCTATAGCCAGCTCTGCTTGGAGGTCTTCCTCTTTTCTTATCCTTCCTACTCCCTGCTCACTTGAGCTATCAGTGGCTTTAAGCTTTGGGTACCAATCAACCCTTTATAATGCTCTTTAGTCTGGTTGTGACTCAGCCAGCCATCATCTCCCCTCCCCTCCTTCCATTAACTTAACTGCAGAGTAATTATAGCAGTGGTATGCATGCTCTGACATGTTCCTTTATTAACTTTATCCTGAGTCTAGGGTGACCTGGACACTCTCACTTGGCCAGTGCTCTCTCTGTGTACACCTCTTGCCCTTATCTAATACTTTATAAAACCTTCTTTAAGAAAAAAGTCCTGATTTGGAGGAAAATAATACATTAATTACACTATCCAGAGCCAACTACAAACAAGACTGAATACCCATCATGCCCAACATTGTGAAATATTCATAAAATAGTCAACTGTAGTTAGGGCTTAAAGGGGGAAAGTCTTCTTTAATAAATCAGGTTGAAATCTAACGTCATGGTGAAGAACAGGTGCACTTGAACCAGATTTCATCATTTAGGGTACAAGATACCCAAACACAAATGTGTGATGTAGGATCTAAATCATGACCAGCCCTGAAGGGAATAAATAGAAAAACATGTAAAGAGGCAATGATAGTTCATTTTAATTGTCAACTTGATGAGATCCAGAATCGTCCAGGACATTAGCTTTTAGGCTATTGAGGGAGATTATCATGATTATGCTGAGATGGGAAAATCTGCCCATGGAGGGTCTTGCCATTCCCTAGGTTGGGGTCATAGCTATATATAAAAAAGAAAGTGTGCTGGGCACAGTCATTCATCACTATCTTCTTTATGACTGTTGATTCAATGTGACCAGCTGCCTCCAACTCTTGCCTGTAATTTTTTTTTAATTCAAACTGCAGAACAAAAGTGAATTCTCTCTCCCTTAAGTTGCTTCCAAGTAGTTATCACAGTAACAGGAAAAGTAACGAGGACAAAGCTTATCACCCAGTATATAAGCGTTCAAAGCATAAGCCCACTACTACAAATCAGCAGGACATTTTGGAGACCTACTAGTGAAGAAGTGTGCTTTGTGGTAGAATCGATGTGGCTTTGGCATAAAACCAAAAGGACACTGATTTCTGTATCAAAGGATGGCAAAACTGTCAGTGTTGGGCATATGGAGGATAAAGGCTTCCTCCTCTCACCATGTGGGTCCCAAGGATTGTACTTAAGTCATCATGCCAGGTGGTAAGGGTCTTAACCCACAGAGCCATGTCTTTAGGCTATTGCTGGGTTTTAAAACATGTTGTATGGAAGCCAAAGGCTTTTTCAAGGTGTTTATGTGCCCCTGGGAGCTCCACTTTCCTTTATTTTTTATAAAATAATTAACTGATCTGTACCATTAAAATTGTTGAGTTTAAAACTTGGGTGGTTTTAAATAAAAGACTTTGATGCTAAAATATAACACGAAGAGTCCTATGTCTGTCCCTAAGCACCCCCATAAGTCTAATGTATACGATTTCAAGATCTCGGTGAAGGCCAACAGACAAAAAGGCAAGATTTCTTTGATGTCTACAAAATGCTGCTGAAGATGGACTGTTGAGGACAGGCCAAGTGGGCTTTGGGGTGAGTGCACTGGATTGCACTGGATCGTTAGGGAGTTACTGGAGTCCAAGGTGTGTCTAGGGGCAAGTCTCTGAAAAGGTGTGGCTGTAAGACGTATCCAAACACAGCTGGGAGATGTCTTGGCTACAAAGTAATGGCCCAGGTCTTCGAAATGCCACCAGAAACGTTCCCCATCACTCCTGAAGATCCATAGCCTCTACACACATCTGAGGAGAATTCTAGATGCTGGTAGAAAACCTCAAGCCTTAACAGTATTGCCAGTATGTGAAATTGTGAAAATACTGTGCTCCAATGTTGGGAGCCAACTTTAAGCAGAAAGCAGCTATCAGCTTTGCAGCCATCTTAAGCCATATACCCTGACATGAGACTTGGTTTTCAACAGCCTACAACAGCTGAAGCACACTCTGATATCCCATATAGCTTGTTTTGCTGTTTAGTGCCCCCAGCTGCAAGGATCACGTGGTATCCACGCCTACAAGGCATGTGGTACACGTGTTGTCCACGTACTATCCACGACATATATGCCTGTAAGGCGCATGTGCTGTCCACGCCTGTAAGGCTTACGTCATATCCACACCTGCAAGGCACGTGGTATCCACGCGCCTACAAGGCACGTAGCAAAAGCCTATAAATACCCAGGATTTCCTTGTTGTAGTGTATGTGTGTGTGTGTGTGTGTGTGTGTGTGTGTGTGTGTGTGAGTGTGTGAGTGTGTGGTATAGTAGTAGTAGTAGTAGGTGTAGTGGTGTGTGTATGGTGGAGACAGTAAAGAAGATCTCTGGTTTACTACAGATCCTCAGGCTTGTCTCTATTCTTCACGGCTCTTCCCCTTCTTCCCCCCACTCTCTCTCTTGCTAAACCTGGACCTGCGGAACAGAGTGGGCCGCTATAGTTTGGCCCCCAAACGTGGGCAAGAGTGGTCCGTTACAGTTAGCTCAGGGCTTTTACAGTTTGACGCCTGACGTGGGGCTCCAGTAAGCAGGGCTTTTACACTCCTACACTTAGCAGGTATAACAGTACGAACAGAGTTAAAGAGATAAACATCTCTCCCTATAGAATGAAAAGTGAAGTCTTGAAAGTGTTCAGTACACACCCAGATGAGGACACGGGTGGTCTGGAAACTATGTTCCTTTGTACACTTCAAGGAGAGAGGTCAATAGAAATAGATTACGAAAAGCCTGTGAAGGGAACACTGGCTTCTATCAGGCTGGCAGAAAACTCAGACGCTCACTAAGCAGAGAAAAAGGTAACGCATGCTCTCTGTGCCCTGGCTACTTGTGTGACCAGGCTCACCCTCTGTCATCAAACTCAGAATTTGAGAGGCTATTTCTTTCACTTGATAAAAGGACCAGTTAAGAAGCGAGAGCTTATGGACTGAACTTCAGTTTAAAATGATTTCTGCTTTCTTCTTTATCTTAACAATAAAAGGCAGGATTTCCTACATTTTATATAGTGTTATTCACATATCTGGAACACTTATAAATTTTGTTAGATTTTGAGTCCATTGGGATCTAATTCTTTCTATCATCTCGTTTTAATCTTTGAAGAATGATTCATTTGGGTTGCTGCTTTTTTTATTTTATAGAACTTTTAATCATGCCACAATAATGTTTTTAGAGAAGACCCATGGATTTGCACTGCCTGAGACACAGAGTCCTGGTCTTCACATTAAAGGCCTTCGTAATCTCACCCCAGCCTGCTTCTCAGCCTCACGTCTTTGTTGTCCAGAAGGCCCAGATTACCTATTAGCTACCACATACAGGCTGTGCATTCCTCCTGCTGAAGACTGGTGGTCTACTCTCCAAGGGTGCCTTCCTCACAGAGCTTTCCCAAGGCAGGAACTGTGGGCCAAAGGAACCAATTTCTCCTGCTTCTGGAATCCTCTCAGAATCCTCAACTACTAGGTTTGCTCTCAGAGTCCCTTGGCTACCAGAACCTTTGTCTCCCAGAATCGCCTGCTCCTAGCATCCTCTGCCACAATAATCTTCTACTCCCAGCATCCTCTGCTCTTAATGTTGTCCTATCATGGATCCCCTTGTGAGATGTGTATATGGCTCTTGTAGGCTATGTGAGGGATGGGGATAGAGACTGCCCCATTCTATTTTATACCTCTGGCTTTGAACATAGAAGCCTGGCACATTGTAGCTAGTCAACAAATCTTGGTAGAAAAAAATTAATTAATGGATTTCTGTTGCATCTAAGAAATGAGGAGGCTGAGCTGTCCTCTAGATTGTGGGTATTTCTTTGTTCTGTTTTAAATTTATAAGCTTACTTAACCGGTTGTAAAATAAAGAGTACTATAAATCTTTTAAGAGTAAATCTTTTTAGTTTAGCATGGTTGGTTAAGCACATGTTTTTAATCCCCTTCCCTTTCCAAAGGTCCATAGAACTGCCATTCTCTCTCTCTCTCTCTCTCTCTCTCTCTCTCTCTCTCTCTCTCTCACACACACACACACACACACACACACACACACACACACACACACACAAAACCCCACCCCCGACCCACGAGCAGAAAATCTGCATTAGCTTTGCAAAGTAGGGAAGAACACTGTTCTGGTGACAACAACCTAGAGGAATTCCTGCTAAACAGGCTGCAGATGCCAGGGGCTAATGGAACTCTCTCAGCTACAGACAAGCCTGGCCACCCCCACCTGAGCAGTGGGGGGGAAGTCATCCTCAGAAAATAGGTGAACTGTCTATGAAACTTGAGAAAGTATTGCCAGGATAGAAGAAGAGTTGAGACAATTGAGAAAGGAGAGAGAGAGAGAAAGAGAGAGAGAGAGAGAGAGAGAGAGAGAGAGAGAGAGAGAGAGACTTTAAAAGGAAATTCACATTTTTTTAAATGCTGTCTGAAGAAAAAAAGAAGAAAGGTTGGTTTAGGCTCACAGTTCCAAACGTTTCATCCTATTGCTCTTTGGTCCTTATGCAGCACAGTACATCATGGGGGATGGAGAGCAGATGAAGTAGGTCCATTGTCTTCATGGCCTGGAAGCAGAGGGAAAAAGATGTCTTAATGTCATGTCAAGGTCATGCCTTCAATGACTCAAGTTGCTTCCACCAGACCCTACTAGAGGTCCAAATGTTCTGTTACATCTAATAACGCCACCAACCAGGGTCCACGTCTGCAGCACTAGTTCTCTGAGATATTTAAGACCCAAATACACTATGTTTCTTTAAGGTAGCCTTGGAGAAAGCATTCTGATTTTTCAGAGGCATTACTGAAACACAATGTGTTGTTGTACACACGCGGCTCAGGAAAGACCACACCAGACCAAATGGTTCCAAGTGAGGTTTACTCAGGAAATAGGACAAAAGCGAGGGCAAGAAGGTGGGGGAAGAAGAAGAGAGAAAGATCACTCGGGCTCTGCCTATTTATATGGGTGGTGACATAGCCTCTGGAAGGTAAAGATGAGAGGTAGCTAGGTGGATTTTGGGAATGTATGTCGGTTGCCTTGGCAACAACGTGGGGGTTGCCTAGATGAGATGTCACTGGGTTCGGAGACTGATACCAACACAATGAATCCCTACTTTTTGTCGATACTGTGTTTATAAACTTCCCTAATCACTATATTTATTTATGACAGCTAAAACAAGACTTCCAGGGAGTTCTTGGTCATGACTATATACACACACAGCAGCGAAGACCACAAAACCACTCAGTGTGCAGGTTCCCAGCTGGTGTTGAAGAAGGACACATTTAGGGACAGTGAACAAGTAGCATTTACTCAATGTTATTCTGACATATGCATTTGCATGCCTTTAATGACACCCCACCCCCCACCCCCATGTGTGAATATGTGCTCCTGTGTATAAATGTAATTGTGCAGTGGTCATAGTTATGATTATTTTTTGGATATCAGAGAACAATTCCAAGTATGGATCCTCTTATTTGAGGCAGCTCCTATTTGCTGTCTGCTGCTGTGTGTGACCCCACCCTCACCCCCAAGCTGTGATTAGTGGGATCATCTAAAACAGCAGTTCACAACCTGTGGGTGTGAACCTCCTTGGAGTGTGCATATCAGACAACCTGCATATCAGATGTTTACACTATGATTCATAGCAGTAGCAAATTTACAGCTATAAAGTAGCAATGAAATAATTTTACGGTTGGGGGTTCGCCACACCATGAGGAAGTGTATTAAAAGCACTGGAGAGTTAGAAAGGTTGAGAACCCTGCTCTAGAGTCTAGAGATTCTTTTGTCTCTGTCTCCTGTCTCCTGCAATTGCACCTGATCCATGGCTTTCCATGACTTCTTGGGACACAAACTCAGGTCCTCACATTTGTGCATCAATTGTTTGAGCCACTGAACTAGCTCCTAGGTCTTTGTAATGCTTTTTGGTGTGTATTTTGATCTTCACTGGGATCCGAAAATATTCTGAAGGCCCAGCTCAGTGTTCTTCAGCACCAGACGGTTGTTCTGACTCACAGAGAAGCTTCATTTGCGCATCAATGACAAGCCTGGTGCCTGTGAATGGTATTCAACATCAATGACTCTGCAATAGGTGATAAGATATTTTAAACAGAAGCATATCAAAAGCAGGGCTGCGCCTTGTTCAGCTGAACCAGCAGCTCACAGGAACTTCCCCGGAGGACAGATGATTGCATATTTACTGATAGATTATTCACAGGAAACATTGAAGATCACAACTACTGAAGCACGCATAAATTACAGGACTGGAATGTACTGTAAAATAACTTAGCGGGGCTGGACTCAGGGGTGTAAATAACACGGACTGGTCGCAGTGGCTCTGATGAGGGTCTGGCTGTTCACCACACTGTCCCCTCAGCCTTTGTATGTACTTGAGAGTCTCCATACCAGAAAGGCTTTATGGTCAAAAGAGAAAAGGGAGAGAGGGGAGAGAGGGGAGAGAGGGGAGAGAGGGGAGAGAGGGGAGAGAGG
>JANHMN010000002.1:54628255-54715364 GCA_030674055.1 Rhabdomys pumilio
GGGGAGAGAGGGGAGAGAGGGGAGAGAGGGGAGAGAGGGGAGAGAGGAGAGAGAGGGGAGAGAGGGGAGAGAGGGCTGGACAGAATAATATAGTAGAAACTCAAGCTCAGGTTTTCTACAGGCATTAAAAAAAACATTCAATGCGTTATATAAAGGAATATAATTATTTAGAAGTTGGATGAATTGAATTTCATGCTAAGTTTAAATTATCCAGTGCCATGAAAAGTCAGTATATACAAATCCACAAAAGCAGAAGACAGGGAGTGAGTGTGGGCTTTATAAATTGTAAGGTAATATAGAAACTTAGATGTTGTTTTTAGAAAGTGGAAGGAAAAAGGCAAGAGCTATCTAAATAAAAGACTACGCTCTGCCATTCAACTGAAATAGACCTCAACTTCTAACCTTCATGCTTGTTTAAACTCCTAGTAAAGCTGCCTCAGACCCTGGGACAGCCTCACTTTGAGAGTGTATAGCAGGTCAAATTCAAGGGCAAATGCTACCCTTTAACAGTACTAGTCTCTCCACAGTCCTCAACTTGCCCTCCAGCTCTGACACTAATGATAGTTTTGCCAATCTGGAGCCTCTCTTAGACACTACTTTTGAAGCACTTTCAAGGTGCTCTAAAGGTTCCCCAGTGTGATGGACATGCCAGCGAGGAGGAAGGATGCTCTAATAATTCTAAAGGCTTCTGTCGCTGTCTCTGGTTATACAGAGTGTTGAAACAAAGCCCCCCACCCCCACCCCAAATAACTGGAATTTCCCCCAGGAACCTCATACTTGGAGAAGGAAAAGGCTGCTGCTTAGTGTGAGTTAGAGGGGGAAGCTGTGACACTGTGAACAACTTGTCAGACCACCCTGGAGGGAAGGCCAGTGCCACAGCAGTGATGGGCTAATGATGGGCCTGACACCTTGATCAGGACTGTTGGACTAAGCACACGACTCGTCTTCTGTTTTGATTAATTTATTAATTTGTGTGTGTCATGCTGAGGAGGTCAGAAGGCAACTTTCAGGAGCCAGTTCTCTCCACCTGGTGAAAGCAGAACCTCTTACTTATCTGCTTCTGCATAACTTGCTCCAGAAGACTTGGCCACAAGCTTCTGGCCAATTCTCCTCTCTCTTCTTTCTGTCTTCCTGTAAGAGTTCTGGGGTTACCAGGCATGAACCATTGCATCTGGCTTTGTACATGGGTTCCTAGTATGTAATTCTGGTCCTCAGGCTTGCATGGGAAGCACTTTAACCCACCAACCACATCCCCAGATCATGCTTTGTATATAAATTCTGTTCCTATGTCAGGATCCCCAAAGTCAGATAGGGAACATGGATAGCACCTCTGAACATCTTTGTCACTGCTGCTATGTTAGCTGTAAATAAATACCACTCCCTTTTTAAAATTTTCACTATTAATTTTGCTTGCTCAATTGCCTTATGGAAGATGAATGCTAAGATTGGCTTGTCAGGGATACTGGGGTACAGACTCCAACACTAACTGCAGTCAAATCAAGATCACAGAGGGAAGACTGACTTCAAGGTCTATGGCTGGAGGGAGGGCTGGCTTCAGGGTCCAGGACTGGAGAGAGGGCTGGCTTCAGGGTCCAGGGCTGGAGGGAGGGCTGCCTTCAGGGTCTAGGGCTGCAGTTGCTGTGCATTGCAGCTTCAGTCTTGTGTTTCATATGTGGGGTTTTGCAAAATATTTCACAAGAGGAAAGAATGTTCTACTTCTTAGGGGAAACACAGAACAAGCTGAGCTTCTGAGACACGTTTTATGATGTGGGCATGGAAAAGCCCAATGTATATATCTCCTGGCAGCTTCTGGTGGGTCCTGGCTGACTTCAAGCTCATTCCAGGTGAGTCACTCACTCTTAGTCAGCATCTGCTGTTCTCTCTTCTAAGGGCAAGGACGACAGTAACCAAAACAAACACTCATGTGGAGCCCAAATCAATATGGCTACTAGTTCCTTTGAAAAGGAATATGATTGCTTGTTAACTTGGCAGGAACTTGCTTTTCACCATGGTCTGGGAGCAATTCCCACCCCCCCACCCCAGGTCCTGTGTCAGAAACTTAGCTACTCAAGGAAGCAGTGTTGAGAGGTGAGCCTTGCAAAAAGTTCTTTGTCACAGTAGTAGTACCACGAGTGAAGTGGTTTCTCTCTCTCTCTCTCTCTCTCTCTCTCTCTCTCTCTCTCTCTCTCTCGCCCATCCCCCCATTTTGAGTTCTCAAACTAGACCACAAGCAAAGGCAACCTCGAGTTTCACATGTCCTACACAGTTCCATTTCCACTGTTGTTCGTTTGCTTATTTCATTGAGGCAGGTCTCACTCTGTAGCTCAGGCTGGCCCCGATTATGATCTTCCTGCCTCAGTCCCCCTGGTGCTGGGTCACAACTACACAACACCATCACAACCTGCCAGTTTTCTTCTTTCTACCTTGAATTGAAGCAGCCCACAGCCTTTCTCATAAGTAACCACCAGATACTAGCCACTCAGGTCCACGGAATGAGGCAATAGAACCCTCTTTAGTTTGTAAATTGTGGTCCCAGGTATTATACGATAGCAACAGAAAAGAGTAAGGCTATTACTCACTGCAGTAGCCTCAGTGGTTGTAAGAGTATTTGCCTATGCAAAACACTCAAAATGAATGAAAGGTAGATGGTATGGGAAAGGTTTTTATAGGTCTTGGGGCTCTGCACCCATACCCAGGAAGTGTCAACTTGTGGCTTGTCATGTACCACTGGGGATATTGAGCAAACACTGTCCAAGTCCAGTGGCTACTGCTTGTCGATCTTATTCTCACTTCTTAGTTATTCCAAACACTTTTTTTTCTATTAACAAACATTTAGAAATAAAACAGATGAAAGCCATGTCTTTCCACACAGCACATGAGCAAGGATGTATACACAGCTTCACTTGGCTCTGAATGGCACAGAGGCCACAGCCATTTACTAAGGAAAAAACACTCTGAGTAACAGCCCACAATGTGCTTTCACAGTGTGTCTGTGACTTTAATTGGGAAAATAGGCATCCCTCCTTGGGGATGAGTCCTGAGGGTCATCTCCTTGACCTCAGAAAGCTGAACATAAAGCAAAAGTTTTGAACAGAAGGCTAAGGGAAAAAAGCATCCTATAATTCATCTTTTACAACTCTGCCTAGTTTCAAACAATATTTGTTCACTGTTTCAGATAAAAAACCTTATATTTTCTCCATTGGGGATCCAAAAGGGGTGCTTCTTCAAATCAGTTTTTTAAGAACTTCTTTTGGAAGCATTACTCCCTATTTACTTTCTCAAAACTTCTCTCTCTCTCTCTCTCTCTCTCTCTCTCTATATATATATATATATATATATATATATATATATATATATATATTCCAAATACTTTCTTCATTCTAGGGAAATTTTAAAAAAAAGAAAAGAAAAGGGAAGGGAAAAGAAAAGACAAAACAAAAACAAACAAACAAAAATAAAATATTTTTACTTTATGTCCAGATATCTAAGATCAAGGGCTTGACACTCAGGACCCATCTCCTGAGGAAGCATGCCTATTTTTCAATACCTTCTAAAACCAGTTTCAAGAAGAAAGCCCAACATTGTTATGAAAATATTATGTCAGGAGCTTGAAAGATGACTCAGCAGTTAAGAGCACTGGCTGCTCTTCCAGAGGCCTGGGGCTGGATTCCCAGCACCCACCTGGCAGCTTGTAACTATCTAACTTTAGTCTCAGGGGACCTGACTCTCTCTGACACACATATCCACATGGACCACATATGCTTTCACACAAGACACTCATACACATAAAATGAAGTAAATACTTTTTTAATAAAATAAAATAACACTTGTGAGGCTGGGGCAGGATAACTGGAAGTTCCAGAAAAGTTCCAGCAAGACTATCATGAAGTAGAGGGAGGAGGAAGAAGAAAAAAATAAAAGATATAAGGCCCTAGCAGACATCTTGAAACAAAAACAAATACAGACTATTCATAATATGTAATAGATTACTTATTAAAAAATAAAGTTTTTAATTGTTAGTTGTATTAAGAGAAAGGGTAAAATAATTTATTTAAATGCTTTACATAAACATAAACAAAATTTTGCAAAATGTGATGATGTCATAAAAATGATAAATATTAAGCATAAATATTAAGGAGAATGTTTACAGGGGTTTTTTTCCATACTGAGCCTTAAAAATCCTTGAGATTGGGGAGGTGTACTGCCTGGTTTTGTTTGTCAACTTGACACAAGCTGGAGTTATCACAGAGAAAGGAGCCTCCCTTGAGGATGTGCCTCCATGAGATCCAGCTGTAAGGCATTTTCTCAATTAGTGGTCAAAGGGGATGGGTCTAGCCATTGTGGGTAGTGCCATCCCTGTGCTGGTCATCTTGGGTTCTATAAAAAAGCAAGCTGAGCAAGGCAGGGGAAGAAAGCCAGTAAGCAGCAACCCTCCATGGCTTCTGTATCCACTCCTGCCTCCAAGTGTCTACCCTGTGTGAGTTCCTGTCCTGACTTCCTTTGATGATAAACAGCAGTGTGAAAGTGCAGGCTGAATTTCCTTCCCAACTTGCTTCTTGGTCATGATGTTTTGTGCAGGAATAGAAGCCCCGATTAAGACAGATGGTAAGATAGCTCAGTCAGTCGAGTGTCACTGTGTAAGCATGAGGTCCCTGGCTTGACACCTGCACCACGTTAAAATCTGAGTGTGGTAATGTGCCACTGTTCTTGTCAATGTAAACATTAGGAAGGCAGAGATAGGAGGATATCTGGGGCTCACTCAAACACACACACACACACACACACACACACACACACCCCACTTTAAAATTTTTAAAGTAATTTTAAATTGCGACATATCTGAGTTTGAGTGTTAAATAGTCGAAGACCTGTGAAATGATCAAATAAATCATTCGACAGGACATTGCTTTGTGTCTTGACATTTTTATGGACTGCAGGTCAAAACCTTGTGAATTTTACTCCCTTGTTTGCACAGCACTGGCCATTCTCAATGCTTAGCAGCACACAGGGGCAGTGGGTACCACACCGGAAGGCAGGAATCCATAGGGATGTGGGGGTATCGGTAATAAATGAAAGCATCAGGAAGATCCTGGTGAAGGGAATTGGGGACAGAATCTGCCAAAATATGGAGGAAGAACTTCCAGGAAAGAGGGGGAAAAAATCTAAAGGTGCCAACAGTCCAGGAAGTGGGATTGCAAACAGATATGCACCTATGACCTTCGAAGGAGTGACCTTGGGAAGGATTCCTTACTCAAGCCATGGCCCTAAGGTATGTATTCAGGACCCAAAGTTCCTGACATATGCATTGCTGCCCCTGTCTGGTGCTCATTAGCACAAAAGAAGATTCATCTCCTTTATGAGAAATAAGGAACAAGAGCCGAGCTCTCCCAATGTGTATTCAGAATGTGGGTCCTTCTGGCTTTGCAATGGCAACACTCAAGAGAAAATACAGAACAGGGCGAATTGCTATCTGCTGTGTGACAGCAGAGGATGCTGCATCCTCTCCCCCACCCCCTCTAGGAGGGTTCACGGTGGCCTTGTGCATTTAGCCTATCTCGATGTTATTTTCTGCTCACAGTTTTCTGGACAGCTGACACCCTTGACAGTGATAGAAGAAGTAGGTTCCCAAACGGTCCTGTGTAGTCCACTCAGAGCCAAGCAAATGCACTAGAGCCTGCCTTATCTCTCCTGTTTCTCAGGGGAAGTGAGACAGGCGTGAGAGCTGTGGAACAATCTCAACCAGGGACAGAGCGTCTGGCAGGACCAAATGGCAGCTATCGAGATGGCATCTTAAGTGGACTCCATGCTCCGTGGTGTAAGAAGGACCTGAAATGCAAGAAAGAAGATTGAGGGACAAACGATCCTAACTCAATACAAGGGAAGACCCCTTGTATCCACGCTGTGCATGGTGTGGAAACTGCCTACTGTACGTGATGACTGTTGCTGAAATGAACTGAAAAGATAGGTGGGTAGGGAGGGAAAGCAGAAACAGACTTGTTGGCTGGGATGATTAACTGAGGTTTTTTTTTTTTTATTTCTTGTATCAAATAGCCCTTTATTAATTTGCTTTCATTAGAAGTTGTGAAACAGAGGGAAGACAAAATGACCCAGGGAGTCAGGGCACTTGGCTGCATGAATGATGAGCTAAGTTTAATCCTCAGGACCCACAGAGAAGAAGGAGAGAGCCAGCTCCTGCAAGCTGTCCTCTGACCTGCACCGGCATGTCATAGTGCATGTGCATGGTGACAGACAAATAAATAAGAGTTGTGAAACAAACAGAGTTTATACTTTCTAAAGTTTCACCCTATCTAGGCCTGAAGCTCATATATTGTCCAGGATTTCCCAAACAGGCCTTGACAGACAGAATCTAGATGTGATATGCCCAGGCCCCTGAACTGAACCTCTATAAGAGCACTGTTCAGTCAGATGAAACTGGGGACACCAGTTGAGTGAAGTCATCCTGGCACAGTAAAATAAATTGTGCATGCTATGTGGGATCTAAAGACGGCAGACTCACTGAAGCAGAGCAAATGCTGGAAGCAGAGCTGGTGCTAAGAGATTTGGGGAGATGTCTGTGAGAGGAGAGAGAAGAGTAAGTTGAAAGGATTTCTTGTACACAATATACACAATGGTGCATTGTACCTAAGATGACTGAATGTAGGCTCATGGGCTTTCTCCACAGAAACCAGTGCATGCTGTGAGAGGGAATAAGCCATTGGACATATGCAAGTGTTTCAAAACATCATGTGCATAAATTTTGTCAATTAAAACATTCTATAAGAATGAGAGGGTGTCTTCCTTCTTCACCGGCTGTCCCAGAAACCTACCTCAGAATGTACTCTCAAAAGGCACAAACTGAATGAAGATCCAAAGACAGCCTAACCTGCAAGGCAGGGGAACACTTGCAGAGAAGAGGAGCTGCCTGCTTCAGGTTTTAAAAGGGAGACCCTGAAGATATTTCCAGATTCACCTTAGAAAGAAACTGTAGACAGAACAGTAAGCTATTTTATAGTTCATCGGCTGGTTCTAGATTTTTCTATTTAGGGGTGTATGTGTGTGTGTTCAAAACTGTCTATCCTCAGATATTTAAAATCCCCCACCCACTTTGGTCTTTTGTTTGTTGTTTTAATATTTTCAAGACAGAGTTTCTCGGTGTAGCCCTAGCTGTCCATGAACTTATTCTGTAGGTTAGGCTGGCCTCCAATTCAAAACTCTGCCTGCTTCTGCTTCCTGAGTGCTAGGGTTAAAGGTGTGTGCCACCCTGTATCTACCTTGAGATTTGTCATTTCAGCCCTGTCCTTCCTGTAGCAGTAACATTGAGCACTAGGGTCACCCAAATTTACAGCTCATAGTTATATATAGAGAGAGCTGGGTTTGAGCTCTTCTCTGTCCTAAAGACGGGTCTCTTGACATTCTAGTCACACCAATCTCCTGGCCTTCCATATTCCTCATCTATGATGTCCTCAGGGAAAAAGTAGAACCAGTTGCAACTTTGCCTTCAAGTAGAAGGTTTTTGGTGTGTCCAGTGATGAGCTCTCTCTACCCATCAGCCATGCCTGAGGAATGGGACTGCCTCCAGAAGGCAGTGTTCTGCCCCAGCTTGAAGGACCACAGCTATAAAATGACCTTCTTCATTTGGGAGGACCTTGAACCGGATCTCTACTTCTCAACAGCAGCACATGTCTGTTAGTAGAGCTAACGTCTGTAGCCAATGCTTGCTGACTGGTCCCACCAATGGATCCACTCTGTCATCTGGAGCACAAAACCAGATGTTGTTTACATATATGATGGACTTAACAACTTATATGCAAATTTGATCACTTTTGTCAGGGAAAAGAAAGAGCCATATAATAATACACTCAAGTCAAACCTCACCAGGCCACCAGAATGGTTCATTGAATGCCATTTGGAATCTTTGAAAGATAAGCCTGCTCCATTAAGGGCTAGAGAGTAGTCCTGCCTTCAGTGACATGTTGATATGCACGCTCCGGAGTTGGACCCTGTGAGCAGTATCATAATCCACTACTCCCTTATTCTCTTCTGCTGGTGTTTTTGGTTTTGGTTTTATTTTTTCCCCCTGTCTAAGGCTCAGCATGACTCTGGAAGAGCTTGTAGCTTCCTGTCTTTTCTGATTGGGTCCCTTACCACTGTCTTTGCAAATGGCATTTCCATTAACATTTCTATTTCTGGCCGTTAGGGGCACCTAAAGATTTCCCACCAAGATTGACAGCCACTATTTTAAGAAAGTGCTTTTAAAAAGCCAATGCGTTTGCTAAGTTTAAATCTGACTTTCTCAAGGGATGCTTAAAAGAAATACACAGTTTAAAAAAAAAAAAGAAGAAGAAGAACCTTTGCAAGTTCAAAATAACATTCCAGAAGGAGTCACTAGAAAAACATTTAAGGAAAGAGAAAAAAAATTTTTTTTCATTTGTGGAGGACCTGCCTTCATCCAAATGTTCTATTTGTTTTTTTTTTTTACTGCAGAAAAGTCTAATAGCCATAAGAGTTGGTGATAATAGACAGAAAAATGTGTGAATGCCTCTCATAGCTAGAATATTTATGGCAGAGGGAGGAGCCAAGTCCGTCTGTATCCATTACTTGATAAGCTAGGTAGAGACAGATTGAGAACTGGTTAACCAAGTTGACGAAGCGCAGAGCTTTGAGGTTCTCCTGAACGTTTTGGAAGCATCATCAGCCTCACTCTAACTATGTCAACTGGAACTTTCCACCAAGCTAGTGACCTGTGAGCCACTGATGCCGTATCTTGCCTGGAATACCTGATACAGGAAGACAAACTCTGGTGACAGTTTCAATAAAGCCTTGGAGCCATCGTGGCCTGCTTAATCAAGGCAAGAGCCAGAACCTCTGCAGGTGTGACAAGAGAACAGCAAATCTGTTAGAATCGGGGTGTTATTGTTGTTGAACTAAAACACACTGATAATAGCAAAATAATAAACAGAGTCCAGAGGGCGGCTGCTGGGTGCCAGTGTGATGGGACCATGGTAGCTTTAGGGATCCAGGCTCTTAACTTTCTTTTTAACCACTTCCAAAGTGCGGCTCCCATTTGCAAGATTATCTCACTGTCCCAGACAGTTACTATCAGTCAGCTTTGCAGTCTAAGTTCCCTGGTCCCTCAGCATCTGTGGGATTAGCACCAGGAACCCCCACAGACTCCAAAATCCACAGATGCTCCTGTCCATCAAATAGAATACAATAGACATTCATAGAGTCTGTGTGCATCCTCCCATATACTTTACATGTACCCCATATTACTGCTAATACCTAAAAAAATACATAAACCCCATGCAAATCATTACGCTGAATTGCCTGTAGGACAATAAGGGGCAAGATCTGAACATGCTCAGTACGGAAGCAAATCTTTTCAGGTTTGCCTTCTTTTTGTTTGATTTGATTCTTTGCTTATCTGCTTGCTAGAGTCTTACTCTTTAACCTTAGATAACCTAGAAATTCCTTTGTCTACCAGGCTGTCCTCTAACTTGAAGCAGTCTCTCTCCCCCCATTCTCTGAGTACCATGATGCCACCAGGCTCAGCCACAAGCAATATAATTTTTCCAAATGTTTTTGCTGCATGGTTGCTGAATTTCTGGATGCAGAATGCACAGGCATGGAGTGCCAAATACAAGGGAATAAGATGACTCCCTGCTTTTTAGGAAGGATTCGCAGAAGTCAGACACAACCCATCAAGTATGTATTACTGTCTAGAGCTAGGGAATAGAGCAATTCTTAGCTAAGCAAAAGGCGTGGGGTGTCTATTTTAGGAAAATGCCAACAGCCTGTCTCGCTGATAGTGACAAGAGGGAGCCTTGTTACGTCTTCCAAAGCTGCCAGTTTCCCGTAATTCCCTATCTTAGATATGAGCCTTTATGAAAGTTTGCTTACCAATAGACATACAAATGAATCCACATTTAGAAATGGATGTGTTTTCCATAAACAAAAATAAACTACAGGCTTTTATCCTTACAGTGGTAGGTAAGTTTGTTTTCCTCAGACAGGAGGAAGAAAAGAAAGCTTAAGCTAGATGTCAAATGATGGTACAGTGTCTTAAATTCACCTCTAAAGGGAAAGGAGTATCTTAAAGAATAAATTCTCACCTGCCCCCATCCCATGCTTTTAGCTCTCACACTCAGACAACCCAAGGTCTCTGTGATTGTGTACAGGACAGAATTTAAGGCACACACACTTGCCTAGAAGGGTGGGTGCTAAGAGGAATATGGAAATATTGAAATTTGTTAATAGATGCATCTCCATGACAAAGCATGGACCCATGATGCATGTTAAAGCCCTCAATTTGGGGAAGAGTTCCAGTGTGGTGATGTCCACCCCCAGGACAGACAACCATGCAAGGCAGCTCTGCACAAGTGACCTTTTCAATGTGTCTATGTGGTAACTGCTCCCACAGAAAAGCAAGTGCTAGTATCAAACCGGGTTCAGAATGGGAGAGGAAAGACTTACTGTCTCTCAGCCTTGAGTTTGCCTGTCTCCTGTGACATTTAGATGAGCCTCATTATTTGTGGAAGTGGTGTGTTCCTTAGGCAAAAATAACTTTTTTAAAAAAAGAACTTCTCTCTACTCTCCTCAAGAACGAACATAAGATTTCTCAGAAAATGAAAACCTTTACTACAGCCTGTGTGGCTCTGTGTATGTAGCACACCACAGTTAAGTCTAATCGAGGTAACTTTAGGGCCCAGGGCATGCTGATGGAGACTTAATGATGAGGTAATGAGAACAGAAGTCAAGCAGAGGAACCAGGTTTTCTATTTGAAGCTCCATGGCCATGGGAAAATCTCACTGGAGGGTCATAAACAAGCAAAGAGAAACAATTGAAGGAGAATATAGAACACTTCCCACTCCGACCCCAGATTTTAAATTAAACACAAAGGATGCTGTGCTTTAAATAATACATTGAGACATGTCTGTCAACTTTATTATTTAACTTTAGCTTTGAGTGAGCATCCACTGAAGAAAAGAGAAGGAGAACAAAGAACGAAAGGCAGAAGGGGAAGAGGGGAATAGGAGGAGGGCCTAGGGGGACAGGGGAAACATCTGGAAGAAATAGGCACCTTTGCTCGAAACATCTCACATGATAACTCTTTCAGTCTGAGAACCTGTGTAGTCCATGTTATTGCCTTCTCTGAAGAAGTGCACGACAGAAGGGTTAAAACTCCATCCACACTCAATACGCTAACACCAAGATGAGAAGAGACTTCAACCAAAGCAGTCAGGCTTAGAGCCTGTCCCCATGGTGACAGATGTGACTGAGGGGTTGTGAAGGGGAGCAGAACCACCTCCATTTTCCACTGCCCACATTCCTTCTCTATACTGTCTACATACTCCTTATGTCTATGAATGCATAATGGGCAGTCTCTAATGCTCAACAAAGGCAATCCTTACAGCTAGACCTCAAAACTGTGAGTTCTGGGATCTTAGACCCTGCCACTCTTGGATGTGATGCCTTCAGCGGTGGAGTCCCCAAGAGCCTACCCAGTCCTAGTCTTCACCCTGTTCCTGACACACTCCAAGGGCACTGGAGCCTGCTTCTTCCCTCTGGTTTTTGTTCCAGCTGTGAAGTTTCAATTCTCAAGTTAGCGGGAAAAAAAAATGTTTCTACAGTCCCATGAGACAACATGGAGAAAAATCTGATATGCAGGGTTTGCTAGCCGTGGAGGTCTGCACGGTGAAGCTGGAGGCTGATGCTGATGGACTCAGACACTTTCTGTTTTGTTCTGCTTTACCTTATTTATTTTGTGGAAGTGAAGATGTCACAATGTAGCCTGAACTGGCCTTGAAGACTTGATTCTTCCTACTCAGCATTCTAAATGTTGGGATTAGAGGTACGCACTACCATGGCCAGCTGAACTCAGATACTTTATTCTCGTTGCTGTTGAAAACCAGATTTTTCAGCTAAGTCAGGAGAATCTTGCCTTATCGGTGGTGGTGCCTCTGCAGAGGAGAAAAGCTGCACATGGAAACATCTTGTATTGTTGCAGGGGATTTCTATGTTTTCAGCATCATCCTGGACAGGACCATATGATGAAGATATGATTTCAGCAACATCCTTGACAGGACCATGTGATGAAGGACATGTGCGTGTTGTGGACACTGTTTCTCATGTTGGTTTCTATCTACAAGACTTCTCATCCCTAGTTCAGAGAAAACCATAGCCTGGAAACTCCTGGACTCCAGTTCTGTTGGGGAGTATGGTGGATATAATATTGTGACTCTCAAAGCCCCCAGCTGCTGGGAGTCCTGGGGACCCCAATGCATTGGGTTATACCCAACCCAGAATTGACATCCTCTCCCCAGCAACATGGATCTCCAACAGCTTATCTGTTAGAGAACAGAGAATAAGGGAACCTGGCCTCATTACTTAGAACAAGGTGACTCTGAAATTCTCTCCTCTGGGGCTCCTGTGACTCAGGCCCAGGACTAGGATAAGGTCAGTGATACATTCTTCAGATGTAAAATGTAAGGGAGCACCTAAGATCTCAGGAAACAAGATGGTTAATATTTTTTAATGGGATATTTGAAACTTTTTATGCAAAAAACTTATGACAAATGATAAAATATTAAAATATATGAAGAGATGAGGCTGAGGTCAGGATTAGCATGAAGAGAATAAGTTGAACAATTAGTGCATTTTTTTGGTTTATAATATTTTAATTTTTTTTCCTAGCATGAATTCTTTCTGGATTAGTTTATATACTTTTATGTCACATTCCAGTGTGTAGCTTGATAGTTGAGTGTTTTGGAAACTCATGAAAGTTGTCCCAAGGCAAGCTTCTGGAACCTGCTAAAGCTCTTAGGGGTCAACTCAGTCTCCTGTCTTGGTCACTCCTGAGGGAATTGTTCCTCAGCCACTCCCAGTAAGCCTTTTACACCTCAACCCAAGGTTATCTTTATCAGGGACAGCAGCCAAAAATATGGGGACAATGCAGCAGTTTAGAAGACTTACATGATAAACAAACTGAGTTTGAAGCTTGGCCTTACAAGTTACTAAAACTGTGAGTCTGAGTGACACTCCTAGCTTCAGGGTCTCTGTTTGCCTTTGCTGTTAAGATGACAATAGTGTCTCCTCTCTCTGGGCTACTGTGAGGGGTAAACCCTCAGCCTAGTGGCCAGCAAATAGCAGCTGTTCAGGTGATAGTCTTAACCCCACTCCTGTTTCAGACTCCCTACAGCTGATGCCTGCCAGCATACTGATGGAGAAACAACCTGACTTTTCATGGCCAGACTTGAAGCCCCATGAATTATCGAGAAGCTGCTCTTCCTGTTTCCTTTTTTCTGTCTTCTGCCCAAGCAGTGTGGTCATCACCTTTCAGATATATCAACGCTCTTTACCATTTGACTGATGCAGAGCCTGCTTGCCACTTCTTGGTAATACCATAATGTGTGAGGTCTTCTCTGTTAGCTGTTTCTAAATATCTGTGATTAGGCACAATTAGAGAGTAGGAGCCTGCTTTTCTTCTCCTTTCAACTGAGAAGGAAGCCCTGAGGGGCAGTTATCAGGAGCCAGGCGTCATCTGTCAGCCAAGGACTCAGGAATCCACAGGTCATTCAGACACGATATCTCAATATCAGCATCATGGGCTTTATCTCTGCTGCCCAAGGGACTCCAACTGTTTGTGTCTCATTGACAGAGGGGATCTGGCAGCTCATTTTCTCAGAGTCCAGAGTTTCATAAATAGTAGGAAACTAAGATCAGTATTATAGAATGTGGGGAAACCAAGGAGATGAACAGAGGGTATAAACCCTCCACGCTGCTTCTGATAGGACAGAGAATAAAGGCCTACATGAGGGTCAACCAAGCCATAGTCCTAGTAATCGTGGGATGTGCCCATCTTCCCTCTTAGCACCTGTCAAAGCCATTTAGAGATACTAAGACATCAATAACAAAACCCTTTTTCCCCCTGCCCCAGTCTCCCCCTCCCACAGTCTATCCCTCCCACAACCTATGCCTGCCCCACCCAGAAGCAATCTTGCTAAATGCATTCAAGAAGAGTGCTTGCATCTGAGTTATGTTTTCCATTCTTCTCTTTTATGCTATTTTCTGACCAACAGGTACTTTAACAACTGGTCTGAATGAGTGGTTGTGACAGAAAAATCCAGGTACTATGACAAAAGGTCAAAAACAAAACAAGAAACAACAACAACAAATCAAAACAAACCCCCACCCCATCCCCACCTCCCAAAAAACCCTGCTTCCCAAAGCAGCAGATTTTCAAGGCAGAAACAGATGTGCCCAGAGCAGAGTCACACACTGGTACCCCCATGCAGCCCAGCTCCACATTCACTGGGCTGGTGTCCTACATACCATGATGTGTTTCCTCATTCCCTGGCTGTTCTCTACAGCGATAGACAGGAAAACAGAAGCTTGCTACCATAGCTACCTCTCCTTCTGAGTTAGCGATCTCTGGATAAAGCATGCTAAAGATTGAGGTAAGTCTGTCTGTATTTTTCTCATTTCTCTACCTATCTCCTTAAACATGGATTAAGATTTTATTTTATTTTTTCAGGTCAAAACATATCTGGAGAGGGAAGAGACATGGTGATTATTCTATTTATTCCTGACAAACACCTCAAAATGAGTTGTTACTTCTCCTCATTTTTCACATGTTCAAATTGAAGCTCAAGGAATGTTAATGCTCTTTGCCCAGAGCTACAGACCTGGAGAGCCTGAGAGGCAGAACCTAGGTCTGGATCTGCATGTATACTGTGTGAAGTTGACAGAGAATTGGAACCACACAGAGCCTCCATGAGCACAGATAGAGTTGAGGAGCAAGGTGTGACCTTCGTGCTGTCCGGCAACAAGTTTGCATACATGCAATTGCGATTTATCTGCAGCAAGGCAGGCGAGTCATGTGCAGATAATCCAAAAATAGTTTCTAATTTTTCTTGGGATAAATATAAAGTTTTGGCAACAGGCACCCCTTTCAAAGTGTGTTTGGATTAACAGCTGTGCAAAAAGGCATTTCTGTTCTGAAGATTTGCCAGCTAATGGGCAGAGGGGAACAAAGAATGGTGTCAGCCCCTTCTTCCTCTCCAGGGGACTATATCAATCCACAGAGCTGCCATTGAGAAGAGACAAAGTACAATGACATGTCAGGACTGCCTGTGTCTTCACCACTCTTGAGCGTGAAACCTATTCAGCCATGCCCTCACTTCCTCCAGGAGGAAACAAAGATGGGGTTAGGATGGTCTAGCCAAAGCCACATGGAAAATTAGTAGAGAATGGGATTGGAGTCCAAGCCTCCTCTCCAAGGGCAGAACTGATTCTGGATAAAGATTTACTGACACTCGATTCAAAGTCTGGGCCCCAAATATAAAAACGGCAGGTGCCAAAAGTATTCTCACCCTAGAAGCTCAACTCCTGTAGATCCATCCCTTCTGTAAACTAAGTAGGGGTCCAGAGACAGTGGTGAGACACATGGACAGAGCAAGCAGAGCTAAGTCATGCTGTCAAGCAGATCCCTGGTACTTCAAACAGGTTGTTACACATCTGTTGCCTTTTTGTTAACTGCAGAGTTCAGTAACTTGAGAACTCAGGGTGCTTCTCACAGAAGCATCTGGCACACACGAGAGCTTCTGATAGTGCCAACAGACAACCTCATGGAAGGTAATGGGTCTCTCCTGCTCCAACATCTTCAGGTCAATCCAATTCTCTTAAGGAAATCATTGATTAAATGTATCTATTTGGTGATTTCCTGAGTGGATCTTCATATTAGCCAGCTTGTTTGCAAAGACAGTCTAATTCTAACTCACCCAGACTTAGAGGTTTTAGCCATGGTCAACTAGACCCTGTTTGACTATTGCTTTGGACCTTTGATGAGACCACTGGTCACAGGAGGGTAACTATTCATCACTTGACCAGGAAGTGAAAGGTCAGAAAAGGAAGTTATCTGGATCCTATATTCCCCTTTGAAGATATGCTTCCCTATGACCTAAGGAGTCCCCCTTAAGACTCCACCTTCTCAAAAGCTCCCCCATATCCTAAAGTCACCACCCTGAGGTTCTTGAACATGAAGACCTTTGGGAGACACTCAACAGTATGACCATAGCAGTCTCTAAAATGTTTCTTTCAAACATGTGCAGAGAATGGGATTAATATAATAAATTGGTACAGACAGATGAAGAGGGTCCACCCTTGTTGCTCCTATGGCTCAGTCATATTCTTCTTTCCCATAATCACAGTGGAAAACAGAAGCCATGACACCGCTGGGCAAAAATGTAGGGAAGGAGAAAAACAGGAAGTGATACTTTCCTAGAGCACAGCCTTGGGTAGAAGGTAGACCAAAGATGCCCAAGTGCAAAGAAGAGAGCCCTCCTGGCTTTGAGAGCCAGTCCAGGGAGCCACCATATTTTTATGTTAACAGAGACCTGAGGACTTCCTGTTAGCATGCTTTTAAACTTCCCTTTTCAGGATCTTAGGTGAAATTTGGGTTTAGTAATCTTATTTTATAGACAAAGAGACTGGGGCTCAAGGAAGGAAAGTAACTTCTCCAAGCTCACACCCCTTGCTTGAGAGCAGAGACAGCATTTCATTACCTTTTGACTCCTCAGTACCCAAGTGACAGTTGCCTCTGTAAGCATCTCTTGAGGGAAGGATTTTCTCTGTCTTCTGCTGCTGATGTGCTTGTATTGGAATAAGACAATATTGTTAATCACCTTATCACATACAGCATGACCTCAGAAAACCTCTGTGATCACAAACTGAGCCAAGGGTAAATCTGAGACACAAATATTTATGTAGCCATCCTAAAGGCAGTCTTTTGCTACAAATGTTCTCACATGACTTCAACACATCAATTACTTAAAGGTCAACTGTTTGCCCAATTTTAAACATAATCAAGAGGCCCGCCTGAATTATAATTCTTTTGGAAAAAAACCGAAGCAGTACCACTCAGTGGCTCTTTTGACTTAGCAAGATAAATTTTATGCAATTAGGAAGGAACAGAATGAACAGTTGGATCAACTGTGGCTGTCAGAGGAATTAAAGGCACTAGTTTTGTGGCTGTATATTTGAGGAGCTCCAGGCCCACACTCTCCCAGCTCTCTAAGATGGTGTAACTGGGACACAAGCAATACTTTTGGAGAGCAGGGTGCTTTGTTCCTTATGTAAAGATATCCATATGCTCGTCTCTGAAGTCTTGGCCCCCAGTCTCTGGCCTTCATTCTCAACTTCATTGGATTCTTCTCTCTGCTCCATTCTTTCATTTATTATCTGTATGAACAAAACACCAGGGTGAGGGGATTCTGAAGATATGCCCATGAGGGTTCCATCCTTTTACATTATGGAGCTGGACTCACTAGCCCTGAAGCACAGAACCTTTCATATTAACCAAACGTACAAGTTGACACATTCGAAGCAATTTCAGTCCCAGACTCTACACTGTTCTATGAAGACTTAGAAAAGCTCATGATTGACATTCTAGCCCATAATTCCACCATCTGCCATGAGGTCCTCACCAGAGCGAAGCTGATATAGCTCTTAGGTCTCTAGAACTCTCAGCTATATAAACCATCCTTCTTTGTAATGTCAAGCTGCCTGGGAATTTTTCATTATAGTAATGAAAAACAGATTCTTTCAGAATACATCCCTCAATATTGGACAAGTATTTATGCATAAGAATGATCATGGATGAGGCAGCAACAAGGTCAAAATGCTCAACAATCATCAAAAGGGAACCTGCTCTATCAGTGGAAGGGAATGGGCCACTATTTCAACAGCAGTTATTGGAACAGTTGAGGGCAACCTGATCTCTCTGAAACATCCTCAAGACAATTAAGGAAGAGTCCACATTTATAAAATATGTCCAATAAAGGCAGGAATGGCTTCAGAACATGTTTACTAGCAATTTTAAAATGGCAGTTACCTTTTAAAATGAAATGAATGCTGTACGGAGCAAATGGATTTCAAATAAAATGGAATAATTTAATTATGGTACAAGATGTCTTCCCATAACTAGGAGTATAAGAGACAAACATGATAAAGGATTAAGAAGATGAGAAATACAGAAAGAACAACCCAGATGTCGGTGTTATATGTAACAAGAATTCCTGAGAAGTCAGAGTATTAAAAGAAAAAAAAAAAAACACAATGGCCAAAGAGCTGAAAAAAAAGTTATCCTAAACTGGAAAAAGGTGGGAGTTTTTAGTTTGAAAGTGTTCACTGAGTATTTTTTATAGTGTAAGCTGAAACATACCAATCTATCTTACACACACACACATACACACACACACACACACACACACACACACACACACAGAGTCAACTTTTAGGGAAAAATTTTTCACAAACATCCAGCTATTTTAAAGATTTATCAAAAAGAATCCAAGTCTACACCTGTCTTAATCGCTGTCAACAGACACCATGACCAAGGCAACTCTTATCAGAGGAAGCACTGAGGTCTTGATTACAGTTTCAGAGGGTTAGTTGGTTGTCATCATGGGTTACAAGGGGGTAGGATGGCAGCACTCAGGCAGGCATGGCACTGTTTTACATCCTGGTCTGCAAGCAGCAGACAACAAGAATAATACTGGATGTGGCATGGGATTGTGAAACCTCAAAGCTCACCCTCAGTGACACACTCCCTCAAATAAGGCCACACCCCCTAACCTGTCTAGTCCTTCTTAAACAGTTCACCAACTGGGGACTAAGCATGCAAATATAAGAACATATAGGGAGCATTCTCATTTAAACTGCCCCAACATCTAACTTCTCTGCAACACTGAAAATCCAAGGATTAAGTCTACAATTCTTGGATGAGCATAGCACAATGACACAGGGCCACACTGCACACTTGAGAAGATTAAGTTCTCTTCCGGTTCACCTGTGAAGCAGACCACGGAGAAAGAGAGAAAAGACACACAAATCTAGATGGGCAAATCCAGAGACAGAGTATTGAAGGCCCATGCTATTCTTCAGTGACGAGGGACATGAGCAATATCCAGGCAGTTATATTTCATATTTTGAAATTATAATTGGAAGGCTGGATTGGCGACTCAGTAGGTAAGAAATTGTTTGTCTGAAAACAATATTCTTGACCCTTCCAACAAAAACTTAGGACTAGAGAGATAGTTCAGCAGTTAAGAGCATGCACTGCTCCTGCAGAAGTCTGAAGATCAATTCCCAGAATCCATGTTGGATAGCTAACAACTACCTGTAACTCCAGTTCCTGGGAATCCAATGACTCTTACCTCAGAGGACACAAGACCATATGTAGATACACACATACATACACACATACATACATACATACATGTAATTAAAATTTTAAATATAATAGTAAACTTAACAGATGTCATGAGTCAATGCCTTCAAGTCCCCCGGCTTTCTATTCCTAACACTCAAATACAGCCCTTCTCTCTATTTCTGCTGAACGATAGAGAAATCCCCGACTGTAAGCTCTATCTCTAGTCAGACACCTTCAACTTCACACACACATAGATTAATTTTGATGATCCCACCTTTTATGACAGGCATACCCTGCTCTGCTTCACACAGCCACACATGTTCTCCATTACAATGAAACTTACATGGTCAAAGTCTCTGAAATATGTATCACTTCTACACCTGTGCTTTTCTCAGCTAAAATTTAAACACATCTGCCACCATTAATACCTGAGTTTCTCTCCACAAGTTCTAAGTTCCAGCAAAACATTCCTTTCTCCTTTAATGTTGTCTAGTCTAATCTACAAGAACTTTTTCTTCGTAAAAATGCATTTACACATTTATTTCTTTTCACTTATGTGTATTTTGTGCATCTGATTGCAGATGTGTATTACTACAGGTATACGTAGTATTCAGACAAAAAATGTCAGAACTCCTAGAGTTGGAGTGACAGCTGGTTGTGAGATGTGCAACATTGGTGCTGGGGCACAAATTCAGGTCTGCTGTCAAAGCAGTACCACTGAGTCATCTCTGAAGTCCCAGAAACCTCTGAATGCCTAGGTAATCTCTACTGTGCACTGTTATTTGATAAATACATCTTAACTCCAATGATTTACCTCATATCACTGTTAACTGTAATATTGACCATCATTTTACATCCTACCAAAAAGAAAAAAAAATCGCCGCCAAATTCCATGGTGATATTCCACCAAGTTGCAAAGGTGTTATATCTTCAGTAACAGTAGAAAATGGAAAATATGTTCACATTAGGTTTCATAAAATATGGTGTATAGTTCACATCAATATTCACATCAATATGTCCAAAACCATCTTCAGATGAAAACATTTCCTTATGGCCTTCATACACTTGGCACTGCAAGGACTGTACCTGCTGATACGGCTTACAAGCCCTCTACTGTGTTCTCTGTGCTTTTTCCCATTAGGTTGTGTCTTTTGTAGTGCATCAGTTTTCTCCACTTTTCATGTATGAGGCACTGAATGTTTAATGTGTGAGGCAATGAGTGGACATGTGCTTGTGATGGAGCCTTACTCAGCTCTAAATTTGGGTGCAGGGGAATACAAGGGATAATAAAATTAATTAGATTAGAGACCTCTGAAATCCATGACTACTTTTACACTGGTTCATAAAACAGGAAGGAAACGAAAGATTTGTGTAGTGACAGTTAAGCAAGGCTATTCTAACACTATGACTACATTTGGGCTGCCGGACAACTTTGAGTGACACAGATGAATGGCCAGATAATTCATGCACTATTCACACTATTCACACCAATTGCCCAAATTACTTTCTTCTTGGTTAATTATTTTTCCAAAATTAACTTCTTGGTTAATTTTCAGCAGCTCCTTATTGTGGGTTTATTTTATTTTATTTTATTTTATTTTATTTTATTTTACTGTTTCTAAATCTGGAGTACATAATGTCTAAATTTACTATACGCCTTTTTCGTGGGAATTCTATCACCAGAGATGAGATGCCAAGCTGGGAGCAGAACAGGAATCTACATAATGGTAGCTTCAATGATCTCTTTTCAGTAGGATTCAGGAATTCTGAGAGTCTTAAATCGCCAGAGCAGGCTTTGAAAACACTAAGGATGCTCATACCCACCACACAGCCTCCCATAAAAGATGAAAATAAAAGCCACGCATAAACACACACACACACACACACACACACACACACACACACACACATATACACACGCACGCATTGTGAACATATTAAGTCCAGCTCCTCACTAAGGAAGTCCATCCCCTTTGAATACTTGGCTTAGAGCACTGAATGATGGGAAACTCTCTGAGGCTGCCTTGGAGGTTCACCCATTCAATCAACAAACTTCAAAAGAAACTTGATATGTGCCCTGAGTCAGGCTGGTTAGGTAACAGGTCACCTTTACAAAGAGATATAAATCCATGGCCATTCTCCCTGAAACTGGGACTTTAATGCTTTTCATCATTCCCCTGGTTTCAGACTTTAATCCTCACAGTCACTCAGGGTAATAGCAAGAATACATCTTGTATCTTGTCATTTTTAAAGTTAGCAAGAATCCACACATTGCTTTCACATTAATTACTGTTAATGGGTGTGGCAATTCGTGTTGCCAATTGGACAGAATCTAGAAGGCTATGTGCAAGGAATGCTTGGAGGGAGGGACGGTGCTGATGCTGTTAACTGAGGTGAAAAGACTTGGCCATTGTTACTAGTGAATTGCACAGCTAAGATCTTGCTCTGTGAGAGCTGGACACCAGACTGTCTTCATTCTTTTTTTTTTTTTTTTTCACAGATGATATGTGACCAGATGCTTGGAACTCTTACTGCCTTTACTTCCCATGATGCACTTCACCTCTCAATGGAAGCTGGAATAAACTCATTCTCCTAAGTCACTTTGGTCTGAGAATTTTATCACAGCGACATGAAAAGAAATGAAGACAAAGGAGTTTAGATTCATGCAATGAGAAAACACTGTACTTGCCTCAGATCCTCCCATTACTTCGAAGGAATGGACCAGTGTGACTGTCAGCCAGGCTTCCTCTTCCACTCGTCTTGTTGAAGCTGAAGTGGCACTCTAATCAAGACTCATCCAAGACTCAGCAGAACCACTTGAAGCATGGGCAAGGTCTGAAAGCCATCCACCTTTCCAAGGGGCCCTACAGACAGGCTTGCAGGTTGCTGAGCGTGGGCAGAGCAACCTGTCCAGGCAACACACTTCCCAGCGTCTTCATCCCCAATCTTCACCAGACTCAAAACTGGAGGTTGAAAGGCGAACCACCAGTAGATCTGGTGTCTGCTCAGGGTTTGTGTCCTTTTAGACTGTACCCATCACTCACCACTACCTAGAAGAATAAGGCTCATTGTGTTGTGTTTTTCCCTTGTTACAGGTGACAAGACCAAGGCTCAGAGATTAGAAAAGGGCTGAGAATATGGGTCACTTGCTGAACAAACTCCAAGTCAATGATTGACCTTCTTAAAAAGAATAGAGAAATGGTTGTGAGGGGAAAAAGCATCCCATTGTCAACTTTTGTCCTCCACAACCCCCTACAGAAGTGAGCACAACAGCACACATGCATACACGCATGCATGCATGCATTCACGCATGCACACACACACAGCAGAAATGTAAAATGTCTCCCAAATTCAGGCCACTTGACTGTAAAGTGAGTTTTGATCACACGATTAAAGTAGAGAGCCAAGGAGACAACGAGTTGGATGGAATTTCAGAGTAAATCCTCCGTGGTGATCAAGAAATACCATCTAACCTTCACCCTAAACACAAAAGTCGATGAGCCTTGTCAAAGAGTGCCAGCCAAACTGAGCAACAGTTGATAGCTCAAAGGGTTAGTTGGGAGCGTCTGTCTTTCTAAGCACTCAGGAAGTGGAGGCAGGAGGATCACAAGTCTGAGACTTACTTCAAAAAGCCAAGGGCTAGGGGTATAACTCAGAATATTTGATTAGCATACTAAGGCTCTAGGTTGGAAACAGAGAAACATTCAGAATCAAATTTTGTGTATACAAGGGCCCCATTTAACCCTCTGATTTTGTCTGTGGCTAGATCCTGGCCAAAGAGCTCCAGATGCAACAGCTAGAGCATCTGGGGTCAGCCATTGGGTGTGCTGTGATGGGAATTTGGCCTCCTGCCAGGCTGGCCTTTCCCTCTGTCCTCCTTAGTGATCCCAGCCCAACTTGGGCTGGATAAGTTATTTAAATGTTGTACATTATGAGTTAACAGACACAACATATTGAAAGTTTTACAATCAAATATTTATGCTGCTAGAAAACATTGTACATTATCCTTAAACAGCCACGTCATCTATTTATTTTCTTTCTCTGATCTTTCTGTTTTGTATCAGAATTGGAGAATTTCTATTTACCCAGAAATAAATATTATGATGAAAACATTGGGCTGCTCAAAAGTAGACCTAGGAAAGTGCAGAAGTAGTTTTGGTTAGTATCAGTTGCACAACAAACTCTGCCTACTAATAAATTAAGAGATTTCTTTGAGATAGAGTATAGAGATTAATTTCTTCACAGCTACTCACCTGCCTGGTCCCTGGTTGAGCAGCCCAGTCATTCCTTCTATTTATCTTCTGCAATCAAGAGAAACTCTTCTGGACAAAAAGATGTCATCTGCAGATGGCACCAGTCAAAAGAACACACTAAACACCAAACCTTGGTCTGCAGGTAAGAAGTCACTGTCAATGACCTGAATACTCTGATTGACAGCCAATGGTCACCAAGTTCTTGGTTTGGCTCCCTCCTTTGTGCCACACATTCCTGCCTGCCACAAACCTCTCAACTCTGTCCCATGTATCACTGTTCTATTTCCTTTCCAGATCACCATGCTTCAGGATAGCTTCAAGAGAACCAGACCAGTGCCTCCTCCTGCCGCTGAGTTAAGGAGGAAGATTCTCCTAGGCTATCAAATATGCTTCTCAAAACTACTTCCAAAGACCTTTGAATATATGGAGAAGGGGTCAGAAAGCTCATTCTTCACTATGAGCCTCAGTCCCCAATCTCTGACTTAAGGTGCTGCTATGGCTTGGATGCTGTTGGATCATTTACTGGAATGCACCAGAAGCTTGAACCTCAGTAGGGTCATAGCAGAGCTCATTGGACACTTGGAAATAGGAATCTAATGAAAGGGGCTGGCATCACTGGGAGTGCTTTTCTCCTGTTTCACTTTACTCTCATGTTTGGTGATGACGGTTTGTTCCCATTCATGATCCTGTCATTGCCACCTGCATGAGATCTTCTCCAAGACTGGGCCAGTTTGGCCATCAGTCACTGAATGCTCAGAATCATGAAGTAAGTAAACTTCTTTGTTACATATAGTTAACCTACCACGGGTATGCTGTTGAATCAATGAAAAGCAGATGAATATAAGATATAAGACCTACTTTCTGCTTCTTAGCTTTAAATTGATTATTTTGTGGCCTCTGACTTGGGCTCCCTTCTTCTACCCACATCTGATTGTCCAGGCCAGTAGCACTGAACACAGGACTCTATGTTCAGTCTCTCTCCTTTGACTTTAGATTGACTATATTTCCTGCCTTCACTTAGCAAAAGCTTCAATAAATTTGGGGAGGAAGGTAGCAGGTGAATTTATGGTGACACCTATGTCAACATCTACTCTACCTTCTTACTAGCCCAGGCAACCTCCCAGTCTCCATGAATGCCAACTCTTCCTCTGTAATAGCATAATATCTAGACCATAGTATTGGTAAGGAGAATATATAGTTACCTGGGATACATAATCTCAGAGTGTAATCACCAGTCAAGGACTGTTAGTTACTATTGTTATTATCAATGCTCTGCCTTCCTCAAGCATCTTCCTTTCTTTGCTTCCTTTCTTCTTTCTAATAGTAAGAATTAACTGATAATCTGTGTGTCATGGCTCTAATGAGATGTGGAGACGGGAAGTAGAAGAGGAGGAGGTGAAGAAGAAAAGAATAATAGATTAGGACAAAATTAATTAGAAAATCCATGTCATGCCTTAAATTGTGCTCTGTGATAAAATTCATGCTGAGTAAAAAAGAGAGATCTTGTCCTACAGAAAGGACAAGACACAGATTAATGGAAAGGTTGGGAAGTGCTGATGGTCCACCCTCTGTGAGTACCTGGGAAATTCAGTTTCTCTACAGCGTTCCATTTCCTCACCTGTAACTGAGATGATTCAACTAGATTCACTCAATCAACACCTAGCAAATTTTGCTAAGCAGCTGCTGGTGCAAGACCCGATTCAGGGCACAGAGGTTACAAAGGCACAGGGCAGATACCTAAGGATCCTGCTCACATTCCAGAAATGAGGCTAGAAAATCAGAGACCTAAGTAGATAACTAAGCAAGACAGATCCAGCTAATCCTGGGGCTTGAAGGAAGTCAGAGACAGTGTCTGGCAGGAGGAAGCAGCCTTTCTAAGATAAGGATGTCAGAGAAGACTCAGAGGAGTGAAGTTCAGGCAGGTGAAGAGTCGGGGAATTAAGGAGACTGTGTCCTGCATGCAGAAGCCTAAGTGTTCCTAGGGTGTGCGGGTGACTGAAAGAAAACAGTCAAGCTGAGAGCAAGGCTGGTAGTATAGGCTCGTGCCATATAACAGAGGCTGTAAGGCCAGGAAGGAGCAATAGTCACATGAAAAACTGGAAGCAATTTTGATTAAAGGGATAATTGCAAAGATGTAGGTGGGATGAGGACCCCACACAGCCATGTGGAATAGTCCCAGGGGCTAGATTGGCTGGACATCCTGACCATTCTGAGAACAGCAAAGAGAGGAGGGAATAGCTATCAGGAGGAGACTGTGGCTGGGCTGGGAACCTCACTCCGTACCTCCCTCCAATTCCTGCCAGAGCCTCCTATTAATTGGGCACATCCAGAAAGCAAAGGGCAAATGAGCCTGCTAATGAGGTCATCGTATTTGGCTACTCTTCCCCAGTAGCTGCTGAGGAGAAGAGCTGAATGGAAGAAGAAGCAGGAAGAACCAGAAGCAACAAGAGAAGCTACCAGAAGGTGGTATGGTGGGCCACAGCAAGGGCTAGGTTTGGTCCTAGGGGCATTGTGGGAGAGTGCTAAGCAAGCTCTGAGCCAACATAAGCTGCCTTCCACTGAATAGATGGCTACATGGAGAATGGACTTTAGAGGGATAAGGTGAGACACCAGGAGATTATGGAGGCAGGGATTATAGCATCCAGATGAGAAAAGTATGCTGAGATCCACAGTCTAATATGGTGGTCAAATGGAAAGAGAAATAAATGGATTTAGGATATGCATCCCAAAACATTTTTTTTCTGCCATTGCCCTGAGGGAAAAAAAAGAAGAAGAAGAAAGTCATGGAAAAATAAGAACATATGCATGCCATCCACACTCGGACCAAAAGCCTCTATGCCAAGGCCAACTCACGTTGATTTTACAGTACAGAACACATTAAGATAAATTTATCAGCTCTATGCTGTTTTTATTTATAAGACGGAGACAGAAAATAAAAGAATTTTCCAAGCCTGGCATGTAGAAAAATGATTTGTCCGGTTGACCCAATAAATAACAAAGAGTAAAGTCTTCTAGTTTATGGCTGCTCTATCATAAAGAACACGCCGTGCTCATTATCTGCCTGAAAGGGGTTCGCTCTCTGTGATGTTCGGATGAGTTATCATCTTAATAAACAAACAGTATCGTTCGTTTCTTAATTCCATAGTCATGAATATGCCTCTCTCTCTCTCTCTCTCTCTCTCTCTCTCTCTCATCTTCCCTCTCCCCTCCCCACTCTGTTGGACATCAGAATGTCCCCAGATGTGGTGTCATTTCCAACTTGAGAGCTATGGAGCTATTTTTGAACGCCATTAGTGCCAAGACCCACCCACACCTTTGTGGCTAGTGTCCTCAAGTTAACTCGAATCATAATCCACTCCTGAGACGATCCAGTGGCCCAAGAGTAAACCTGCACAGACTAGTACATTCATATTCTTACATAAAGTGAGCCAGAAATACACTATAGTCAAAAGCAAAGAAAGTTCTAGAATGCTTATTTGATCCCCTACACATAAAAGACTTGAGAATTTGAAGACTGAGGAAATTACATTTATATATAAGAACCAATCAGCAGTATCTTTAAAAATAAAGGAAAGCTCTGTCATTCAAATGTACCTAAGCCCAGAATCTGTCATTTCCCTAAGCAGGGCTATCTCTTGAAAGTTTGAGGGCTTTGGAGAAACAGTTTTTGTAAGACTCATATCTATATAAAACTTTGAGTCACTGAAACAGCATGTTAGGTATAAGGAATCATGGAGTCAGTCTAGTTGCCTTGAAAGGCGTGTGTCATGGGTTTTTCAGGTTAGAGTCTGGGGCTCCTGGAGAATTGAGTGCCTTTCCGTTCTTGAGAAACCTAGGTACTCCCTCAGACAGTGAAGCATCAGGATGATTTGTGTCTCTCTGTGTTCCCCAGAAGTCAAGGAAGCATATAGAAATATATCAGGACAATTGGTCTTAAACATTAATCTTGTGTATCTTGTACAGTTTGCAAACGTCACTGTATCCTGACAACTAACATTGTATTGATCCTGGCAATCGCCATTATAGTCTGTTTCTGATAAGGGTATTAAAAAGTCTGATTGCTTACAATAAACTTCTGTCAGCTTCAATCTTTCAGAGACCTCTCCAAACCAGCCTGCTGTACATTTCTCACTGACTATAATCAGGTAACTCGTAGCTCAGTAGGTAAGTGCCAGCACACACAGTTGGTGTCATTATTTGAGCCCACCAACTAAACAATGCCCCAGCAAGGGCACTTTATCAACACACCAGGAAGCCCCCTGCAACTATGCAGGCCAGACAACCAACAACACACTGGTCTTGTCTACATGTCTGGCAAACCCATTCTGGGAGCAGCTCATGGAAAGCAGGCCACCCAGAGAAACAGAGCAGAGAGCAGGGCCTATCTACCTAGCTAGCCTCACAGACCACCTCGAGTCTCCTCAGGTGCCAGATTCCACATGGAAAGCATCAAAAAATACAAGCCCTCCAAGCTCCTGGGATGACCCTGAGATTTCGTGTTAGTACAGAAAGCCTAATAGTCTTATTTTAAGATCATTTTCCCTCTAAGCATAAGCTTCCCCATCTGTAGGAGAATAAAAATCATGCCTACTTCCCAAATTGTGAATAATAAGTGAGATACTTCAACCATTCAAATATCTAGTGCACAGGATCACCCAGTGTTAGCTAATAGTTAGACATGTGTGAGTGCATAACCACGTGTTCATAAATAAATGTGCTATTGGTCACATTCAGGAGCTGGGTTTTGTCAGTACTGGGATAAAACCCAGGGCCCTGCATTCTAGGCAAGCAGTCTACTATTGAGCTGCACTCCCAGCCTCAGGAAACTTTAATGACACACTAGCTTTTAATTCCTGTCCCTGTCATCCTGGAAGGTATTGCTTCATGTCTGTCTTCAAACCTGCTCACCGACAAGACCAAAGTATGGAGAGAGAGGGGAGAGGACTTCAGAGCTGTAAATTTTAGATTTACAGATTTTTAATCTAGCAAAATATCTCAGTTTTTATTTTTCTTTCCAAATCAAACAAAACTCAACCCTTCCTAAGGGTCAGTTCCTCAGATATGACTGTCGCTGCTCCAGATATTACGATTAGAATAATTTCATTACATTATATTCCCTGGGAATGTTCATTAAAATTAAAAGGAGAGGAGGAGAAGGAGGGAGAGGAGGAGGAGGAAGAGGAGGAAGAGGAGGAGGAGGAAGCTGCAGCTGCTGCTCTGCACAGCTTCCCTGGCCACACCCCTTCCCACATACCTGCAGAAAGATTACAGCAGCCACAGGTAGAGTTCTTTGCAAGGACATGTATCTGTGTTAATAGGACACTCTAAAATGCACAAAGTGCTTCCATGCGCCGGAGCAGCTTGCAGATGAATGCATCTGTTCTAACAATAGGGCTCACTGTCACTGTCACCATCATCTGTACTCTCATCAGTACCCTGCTTTCCATTTGCCATGCGCCAGTCTCTGTCCAGGGTGCTTTTCATGTATGTATCTTCTGAATTCCCTCCATACAGGGGGAACCGAGATACATGGAACAGAGCGGTTAAGTAGCTTACCCCTCAGTCACACAGGCAATAGAAGACACAGTCGAGGGACTGTGTTTGCACCTTTGACTCCAAAACCCACATTTGCTCTGACTACCCTCAGTGTTAGTATTGCCCCTGTGCAAGATGAGGGATCATAATACCACCAGAGTGGCTGGATGTCTCAATCCTCCTTCTAAACCCAGCCCATCTTCAGTCATGTAAATTGTACTGCGTCTCCTCTAACCATTTTAAACAATGTTCTTGTCAAACACATCAGGATTTCCTAGACTCCTGTCTTGAAAGTCTCATATATATACACTTACTGTTCTTCAGTTTTACATGATAATGTAACAAAATCTCTCCTTTTTTTCCATTGAATGGGTCAGTACCAAGGTCAGTTCATAACAAAGAGCTTTCCAGAAGCCCCCCCTACCCCAAGCCAACAGGAATTGGCAATGGACTTTAAGAAAAGGCTACACGAGCCAGGAAACAACTTAGAGATGTTTAATTTTCCTGACATGAACGCTGGCCACCCAGGGGGATAAAGGAAACACCTGTCCCCCGTGGGCAGCAGTTCTACAGGGAGTGTGGACATCCAGAAAGCTGCTGAGATCTTTCTTTCACCCTCCAAGTTAGAGACAAACGAACCTGTGGAAAGAGTGGTTTCACAGAAGACCATAGGCCCCCAGCCCGGGTCTCAGCTCTGCCCCTGACTAGGAAAGGGCCACTGGAATCAGCAATCCTGACTCCAACATAAGCTTCTTGCACAGTATTCTCTCTTATGGAGAATCATAAAGGAAGCAACACTTGGGAGAGTTTGAAAATAGAAACACCCCCCCAAAAAAATTAACAACAATAAAACACGTAAAAATGACTTTGGGGGAAGTATGAAACCAGCAATTACAAGAGAGGAGAATCCTTGGGAAGTGAGGCATGGTGGAACAGCCTGAGCACAGAGGTTCAGGTTCAGGGTAGGGTGCCCGGCAAATTCTCATAATGCAGGACACTGTCCAAGCCAGCTTCATAAAAAGTCACTGCATTGCTTTTAGGCTCAACGTGAACATCTCTAGGCTGTTTGCTGAATTTAGTCACTTTAAAATGTTTCCTTTGACTGAACACAGGGTTCCTGAGACCAGCTTCTTCCTGAGGGTATCCTGGTAAACAAGCCTCCTACCAGGAATTTCCTTGTTCTTACTATAACTGGTTTTAACTGCACTTGGGTTTGTATTGTTTGGTTTTTTGTTGTTGTTGTTGTTGTTGTTGTTGTTGTTGTTATTTTGGTTTTCCTTTTCAGACAGTTGCACTTAAAATGTACTAATTTTCTAATGATCAGATGTAGGTTTGAGAGAAGGTGCTTGAACTCTCCTGATAGATCACGTTGTTCCTGAGGCAGATCCCCTTCCCAGACAGTGTCGACTTGGACAGAAAGCACAAGTCCTTGGAGAAAGGGGATGATAAGAGGAAGAGGCTTGGCAAACCTTGACTAACTGCTGCATCTCTGCCTTGATAGGATAGCCTCCAACCCCAGGCTGCGCAGGTCCTGTGGGGAGTGCTCAGTCATACCTTAGTCATAGTAAGCATCCTGGGTTAATGATGTAGTGTTCATACGATTTGTAAGGTCACCCGATACAGGGCAGAGACTTGTGGTCCTCCATTCTGTTATTTGAGGAGTTGGGGAGATGGCAGGCTAGTGAGACTCAGGAGTCAAGAAACATGATGTGACCAATTACATATCACAAAAAAAAAAAAAAAAAACAGAGGAGAAAGAGGAGGAAGAAGAAGAGAAAAGAAAAAGAAAGGAAGGAAGAAAAAGAAAAATGTAAGGAAATAGCAGACTCCCAGGTCTTTATGAACCATAAATGGTTTCATCATTATTGGGAAGTGCAGATTGCTGTTGCAGGCCCCAGATATTTCACACCAACAAAAACCATCCCTCTGCTCCATCTACAAATCAACCTTCTACTTCCTGCCTTTGGTATAGGCCATCAGCTCCTTAATAAACCAATTAGGAGGTTAAAGAAGTGGTGTTTACAAAATATGATGTAACCATATGAATAACAATACCAAAGTCTGGTCTACAGTCAGCTCTGTCAGCACAGAAACCAGCATTTGAATAATACGAAGACAACACTTACACAGTGCACAGTAATATTACCTCAACACGTGAGTGGGGCTTTGTGGTGGAATAATATGACAGAAGGAGACTCGGGCATAGGCAGTAAGCTAGTTTCTGTCAGTGAAAGGGCAGGAAACACAAGGAAGGACAGGAGGCTCTCTGGGAGTGGTGGACAGAGTAAGGTAAGGTTGGTTTTACACTTGGGTATTCAAAGAGCTTTGAATAAATCCAGTAGAGAAACACTTGATATGTTGGCCTAATGCAAGACCTTTTGAGGTTCTTCTACTCAGTACCCACTTTACACAGGAAATCTTTAGATGACACCAGTTATATCAGTAAATAAAATAGGCCTATAAATCAACATTTACTAAAAATAAGTTTTAGAAGGACATTTTAAAATCCTTTGGTATATATGTGTCTGCGTGTGTGTGTATATGTCTGTATCTATAATTTTAGCTTTTATTAAGGATAAAAGTGAATTTTTATACTGCTGAGATGATGAATTGCTTGTTTGTTTTTATATACAGAATCAAACTCTCTCTGAAAATTTGACACTGCAGGACATTAGTCTTCAGTGTTTTTCAAAATTTATCAATGTTTTGTTTTTATAGTTATTAATACTGAAAGTGCCATTTGCCATAAATACATAGTGAAAATAATATCAGACATATGTTTATGGTTATTTCAGGAGACTTTGGAAATTCCATCTTAGTCCAAAGTCAGAATTCACTGAATTACTTTTAATGGCACTCAAGTGAGCAGCTCAAACGTAATTTTAAGATCAAACAGCCTAACAGAATTTAGTCTAAAGATCTACTCATTTAATACATGCTGAGGAATGATGGTGGAAAATTACTTTAAGTCTTTGTCTTCTGTATGTAAACCATTATGCTTCCATGAGAGCAGAAACCTGCATAGTCACAGTAAAAAGAAAATTCACTGCAGTTCATTACATAGAAATCTTGAATGTGAGTGGAGACGTTTCAGGCAGTATTGCCTGGAGCCCTGTCTTAGGAGCACACGCACAGTACAAAGCTCACATGTGTGTTCAGAAGCAAGGCTGTAAAGAAGTGATGTTACTCAACACGGGCAAGCCCTGCCTGGAGCACCTCAGATGGAGGACCAGTTTTGTTTGAGTAAACTTTCAGGTGTTAGATGCCTAGGTCTTAGTTACTCTTCTATTGCTGTGAAGAGACATCAGGACCAAGGCAAGACTTAGAAAACATTTAATGGAAAGTTTGCTTACAATTTGGGGGGTGTCCATGATAATCATGGCAGGAAGCAAACAGTCAGAGAGCTTTACACCTTTATTCAAAGGCAGGAGGCAGAGAGAGTAACACTTGGCCTGGCATGGGTCTTTGAAAGTTCAAAGCCCACCTCCAGTGACACTCTTCCTCCAATAAGGCTTTACCTACTCTAATAAGACTACACCTCCTAACCCTTCACAAACAATTCCACCAACTTCAGACCAAGCATTTAAATATATGAGCCTATGGGGACCACTCTCATTTACACTACCATAGTCTACAAGCCTTTCACTGTTGCCAAATGTTTTGAGACTCCACATTCAATGATGCCACCCCATGGGGCATTGTAACACAGTTCAATATGTTATGGTACAGAGTAAAAGAGAAAAATTTGGGATGGACATAGAGACATGAAATGGGTTTTACAAGGAAGAGAAGAATTACCAATGTCCTATCCCCAAGGGAATCTAGAAAGACAAACTCCCCGGTGTCCTTGAATAACTAATCATCTTCAGTCACTGTACTGGGTATTTTACTCTGTCATCTTGACTGAATATGGAACTGAATTTGGAAGAACATACACACATAGATATATCTTGGATAATATCTCTAGAAAAAGTAAAAAAAAAAAATCCACTCTAAATGTAGGTGGCATCATCCCATAAGCTGGGGACATGAAAGGAGAAAGCAAGCTAAAAATCTGCATTCACCTCCCTCTGCTTCCCAACTGAGGCTGTGCCATGACTGTTCTCCTCATACTCACTCAAGATGGCCATCTTAGCTTCCTGCCATGGTGGCCTGAATCCACCCTAACTGTGAGACAAAATAAACCAGGCCTCATAGGGCACTCTGTCACACTCTAATAAAAGAGCTAATCTTGGTTTTGTCCAAGCCTCCCACCACCAAAAAAAAAAAAAAATAGTTGAATACACTGTAGCATAAAAGTCACATGTAAGTGACAGAGGTATAATCACTGCTCTAGGCTTCTGCATCTTCCATATGCTGTGAGACAAAGGGTGCTTGGCATTGGGGGAGCCATTCTAGACAATACCTTGGCCCCAGAGGATGTTCTCATTGTAGCGTTTCAATGCCAAGTAGCTGGAACAAAAACCCCAAGCTCTGTAACTTAAACACAGAGGGGGCTGGAACAGTGGGGTAAGACTGATTCAAAAACTGCCAGAAGATTCTCTGCTGGTGTGTGGTCTCAACTCCTTAAAGTACTAGCAAGGACACCGAAAGACAAAGTGTGGGGGCTGGGGATATGCAGGAACCAAGACCATTCAAGCTGGTAACATCACCCTCCCATCCAATGGCTTCAACTTGACCTCAAGTTCTGTGTCCTTCCTGGAGGGAGGCAGGGTGGGGAGTGTGTCTGGCAAGCAGGGAAAGAAAGGTTTGTGACAGATTCTCTCAACTGAAACCTTTTATTTCAACATTTGTTTAAATTGAAGTCTCTGTTTAAATTAGGCAAAAGTCCTTTTATATTCAATTTCAGGAAAGAGGGCAGGTTCTATTAGCTGTGCCTGTCATGACTTCCACCTGAGACATCAAGACATTAACTAGCACTGTGGAGTAGTGACCCCGATTCAGGTTTGTTGGGGGCCTGTGAGAGACCCATTCTAGTCTGAGCTCCTCAAGATCCCAGTTCCTATCGGCTTCATCTTTATATTCCCTCTACTGCTAGAACACATTTGGTGCCGGATAAATATTTCTGGAATTGAAATAAGCTAGTGACTGAGACTGCATTCCTTCAGGAAGTGACTCAACACATATTTCCCCTGCCTGACCAGAATTTGAGTGGTTTCTTAGAGGTGAGAAGTTAACTTGCAGCCATGAGGCAGCTAACAGTGCCATGAAATTCCCACTCAGCCTGAGGTCAGCAACTGACGATGAGCAATGAGCTCACAATAAGCAGTGAGCACATCTTCATGTTCTCTTGACTGGAAGTTAATGCAGCAGAGAGACTGGAGCTCACCTCATCCTATGCACAGGCGCAGGTGCTGAGAGGAGCTAACGGCTGAGAGGAGCTAACGGCTTCATTTCCTAGATTGGGAAGAGAAGATGGTTAGCAAGCATTTGTACCTGGCCCCTTCTGCTCCACAGTCCGAGGACCACAGTGAAGGGACCACGTCTTTCATGCGGCAGTTGATGGGGATCATAGTACGGGCATCCATTATTCTGCGGAGGCAGGTGCTATCTCACTAAACATCATATTTAATTTTAAACAACCTAACTTCCCTGCAGCCCAACCAATCATGTATTACGAGAGACTTCGTTGTTATTTACTGCTGTGTTTTCAAAACCCAGTGTGTCTTAAACCTTAGATTTTTGATTTTCTGAGTCATTGTGGAGCAGGGTAGTATGAGTCCGTATTTCCTCCCAAGTGGCCACAGAGAGCTGGGGGCTGGGCAAGCAACCAGGCGCCCCATCTGTTGTATGCTACCCTTCACCTTACGTTCCTCTTTGTTTGTTTGTTTGTTTGTTTGTTTGTTTGTTACTCTCCTCCCACTGAAGTTACTTGAGTTTACAAATCTGCCTGACAAACAGGGTACTTCCCTTGGTGACACAGACAGATCCTGCAATGCATTCTCAGAGTGTGTGAAGGAAGAGCAAATGACTAGATATGTGAAAGGAAGAAGAGGGACTGTGGGAGGCATGAGACACCCAATCCAAGGACTCTTCATGATCACTGTGAAAACTGACCCAGCCGGGTTTCCAGCCACCACGCTAAGAAGGAGCCTAAGCCTCCTTCATGAAGGAACCGCAGGTCCTGGACCCACACAGGTGAGCTGAGTGTTCACTACGCTTTACTTGCCTGCGACCCAATATCTGACGCCATGCTGCACTCAGGGAAGGAGGCTTCTAAGAGATCGGAATCCAAGCTGACTTCCCTGAGCCATGCTCTGGGTCAGGCCTATGCACACAACCATTTCGATGTTACCTTTGTGCTGAGAACCACAGCTATGGAGAACAGAGCTCTAAGATGAGCTGGCAATGACTTCCACGTCCCCTTATAAAATAATACCTCCCCTTAACCATGTGATGGCTTGGTGAAAATGCCAAATGGCGCTAGTATGAATAGAGTATGTTTTTTTGGTAACAATGAAGTTTCTTTGTTTCTTTGTTTGTTTTGGTAGAAATGGAATGGTCTACAGGATTGATGGTCTTTATCTGTAGCACCACAGACCTCTGAGTGAATTGCCCAGAAGCCTCTGGGGCAAAAAAGTATCAATAAAAGACAGAAAGAATGTTGTTGTTGTTGTTGTTGTTGTTGTTGTTGTTGTTGTTGCTGCTGCTGCTGCTGCTGCTGCTGCTGCTGCTGCTGTTGTTTGGGGTTTTTATTTGTTTTGTTTTAACTTTCAGACAGGGTCTCCCACAGCCTTGGTCTGGAATTCCCCTCTAGCTGAGGATGACAGACAACTTCTGCTCCTCCTGCCTCTACCTCCCCTGTGCTGGGTTTACAGGAAAGCACCTTCACTCTCAGTTTAGCAACAGAGATTGTCAGTTCTATCTTGTAGTTATATGATTTATTCTTTTCATCCCAATATAAGAACTTACAATCTTATGAGAGAATCCTTGCATGTGGCTTCGTTAGTCCATGGTAGATTGAGCCATCTTTATGTGCCATGTTACTCTAATTTGTGACACAGTTTTTTTAAAAATTGACTAGCAGCAAAATAAAATAAACAAAATGCCATAGCAAAAGGGAAGGATACTGGAGACTCACCATGGAGGAGTCAGATCCTAGCGGCAGCCATTGCTACACTGCTAGGCTACACTCTGACAGCAGCTGTCTGAGATTCCATTCTCCTGGGGGAACAGCCTGTCCAGATTCCACCAAAAAAAAAAAAGTTATAAAAATATTTGAGCACAGAGGGCAAAGGATGAGCTTCTATAATGCACATATTTATATCCATAGATATCCTAAGCCATAAGGGCTGGAAATCCCAGAGGGCAGAAGTCAGCTGCTCTATACTCTGATGGGAAAAAACGAGGAGAATTGTGGTTATCAGGATTTCCCAACTCATCCAGGGGCCTGCTGGGGGTGTGGGTGTGGAGTGAGACCAAGAGACAGAGGGACAGGAGATAGAGGAAGAAAGAAAGCAAAGCAAAGAAAAGAAGAAAGGGGATATGGTGCCCTATACTTTTAATCCAAGAACTCCAGAGGCTGAGACAAGATTGTGGTCAACATGAACAGACCCCACTCCCAAGAGTAGTTAGACAACACAAACCTTACACAGTGGGCTTAAATAACGCAAAAGAGTAAGAAGGAGGGGAGGCAGAGAAGGAGAAGAAGGAGTGGGAGGGGGAGGGGAGGGGGAGGGAGAGGAGGGAGAGGAAGAGGAGGAAGAAGGGAAGGGGAGGGGGAGGAGGAGGAGAAGAAAAAAAGTGAAGACCATGAGGACAATGCAGAGGTGGATGGGTGGAGAGGCTAGGAAGGTGGAGAGAGAAGATCTGAAATGGGTTGGGGAAAGGAGCATGAGTATGATCCAAATTCATTATATGAAATTCTTGAAGAATTAGTTAAAATAGTACTTTAAGGATTAATGAATCAACTCCTTTTGAGATGAAAACTAAAAGAATCCCAGGGCAGGGAGACCTCATCTCACTAAACAACAATAAAAGAAAGCAAGGAAGTGAAAGAGGGACTATGGTCCTGTCCACAAACACAAACTCCAACAGCCTCCCTCCCTCTGAGTCAGGAAGACCCTTGGTTGGATCCTTCAGCTGACTTTATCACAATTCCCACCGAACAGAGAACGACTCCACTAAGCTGCAGTGGGCATCTTCCCGGCCTTGCTATTCTAGGGGTAAAAATCCCTTTGGGTCTTTCTTTCTATACTTTCTTTTTCATGGTGCATGGAATAGTTTCCTCCGTGAGAAAATTTTGTGATGTCCCTTACCCTACCACCTCTTTCCTCTAGAGTAACCCCTGCCACGTGCATCTCAAACGTCTTAGTGCTCTTCTAGACACCCGGGCCTGTCCCCTCCCAGACCTTCCTCTGTTTTGTTTCTTTTCATTGAGGAATTGGATTGTGGAATTTAACTACAACAAAGAGAAGCTGGGAAGGGAGACCGTCTCTATGTAACACATAATACAACATCTCTCCCTTCATATTCTAAGTTCAGGCATCTGCGATTACGTTACATTGCATAGCAAGTGGGAATTAAGATTCATAATCAGCTAGCCTGGCAGAGTTTTTCCTTAACGTACGGTTAACTCAGAGAGAAATGCAGAAGGTGGGGAGGGAGGTGCTAGACTGATAAGATGTAATAAGAACTTGACCCACAATTTCTGGTTTGGAAGATGGAAGAACAGGCTGGAAGCCAAGGAACATGGGTGGCCTCTAGTAGCTGGAAAGGGAAAGGAAATGGATTCTCTTCATGAGCTTCCAGAAGGGAACACAGTTCTGCCAACACCTTGATTTTTTTAACCCAGGGAGACCGGTTTCTGATTCCCAGCCTCAAACCTGCATGGTAATGAATCGGGATTGATGTAAGCCATTAAAGCTGCTGCGATGGCCTGTTCCCACAGGAACAGCCCAGTTCAGCGCTGCTTGTGGAATGTACAACCACTGCCAGGCTATCACAGAAGGCAGCCTGTCGCAGGCCTGTGCTGCCCAACCCTATTCACAAGAGGAAGTTGAGTAGGAGGGCTCCACCTTCTCTCTGATTTTGTGAGGAACACTACCTATCTCAGAAAACTTGACTCTGAGATTCAGGTGCAGTGGTGCAACCCAGAAAATGGGGGAATGGAAAGTCTGGGTACCGAAGGATGTCTTCAGCAGCAGTTGATAGAGGCAAAAGACCTCGGAGCAGGGCAGAGATTAGCCTCAACAGATAGTGTTACTTTAGGCCTCCATCTGTCGTTGGCTGATCCATGCAAGAATTCATAGCTTTGAGACAAAAGCGGAGATGTAAAGAATTGTACCCGGGAGCTCAAGTGCATATAAAGTTGCAAATAGTGGCAAATCGTGTGTTGTATTATACAGTTCAATTTTTTTAAGTATCTAAATCTTTGTCTTAGACAGAATATTTGTTGTACTTAATGACGCACGTGAGACCCTGTCACCCCAGGCCCCCCAGAGACATGCATCATCAGCTCCGCTTTGGGTGCCGGGTGGATTTCCCACTATGAAAGGGACATGGGAAACCTCTGTGCCTTTCCAATCTGGCTTGCCCAGGCCACCGAGTCCTACCCTGTTGAGAGCTCAATAGGATACTCGACTTTTGCACCATCCCCCCTCCGGGCTCAGTCCCCAGACACAAACTTTCTGTGTCCCCAAAGAGAGCATCCAACCATAGCGAAAGACTTTCTGCCACCCCCTCGGACTCTCACTCCGGGCGGCGATAGCTGCTCTCGAGGTGTCGGTGTCCTGATGCCGCACCGCTCAGATGCAGAGGGAAAGCGAGCGCTCTCGGGAGTTGCAAGCCAGCCTTGCTTCTTGGCTCAAGCTCCAGCACGTTCCAAGGATGTGCCTTCCCGAGCCCTGCAGTAGGCTGGGGACACCGGGGACATGCACACCTAGAGACAGAGGATACGCTCCTGCTGTCGCCGGGCGCCACCTGCAGCCTTCGGGCATCCGATTTAGAGGTGTCAATGCAGAGACTCCTGTCTGGGCAAGTAGCCTTGGCTTAGTATTCTGCAAAGAGTTAAGAGCCGGCTGTTAAGGCTCCTGGGGCCGCGCCTGGTCCCCAGGCCCCGCTCGGCGCTCCTGATTGGCTGATCTCCTGTCAGTAGTAAAGAGGATCAGATAGCAAACTTGGGACCTTCATAAAGGCGTGGTGGCGATACTCCGCGACCGCTGGCAGCCTATGACATCAGCCAGGAACGCCTAGGATGCGGCTGTTCCTGGCCACCCTCAGAGGAGGAGGGTCCTGCCTGCTGGGAGTTAATTAGCCTCGCGAGCGGCGAGGGGGGAGGCGCCAGTTTTCTGGGGACACTGGCGGCCACTGTGCGTCCTCCTACCCAAGGGAGCTCCCCAAGAGTTGGATGAATTCTGGGTTGTTAGCTGCTGTCCTCTTGGCTCCCGGGAGCCAGGTTCTGGTGGAAAGCGGGGCGTCTGGCCAGCGGCTTGCTGAGACTCACCATGACACTCCTGGGGTCTGAACACTCTTTGCTGATTAGAAGGAAGTTCCGATCAGGTAGAGTAAGGCGTTCAGTACTCCTTAAACTTTTCATCTCTACCACTCAACTGCTTTACAATGAATGCCTCGGGCCTGAGGTGGTGGCCTTCGTTCTGTTTCCCCAGAATGAACAGCTGTATTTGACTGAATGCCTTCAAATGTCTTCCCTTTGACCTGGGTTGAGTTTGAGTTTTGTTTACGAATAATCCAATGTCTTTAGTTTACTATCTTTTTCTCTATCGGTAAATAGAAGTGTTTGAGGGGACTATCCAAAAGGAACTGTGTTGAAATGGGCAAATACAAGATCTGAAGTTAGAGAATGGTCGCTTTATCAGTTACAATTGCCCAGACGGTGCGCCTAGTACTGTGTATGAAGTCCAGGGGTCACTTAACATGTAGCTAATCCAAACAAATGTATTTCCCAAAAAAGTCACTTGGAGGAAGTAAAAATAGCGAATTTGGAGCACATCAAGAATTTAAAATGACATCACCGTGGGGGGGAAAAACCCAGTGCCACAAATATTTTTTCCCAAACCATCTGATATTTATAAATGGACAATTTTCCTTATAATTGTTGTGTTAGTGGCACACAGAGAAACTTCTAGAGGGACACTCAGGAGAGGTGAGTATAAGGAAAGGGTGTGTGGGAGCCTACAGAAGATGCAGGAGTGTGTTCCCTCCTCGGCATCCTGGCAGGGCTACCTAGCTTTGCACTTTATTGCTTTTATAGTGGTGGGAACCGACCATTCAATAATGGCAGAACACGTAAGAAGGAACATTTTGGTGGGAGCTCTAGAGTGAGACTTCCATATGACAGGTGCTGGTAGGATCCTGGTGTCACTGGCTCTCAATCATTTTCCTTGGCCCGTCTGAAGGAACTACACAATTGTTTGTCTTGAGATGAGTGGCTCAAAAACTGTGTACAGAGGTGATGGGCCATAAGGAGCATCTGGAACTGCCTTAGTTGTTCTTGATCCTTAGGTGTGGATGGGACACTCTGGGGATTTTTTAAAGGATTCTTCAATGAGGCAAGTTGAAAACTTAAGAGCTTAAGTGGCCAGGAGCCACGATGCCTCTGGAGATCTGGGGTGTATCTCCTAGCCACCAGCCACCAGGGTCAGCCATGCACATTTGTCCTTTCCATGTTGAGGTGAGGTGGTTAGTTTGTTCATCAGAGGCCTCACATGCTTGGTAATTTGCTTAAAACCACAAGGCAATACTGCCACCTTTCTGAGGGATTGAGGATGTCGGGTTTTTTTTTTTTTTTTTTTTTTTGGTTTTTTATGAAGCTGTTTATTTCAAATGCTCCTGTGCAGTTTAATGGGGTAGAGGGAGAGGGAGGGATAGAGAGAGGCTGCTGGATTGTTTCTAAAAGGATTTGGTGATGTTCTTGATAGTGGGCTTGCAAAACAGACTTATGAAGGAATTCCTCAGCTGAAGTGTAGTGGGGAGGGAAGACTGCGACATAACCCCATCTCAGTGGATTTGTGCAGGCCTGGGGTCTCCACCTGAACCCTGCAAATCTTTATCCTGGAGCTTTGGAGAAATCCAACCCCACTTTTTCTTAGGCATTTGTTTCCTAAGGAAGGTAGTTTGGGGAAGCATGATACAGAAGCAGGAAGCTTAATCCTCCATCTTTGATTTTAAAGGGGGGGGAACTGGAATCTCTGACGGACAAAGCCAGTTGAGCATCTTAGGTGCCGTGGTTGATGATCTCATACAAGAGAAAAAAACATAATTATAAAATTGTAAATCAATTGATGGCTACTGGTGACTCTTCCTGGACAGAGTGACCACGGTGGACATATGGACCCAAGGCCTGCCTGACGGTGTATTAACTGCCTCTGTCTAGGGGGCTTTGCTTGTGTCTAACAGTGAGGAGGGTCTTTAGTTCACCTTTATATCTCGCTCTCTTTTCCTCTTTCTCTCTCCACCTTCCTCCCTCTCAGTCACCCCCTCTTCTTTCTTCAGGGACTCCAGATGCCAACTCACAAATTTCCTATATGGCAGTGACTATTCACCTCAATGGTAGATCCTGGTATTATGATTTTTAAATTAATGTTTTAAAACTAACTGAAAGTAAATTGTTTTATGCTTACAGTAGTGGGGGGCTTGCTCTGATAGGGCTCATCCATGTCTCCAGATAGCTCCTTTCATTCTACAGCTGACGTGGACAGCAACCAGGTTTTACGGACTCCCCACTAACTCTGTCCGCATAGCCTTGTGATGGACTGACCTGCCACGGGAGTTTGGGACGTTGAATGCTTACATTTGTGAACACGTTTGGTGATGTAAATTAATTTTACCTGACAGAAGCAGGGTGTCATGGTTGAGTGTGAGGGTCTCCGTCAGACAAGCTGGGTTTTCAGTCATCACCTCTTCCGTTTTGGCTGTATGACCTTTAACCTAGGCCAGCATCATAATTCTCCACAACTTATGCGCCTCCTCTCTGAATAATAAAGGTGACTCTATGGTGCTTAGAAGAGATAGAACAAGCAGCTTAGTTAGGACATTGATATGCTGATGAGCCCTGGTCAAACAGTGCTCAGGAAGTAGGCTTTGGCAGCTGAATTCTCAATCGGCCGATGCTTCTTTCTAGACGTTGGTTTCTTAGCTTGTAGATGTCCAGGTGGAAGGCTGTGGTTTCTTTAGCCCACCCTGGTATTGTCTGTGGCTCCCGGAAGGCATAAAGATCGTATGGGAACAAGTGAAATGATTAGGCTGCACGGCCATGGTGGGCGAGGAAACAGCAGCTTGCTTAGACATACTATGGTTGATATTTTTAAATTAACCACGTTTTCCAGTATTTATTATCGCTGTTAATTCAATTCTTGTAATTGGTGTTACTTTCTGAAGTTTTTTCCCTTGGTATCAATCTCCGTGTCAATAAAACACAAGGGCCCACATAGGAACACAAGCAGATAAAAAAAATGGAGAGGTTCCTTTGTGAGTTTTATTTCAGAAGAACCAATGCCAACAACCTTGTTATTTTTGCCCCCTTGTCTCCCTATTACCCATCTCAATCAGCCCAAACCAAAGCTAACTCTGGTACCTGGCATTGCCTAGCCTTGCCCTCTCCACAAATGTAGAATTGTCAGATTTAGGAAACAGGAATACAGAACACCCTGTTCAGTTTTAATTTTGAACAAACAATGATAAGCTTTCAGTATTTATCAATATTTAGGACGGAGTTTTCTCTGAAACGCACATTTTGCTATGCCTATCGTATTTTCCTTGGCAATCACCTACAGTCCTGGGACTGTTTTTCCAACACTCTGCTGTCCTGTCCAATATCCCACGAGCCTCTTGAGATTCTGGGTCCCCCAAAATACAGAATACATATCTCGGCTAAGTCTCAGCGTAAAGTAGGGATGGCATGAGAAGGAACCCTGGTGCCCACGAGCAGACCCAGGATTCAGAGGGAAGGAAGACAGCAGGTTTACCCCTGCCTTCCTGGCAAAGAGGAGACTCTAATACTGCACAGCTCTAGCTAAAAGAAGCTGGGGACAATCCAAGCAGGCAGTGGGTGCTCTGGATCCGGCTTCCCATGTATGTGAGTAGTTTCTTGTCCTTCAGTGGAAAGCCCAGGTCCTCCTTGAGGGATTTTTGGACCCTTCCTGACTCTCTTTCTTTCATCCTGCAGACAATGTAGGGGGGTTGCTAAGTCCTTAATTAATATAGACCCTTAACCAGACTGAATTTTCTCTCTTATGAGCTGAGGCCTTTAGATGGATTTGGGGGCCCCTGATCTACCATCATAGACAGTACCGAAGAAATGTCCACTACATGATTAAAAACTACTCCGGTGCTTCCTGAGCCACTAGCTAGTCTTAAAGCTTTGGACAACAAATCTAACCTAAAAGAAGGCTTTTTCTATAACACATAACCTATATAGATGTTAATTTAATTTGGCTTCTTCAGATCTTGTTTTTGTCCTGTGCAAAACTGAAGATTTTAACTGATTCATCTCTGAAGCTATTTTCAGCCTGAAGACTTTATCTTTTTCCACAACTGAAAGGTCTTAACTAGTTTTGTGAAAATTTAAACACTACAAGTGTTAAAATTTAAACACTAGAGCATTGTCACAAGAGATTATAATTAATTGTACTTTAGGCAATTAATTGTATTTCAATTTTAAATGGCTATCTTAATTCATAACTAATAATGAATTAATTTATTTTGAGACCAGGTCACTCTCTAAGAGAGGCCAGGTTAGCCTATAACCTACTATGTAGCCTAGGATGGCCTAGAACAGTGGGTGATCCTCCTGCCTCAGCCTCCTGGTGCTGAGAGACATGAGCCTCCATGTCCAGTGACATTTTAAATTGTTTGTAAAGGGCAAAGACACTTTCAGGGTCAGACTGGAGTCATGTCCCCAAGTCTGATAGCAGTGGACTTATTCATAGTGCATGGGCTTCTCCTCCTATCTGAGTTAGATGCAAGGCCCACCCTTCTGCCTTCCCTATTTTTATCCTCTGTCTACTCCAAACCTTTGCACAGACTAAACATTTTACTTCTTTATTGGTATATTATTATTCTGTGTGTACAAGAAAAATTCTTATCTGCTTTTGGTTTGCTGCTTTTTACTCTCTACCACCTAGGCCAGGGCTTAGCATTGAAAGGGAACCCACAAAACACATGCTAGGAGCTGGGTGTCTCTCAGGAATATAGTATGTGCTCAGGGTTTGGTCCTCAGGACTTCAGAAATAAACATGTGTAGTATTTCCCAGCTAGGATTGTTCAAAAAACAGTGAAAGTAGAGGGTATCTGTTCCTTTAGGTGAGTGGGTATGTGCTGAAATTAATTTAAAGGGGGTGTAGAGAGAGGTGAGTACAACATGGAGAACTTCAGCCAGCTCTCACCTTCACATGCAAGCAATAATAACGTCGCAAAAGGAGAGCCATGTGTAGGAATTTACAAGGCAAAGGAATATCAAAGGCTAGGAGGGACATGTTCCGAAGTCCGGAGGTAGGCTCTGCTCTGGAGTTTGGAAGTGGTTTGTGCATAATTGCTATCGTCAGATTAATTAAGTGAAATCACTTATGGGCAAATGTTAGCTGGGTGGGTGTATATCACCCACCAGGGATTGTGATTGAGTTGTAACCTCTGATTCCCTAAAACAAAAAGTGGAAGGTGATTGGCGGGGGACAACTGGAGATGGTGCCTGTGTGAGAGCACTTGCCTAGCATACAGAGGACTCCAGGTTCAGGCCCCAGCACTAAGAGGGGTGTGTAAGGGAGTGCAAGTAGGTATGGTTTTTTTAAGGCCAGAGCAAATGGCATTCATTTTATCTACTACATTATACGACATAAAAAAAAAAAAAGACTATATTACATCATGTCAAGCTTGTTTCAGTGGTCTCTAATCCAAAGTAGATTAATTTGAATAAAACATAAATACAGGACAGAAGCTAAGTGCTATGACCAAGGGTTAAAATATTACATGTTTAAGAAGAGTCTAACCTGAATGAGAGCAGGTGCAGTTTACCCACAAGTTTCCTAACAGATGGTGAGCAGGCACCCGGCATCTCTGTCCAGGTGCGGATGGATGGAGGACCAGCAGGTGCATTCTGCAGGCATCTGCAGAAGCACTACTCCCTCTATCCTGGAGGCAGAGCCACGTGGGTGCTACTATATCTTCTCTGACAGCATGACCTTGGGAAAGCCAGCTTTACTCTCTGGGCCTCCATTTGCATGTTGGTAAAATGATTCACGGTCTTTGCAGCCGGCCAGGCTTCTAGGGGGAAAAAGATCTCTGACAGTTCCTAAGAACTTATTTTACAGGGAGAAATCTTACTCTCCTTGTGGGAATGGCTTGCTTGACACACTAGCGTGTGAGTTCCACAAGAGAGAAACCTGAAGTAGTTAAAAGATTCTGATGGACATAAATACGATTAACAACAATAACAGCCGACATTAGCCAAATGGCTTTGCAACCTTATACTTTAAGCTCTTAGATTTTTCTACTTTAATAAGCAGGTAGTGGTTATCTTTTTTTTTTCAGAATTGCTAATAAATCAAGCTTTACTTAACCAGATGTGGATCACTATTCTTAGACAAAACAGAGAGTTTGCCAAATTTTGTTCAAACAAGACGTATCCTTTATCCCCAGAAATCTACAATAAATAAGGTTCATTGCCGTCCTGTTTTTTTTCCCAGAATGCCCCTGAATGCTTTCTGGAGTCTTTGAAGGGAGAATAATATCTTTCTCCTGTAGATGAGGGAGGGTAAATTCTTTCACTTTCCTCCTGGAGGTATCAGGTCCAGCAGTTTCTCTCTGAGCTACATTCAGCCATGTTACTTCCCTATGACAAGCTGTAGATTCAAAGTAAGTGAAAACCTTGTAATATTTTAAAATATATTTACTGGGTGATCTTCCATGTAGGGACTTGGGAATGCTTGGTGTGCGCAGCAAGGGTAAATGGAGCCACAGCTCTCAAATGCTATGTCTTAGCCAGCACTGTCTCGTGCCCTGTTGGATGAACACACAGGTAAGGTTTCCAGCCTCTGTCTACAGCTCCCTCTAGGGACCCTTGTCTATGGCCCAAAGACATCCACTGTTTCTTCAAGAATGGACTTCCTGGGCCGTCTCACTGCATGGATAATCTGACAGGATGAAAGTAGACTGAAAACTGTCCTGTTGCCTGTTTCTAGAAACACAAGTCCTTTAGGGAGCCAGTGAGCCTTGGCATCTACATCGCTTTGGACAAGGTTTAGGTACAAGGTAATGTTCCAGAAGTTTCAGTGAAGCTCGGCAAAACAAAAGCAAAAGCAAAACAAAGCCAAACCAAACAAAAACAGTTAAACACAGAAAGCGTTGCTCGGCATGAACTGGGTAGCAACCTCCTTGAAAGGCCTTCCAGAAATTTGTTAAGGTTAGACTCTGAGCGCCAGTTTAAGCCTTTCTGTTGTTCAGCGTGGTGTTGTAGATATTTCTGGCTATCCCACAGAAGTGTGATTCTGCTTTAAAACTCCATAGTCCCGAAGGCAGGGGTGTGGCAATCACTAATCACTTGTCTTGGAAAACTCAGTTTTGATTTTATGCGTACATAGCACTACTCTGAAAATCGTTGTATATAACACTATGAAACCCTTTAAGAACAAACTGCTTCTTTTTCTTACCTTGGTTGGCCTGATAAGTCCTCATCAGATAAGCACTTGAGTGTGGGAATAATGGACTTGAATTTTGTCATCCATAATGGTGGCTGGCATTTTCATACCTAGATCAACCCTGGCCTACTTCCACAGGTGATAAATGCTTACTTTCAGGAGGCCTGAATTGTTGTGCATTCCTTCCCAATAGCAACTGGTATTCAGACTTTTGTGTCTTTTCAGTAGAGAAAGAGTAGAAAAATGAAGAGTTTATTTGGAAAGCCCTACATTGTCTACTATCTAGGAAGCATTTGCTACCAAACATAACTGAGAATTTATCAAAGAGGGCTGGAATTTTCTGAATCTATGATCTGTGAGCTTATCTATGACCACATTTGAGATGTAGAAAAGCATGGGGCGGGACTGATTCTTCCCAGTTAGAGAGGAAAAGGTTGAGACTCAGGATGTCAAATTACTTGAAAACCAGCTATGAATCTGTGTGTCCCAATGAACTGAGGTAATGTCATCTTCCCCTTACCTTCCTTCGTACACACACACACACACACACACAAAATATTATATACAAATACACATATACAAATATACAAACATAAATACATACATGTGTAAGCAAACACATATAAACACATACACACACACACACACACACACACACACCAGTAGACCCTCTGGTTATAACTCCAAATATGGTCTCAGTTATTGTTATTACCAGCAAATAGTTACTAATAAGGCTATTTGTTTTAGTATTAAGTTATTCATGCTACACCTTATCTCTGGATTTTCATACAACTTGATTCGTAAATATGATTTTGTTTCAGAGGAAATATCAAAAAGAATTGAAAGCCAATAAAATAATGAGAGAACTAGTCTAAGACATTACACATAAACATGTAAGGACCATCTATTAAGATTCAGAGTAAATGAGAAAAAAATGATCAGGATAACATACCTTACACACACCTGCATATATACATGCACATATATATTATATGCATATATATATATACTAATATATATGTATATATATATTAGATATATTAGATGTTCTCATGTGTTAATAGTTCTTTATAGTTATAGAAAAATATGTAATGAAAGTTTATTGGAAAAATTGATATTCATGAACTTTAAAATAAATTCCAATAAATGAAGTCTGTAAGATATTATAGAGGAGACAGCAGAGAGCGACTTTACAATCTTGGCATGAGACACTTTTCCCATGCTTGCCTCAGATGCACTAGCCTCTTAAAAATGAAAAACTTTACTTGAAAAAATAAATCACCCAAAGAAACCGAAGTCAAATAGTAACTTGAAAAAAAAATAGTTCTGGAAAACATTTTCAAGACAAAATTATTACAAATATTTCTATTAAAAATAAGATTTAAAGCAAACAACACAGAGAAAGAATTGAGGAGAAATGGTCAACAAACACTTGAAAGACACCAGCCTTGTATCCACCCCATGGCCCAGGGGTATGTGGTCCGAGACAGCTAAGGATGTGATCCCATGCAAATCCACAAACATACTCAAAACAGTTTAAGTGTTTAATTTTTTTTTTTTTAGGTTTTTTGGTTTTTTGATTCCCCCCGCTTGGTTGTCTAGGGTTTTTTAGTTGGTTTTTGTTTTGTTTTGTTTTGTTTTGTGGTAAGTCGATTGCACAGATCTTTAACATGAACTTCATAAATGACAACATCAAAGCCGAAAAAAAATTGTTTACCCCACCAGTGCGAGCTCAAAGCCAAGATGCTACGTTTTTTTGTAGGTAAAATGAGTTAAAATGTAAAAGCTTGGTAACATTAAGTGCTGTATAAATGTGAAAATATGGGTATATTACTATTGGTTACTATTTATAGCTATAAAATTTTTACAGCTATAAAAATAATTGGCATAATTTTGTATGAGTCTCACAAGACAAACTTTTGTATAAACCTCACAAGCAGCCTTGAAACGTCAGGGTATCTAATGTAAATTATACCCACATGTACAGGTACTTGGGATTTTTTGTTGCTATTTTTGATACATATTCTGTATAACCCAAGTTGACCTATGTCTTCAAATCCTCCTGCCTTAGTCTCCTAAGTGTTGGCACACCTATTTAGATATCTCATTGCATTATAGTATATAAGCCAGATATGGAAATTCATACTTATAACTTCAGCACTCAGGAAGATCACTACTTCAATTCTAGCCTGGGCTATATATAAGGAAACCCTGTTTCAATCAACCAAACAACAACAACAGGGCTTCTATTGCTGAGCTTTTGAAGGATGTTATCTACATAAACATTCACCTACAGAGACATACTTAATTAAATTATGTTAAAATCATATTATAATCCAAAACAGAAAAATGATTGAAAAATACATGTGAACTGATACAGAAAGATACACAAGATTCACAATTATTTTTTTAAAAAAATTTAGATTTCATTATTTTATTTTATATGCATGAGTGCTTAGTCTGTTCCTGCATATATCCAACAGGTACTTGCCTGGTGCCCATGGAGGCCAGAATAGGGCATCAGACCCTCCGTAGCTGGAGTTGGAGAGGCTTGTGAAGCACCGTGTGTGTTCTGAGAATCAAACCATGTCCTTTGCAAGAACACAGAGTGGGCTCAGCCTCTTGGCTACCTTTACAGCTCAAGATTCTGAATTTTAAAAACAGATTATGACATGATAGAACAGCATACTTTTATTTACAGTTTTTAAATTATGCATTAAAAAGACATAAAAGGGGAAAGGATGAGTGACACATTGTTGAGGACACCTGTACTCAGGCAGAAGAATGTCTTCTCTGCTTCTCTTAAGATAAGAATGCACTTGTGTTCATGTAATTTCCAATTTTGCCTCAAATGTAAGGAGAATGACCTATCTTAGCAGAGGCTGGAAATATCATACTTCTACAAGTCTTTAATCGTGTTGATGAAACTTCAAGTATGATTTTATAAGATGTAAATGATGTAATTAGTTTGATTATATATTTTAAGCCCCTAGCCTTAAGAGGCTTAATTTTTTAAAGAGAATTTTAATAGACAAAGAATATATGTTTAATATACACATACAGATGTTAATAAATGCTAAGTATTAGACTCACTTCTTAACCATAGGCATCAAAAGATAAAAGGTAAAGAAATTCCTTTAAAAGTTGAAATACTCTTAACACAAGTCAATAATCAAAGCAAAGCCACACATGTGTCCATGTGACTTCAGTTCTCCTCTCCTACACTGTTGATTTGGGTCGTTTCTTGAGTGTCTTTTGTACCTTCTTTAACACCCAGCAATAACGAGGTTCTGGGTTCTATCTGTTGATTTATATTTATTTAGGTAAACCTTAGAAAGATGGATGGGGGAGGGCAGACATTCCCTGTCTTTCAGAAGCAATACGATGAGGAATTGGCTGGGTACCTGAAAAATGCAACTGTCCTCAAATTCCCGTCAGCCTCACAGTGCAACCGAGAGAAAACATTCAGCCCCTAGTAGTAATTACTGTTCCTCCTTCTCACCTCTTATCCAGCATCTTGGCTTTCTCCAGTTTCAGTTAACCATGATGAACCTTGAACTGAAAAGGTCAAATGGCAAACTCCAGAAATAAAAAAAAAAAAAAAAAAAAAAACTGCTCTCTAAGTAGCCTTTAGTAAGCTATAATTTTTTTGTGCCTAACTTTTAGTTAAATTTTGCCATAAATACACTTGCAGAGCAGAAAACAAAAAATGCAGGGTCCACCACTATCAGAGCTCTTGGGCTCTGAGGGAGCATTTATATGCTATACATAAGTGGATTCCACTCCATGCTCAAATTTTTTAATTTAAGATTTAACATTAAGCCGGTGCTACTACAGTCTGTCGGGCTTAGATTAAAACTCTAGATGCCAGTGTTTGCATGAGCCAGGCTGTGTTATCTTCAGGGCCCATTCTCTCCACTTCCATTTGTAAATGTGGGAACCAAGATTCCCCACGTCATTGGAGATTTCAGGAGGCTTTAGTAAGAGAGCATGTAAAAAGCATCAAAGCAAGGCTGTAAATCTGTTCTCAGTGAGCAGCAGCGACATCATGTGCACGAGCAGTGATTTTATATGTTGATCCTCATTATATAGTGTGTTAACTTACAATGTGTTCAAATTACTAGATGTCATTATAGAAATATAATTATCTTCCGTCTGAATGACAGCAGGTCTGTGACAGTCCTCTCTCTTTGTAATTCCTCTGACCATGTGTAAGAGCCATGAAGATAATTCGTGTCCTCATGGAATTTAGACTTTATTCTATCAGGCACCTTTGACCACTCATTCTTTCTCTTTCAAACAAGTGTTTGGAGAATTATTTTCCTGCTCCAGCTCCACAGTGGGAATGGGTGGCCTTATCCTAGATCCAGCTTTAGAGGTTTCTAGGCCTGGTGTGGGTTCTGACAAGTTCACTACTGGCTCTTGGTATCCACAAAGGTTCTTTCTCAGGCACTGCTAAGCATCCTAGCCTCTTGTACTATAATTGAAAATACTCTTTGGCTAAAAATAGAGCCAAAGAGAAGCGCTCTCTCCAGAAGGAATCAAGTTTTAAGCATGGGCGGCTAATACCTTCTCTTTCTATGATGCAGTAACCTGCCCTTCCTTTACCAGAACTAAGGCTCATCAATCGATACATGTGTTATGTTTTTACCAACTCTGTAAACATAAGGCTGGCTATGCAGTTGAGGTGAGTAGTGTTCAGAAGTGTGAAGACAAGTCCAAGACCATGCAGTAGAAAGAAGGAAAGCTGTTTCCCAGGTTCCCACAAGGCTGGCTGAGATACAGCACAGGAGAAACACAGGCAAAGGTAGGCAGTACCTGGCATCCAACCCAGCCTCAGCTTAAAGCCTTTCACCATGTAGCAACTATCTGCACCAGGTTCATGGCTGAGGAGGTGGATTAGAAGCTGAGATGGAGATCCAAAGAATGTAACTCAGCAATGACTGGGGAAGGACGGGATGATGTGATAGTGGCAGAGGGACGCTCGGCTGAATAGAAGAGCCAGCCTTTGCCAGTGGTTCTGCTGTTCCATGTGCGTTAGAACCTGCCACCACAGAATAGTCTGATTAGAAAATGATCTGAAATCTTTTGGCTTCTTCAAATCCTGGTGTTTAAACATTAGAGTCACCTTTTCTTCTCTTAAAATAGGATCATTAAACATAATAATATCTATTAAGTTGTTATAATGTTCTATATTAAAAATTTAATATTCTTATATATGTGCATATATATGTATGTCTATAGCACACGCATATGTGTAGCATATAACGAAATCAAGCTATGAGAGGATTTATATCTATATGTCCTGCAGAAAAAAAAATTGTGGGAAAAACTTGAGCTGTCCAACAAAAAGGAATTACTCAGATAGACTAAAGATTATATATAGTACCTTGCAACTTGTACATTAAATGCATGTTTTCTAAGAATAGTGACTTATAAAAATGCTTATAGTGCAAGTAGATTTCAAAATTGCACACAGAACACAACCCAGATTCTGGTTGGGTGACCACTTCGGTCTCCACCTTTCTTTTAAAAAGGGGTCTCTTGTGGAAACTGGCCTTGCCTGGCCTTCTACATGGTGCTGGGAATATGAATTCAGGTCTTCACATGTGTGCTTTACCAACCAAGTCATCTCCTTAGCCTTGGGAATCTGTGTCCAGTGACCACGGCCATGTGGAAAAGAAGATTCTCCTCTGCCTTTAAGGAGAATGTCTTTGCCCCTTACAAGCCATTCCTTGTTCCAATTTCTAATTCCCCCTTATTACCAATTTGCTCTTGACTATAACACTAGCTGTGCTAGTCTCTCTCCTGTTTATTTGTTTATCCTGTTTGTCTATTTGTTTACCAGGATTAAAGAGATCTTTAATTTTATTACCTATACAATGAGTATGATGATTTCATCTAGCTAGGGACGGAAATGAAAGTCAGAAAAGTGTCTGTGATCTGGCCAAATTCACACAAGCAAAGCACAGTGGAGCTGAACTTGAACTCTTACCTCCCGGCACCAAATCATGTGACTTTTCTATGAACGAATAGATATGAGACATAAATCGAGTCCCTTTGCTAGAGGACGTCCCTCAGCAATAGCTTTCAAGGAAAGCAGGTCAACCGGGAGGTCCCCCGCTACCCCACCCTTCCTGCGGTCCTCTCTGGAGCGTGTGCATGCTGTCTGCTTAATTCACTCATGGCTCAGCGCCACAGCATACATAAACAAGCAGGGAAAGCCTCTGCAGAGGAATCTTGGTGCCCAAATGGAGCAATTTGTCTTCTGAAATTATTGTTTGAAATTGTTTATGTCACTTGCCGAGTTTCTGTTCTTTACTTCAGAACCTGTTGGCAATGGACAAAAAACTGCCCCGCAGCTGAGCAGTTCTCCTAGGCAGAGATTCCGGGTAAGACTGTGGGACCTGTAGCCTACACAGACCCTATGTGGCTCACAGAAGCCCAATGAAGCACCCTGAGGATTATGGGGTCCACAATGTTTGCTGGATCCTGCTGCAAACGTTTAACCTTGTTAATCCTCATAACCATCCTATAAGGAGAGACTGACAGTATGCTCCCCGATTCTTAGGTGAAACTGAAGCACAGACCCTACGGCCTATAAATAGAAAAGCTTGGCCTTGAGCGTGCGTGTCCTTGTTTTCAGAACCCAGGCTTCTCACTTCCCTGTGATGCCTCCCATAATCACCCACACCAGCCAGAGTGGCCAGGAGCCAGAATCCTAAACCACTGGACTTTCTTCTCCGTACTGAAGGCACACGCTGCAAATCTCGCCACCTCCACGACATGCATGCCTCTGCGTCTCTGCCGAGGCTCTCCTTCCTTCTCGCTCTAATGCCTTGACATATTTTAACATGAAAGCCGTAAGCTCACAGACCTGGCAGCTTTGTGAGTGAGAGAGAATTCCTTTTGAGGCATGAATTAGTCTTCTTCAAATGTTTTGACAAACCCAGAGTGTGGTGCTTAGGGGAAAGAACAGCTTCGCAGTGTTTGTGTGAACAGACATCTCTTTGAAACAACTTGAGCCTTTGCGTGAGGCTAGGTCATTGAAGTAACAGCTTGAGGATCGAAGGCCACACTCTGTTGGTATTCTGTTTGTGTCGATCCTCCAAATGCATGAGCTAGAAGCGGGCCTAAGAAATGTTTCCTAATCTCCTGAAAGAAGGCAGAGAGTCAGAGCACCCCTGAAGCTCAGGAAAGGACAGAGTGCACCTGGCCTCACCCTTTCTGTGAACATGTGCCTGCCTGTGCCAGCCACTAAGCCCAACCCCATCCCCTGATTCCGCCTGTGCAACAAGCACGAAATACAAAGTCTTGCAGGGAACAGTTACTAGTGTCTGATACCAGGAGGTAACAAACAGCCTGGGCTCACCCTAAACACAAAGATAACTCTTTTTTCTCAGGCTTGTAGTTAACCATGTTTGGGATTGAAACATGTCATCTATAGATTCCAGTTTCCTGGCTTTGTATAGGTTACCCCACTGTCGCTGTTCTGAGCAATGTATCTTTATGCCCCAAATAGGAACAAGAGAGACCCTCAGGTGACACAAAGACTTTTTCCTAGTGTTATATAACATCAGACAGAGGGTGGTTTTTGATGGTGGATCCTCCCATAAGACAAGCAATGAGGAGTGCTAGATGTGACATGTGTCTGTGTCAGCTCTAAAATCACCAGGACTGCTCTTGCTCCGTCTACTCAAGGATTCACCCGCCCATCAGTCAGCAGCCTTCCCAAAAGTGCCCTGGAAGGCAGCAACAATGCCAAGGGCAGGAGAATGTAAGGGTGCATCTAGCTCATCCTGGGTCAACATTAGCACAAAAGAGACAGCCAAGGACTCAGACAGGGTCATGACTTTGCTTGTGGAAATGATAGAATCAAATAATAGAAATTTTGACAAGCTGTTTAGCAGCAGACTGATAGCCCTGTGCTGGTGTGCCCCGTGAAACTCAAGGAGGGTGCCAGGACTTGAGCAAAGATATGCTGGAACTAGAGACTGAACATTTCCACTAGAAGTGCTTGTCCACTCTGAGCCCCATCCCACCCAGTGCTGACCAACCCCAGCATTGCTTAGTTATTGTGGCAGAAGCTGCCGTCAGACTTCTGGTTACATTTCCAAACTTCCCAGGGAAACCTAATCTGGCTGGGTGGCTAGCCAGCCTGGAAACAAACCAGGAAGAAAGGCCACCAAGGGATTCATCAGAACTACACAGAAATGCTTCCTGTCCCTAGCGTACCCCACTACATACACACACACACACACACACACACACACACACACACACACACACACACACACAAGCCTTACATAGGTGGAGCTTTAATCACTGCTGGGTTCCTCAGTCTGAACATATTTGGACAAGTAGTGGATGATCAGTAAACACTGAATGAATGAATGAATGAATGAATGAATGAATGAATGAACGAACGAACAAGAGCTGGGGAGATAAGACAACAGTTAAGAGCATTTACTACATTTCCCAGCATGCATGTTTGGGCAACTCACAACCACCTGTAACTCCAGTTCCTGGGCAAACTGTCAGCTCTGGCCTCTGAGGATGCCACACTCATTTGTGGATACCCACATACAAAAACACACTTAAAAACATAACAGTAAATCTTTTTAAAGTCTCTCAAAGAGGACATGGTAGTTTGATTTTTGTCTGTCTGTCTGTCTGTCTGTCTATCTGTCTCTGTCTCTGTCTCTTTTACTGCTTCACACCTGTCCTCTCCATCCATTTTTCCCTAACTTGTCATTAAGTCAAAGTAAGTGCTTTTTGCCCTTTTTCTGCATTTCCACTCGCTCTTTCCATTCCCAAGTGGACTTCCATGATTTATCTATGGATCGTGACAGTCTCCAAATGATCCTTGGGTCTCGCTCATGTCTGCATTGTATTAGTCATCCAAAAAAATACCAATGTTACTATATTACTCTGCAGGAATAATTGTAAATGTCCTCACCAGTCTCATGTCTCACCGCTGCCCATGGGGACCCTTTCCCTAAGCGATGCCAACTAAGAGATAAGATTTATTTTGTGAGTCTCGGTGGAAAACGATAGTACCAGGCTTTTGTTCAAAAACAATTACGAATTTTTAGATGATGATGGTGTGGCAATAAACTAAGTCAGGGACCTTCTAAAAATGGAACCCCATGACAGCATAGATCACAAGCACAGGAAGCTAGCCATGGCCAGGATGTGCAATACTAATCCAAAATTCAGGTTTTATACACGTTATTCCATTGGTCAAGAATTCTCTGTTTGGGGGCACTGGAATTATTATTTAGTGGCCAAGAACACTTGCTGCTATTCCAGAGTACCAGAGTTCAGTCCCTGTACCCACGTTGGATAGCTCGCAACCAGTGACTTCAGTTCCAAGGGACCTGGCACCATCACTTGGTCTCTTTAGCCACCCATACACATGGCACCTACTTAAACAGACACATGAATAAAAAAGTAAAACTGAATAATTTCCTGTGCCACATAACATTTTCACTCTTGTAAGTGTTTAAGGCTCAGACTTTGTATCCTTGGTAGAGACCCATCTTTAATCACCCTGGACCTAACACTATCCTCACCTAACAATGTGTGCTTCCTCATCCTCAGTATTGAGAGAGAACAGCAAAGAGCACAGAGGTTTTAAAGATTCTTTGAGTTTGAGGGAGCTGAGGTCAGGAACATACGGTCTCTAGTTTGGTTTGTTCTCAGGGTCCTTGAGACCTGGTTTTCATGATTGGCCCCTTAGAAGCCACAGGAGATCCCTGCAGTCAAGTCTCACAGGCTTTACTTGGCTTTTGCCTGTAATACTAATAACAGTTACAAGAAATAAGATAATCTCATGGTGGAAAACGCTGGAGATTAAGGAAAATCTCAGAGCTCCAGATTTAGAGGCTTATAAAGATAGACGCTTGTCAAAAGCAAAGCCAAGTGTCATGAAACACCAGCTTTCCAAGGAGCACTGGAGTTCCCAGGCTCATCTCCCTCCTTCTACAGGGAAAACCAAAACTGGTGAGATCAAGCATCCTAGCTGAGGTCACGTGATGGATGTACAGTGGGAGGGAGGGACAGTGACAGGTCTCCTGAACTGTCATGTGATTTGCCAGGCGCATCTTGATGGTATGTTGAAGCAAACAGAACTTGGGGACTTCTAACCACTGCTGTTAAATATTTTGCTTATTTGCACAGAAGAAATGAAATGTATGTGAAACTTATTTTTGGCAATATTTTTGTTGATTCTTTGACAATTCTATGCAATGTGTTTTGAGCCTATTTAACCCCTCAAACTCCTTCTACCCCTCCCTCCCCTGTCATCCCTCCCTCTCCTCTCACTCCACTTTATCTTCATTTCCCATGCATTTTGAGTTATTATTATTATTATTATTATTATTATTATTATTAGTTCTTTTCCAACCAGGTTCCTTGTTCCTTCTTCCTCCTCCTTCCTCTCCTCCTCTTCTTCCTCTCTTTGTATTCTTATTTATAGTCATTATTATTATTATTATTATTATTATTATTATTATTATTATTTCTTTCCTCACCAAGTTTCCTGTGTATTTGTCAAGCTAGTCCAGGGAGCAAGGCCTACTTGCTGACTACTCTGGTGTGTAGTCAGCTTATAAGAGGAATCACATAATGAAAGAAAATGGTGCAATTCATTTTAAAATCTACAACTTTGAAAACATACAACCCTCTGGTTCTTCCACTATCATTGATAATCTGCTGCTTTCCTATTCATATAAGATTTCAATTAAAATTTGCAAACATTTACAATTAGATACAGTAACACAACCTATATAATCCCAGACTGAGGAGGGAAAAAGACCTGTTTGGAGGGAGCCTGGTCTACACTGCAGGCTCCAGATCAGACTGGATTAGATAGCAACCATGAAAAGTAACATACTACATGTCTAAAAAGGAGAAAGAACAAGAAATCAAAAGGCCATAGGCCTATCACAAGCTCATAGATAAGGAGACTGGATCCCAGAAAGGCTTATGTATTATTATTATTATTATTATTATTATTATTATCATTATCATTATCATTATTATTATTATTATTCAGAGTTACTGGTTACTGAAATATTTATGTTTATTCAGTACCATTTGGAAAGTCATTTTGCTCTTTCTATATTGCCAAGGAAAAGACATCGCTCAGACTGCTATTTGTGGAATACTGGAAAGTAAGAGTGGGAAGTGGCTTTGTGAATGGTTAGTATGAGATTCTTACACAATCTCTACTGGTCAGTCATCCTATATTTCATGATTTTTATTTTTCTTTGTTGATGAGATAATATATTACAGGCGAGAGAACTGTAAATTATGTCATAGCCTTGGTGAACTGTCAACATAAATTAATCTGTAAGTCATAAAATGCATGAATCTTGTCAGACCAGGTATTTGGGTGTTTCCTTGGAGATGGTGAGCGTTCTCTGAGACCACGGAGGTTGTAGGAGGTAAAGTTGCACAAGACTCCCAAGCAAAGACAAGGAGATAATGCACAAATGGAGGGCAGTCGATCATGTGGAGGGAAATGAAAATAACATGAACAGATATGAGTCCTATGATGGTGCTGAGGAAGTAGCGTACCCATGGCAACATGGGAGGGGTTGGGCAAAAACAATGTTCTTAGTAATGATCATTTATTTGGGGAAAGAAACAGATTCCAGGAGTGTTTGTGATTATTGAAATAATGAAACTCTGTAGGGTCAGGAAGCACAACATAAAAAATGGACAATAAGTATTAAGAAACACAGAGGCACCTGGTATCATGGTGGAAACACAGAGATACTTTGTATCTTTGTCTGGGGACGGGAGTAAAGGTGAAGGCTTGCTCTGCCATACTATATGGAGAAAGACAACTGTCTCCATCTTGAATGACAGCAGCAGGCTTCCTGGTTTCTGTTAGACCTCCCAGCTCTGTCCTCACAGCCAAAATTGAGCCACGAATTGCTAATAAACCCATGCTTAACATAAGTTATTCTCACAGTGCTTGCTGCCTCCAATTTTATCTAAACAGTTGAACAAACAGCCAATCATTCTGAAAAACCGCACAGCAAAGTCTTGCTGTAAAAGCAAAAAGTCCGTTTTCTTTTCTTCCTTGTTCAAAATCAAACAAAATTATAGAGATGAATTTCCAATAAAGGAGCTTTGTGAATAAACAGAGCAGAGCTGCAGTCTGAACACAGAGAGAGTAAAGTTGCCTCTCCTGTTTCAGAACCAAGAGAAAGCTAAGGGTGAGCATATATAGGACAGAAATCTGGATGGTTCGTTTGCATGAAAGCTAATTGGCACATCTGTGCCCGAGGGATCTGGCAAGCTTCAATTGGCCAACAAGGTGGCAACTGTTAAATTTTATTGTGGCAGCTGACGGTCCTACATCATAGCTAAGCAACAGTCACCTGAGTGACTTCAGCTCTTCCTCTCTTTCTTATGGTCCCTCAGCTCCATTTCAGTAGTCTGGGACAGAAATGACCCATTCTGTATAAAGCACTTCACAAGCCCTGCCCCAATCCTTATCATTCCCTCCTTCTGCTCTTTCCTCTTTTTCTCCCTCCCTCCCTCTTCTCCTTTTCCTTATTTAAAAACCTAAGCATGCTGGTGCATACCTATATTCTTCGCTACTCTAAAGGCTGAGGCAGGAATGATTGAACCTTCTATATTAGGGCCAGTTAGGCCACATATGACTCCAGTCTTTTTTTTTTTTTTTTTTTTTTTTTTTTAAGAATGCTATCTACTCCCTGTTGGGCGAGACTGGTCATGATGGTAGTGAGAGTGTGACCTCACAGTCCAGTCACAATACCCTTGGCCTGTCTCATAATTCCCCTCCTGGGGTAGGACTTGGTGTACTCTTCATTTGACACATCTGATTTTCTGCTAGGTACACACAAACCCCATAACCATCACTGTGACACACACACACACACACACACACACACACACACACACACACACACTTTGTTTTTGTAATTAAAAGGTTAAAACTTTTCTTTAGCCAGAGTTTCCTCTCCCCCTCCTCTGTCTACCTTCCTTGTTCTTCCTTTCCCTTTGCTCCCTCTTCTCTGAATCTTTGGAATGTTCACAACTGGTTCGTATTCAGATTAGAGCACACTGAAGTTCATCTACTTCTGGCCTGTAAATATTTGAGACTTCCTTCTGTTGATTCGGTTACAGGAATGAGATAAGCTATTCGCTATTGTTTAATCCACTGAGATCTAGCTCCTGCAAGAAATAGTCGCCGAATGGCTTAGGACTTATAAAGTATGGCTGTGTGGTTGTAGTAGAGAAATGGGAGTCCAGTCTATAGAAGGAGATACACTCTAGTGTAGAGTATACATTTAAATCATATAGAAACTCAGCTTGCCATCAAACAAAAACATTAAGGTGAGCATATGAAGAAAGAAAACAGGTTGAAGTTATAGACATTTGAATATGATACACTTGTTATCTAAAATGAAATTAATATTTAAAAATAGAACCTTTTAAAACACTATACTAAAGTTAATTTCAGACATATCGAAAGTCAAATAGAGAAAAACAAAACCATGAAAATGTAAGGTTAGGGAGATGACTAAGTCAGTAAGGTGGTTGGCACACTTTGGAGTTTGCACCCTTAGCCTCTGAGTAAACCCCCATGCACAGCGGTGTGCCCTTGCCATCAGAGAGATGGGAGGCTGAGGCAGGTGGATTGCTGGAGCTCAGTAGCCAGCCAGTCTAGATGAATTGGTGAGCTCAGGGTCACTGAGAGAACTTGTCTCAAAAAAGAAGTCAGGGAGTAACAGAGGAACATAGCCAAAGTTGACATCTGCCCAATACGTGCAGACAAACAAACGTGCATCCATACACTACACACACATACACACATGTACACAATCACTAATACACGCATTCAAAAATAAATATGAACGTAAACACGTAAGTGTTATACAGCTTATATATAATGGAGATCTCTCTGAGTCCATTACCAAGTGCAGAAACCATGAAGAATTTCTTAATTTTTAAAAGTTTTTATATTATTTCTTATTTACGTATCTATAAATTCCTTGCATGTGTGGTGCCCACAGAGGCTAGAAGATGGCTCTGGATTCCCTGGAGCTTGAGTTACAGGAGGTTGTGAGTCACCCCATGAGGGTGCTATGCACTGAACTCAGGTCCTCTGCCAGAACAGCTGCTACTTTGAGCTGCCAGGCCATCTCTCCAGACCTCCACAAAAGAGCTCTTCAAGGACTGCCTACAGGAATGTTACGTGCCCTAGATCATCACAAATAAAAGTAAAAAGCAAACTGGAAACCAAGAAAAATTTACAACATAGATGACTATGCTTGGTGTGCTTTAAATATAAATAGCTTCCCCAAATCTATACAAAATATAATCCCCCAAAGAATACTTCACCAAGAATGTTATTGGGCCATTTGCCAAAAATGAAAAAAATACTAATGATTAACAGGCATATGAAAACCTATTTGACTTATTAAAGACACTGCAATAAAATACCATTAGTGTTTGTCAAGTTAGCGAAGCCATTTTTCTTTAATGGTGTCCTCTGTGGCTACAGAATATGTTTTTATTTATTGGAGAAAGAAAGGTAAGCCCATAATAACAAGACAAGACAAGAGTTGGAGTCCAGGGAACTTCTAAGAGGCCACTAAAGACATAATGCATCCACACAAGAAGTGGTACCTCTGTAGGTTAAAAAGCAAGGCACTAAATGTTTTGAAAACACATCTTAGGTCGAGATGTAGCTCAGGAATAGAGCACTTGCCATGAATGCTGGAAGTCCTTTGTTTCATCTCCAGGACCAACCAAACCTCACCGGTGGTTCCATATTTGTGTACAATATTTTCTCTTATTTATACATTTATACACTTATGTATGCATATATTCATAGGGCCAGGGATGGAGGTCAGGGCCTGTGCATGTTAGGCAAGCACCTAACCACTGAGCCACACCCCTGCAAGTATCTCTAGTTCTATCTCATGTTCTGCAAAGTGAACTGTCATTTAACCCCAGGCCTACTAAGCAATATTCTACAGGACGCGTTCTAGGGACACTTGCGGGTTCTGTCGGGGTCGAAGGTAAGCTAGGAAAATGCTGGTGGGTTCTCACCTCACCCCCTCCTTCAGTAGAATTGCAACTGGGGTCCAGTGAGGCAGAGAGCTGTTTGAGGTCACAACAAGAACATTTCCAGAGATGTCCATGCTGGACTCCAAAACGAGCCATTGCCCTCAAGCGCATCACGTTTATTGAGACATAGCTTCCTCCTCCTGTCAGCCAGGTACCAGGCTTAAGCCCATTGTTTGGCTTTTGGTAACAATCTTTCTTCGTTGATAGCGAGTGGAAAGTTTTCCGTTCCTTCCCTGTTCCCTAGCAATGTGACATTTTCAAACAGTAGCACAAAACTCTTTAAATAGCCGGAATCCATTTCCACTCTACCGTGACTCAGTAACAGCTACAGGATTCTTCTCAAACTTTCCTAAAAATGTCATCTTTGGGCTAGACTCAAGAAGAACATTTCAGCCATGGAAGCACATTTTCCACTCTGTCAGGAATGAGGGAGAGCATGGGCTTGGAACATAAAGTGTTTTCCAGTCCTCAGAAAAGCAACACTTCTCACCAAAGCCATAGCAACCACTCTGTGCAATGCTGCATAGCCTGATCACTCAGGAGCCTTGTGCTCTTATCAGCGACGGGGGTGGGGAGTGGGGTGGGGGTGGGAGGGAGTGGTGTGGTGTGGTGGGAGGGCATCACCTGTGTTCCTCAAAACAGCTCACTGGCTGCCTATGGGCTCCATGGAGAATGGCATCCTCTATGATAGTTGCCATGGGGACACTGTAGGCAGTGATTCTGAGCCAAGTGTTCTCATGCTGAGTTGCCAACCAGGCAGGTAGCATGAAACTTGCCAGATGTTCTACGGGCACCTGATTCTATATTTAAAAAGAGTTATCCCCAGACATAGGGAGCTAAATTAAAATACAAATTACAGGGCTGGAGAGATTGCTGATCTTACAGAAAACAGGAGGGAGGTGGAGTTGAGCTCCCAGCATCCATGTGTGGTGGATCATAACTGTTTTAACTCCAGAAGCTCTGATGCCCTCTTATGGCCTCTGAGGGTGGAGTACCCATACACACGTTCAGGCTCTCAAACATAGCCATAAAATAAAGTGAATCTTTAAAAGACACACACATACAAAATATAGTGTGATCACAGTTAATGTTTTCACATACAAATAGTTCTGTTTGAGACTTGTGCCCATAAGGCCAAATTTAAATGTCCAAAATCCCACTAGGGAATTCATCCTTTCTGAACTTTCATGGCCACAGCCGAGCTGCTGAGAACCTCCGGGGCTCCGGAGCTGTGATGTGGGGTGGGAACACCCATTCCCACATGGTGATCGCAAAGGTAATTTATATCCAACTTCTTTCTCCAAAACTGAGGTTTCCTCATTCTTGGTAATGACTAGTCCTTCAACTTCCTCACTAGACATCATCACCATCATCAGAAAGACAGGGAGAAGGAGAAACGGATGCAAGTGATGAGGCCGTGAGCCAGCTCCTTCTCTTCTCCCACCTTCTGCCTTCCAAGACCGATATGTGAGCTGAGTTACCCATGCCTTCTGTTTCTGCTTCTTAGAACGGTGTTTCCATTCCCAGCACAGCATCCTTTGGCCAGGCCCTGTCTAAGAAGAGGGCTTCTTTTGAAAGACCCTTGCTGATGTCCCCATTGTGGCCCATGGTATCCATTTCTTGGATTTCCTAGCCAAGAAACAATCAGGGAGTATTTCTTCTGTGGCCACTTTTTGAGATAAGGTCTCATCATATTGACCAGGCTGGCCTCAAAAATCTTGATTCTCCTGCCTCAGACCTGTGTGTGCAGTTTTAGAAAAATGCGTTACCATATCGTTGAAATCATGTTATTAACATAAGGTATTTGGTAACTTGGCAGAGTTCAGGAAAAAGTTAACTCACTGGTTCTGTTACTGCTTCTTCTATTAATCACGCTGCTCTAAAGATGAGAATATTAAACCCAGAGACACTGTTGCTCTGCCTAAGCTAGTCTGAGTGCAGGTAGACATATCTTTCAGCCCATTGTGTTTACATTATCTGGCCATGAGAGCAGCCTGCCCAGCAGGATTTGGCACATAGAAGAGGGGCCTGTTTATGTGATAGGAAAAATGTCACATTGTCCATCACTCCCGATAGTCTCTGACTGAAACCCTCAAGACACAGTACAATGGCACATGGCCCTTCTTCTTTCTGAAAAGAGGCAAGTGTCATCTCTCAGGTCACAACTTCAGGCTCGTTGACTTTGGTCTCCCAGTCCTGCCTCAGCTGCAGGCCAAGAGTCCAGTTCTAGCCTCCTGATATATCGGACCTGCATGTGTATACACATCACTTAACTGTCATTCAGCAGGAAGCTGCTTCTCTGACTGAACAGGATTTGTACCTCTTCTTTGATGAAGAAACCATTAAGGAAAAATGACTCCCCTGCTTTGGGGACATAGGTGCTTCCAGTGCTGGAACCTGCCACTCTGTTCTGAAGATCATTTGGAAACAGTCTGACAAAATACTTCTCTCTCTCTCTCTCTCTCTCTCTCTCTCTCACACACACACACACACACACACACAAATATGTTTAAGGAAATTATAATAGAAAGATCCTTCCTACCAGACACGAAATATATGCCATCTGTCTGGGTAATCTATTAATAACTACTATAGCAATAAAACAAGATTGACAGTGAGATGTAGAGAGCCCCCGGATTCTGAATAAAGAGCAATTTGAGCCCTACACATGACTCCCAATTCTAATGAAGGTGCAGAAGTAGATGGTACATTGTTTTGGTTCTGGAAACTGAGAAAAAATGACTCCCACATAACAGAACCACAGCTCAGTGGTAAGTTCTTGCCTAGCAAGCACCAGGTCTTGGTTCAAACTCTATCAAGCAACCAAGCATATGTATACAGTACACACGCATGCATGAGTGCATACACACACACACACACACACACACACACACACACACACACACAGTCACCATCACCACCACCACCAATAACAACATTTACCATCATCAACAACATCAACAACAAGAGATAAAGCTCTCAGATAAAGCGCCAGGATAACATGGGTAAAATGCCAAGAATTCCCCTCTCCCCGTAGCTACTTAAAACCAGTACAGCTGAGCTGATAGTTCTACAAACACCTGCTGTTTTCAGAAGTGGAGCAAAGGATGAGCCAAAAAGCAACCCTCTGCTGAGGGTATTTTTAGCTACAGTGGATCATCCAGGGCTTGCCAGGATCTTGAGGGTCACCAGTGGCCACAGCAAGCTGAAGGGAAGACTCAAGAACAAAAAGTCTCCCAGGAATAATGCTAAGCAATTGCTGTGCCTAGAGGGAAAGGCTACGTCACCAGTCAGCACAGATTTGGGGTGGCACAGTTTCTGCTTGAAGCTTCAGAGTTCTGCAAAGTGACACAGGCCATGTGACACAGACACTGGACGAGATGTAACACGGGTGATGTTTGACCTCCATACTCCCAGCTTTGCTAAACCTGGAGGAGAAGTCACACAGGGGCAGACAGATTGCCCTGGCAAGCTCATCCTGGGTGTGGCTCTGGTCTGGAGACAAGAGGCAGTGAGCTGCTAGTTCTTCATCCTCAGAAGCTGCAAGGACCACAGTGGTTCAATGAGAAAAGACAAAAAAAGAAAGAGAGAAAGAAAGAAAGAAAGAGAGAGAGAGAGAGAGAAAGAAAGAAAGACAGAAAGAAAGAAAGAAAGAAAGAAAGAAAGAAAGAAAGAAAGAAAGAAAGAAAGAAAGAGGGAGAGAGAGAAAGAAAAGGAGGGGAAAGGGAGGGAGAAAGTGAGGGAAAGGAGGAAAGAAAGAGAGAGGGGAGAGGGAGGAAGGAAGGGAAAGGAAGAAAGGAAGAAGGAAGGAAGAGAGACAACAGACCAGCAAGGAGCAGGCACACACTGTAGTGGAAAGAAAATCAGAACCTTTAGAGAGATCTATCACTGAAAGATTTCAAATTTTGCATTTTCTGTGACCAAATCACTCTACTTCTAGATTCATCCCTAGAAACACTTTAAAGTGCTAGAAAAACACAGTCAGTGCATTAGGGCCTGGTTTTAACCCCCCAGCCAGCACCGCCAAAAAAATGGAAAAGGTTGCAGGCAGAAGCATAACTCCAAAAAAAGGTTCACTCCCATTTTAATGCTAAATAGTGTGAGTTTTCTTTGCAAAGTTCATTCAGAAATCTAGAAGCACAGATTGTGTGCAAAAGCAACAGTTAAAATTCCTCTTCTTTTGCTAATTTTATTGTATAAATTAGTAATTTTATTTCTGGTAGATTTTTTTTTAATCCAACCAAAATTTTTCATACCAAGTGTTTTAAAAAATGAGAGGCCGTGATGAAAACCACAACTTTGTGTGTGAACCTAAAAACCAATTTTAAAAACCAGGAGAAACCATGACAAAGTCTAGAAGCTCAGGAATGAACTAAATATCCCTCAGTGACCATTTGACACCACACATGATAGTCAGAACATAGAAGAAGAAGGGAGAAAGACACATCGTCGCTCTGATTTTAAAGGATTCTAAACAGCATGGTAAAACAATGTGATATCTTACTAATAAAAAGCAGAACATGCAGGAGACCTCATGATGCTCACTACATTATCACACACAAGCTTAAAGCCTCACAGGTCAGGTGTTAGCATGACATCTCTATGCTGACAATGATCTCTTAGTCTTTGGGACTGCTATAATAAAACACCACACGGTATTAAACCAACAACGGAAAGAAGTTTGTTTGCCATATTTCTGAAGTCTAAAGGGTCCAGGATCTGGAACATCTCTTTTTGTTTGTTTTTATAACCTATTCACTTTACATCCTGCTCACTGACCCCTCCCTACTGTCCCTTTTCACAATCCTTCTCCTCTGAGTGGATGGGGACCTCTTGGGTATCCACCCACCCTGGCACTTCAAGTCTCTTCGAGACGAGGCGCTTCCTCTCCTACTGAGGCCAAACAAGGCAGCCTAGAAGAACATATCCCTCACACAGGCAACAGCTTTTGGGATAGTCCCTGCTCTAGTTGTTAGGGACCCATGTGAAGACCAAGCTGCACATCTGTTTCATGTCTGGGTCCTAGGGTGCCTAGGTCCAGCCTGTGTATGGAACATGTATTTTGAAAAGAGTTATTTTATTTTGTAACTCTCTCTCTCTCTCTCTCTCTCTCTCTCTCTCTCTCTCTCTCTTTGTGTGTGTGTGTGTGTGTGTGTGAGAGAGAGAGAGAGAGAGAGAGAGACAGAGAGACAGAGAGACAGAGAGACAGAGAGAGACAGAGAGGGAGAGGGATAGGGAGAAGGAGAGGGAGATGGAGAGGGAGACAAAGACAGAGACAGACAGACAGTGAGACAAAGATGGAGACAGAGCATGTGCACAAAAAGGTCAGAAGAGGGCATCTCATTCTCTGGAGCTGGCAGTTACAGGGAGTTGTGTACACAGGGTGGGTTCTGAGAACCCAGCTCAAGTCCTCTGGGAAAGCAGAAGGTCCTCTTAGCCATCTTGGAAAAGCCATCTCTCCAGCCCAAGTTAAGTTTTATAACTAAACCTTGCTCTGAAACTTATATGTTTTAATTGTAATAAAATACACATAACATAGTATGTCTCACTTTAATCATTTGAAGTGTAGCATGGAGTAGCATTAAGTAGAGTCACAGTGCTGTGAAGTCACCACCACCACTGGCCTCTTTACAAACTAAAGCTGAGTCCATTAAAAATAATTCTGAAGGTCCTGTCTCCAGTCTGTATAACTCAACCATTCACAAAGTGGAATTATAAAGTGTTTGACCTGTAGGCATGGGCTCATCTCAGTTAAGATAGTGTCCTGAGGGCTCATCTATGTGTTGTCATGTGTCAGAATTTTCTTTTTGTAGGTGTTGACACACCATGCCAAGTGGCATAGCCACTGATATGCAGTAGGCATGTTGCTTCCACTCTCTGGATATTGTGACTAGTTCTACTATGTACATGGATGTAAAAGAATCTGTTTAAATCCCTGCTTTGGATTCTTTGAGTAAATGACCTGAATTAGCCTTTCTGGACCATGTGTTAGCTCTGTATTCAAGGCTTTGATGATTTCTGCAGCAGCTGCCCAATTTCACAGTCACACGAGCAGTGCCTGAGAGTCCCGTCTTCCCCTTGCCACCACTTGCTCTCTGTTTTATTGACAGAAGCCACCCTGGTGGTTGTGAGGTAACTGGCCTATCATTTTTCTGTTGATGAGAGTCCTCTTGTCTGTCTCTGGAAAAGGACTCTTCCATGTTCTTCCTTATGATTCTTTCCTTTGGTAAATGCTGACACACCTCCAGATTGGGCCATCCTCAGGTGTATGCTCACATTGTGCCCTCCATTTGTATTAGACTATTATAGGCACAGGCAAGCATAGCATGCAGAGAAAAGATTCATTTTGATGCTTGGGAGATTATAAGGGGAGACAGGAAGAGCCATCAGAGAGGCGCAACAATAAAGGATTCATGACACTGTAGGGTATTGCCAATAATCTGGGGCCTGGATGTGTCTCCCAAGATATCAAACGTGATCCTCACAGCTGTAAAAATGGTTCCTGCCCCTGTGCCTAACCCCTTATCTGATGCAAACAGAAGCATGCCCCAGGGTAGAGACAGACCTTCTCTAATACCTCCACTAACTGCCCTGTTAACCTTGGCCAAACCCATCTTTACAGTGGAGGATCCTGAGCCCATGACTTTCCTTTGTTTCCTCCTCCTCCTCCTTTTCTTCTTCTTCTTCTTCTTCTTCTTCTTCTTCTTCTTCTTCTTCTTCTTCTTCTTCTTCTTCTTCTTCTTCTTCTTCTTCTCCTTCTCCCTCTCCCTCTCCCTCTCCCTCTCCCTCTCCCTCTCCCTCTCCCTCTCCCTCTCCCTCTCTTCCTCCCCCTCCCTCCCCCTCCTCACCTTCCCCTTCCCCTCCTCCTCTTCTTCCTCCTCCTCTTCCTTCTCCTCTCCCCTTCTTTGAATTCCGTAGGTTAGTTCCTATGAGCTAACATTCTTTTGTTTTCCAGTGTCGACATAGACTTTTCTCTCAATTCTGTTATTTGCAGGAATAAGTACATGCTTAGCTCGTTACCTGAAAACAAAAAATATTTAGTACATTTGCCTGTTAAAAAGAAGATGTGGTACAAGACACTCATAAGCTCACCTTAGAGTTTAACTCCTAGAAGCAGATCACGGCGGATGTTAAAGCTTTCACAAATGAAGAAAGCAGTTGTATGGTTTGCTAACCACACAATTAAACGTTTTCTGACAAATTAGAGTTACATGGAGTTCCAGCTCCATGTGGTAGATTACCATAAGGCAGGAAAAAGGCTGTATCTGTGGCATTAGGCTTCAGAGGACTGGTGGAGATAGAGTCAGTGTAGAGACTCTTTGCAAGTGGGTGAGCGGAGGAACCATCAGACAGGAGGAGGAGGAGGAGGAGGAGGAGGAGGAGGAGGAGGAAGAGGAGGAGGAAGAGGAAGAGCCCTGTAGCACAGTGCACAAAGCAATCCTATGCAAATTGGGCCTTGTGGTAACTCTATAACATTGTGTGGACAGTACCAATAGACAGCATGCTGGTGATCACAGAAGATGTGAGCTAGGTCTGAATTAGTGATTAGTAGCTAAAATTTAAAGATTGTAAAGACTTTCAAAAATCTGACAGAATTCATAAACCCATCAGGAGAACTGATACCTCTCTCTCTCCCTCCCCCCCCCTCTCACAGACACACACACACACACACACACACACACACACACACACACACACACGCAACTTTGTAGTTTCAGAGCATTTATAGAACTCTTCAAAGCCAGACTCTTCGAGGAAGAATACTTCAAAATAAGATCGATCAATACTAAAAGAAAGCAAAAGAAAAAGACCAGGGATAAAATAATCTTCTATTCAGGGAAATTGAGTTTATCTCTCCAACTAGTGTGTTCAAGCCATGAAACCAGCCACCACCTGTCTTATTCCCTGTGTGCTAACAGTAACCAGTACCTGCCACACAGTAGGCAATCAAATATTATTTTAATTTGTCAATGCTTTCTGTCTTCATGAATGGTTAAAAAAAACTTCAAATTACTTTGCAAATGGGGTGTCAACTGTCACAATGTTGCATATTGTAACAGATGCAGAGAGTCAACCTTTACTCTGGGCTTTGTTTGAAAGCATCTTTTCTTTGTTTACAATATACTTTTATCACTATTTTCTTTTTATTATCTCTTTCCTTGGGTAATCTATCCCTATTACTTTAGGAATTCAACTAAAAGGTTTATGTTGCAGCCTATTTCAAGATAATACCCAGAGTCAGTGTCCTAGCCTTGACCTCTGAACTTTCTCAAGCCCTGTAAGTGGCAGTAAGGTGCCATGTTTATGATTTACAGGGACCTCCAAAACTCAGATTGTCTAAAATTAAGCTCACTACACTTTTCCAACTACTTTGTCAACTCCATGATAACTCTAATGCACATTCTCAGGATTCTTGATTTTTCAGATTTCTGCGTTAGTGCTTTTAAAGTCTGGAGGCCTTTGCTCTGTTTGAGAATCCGAGGTGCACCATGGTCCACACCCAAGGGAAAGGTGTATTTGCTGTTCTAGTTTCTTCTATCAAGGAACCCCTGAGTTCCTACAGGATCTCAAAGGACCTCATACTAACAGTCTTTAGAGAGTAAACCATATTTCTCTCCTTCAGGCCACCGACTTCAGCTGCTTCCTTTTCTAGATTTTTCTCTTCTGTTTCCAGGCTGTTGTCTTCACTGAACTCAATCCCAGTCAGAATAGCTTAATGTTTAGAAAACTGAAACAGTCTTCAAAGATGTTGATCTTAAGAAAGAGCACTCAGTGCTCTTCTTAGTGAGGTTAAAATCCATGATGTTAAAAAAGAAAATAATTGAAACCCTCGGACCCTACAAGATAGGAAGTGCTCTTATTTCCTGTTTCAGGAATAACTAGAATGTAGAGGTTATCTGATAGATAACTTGGAAAATAATAGATTTATTAAAATATATATTTCCTATCTAACTTAATTGTGTGTGTGTGTGTGATATGCATGTAGAAGTCAGAGGAAGGCATCATGTCTCCAGGAACTGGAGTTAGAGATGGTGTAGGCCACAATATTGTTCTGGGAGTCAAATCCAGGGGTCCTACAAGAGCAGTAAGTGTGCTTAACTACAAAGCCATCTCTCCAGTCCCTCAAATAATGTATTCTATAGCAGCATTTGAAAAAAAAAATCACCATCAAAATTCTGTAGGTCTAGAGGTGTTTTTCAGTATGCAGAGTGGGTAAAGTTTTTGATAATCAATGTGATTTATTTTAAAAACTGTTATTCAGAATTTTTGTTTATACCAGTTTTAATATGTTGTAGTTTTCAAGAAATTTGTCTGTGTCTTTGAGCTGCTAAAATTGCTAGCATAAATCTTTAATGATAGTCTCTTATTATCTTTCTAATGCCTATGATATGCAGTTCATTCCACTTTTTATTCCTAACATTATAGATCCATTTTACCTGGCTTCCCTTCTCTTCACCAGTGTAGGCAGAAGTTGGTTCTTGGAATCTGCTTTTAGCTTTGCTAGGTTTCTTTACTATGTATCTGTTTTCTCTCTTAAAGATTTCTGCTTTTCTTGGCCATTGTTCTATTGCTGGGCAGAGAGAGGCCATGTCCAAGGAAACTCTTCTGTAAGAAAAGCACTTAATTGTAGGGCTTGCTTACAGGTTCAGAGGATTAATTAGACCATTGTTACCATGGCAAAGAGCATGAAAGCAGGCAGACAAGGTGCTAAACAGTCGCTGGGAGCTAAACTTCCTGATCCACAAAGAAAATGGGAGGGAGGAGGGTATGGGGTGGGGTGGGGTGGGGTGGGGTGGGGTGGGGTGGGGTGGGGTGGGGTGGGGTGGAAGGGAGAGAAGGAGAGAGACAGAGACAAAGATGGAATACACACAGAGAGACAGAGAGGTAGAGACAGAGACGCAGAGAGACAGACACAAAGACAGAGATAGAAACAGAGAGACAGAAAGACTGGGTGTGGTATGGACTTTTGCAAACCTCAAAGCCCACTCTCAGCGACTCCCTGCCTGCAACAAGGCAGTGCCTCCTAATCCTTTCCAATCAAATATCTGAGCCTATGGGCCACTGTCACTCAAACCACCACACTCCTTTAATCTCGACTATTATTGTATTATTTGGGGCAGTCTCCTTGTTTTATCTTCTTAGGGTAGAATCGTAGGTCACTGACCTCCAGACCTTCCTTTTTTTCCCATAGGACCCTATCAAGCTGAGTCTCCCCCTGACCAGCTGATGCCATCATTTTCCTTTCTTGGAAATCACTCATTCCACCTCCCTTCCTGCAGGGTGCTTTCTGCTCAGGCTGAGAGTGGCTGGAGTTTGTTTTGATATTCCATCTTCCTGGGGTTCTAATGAGAAGCCTGTGGCTATTCACGTTGACATTGCCTCCCTAGATGAGCTGCACTTAGTAGGCCACTACCCCCTCATGCCTCTGACCAGAAGTCTGCACTTTGATTTGCTTCTGGAGTTTTAGTTGTCTGTAACTGTCACTTTCACACTATGGTCACCTTCAAGCCTAAGCCTCCAGAGTAGGAACCTGAAGTCAAGTCATTTGTCCAAGCTCTGGTCCCCTCTGCAATATGCTAAATATTTGCTATTTTTCAGGGTGTGTGTGTGTGTGTGTGTGTGTGTGTGTGTGTACGTGTGTGTACATGTATGTGTACATGTCTATGTGGCATGCATATGCATTCATTATGATGTGTGTGTGCATGTGTATGTGTTTGGTATGTGTGTACGTGCATGTGTGGTGTATGTGTATATATGGTGTGTGTATGTATATGTGTGTGCAGCATGTGTTTACATGTGTGTGTGGTATGTGTGTGCACACATGCATCATGATGTGTGTGTATATGGTGTGTATATGTGTGTGTGTGGTATGTGTGTGTATGCATGTATGGTATATGCATGTAAGTGTGTGCTGTGTGTATGTGTGCTTTTTTTAATTATCAAGTAATTTTTAATTACTGTTTTAATTGTTTGTGTGTTTACTATTGATGTAACCTCTGAATGTTCAAGCCAAAACAAACCCTTCCTCTCCATAGGGTGTATGTCAGATGTTTATCATAGTGATAGAAACTTATTCCGAACAACTTAAGCCAAGGACCATAATGGAAAACCAGAATCTTCCTGAGAAAATAGAATATTCATGAGGGGAAAGCTGAATTTTTAAAGGCAGAATGTGATTGGGGGAGAGAGTAGAGAAAATCGTAAATATTGTACTCAAAATTTAACAGTCTCATACTATTCAATGTTAACAGTTACAGGTATGTGTTTTATACATAATCTTTGTGTTATGGATATCTTGCATATATTGGATATATTATGCATGTACATAATATAATGTTTGGGTAATTTACAGTGTTTTTTTTCCTAAGAGGAGCATGATTCCAATAACCTTTAAATTTCCATAAGAATTCCAGATTCCCTTAGTACTAGCATCTGATGGTGGCATTGCTGACAGGTACTCTGCTAAGCTGTATGCACACATTTATTTTATCAGGATTTATATTAACTCGGATAGGTAGGTGCGACTCCTATAACAAATGGGAAATTTGAAGATCAAGCATCGTGACCAGGTGTACATCCATTAAAGGGTAGAGATGTGATCTGGGTTCTCATGGGTCTTCACGGCTGATGTTTTCTCTACTTTGTCTCCCCTTTTACATCATGGGCTGCCACCCAAATAGCACAGAGCGCCTAAAGTGCAGGAGAGAGAGGAAAATACCATGCTGGGGAAATAACAGTTGCGTCAAAGGAGGCTGGTATTCTAGCTTCTGTAGATTCGCAGCACCAACAGCATCCTTCTCCTTTCCTGCCTCTCTCTGACTGCCGCTGATATGAGAGTGTACTTCACAATAGCCTTCAAAGCCATTCTGGACATTAAACCAGAACAGCTAGGATGGTATGATGAAAGCATGTGACCAAATTCCTTCTAGCTCAACTCACAAGCTTGTGCTTCCTTTTCCAAGTCTTACAGTTACGGCTTCAACAGAGAAGGACCCAGGAGCAGCTGGCTAACCAAGGCTTAATACCACGTGAGTACCCGCAGTTCTTCCTCATTGGTCGGCATTGTGATATCTGGGAGATAGGAAGTGCTTAGAGATCAGGTAGTCTAAATCGGTGTAGCTCTCACCCAAGATCCCTCAGAATCTGTATTTGCAGAAATCTAGACAGTGAATGCTTTGTCCAGCTATCTTTATTCCTAAGATTCCAATATGGTAGATTTACTCTCGGGATAAACTCAATTTATGGTGGGCACCTCTGGCTCTTCTCCTCTCTCTCTGTCTCTGTCTCTGTCTCTGTCTCTGTCTCTGTCTCTCTCTGTCTCTCTCTGTCTCTCTCTGTCTCTCTCTCTCTCTCTTTCTCTCTCTCTCTCTCTCTCTCTGTGTGTGTGTGTGTGTGTGTGTGTGTGTGTGTGTGTGTTCTGTCTGTCTCTGTGTGTCTTCATTATTTTTAATTTGGGTTCAGCTATTTAAGTCCACAAGTATTTGAATATTGTCAACTATTTCCTTTTTAGAAGATTCAGTTGTAATATTGTTCTAGCATAAACAGTATATTGAACTACTTCCCCAAAAGTGAGTCAAAAAAAGGGATTATCATTTTTAGGAGATAATTTGAAATTTTCTAGCAACTAACACTAAGTCTCGGTTATCTAGGAAAGTACCAGGAAAGGTATCCTGGACCCATTAAATGACAATTCAAATTCTTCTAGGTCATATTAACTCTCCAAATAAGTTTTAAAACCTATATTCATAATGATTCCTGTAGAAATTTGGGTTGTTGCACAATGCTGTGGCATTGTGCTTCAGGGTAGAACACACAGCGTTCAGATTTTAGTGTTGACAGCCAGTGATTACCACAGATAAATACTAAAGCCTGGAACTGAGAATCTGTAAGCCTCTTGCATCTGCAATTTAAAAGTAGCCTTCTTAATAGTTAAGCCTGCAAATGGTAACAGCGGGGAGCTTTGGAGCAAAGCTTTTTAGAGTTTTTCCTGAGCACAGAAGGGACAGATGGCCCTGTGAACTCAATGCTGTTTCTGCAATACCGTTCTGCTGGTGAAGAAAACAGCAAATTTGTATCCGGTGTTTTAGCCTGGTCAGCCCCCCTAACGTGAGAAAGATGAAAGACAGGGATCTGGATCAGGCAGAGAAGTCCAAGCCCTCAAAGCTCATAACCTGCATCTGCAGCACTGTCCCCCTCTCCTCAATTTTGCAAGGGCAGATGGAGTACACACACACCTGAACCTTTCAGTCCATCTGAGGTCACCACTGATTTAAGAGAAAACTCGGTGCACGTGCCTGAATGCTGAGCCTGGATTGCACAGCTGGCATTTGGATGGAAACACTTTGGGGGGTCTGTGGAGTTAAATTACAGAATAAGTGAACAATTACGGGCAAAGACAGAGATGACCCCTGGGATACAGTTTAAGCCACACCTTTCCTGTTGGGTGTGTAAGTCAAGCATCACTTCACGAGGAGGAACAGAACGGAGATGTGATATTTTCTTCTCAGAAGTTTCGGACTGAAATATTGTAGATATCAACAAAATATTTTTAAAATGTTTACAGAAAAAATATGGGACTAGTCCATTGTGTCATCGAGATAATTTCAGGGTGGCAGGGAAGTCCTGCAAAGAATGAAATATTTCCTTTGAAACTCAGATAAAGGGATGGTAGTTCGTAGCTACCTCTTCCTAACCAGGGTTTCTAAGGACAGAGCTCCTGAGGTAGGAAAGTGTGCAGGTGCCTGGCACACACTGAAAACCCTGTGTGGACGAACCTGTTCTTCTTAACTTTCCTTAGAAAACTAGAGAAAAGCCAGACCTCTTCCCCTGTTGGTAGGCTCAGACTCAGACTACATACGACACTAAGTTGCCATGCAGCTCACCAAGACCACATGCTTAAAGGCAAATGATGGTGAAAAGAGAGGATCCAGGAGGCTTGGAGTCTCCTAAATTCAGTCTTATTTATCACATTTTGTTGTTAACTGTGTACAGTGTCCAGAACCAGGCACAGAGAAACACACAATAATGACCAAGATGGTCCCTTGGAGAGATAACAGAATGCTAGGAGAAAGGTGGCAGTAACGGATCCACTGGGGTCCCATGGTCTACCACAAGTAGAATTTATTCTATTGTTTTAGTCTTTTGTTTGTTTGGTTTCAAGAAAGAAGAAGGGAGGAGGAGGGAGAAAACCAAAATATAAAAAACTAATAGTCCTCAAATAATGCTGTGATTTTTTCCTAAGGTTTTAAACTTTAAGAAAACCATACATATTTGCTGGCCACGACAGTGTTGATGCTCTGTATCCACTCCCTGGACCTCTTCTCATCTCTCTTAGAAGCCTCTAGGATTCTTCACTAGGACAGAGTTTTCTTCGGTAGAGGCTTAAAGCACTCACAGTGGTCAAATTCTTATTTCTAGTTAACATTCATAAAGATGAAGGCCTCAAAGAATTTTCAGATACCCTAGAGCAGATCCAGTGTGCCCCAGGTCCCTCTCAGTTTAACTTGCAAGAATTTAAGTATATATGAAATGGAATTATTTGTAAAACCTCACCTTGCCTGTGATACAAAATAAGTATAATTCTCTCTGAAAGCTTTACAACTTACTATAAATTGTCTACACACAAAACCAATGGCCAATGAATGTGTTGTTCTAGATTGTCACATACATGGTTAAAGGGAGCACCTGCCATGCTTTGGCAGAATGTCTTCTGGCTTTTTGTTTGTTTGTTTGGGTTTTTTGTTTTGGTTTATTTTGGTTGTTGTTTTGTTGTTTGTTTGTTTGTTCATTTGGTTGGTTGGATGTTTTTGTTTAGTTAGTTTTTGGTTTTCAGTTTTTACATTTGGTTATCTCCAGATTCTGGCCACTGCAGAAATGCCCAACCCTTTCTTAATATGGCAGAGTTAAGGTCACAACCTGTGATGTCCAGTGCCCAACCAGACCAGACCCCCTTTAGACCTATGATGCTCAGGCCCCACACAAACCCTTTTTGTGAGTGAGTGCTTTAAACCTTTCTCACATGTTTAAGAGAAATCACTTTACATTTGTAAGAACTTAAGTCATTGTGACCAAAATTATTCAAGTACAAAGCTGAGGTGTAGCTCATGACAGAGCAGCCACTTTTTGTGTACAAAAGACCCTGGCTTTCATCCTGAGTACTTCGAAGACCCTCTGGGAAAATGTAAAGAATGATCAATGGTCTTAATGAGACATGTTACTGTGACCAACTATGGATGACAAAACCCACTGCCTAACCTCTGATAGATTGTACTTTTTCTCAGAGTGATGATTAAACTCTCTGACCCCAGTGAGCTGAGATGTACCTTTCCAGTTGGTTAGCCCACCTAGTTCAACAGGGCTCAATTCCATTCTTCCTTTTTCATGGCCATGCATTGGGCAGGCAGGCTTTGAGATCACTGTTAAGTAACAAACAATCCACACCAGTCGCTACAACATGGGGTTTTTTTTGTTTTGTTTTGTTTTGTTTTTTGTTTTTTTTTTTAAATCCCCCCAGTCACTTTAAAAAGCATTCACCTTGTCCTTTGTCCCTGTTTGTATGAGTTTAGGTTTCTCTCTCTTCTGGTGCATTGAATGAAATTAAACACACCAACTTTTGAGTAGAAGTGAAAACAGATGTCTCCTTAGGCCAATATAAAATCTTAGCACAACTTAAATACTGAGAAAGGTGTTCTTTGGCTCAGGCTGGGAGGCTGAGCCATACCCTAAGTTAGCTTCCACAGGGAGTTATGAAGTTCATACTTTCAAACAGCCATGAAATCAAAAGCTTTATTACTTAGACTTATCTCTGAGATTTGCATATGATTCTCAAAATGGAACTGCCTGATTCTCCACGGAAGCTTGGGTTTGGAAGGATGTTTTCACTGGCCTGCAGGCTCAAGAGCAGGGTCCCTGTTTTCTTGGAAACATCAAGAGAGAGTGGTATTCACTGTTTTCACGTCCATTTCCTCCCTATACTTCTCATCCTGAGCATCTCTCACCCATGGCAGATGCTCTTTTATTTTTAAACATTTCATTATTCCTTTGATAGTTGCATTAAGAGTTTTGTTTGTAATCACTTTCCCTCATCTGGCTCTTCCCAGAAACATCCCAGCTTCCCTACCCAACCAACTTAGCGTTGTTTTATTTAAACCCATAAAGACCTATTTGTGATCCTCAAGCTTTCTTAAATGGGTAGGCTTCCAATGGAGCATTTTTGACTTACCAAAGGGCTACAATCTTAGAGAAAACCATCTCCCCCTCTCCAAGCAACCAACGGTTGTCAATCACTCCAGTGCTGGATATGGAATTTCATGCCCTACTCCCGTCTCTGTGCTAGGATTTGGTCTGGCTTGAGCTTGCTCCAGTCTTTGATTCAGTTGCTTCCACGGCTCCATCTCATTCTGACCCCTTCCAAAGCTCTCAGATAAAAGATTTTCAGCCTTCAGGGTTAGATACATTAAAATGTCCATAGAGCTATGAGCATCTATTAGGTGTAAGGCTGTATGTCGGGCATACACATGGGAATCAAACACAGTTTCTGAGTCAATGGATTTGCACTCTATAAGAAGCTCCAAATAGCCCTCATTTAACTGCTTCTATTGATAACTTGGGGAAAATATAGAGTCCATGATGAATGTGAGTTCCTGGGGATTTGAAGGAAGAACCTGAATGTTCCCTCCTTCTCTGTTACTAAGGAGCATCTAATGGGGACAAGCTCAGCATACAGAATACAGCTGTCTTTCTGGGATGGAAGAGAAGAGAAAAGGGACTGGAATGGGTTTTAGAGGACCTGGGGACCAGAGAGGTCATTCTGTGTAAAAGCCATCTCTGCCTTGAGTGGGATTTCTGGGCAGCTTTAGTCCAATGATCTGATCAATGTAAATGAATTTCAAGATACAAGGAGCTGTCTATGAATGGTGCTGCCTTTATTTGTTTTGCAGACTAATCCAAGCTACATCAGCCACATACTTACTGCAAAGCCTTGGTAAACCCCTGAACTCTGTGGCACTCCTGAATAGCCAGAAGAATGACGGGCCATCCCCGCATCCACTCCCCATGCAGCCTCACCATAGTTTTGAGACATTCACTGGATAGAGTCTCTCTGCCTTTTCTCAGTGCATCAGCTGACTTGGCTTCTCCCCCACAGCACCTACCACACACTATTGGCTGCCTGAGCAGAACACGGCACAAGGGGATTAATCTGTCTGCCTCTTTCTTTCTCCCTAACATCTCTCTGCCCCTAGAACTAGGGAAACGTATCCTGAACTCTTATGCAGAGCTGGATCAATTCTGACTTCTCTTTTGTCTTTTATCTCTCCTTCAATTTTCCAGTTGCCTGTGTTTTAAAAAGTAGAAAGCCAGTCTACTTGGAGACTGGCTGTGAATTTATCCTTATAGCCAGTAGGGAAGAAATTCCAAAGTATTACATATTGGATCAGACTCTATACATGTATAAATCAAATCTTAAGTGCCCTCAGCTACTCTGAGCAAATACATTGTTTTCAAACATTTAAGAATTTAATTGGGGCACAGAATAAGGAAATATTACCAAGTCTCCCTCAAGACAGATATAGAAATAGAGATATAGAGATAGATGACAGATAGATAGATGGTAGACAGAAAATAATTTCTAAGTTGTTATCATCTACATGTAGCCTGTATCCTGATTACTCAGGGGAACATACCCAAGGTCTGCTCTGCCTTTCAAAGCAAAGCAGAGTAAGTAAACACTACAAAGTCCATTTTATAAGTGGGAAGCCAAAAGTGCAAAAAACCCTACTGGACTAGTTCAAGGTTATACCAACAAGGAGAAGTCCCAATTAAATGGTTCCTAAATTCTCAAGTACCCAGAATACCTTTAATCACACAGCATCACAAGTCTCATGTCTGAACTGTCTCCTCCCCACAGAGAACTCTCTGGTAGAGGACTGGAGATTGACTCAGTAGCTAAGAGGCATTGGGTTACCCTTCCAGAGGACCTACATTCAATTCTCAGCACCCATATGGTAGTGCACAACCATCTGTAACTTCAGTTCCAGGGGATCTGATGCCCTTTTCTGGCCTCTACAAGCACCAGGCACACATATGGTGCACAGGCATACATGCAGGCAAAATGTCCATTCACATAAAATTTAAGACCTCTAATAAATATTATTAATTCATATCTCTAATTTCAAGTAACAAATGGGCAAATGATTTTTCGCAGAAGCTAGCATTTTTAAACTACATTGCTGTCTGTGACTCTAGGCAGCAATGACCAGAGAGGCGGTATTATTCACCTGAGCATCGTCTCTAGGGGCAGACTCCGCCTCTTCCTTAATTCTTATTTATTTATTTATTTATTTATTTATTTATTTATTTATTACAGTACTGAAAATCAGCCTCCGACAATCCCCAAGCAGTGCATCTCTTTAGAGCTCGCTGTTTCCATGAGAACTCCCATAGGAGGTTGTACTGGCCTTACAAACTCCACCGATGTTCTTAAACCTGGGCATCAACATCACGTGGAGGATTTGTTCAGAGCCATGTTTCTATGTTTCGCCCCCAGAATTTTAGAGGCAATGGTTCAAAGGTAGAAGGGCTGGAACAGTCTCCCAAACAATGCTGGGAATTGCCAATCCCGGGGCCTGCATGTAGAACTGGGGCACAACCCAATGTAGCCCTTGGCACTTGCCTCTTTTCTAGTCAGCGGAGTTAATATAAAGTACTAGGAGTTCTCCTTGGGTCTGGTCCTGAGAGATTCCCTAAAGGAGAGTCAGCAACTTGACTGCTAGGCTGTCAATCAATACCAGAGCCCCGCCCTGTGCAAAACAGCCCTCCTTGGCCTTAAATGAGTTCTCAGAATCCCTGGCCTCTTTTCTTCATTGCATCTCTTTAGAGGCCTGAAGTCAGAGTGGAACAGAAAGACTGCAGGAGGCCTGTTCTTATCTAGGCAAATGTTTATCCACACAGCTGACCCAAATTAGCTGGAGCTGTAGGGACAGAAATAGGAATAGCCTGCGACTGAACGCTGAGGCGAGAACGTGAATTCCCCTGCGAGGAGCGATTAATCTTCCTCCAGGGGGAACAAGTCAGATGTGTGGCTGACTGGATTTATAGTCGAATTCTAATTTGAAATCACATGGACTTATTTTTTTAGTTTAGAAATCCAAATTCCTTTTCCATCTTAAATGTCAGTGTCCTTTAAATATGAAATTTTGCCATTTGATACTCCCTGGGCTGGCAGCAGAAGTGGTCCTTTGTGTATTTTTTTTTTAAAAAAAAAATCGACTGAGGGAGGCATTATGATTTTTGGAGGCCTGCAGGGGAAATGGCTAGAGCCCACATTCTCTGGAGTCACAAAGAAGGCAAACCTCAACCCCAGGGCCACTGCAGGGGAGCTTTCCACAGTGTGACCTCAAGCTAGTGCCCCATAACACACCCAACCCCGATGGCAAGCTCTGAGGAGGGCATTTATTGATGGGGGCAGCATGTAGACCTCTTTGTATTCTTCCCAAGACCTCAAACATAGCTTTCTACCCTATAGTAGAAGGCTCTGGAAAACTTTCCTTTTCCAAACATCAGAGAACTAAACTGTGTCAATCAACTCCATAGGAGAGGTAGCAAGATGGTCAGGAATCATTGCTTTGTAAAACCAAACCAGGAAACGGCAGTGCTCAAGGAAATGACAAGCTCTACAAGTGAGACCTGAAGAAATCTCAAGGATGCAGAGTCAGGAAATTTCTCTCAGGTCTGAAGCCCAATCAGAGCCAACTGAGCAGACCAGCAAGAAGGCATAGTGGCTATAAGCATTTTCTTCACACATCTGACAACATGAGTCTAATGTCCAGAATGCACACAATGGTAGAGAGAGCTAACCCTACAGGATTGCCTTCTGACTTCCACATTTATCCCTCAGCATGCATGCCTCACCTCCAGGCATGGCACACATACAAATACACACACACGATAGCAACAAAATGAATTTAAAAAAAAAAAAAAAAAAAAAAAAAACAAAGAACAAAAAACAAACACATTGTCCTTAGAATCTAGACGATATCTGAAAGCTGCCATACTGTGCCCTTTGGGGAACCCTTCCAGGAAAAACACTTTATTCTTCCTGACCAATTAGTAAAGATCAGTTCAGAATCAATTCCTTTACTGCTGATGAAAGTAATTTAGTCATACCTAACATGTCATGCTTAATTCCATGAACACTAGGCGAGGGGACAGAGATAAAGACCTGTGGGTACAGAGTCACCTGTGGGTACAGGTCACGGGGGCCTAAGTAGACTCCTAGTGAGGAGGGAGCCTCACCAGACATGCCCAACGTAAATTTCCAGGGATCAAATGTAAGAAAAGGCAAGCCTCCTTCGCAAGAATACCCAGATGCCTGTCGAAGAAAATGCATGAACCACAATAGTGATACCCATTTGTTTCTCAGAATCACTTGGCTGGGGAAAGGTGAGGAAGAGGGGTGCCTAAAGTATGTCTGGGAAGTCCACTTTACAACTGAAACTGACAAACAGAAGCTGAACAATGTCCAGGTCATGGTGAAATGTTATATTCAAGCTAAATATTCACTCTTTTTCCTCTGAGAAAAAAGCCTCCAGCTCCAGTCAAAGTGAAAAGAAATAATGTCAACAAAATTGACTACAAAGCAGCCACCTGGGACAATTTTGGGCATGGCCTTTTGCCAGCATTGTTAATGTTGGAGTGAGGCAGGAAAATCAATCAAGTGTGTCCCGTTAACATCCCAAACAGCACCCTATATAGAATGTACTGTAACCAAGCACCAGTATGGTACCTACCAGATCATGTCAACTTGACCTCCACCGGGTTACAGGGGAGGCTGTACTTCGTTTCATGCAGTCTTCAGGGATGAATGTGCAATTATGGGTACAGATACAAATACACACACACACACACACACACACACACACACACACACTCACACATGCTAACCTGGCCAGAAAACTAATTCAAAATTTTAAAGACAGCTTCCTTGCCTGTGACGTAAGAGTGGACACCTCCTAGAGTATCTGTAGAATATCTATGTTTTAGAAACATATTCAGACTTACAATTAATGTTAAAAGAAAAAAAAAACAATGCAATTCTGTTCAACTTCTTCGATTGCAATGAAGCCTGATTGTCTATGGCTTCCAATTGAGATGGCTTCCAGGAAGCCAACAGAAATGCAGACATGTATAGAAGAGTGTTCTGTACTTTTGCTCCACTGGGTTTATGGGAACATAGCGAAAAGGTGCTCCAAAGGGAAATGAGAGGACACAGAGGGAAGAGTGGACGTGCTAACCAGTGCAGGCTATCAGGTCTGTGCTGCTCTATGCCATTGAACATGACTGTCTGGGAGGCCCATGTCCACAGACAGAGAACAGTTGAGACAACACTCCCAGGAAAAGATTAAGGACTCCAAGAACCCAGGTTCCAAGTATGTGCCCCTGGATAAGTCAATCCATTTTTGTGCACCTCAGTTTCCACACTTCGTTTAAGGTTGGGATTAGAGTTCACTGTCACCATGGAACCTTCTAGTCCTCATATCTGAATCTCTGCTTCTCACTCAACACCCTCCTTTGACTAGCTGCTCCTGGTCAACCACATCCTATATCCAAAGTACAGTCTCTTCCTCCAGTATGCCCTCCGCACCCCAGACTACAACCCTCCACCAAGCTTTTAGAACTAAGGACACAGCAAAGTCAATGAGGATGTAAGTCACCTCACTTAGCATCTCCCATAAATTAGTGGTAGTCTATCCCCCACCGAAGTTCCTCAGAACTTGGCATGGCCTGCCTACACCACTTCTCCTCCTGTCGCAATGCCTGCCTCTGCTGCTCCTCCTGGGTTAGGCCTGAGTCCCGCCTTCCTCTGTCTCTTGTGGCTTCTCGGCAGCTGACGACCTCCAGGCCTTTCTTCTTTGTTGCTTGTGGCCTGATGGGGGCCATCACTTCCAGACTGTGCATAGCTCAGCAAGCACACAGCAACCCTGCAATACTGATTGTGCCTTTGGCCAGCTTCTGCTCACCTCTTTATCTTTCTGTTGCAGCACTGAAAAGTCCAACTGAATTCCATGACCCGAGAAAAAAATTGGATAGCGCCAAGGTAAATTTTGCAAACTGCCTTTTTTTGAACATGGGCAACAGGCTGTCGGTATGATGCTAAAACTTAGGCTTAAGTGTGTACAATGATCTCCAAATGGCTACATCTCTCCTCTCACACCAATGCAAACTCTCACTCCCACAAACCAAAGACATCTGTGAAAATGACATCTAACGTGTAAGCTTTAAGACTGATCATTGTCCCCTTTAAAAAAAGGTTTTGTTTTGTTTTGTTTTGTTTTGTTTTGTTTTGTTTTGTTTTTTTTAACCATTTGATGTGGAAGGACAATCACCAAAGGCATACTGTTGAAATTCTTTTCTAGTTCTTCCTCCCAGCCTCATGCTCTCAGAAATAAGACTCAGGCTCAAAATATATTTATAAATACCTTGGCCATATAGCTAGGCTCTTCTCTGACTAGAATCCTAACTTGAGGTAACCCATTTATTTTAACCTACATTCTGCCACGTGGCTGGTTACCTGTGCTCAGGTGCCACGTGCCTATCTCCTTCCATCTTCGAATTACATCTTCCTGGGTAAATCTTCTCTCACCTGGCTCCATCCCAGAATACTTTCTCTCTCAGAATGTCCTACCTTCTATTTCCTGCCTAAGCCTTAGGCCATAGGCTTTTTAATTGACAGGTGATGCATCCATATAATATACAAGATATTCTTTCTACAATATACTAGAGGTCAAAACATCCTTAAGAAGAGAAGGAAAGTTGGTCTTCTCGCTGATTTATCTTTTAGTACAGTCATTCTTAGCAAAAGTCGGGTTTTCATAAGTGTGTGCAGTAGGAAGCTGAAGGCTGGGGGTAGGGATTTATTTGGAGCAACACAAAGAATGATGTTCATTGACTTTCTCATTTAGGCGACAGGTTCTTTTATTTTTTTCACTTAAAGGGAAAGTTGACACACTCATTAGGTACTTTTATGATAAATAGATTTTTACACCTGATGTTCTCGGTAATATAAATATGATGAAGGAGCTGCCTGCACCTTCAGAGAGATGGAACAGACACACTGGTGTCTTTTTCTTGCCCGTTGATTGCAGCCTTGTAGCCCAGTTGTGAATAAACAGAAGAGAGAGATTTTGCAGTTTTTTCAAGATGCTTGTGAGTGGCTGTGGTGCCCAGTGCTGCAGACTATTGAACAACAGACAGACTGGGCCACACAAGGAGACCATGAGTAGGGAGGGAGAAGAACCTGGACATAGAAATCCGAGTCCTGTCATCCCTTTAGACAGCTCCTCTGTGGCAATGAAATGAGGTGAACCATCCCTCCCCGAGTGCCTTCCGAAGCCTGAGTTTGCAGGATTCACACTTTGCCATGTCAGGGGCAGTAGGCAAGGGCTATGTAGAGTCAGATCGGAGAGCATGTTTATGCAAGATTCCATCTCTGACCTTGGTTGCTTTTGAGACTATTCTAAGAGGCAATAAGATCAATTATAGTAAAACATCTCAAGATCTAGAATGCCTTTGCATTTATAGCCACTGACTTGGGCCCCAGCTTTTTACCCCTCTGCCGTTCTTTCCCATACTAAGATTCTGTGTTTCTTTGCAGAAACATAGGAGAAGGAGGTGCTCTCCATTTCTCATTTAAAGAGTACAGTTTTATTTCTGAGAAAAACTAAGAATTTTTGAAAGTTAAAATTCGGTGATTCTCTGTATATTTGTTCTACAGACTGAAGATTCCCTGAGGCGCAAGGGCAGAAACAGGTCCGACCGTAGCAGCCTGGTTAATATGCACATTCTCCAAGGTAAGGCTGCATAAATCGTAAACTAGGAGATACCTGACTAGTGGGAGGCCATTTTATAGTTTTGTGTCTCTGTGCTTGCTAAGTCCCTTAAAAAACCTCTCCCAAGATGGGCAGTGGAGGCACACACCTTTAATCCTAGCACTTAGGACACAGAGTCAAATGGATCTCTGATTTTGGGGTCACCCTGGTCTACAGAGTGAGTTTCAGGATAGCCAGAGCTACACAGAGCAACTCTGTCTCAAAAAAATGAACAAGAAAACAAAGCAAAACCACCACCAACAAAAACCTCTCCAAAAGTAAATGAAAAAGTAAAATAAAAATCTTTTCAAAACATGCGCGTGCACACACACACACGCACACACACACACACACACACACATACACACACACACACACACACACACACACACATGCAGACACACATACAAGCACGCATGCACGTGTGCACACACCCCAGCTTTTCATTAGGCCATTTTGATCAGTCATCCAGTTATTCTCAATCACATCAAAGACTTAGAAAGACACGCATTTGTTTCAGATTTGGCTTCCAGATTCACCTGTGCCATTTACTACCTTACTCTATAAGGCAGTGGTTCTCAATCTCCCTAATGCTGTGACCCTTTATACAATTCTTCATGTTGCAGTGACCCCCCAACCATAAAGTTATTTCATTGCTATTCCATGACTGTAATTTTGCTACTGTTATAAACTGTAATGTAAATATCTGACATGCAGGATATCTGACACCCACAGGTTGAGAACCACTGGTCTAAGGCCAGGAGATTCCGTAAATTCACTAAGCACACACAGAGCGTCCTTTGTAGACATGAGGGGTATAATCTAGCTGTTCCTGTAGTCATTAAGTACCAGTTTGATTCTGCCCCGTGGATGGTTTTAGGTTCTAGTGTACAGGAAATAAGGATCACAGAAAAATCAATGCTGATCCATGCAGTTCTATCCTGGGTGCTGTGACCATGTTCGGGAAGAGGAAACAAAGCAAACACTTAGTTGTCATCATGGTCTGACACCTGAAGGACGGAGATACCATTCCTGCAGTAGGAACCCTCAGACCACTGAGGTCCAGCTTCAGAGATGCTCAGCTTCTACTCTGACATTTTTCTGTGAAGTATTTGCTCAGGGAGAAAGTGCTGCGCTGGTGGTGGCCGGCTGGCTTTGGGAGTGCAGAGATGAATAAGACAATGGTTTCTACCCTTAGACATTGGTTTCTACTCCCCCAGGGTAACAGAGGAGGTAGACACAAAAATCAGCATTCATAGCCCAGCAGAGAGAAAATGCATGGTATTCTGAAAAGTACAGGGGAGGCCGTGGAAGGGAGACATCTGACCCAGAATACCCTGGGGAAGGGAAAGCAAAGACCTTGAATAGGAAGCATGGGCCAAGTTCAGGAAGAAGGAAGAGCATTTAAGGTGGAGGTGCAGCACACAGCCATCAGCAGCTTGCTCTCTCCAGAATGCAGATTTCCTTCCAAGACTGGATGCCAGCTTTACAGGGCAGGAAAGGCCCTGAAGTGGGGTGGAAGTTGTAAGTCTTTC
>JANHMN010000002.1:54750364-54791815 GCA_030674055.1 Rhabdomys pumilio
GTTATGTTTCTCCCAGCCTGAAATGCATGTGAACACAGTCTGCTTGACAACAACTACTTTTAAATAATTATGCTGCCCATAAATTTCTGACATGCTTTCCTTAGCACGCCATGAATATTTTCCATAACTTTTAATATTCAATAAAAGTTGTAATTTTAATAACAGCAAATCACCCTATCTCCTAGCTTGCATTCCACTCCTGGACATGGAACTTGCTGCCAAATGTTTTGCTATTCAGTGCTCTCTGTACATATATGTATTATCTTCCCTGATTATTTCTCTCAAATAACTACATACCCATTAAATTTCTGGTTTAAAATACATTATTGGATTTTAAGCCAGGCATGGTGGCACTTGCCTTTAGTCCCAGCACACAGGAGGAAGAAGTAGGCAGATCCAAGTGAGTTGACAGCCAGCATGGTCTACAAAGTGAGTTCCAGGACATACAGAGCTACACAGAGAAACACTGTCTCAAGAAAAAAAACACCCCCCAAAAAACAAAACCCCACCATCACATTAATAGTTTTTAATTGAAGCATATGGCCAGATTTCTCTCTCCCAAACAATCTGCTATAGAGCCACACATTAAAGCAGCCCCACTCCAAAGTGAACCTGCCCACCCGTGTGTCCCAGTACACATTAAGAAGCAGCCCTCTAGCTCAGTGATCCTGAAGGAAAGAGAGTGAACATCTCACCTGATCACAGACATTGTTGGGCTGCTGTTTGCAGAGATGTACCTTAAACAGGAAGACAGTTAAGTCCCTCGGCTCGCTAACATATTTATCTTACTGCTGCTTTGCTCACACATTAAACCCTCCTACTCATTTACCTGTTATTGGGTGAATTAAAATATACCTTTTATTTTAATTGCATCACTCCCTACAATACTAATGATCATGCACAAGTATTACGGAACTTTTAAAAACTGTGTCTTGTTTATAAAGAGCTGGGTCAGATGCCTTGTCTGTTTTTATATTCAGTCTCAGTTTTTTTTCTTTGTTACTTTTTGATTGTTTTCGTTTGTTTCATATGTATGAGTGTTTTACCCTCATGTGTACCATGTGCAAGCTAGGTGTACACAGAGATCAGAAGAGAGTGTCAGATTCCCTGAAACTGGAGTTATAGGTGGTTCTGAACGGCCATGTGGGTGCTGGGAATCAAACGTGGGTCCTCTGCAAAAGTAACACGTGTTTTAACATGCAGAGCCACTCTTCCAGCTCCCCTCCTTTTTATAATGATAGGCACACTTGATGTGTTCTTATGTTGGCAACTTATTGTTTATGCTGCCATTGATTTCTTTCCAAGGATTGCTATTAAAATTTACATTTTTGTTTGCTTTTTTAATTTTGGTTTGAATTTTGGTTGTGGATATTTTTATGATTACTTCATTTGCTTTTTGTGCTCAAAAGCTCTGTCCCTACAGAAAGTTTTCTGTTATTATTATATTCTTCTGTTTTATAGAATCATTGGACCTTAGGTGCTTAATATGTAATATGTTTCCTGCCTTAATCATAGAAGTGATGTGTCTATATGGACTATTTAGGAAATTCAATACAGAATGCACTAGCTAGCATTCTAGCATATACTCACTAGATAATTTTATAAGCAAACATAAGTTTAAATGTATGGATGCATTATTTAATTTATTTAAAATAGTATCATCACAAATGTACTTTCAGTTAACAATAAACTATACACAGTTATTCTTCACAAAAGATCAACAAACTTTCCTAGCTTTAATTTTAGTGGATCTTTGGTACTTCATCACTTGCAGTAAGTTTTATTTAACCAGTTTCCATGCTAATGTATGTTTCATAGCTTACAACTTCTGAACATTACAAAAATGTGGCCATTAATTAATTACATGTGTGTCAGTATAATAATAATGGCTTTATATTGCACAACCATTTTCCAGGCACTATTCCAAGTGCTTTTATAAATCCATGTATGCCCTTGCAAAAATGTATGAGGCAGGGATTAATATCCCACTTCAAAGAGAGCGCGGAGGATCAAGAAGCTAAGACCAGCAAGGGTCTGGTTTTATCACCAGGGGCTTTCTTCAATATGCAATTTCTACCCACCCTGTCATGAAAATTAATGGACCCAACATATACCTACCATACAACATGGTGAGGTATGTCTGGAATCCCAACATTGAAGAGGTGGGGCCAGAGGACTGAGAATCAGAGGCCAGGCAGACAAAATGAAAACAAAACCCAAACCCCAGAGGCTAAGGAATTGGAGGGAAACTCAAGAGTAGACAACTGGTCTACCATGTGCAAGGCCCTGGGTTCCATCTCCTGAACAGATACACATTTGCATATACACATGCAAAATCTTCCTCACACCCCCCTTCCTCATATAAAGTCTTGTCCACAAAGTCTGGTCTGAGACCAGTGGCATAAATGTCTCCCTGGGGTTGGTATAAATGGAAGATCTTGGTCTCCTTTCCAGACCTACTGTAGCCAAACTCCAGAAAGGTCCACAATATGTATTTTCTATCAAGCCCTTCAGTGAGCAGGTTTATGCTTAGATTTGGGGAGGAACTCGAGTAGAAGAAGCCAGAATGCCTGATAGTTGTTGTGGATTACTGTTAGACTTGTGTATCTAAATCCAGGAAGACACCAATCTCCTGCAGACATGAAGCAGGATGAGATGAGGTTAGAGATCAGTGTGTTAGGTGGCTTGACCATTAGGTTAAGAAAAGCGTTCCCATGACTACAGCCATGAAAAACAAGGCAGAGATGGTCTTCACTACAGTGGCTCGAAGTGGGTTAATTCTTCATATACAGTGTTGTGAAATGACGTACACTGCCTACAGGTCATATATGAACTAATTTCTGACTCCTGGGCTAATGATAACTATCGGGTTTTTCTGTTGGGCAGGCAGCAGGAATGGCCTCTGGGAAAGAAAAGTAGACAGATATTGTTAAGTTCCATGCGTGTGTCTCAAAGCTCCCTTAATAACAAATAGAAATACACTGTCACAGGACACTGCTCTAATGGACTCCTCATTTCTTAAGGTGTCAGAATTAAGACAACAGCTTCGAATCCGGGGCTTGCCAGTGTCAGGCACCAAGACGGCGCTGGTGGACCGGCTTCGACCCTTCCAAGATTGTGCTGGCAACCCTGTGCCCAACTTTGGGGACATCACAACTGTTACCTTTCCTGTCACGCCCAACTCCTTGCCCAGTTACCAGTCCTCCCCATCAGGCTTCTACCACTTTGGCAGCACAAGCTCCAGCCCACCCATCTCCCCCGCCTCATCTGACTTGTCCGCTGCAGGATCCCTGCCAGACACCTTCACTGATGCATCACCTGGCTTTGGCCTACACGCATCTCCAGTGCCTGCCTGCACAGACGAGAGTCTGCTGAGCAGCCTGAATGGGGGCTCGGGCCCCTCCGAGCCTGATGGGCTAGACTCTGAGAAGGACAAAATGCTGGTGGAGAAGCAGAAGGTGATTAACCAGCTCACCTGGAAGCTGCGGCAGGAGCAGCGGCAGGTAGAGGAACTGAGGATGCAACTGCAGAAGCAGAAGAGCAGCTGCAGCGACCAGAAACCACTGCCCTTCTTGGCTACCACCATCAAGCAGGAAGATGTCTCTAGCTGCCCCTTCGCAGCCCAGCAGGCATCTGGGAAGGGACAGGGCCACAGCTCCGACAGTCCCCCTCCAGCCTGTGAGACTGCTCAGATGCTGCCTCACTGTGTGGAGTCCTCAGGTCAAACCCATGTACTCTCGTCCACGTTTCTCAGCCCCCAGTGCTCCCCTCAGCACTCGCCCTTGGGGGCCCTGAAGAGCCCGCAACACATCAGCCTGCCCCCATCTCCCAACAACCATTACTTCCTGGCCTCCTCTTCTGGGGCTCAGAGAGAGAGCCATGGGGTCTCTTCACCCAGCAGCAGCCAAGGGTGTGCACAGGTAAGCAACTATGGCCTTACTCAGGGGTGTCTCCTTCAGGAGGTAGGGGATTAACTTCCACTCAAGAGCTGAGTAGAGTTTCCGAGAAGCTAGGCAGCACCTCACTGACTCTACCATCCTTGAGTCTTTACCATCGGCCTTTGCATCACTGGTTGGCAAACTTACTCTATAAAAGGTTTGGAGGGCAAATGTCTGGAAGTCATAGCTTCTGTGCCATACTCCTAAGCTTTACTCTTGTAGCATAGACAGCTTGCAACAATGCGTAACTTTCCAATATAACCTTATCTATCAGGCCCCAAGCAATACTTTGCTATTATTTGGCTGACTAGTTGATATCATCTCTTGTCATAGCCCAAAGCGTTCTATCAAGAGAGCCAAAAGTTAGACATTGTAGTATTGGCCTGGAATTTAAGCATTCTGGAAGCTGAGGCAGGGGATTGCTATGAGTTTGAGGCAACTTAAGCTGTATCCTAACACCACAGTTGGGGGGTGGAGAAGCAGACTGTGTGTGAGAAAGTGTTTATCATTATCTTACATTTTTCTCAAATATTCTGTAAGACCTACTGTGTGCCATACTCTAGCCACTCTATACTTCTGGGGGAGAACAGATATTAAGTGTCAAGGAAATAGAGGGTCTATCTTGTGGTGAAAGCAAAGAGGGGCTGGTTTGTGTGAGAAGGCTGGAAGTTTACAGTCTCCACTAAAGGGCGCAGGGATGTTCAAGAGAAACCTTGGGAGAGGTGAAGGAGGAAACATTGTTAGTATTTGGGAATGGAGGCATGGGCATCAGTGAAAGGTCCCAGGGTCAGAGCAAGTAGACTACAGAAGGATCTGAAGGAGAGGCAGTGAGTGGCTGGAACAGAATAAAAGAAGAGCTTCAGAAGACAAGTGAGAATAACAGGTCAAAGACTACACCCAACATGATCAACAAAGACTCTCCTTTTGTTCACAAAACTAACAGTTATTAAGAAAGTATATAGTTGACTATTTGAAGAAGAAAACCACATTGTCAAAGACTGTAAAATCTAAGACAGCTCACATTGAGGACACGCCACGTACCACGTACTAAGAGTCATGAACAGGAGCTATCTTGTTCATGGTCACAGCAACCCTATGGCTCCAGTTTAGTGTTCTTGTTTGACATCGAGAAAAATAAAACCTGGGAAGACTGAACTCTGCCTACAACCCCAGGATTAGTTGACTTTAAAATTTATAATAAAATGTTTCTATCCTGGGGGATAGGGGGGCTAAAGCCTGTCTAGAGGTAATGAGAACACACCTTCACAAACCTACCTGAACAGCACATTCACACCAGTGGTGCCCACTCCTGTGAGGACATACTGGGAGGAATGGGGACTAAAATAGCTATCAACACCATTCATAAACATCTATTGCATCCACAGTGTCCTAGGCAACAAAGGTAAAAATAGCCTTTGGGACACGGCCTGGACCATGATTTTCCATTTTGAGGATATCAGTGCTGTTGGGGAGGAATACGATGATGCAATAATTTGTTATTTACAAAGACTCTATTGGACAGTAGCAATTTCATGAAGGACAAATATCATGACTGATATACATCATGAAATCATGCAACACAGAATCCATGGGTAGAAGAGAGATTGATGGTACAGAGCTAATAGGCTTTGTGATCAGCCTGCACTTCATAAGTAGCCCTAAAAAGGAGAAGGCTGTGCCAGGACTGTAGTCAGCTAGTCTTTCATCCACGAAGCTGAGGAGTCTTAGGAATCTAAATAGAAAACAGACATTCCGTATGAACAAAGATAAGTAGGCAGACTGTAGAGGTCGTGGTTACAGGAGGAGAATTTAGGTTCCTAGAACTAGGTAATGCCTATAGTCATAGGAGGCCTTGAACACCTACACAGATGAGATGTGCAGAATCTATGCTGTGAATACATGAGAGCTAGTGGAAGCTTGTAAACCATAGGCGATACATGCGAAGGAGCATTGTAGATAAGGTTATCTGCTAATAGAATTCAGGAAGCTTTGTGAATATCAGAAACTGAGGTCAAAGACAGAGGCCAAAAGTGTCAGCTAAAGCCACAACCAAATATGCTGATAACTCTTTAATTTGTCATGTGTTCCTTTCTCCAGAACTCAGGGGCACACGAAGGCCATCCTCCTAGCTTCTCTCCCTCGTCTTCCAGCCTCCATCAGCCTTTCTCTGGCACCCAAGCAGACAACAGTCACAGTGCTGCACTCAACCCTTGTCCCAAAAGCCCAGTTATTCATCCAAAGGTTGGTACTGGAGAAGTTGACAATAAACCAGTTTCTGTGAGGGTGTGGATCCAAACAGCGCCTGGGGAGAGAATAGTGTTGGAGACAGAGGTGGGTACATGACAGATTCATGTAAAGAAATGAGATTCTGAGGTTCACATCTGAGTCTCTGCAGAGGATAGAGAGATGGTGCTCATAAGCTGGTGAAAGGATTAGGAAAGTGAGGAGTCAGGATGTGGGGAGCAGAGAGTGACAGGCAAACGGTGGACAAGTCATAAAAGAGCCACATGCCTGAAGTCAGCAAAGGAGTAGAGGCTCTCACAGGCTAGGCACCCACGGAAGACCACCCTAGGAATGAGTTAGTCTAAAAATGACTGCGTTGAAGATCTTCTTTGTATTGGATTGAGCTCATGTCCCTCCATCATCTAGTAGGAAAGAATGCATCTGCTAGGTGTGGTGGCACACGCCTTCAATCCTAGCACCTCGGAGACAGAGGTAGATAGGTCTCTGGGAGGCTTTTAAGGCCAGTCTGGTCTACGTAGTGAGTTTCAGGATAGCTAGGATTATACAGTGAGACCCTATCTCAAATAAACTAAACTAAACTAAAATAAAATAAAATAAAAGTTGAAAAAAGAAAGAGAAAAGAAGAGAAGAAGGTACACTTTAAAGAAGAAAATAAATCCCTGAGTTCCATGCTAAGATTCCACAGACAATAAATCCACAGTGGCATGAACTGGTGTTATCCCATTAGTGTTATTTGTTATCTTCCAATCTAGGGCTCACATTATTAATCCTTGGCATTTGTCTTAATGTGACATGTGGTTTCTGGAACACAAGCATTGTCCCTTAGGGCCCACGGTTTGAATCTTGTTCTCTGAATTGTATCCATTTACAGATGACTGGTTTACAATCTTCTGACAAGGTGGGGCCAACGTTTTCAATTCCATCCCCAACTTTTTCTAAGTCAAGTTCATCAGTTTCAGAGATAACCCAGCCCCCATCCTATGAAGATGCAGTGAAGCAGGTAAGCACATGCTTTATTCTATCCAGGTCGATAAATGGACTCAGGGGAAATAACTCCATAGTATTGAACATTGTGTGTTTTGTAGATTCTGAGTCGGAGTGGGTTGGGTACCTCCCCAGTAGAGTTAGCAAAGTGGATCTGTATGAGTGCTTTATGTTAGGATGACTCTGTTGATGACTTTTCTGCTCTATGCTATTATAAAACGGTGTACATTCAGTCCAAATTGCATTTTGAACCTGGGCTTTGCTGTGAGCTCACGGCTCGTGGGACAGTGTTGTGGGCGTTGGCCAAGCACAGTGCGCCACAATTCCTAATTGACAGACCAATCACAAGAAAAGCAGGTGCTCGGCAGCATGCTGTGTTGCTGGGCTAAAATGGGCAATGGGCTGTGTGTTTGCAATGCGTTTTGGTCTATGGTAGTATTAGTTTGGGGTGTCTTTATCCAACTGTAACTCCATGGTAAGCAGAGGAATGCTTGTAACAGGTAAACTCTACAGGAGAACAGGCAAAGCAGACATTCACAAAGCCTGGCCTTAGTGCCAACTTTGTCACCTGCTACTGTCACTAAAGTTGCATATACACTCAACTTCTCTTCAAGAAAATAACTGTATTTACTCTATAAGGATTTGGGACAATCTAGTACTTACCTCATTGTTTCGTCACGATAGGTGCTCGACTCTGAGAGCAATTCTCAATACCATACGTTCTCAACTCCTTAGCTTTAAAACTCAATGACCTTGGCACAATGTTGATGCCTATTGAATCTGAGTAGTAGATTCAAGGAGGTTCATTGACTCCAACACTCACATTTGTGCTTGAAACACTTCAGAATTTAAAAAGTAAGAAGCGGAAAAACATGAGTGCTTTTATATAGTCAGCCCTCTGCGTCTATATTCTACCAGCCATGGCTTGAACACATTAGAGAAATAAGTTCTAAAAAGTTCCCACAAGCAAACCTTTGCTGCATGCCAAAAGTGGCATGAAACCGGTCCAGATGTCTTGTCTTGAAGCTGCCGCTGGGCATTTCACAGATCTTCTGTCTCTCCAGCATGTGCATTAGAGCATCAAGAGTCAAGTCTCACATGCTATGTTAGACATATGACTGTTCCATCTTTACTGAGTATGCATCCCTTCCTCTTATCCCTAGTCTCCAAGCCACACAGGACAGTTGCTATTTCCATAGCATTTACATTGTGTTAGGGTGCAGGATCCAGAGAGGACATGCAAGGCATAGAGATGGGTGTAAGTTTTATGCAATTACTAAATCATCTTATAGAATACAAAAGCACCTGAAGATTTCGGAAAGGGTAAGAAATCCTGGACATAAGCCCCTAAGGGTATTGAAAGATGAGTAATTTAAGTAGTTTAAGCTTATATGTGACATAAAATAACCATAGCTATATACCCAGCACAGAAAAGAGCATCTATCAGGCACTGCCTCATATCTGATCTCCTGAAATCAAAACCAAGGCAGTAAGGCCTCCTTTGCTATAAAAAGATGTCATTCCAAGTAGACTTTCTCATTTATGAAAAGCTCAGGAGACGTATGACTGTGCTTGGCAGTTCAAATGAGTAGAGGCGAGGACAGACTCACAGATTTTGCGAGAGGAACCAAGAATATTGAAGCCCACTTCCTGGGCCACATCCATAGCAGCCAAACAGAGATAGACACAAGTTGCTTCAGAGTGAAAAAGGGTTCTATGGTGTATTTGGTCCTGGGATGGAAACTTCCAAGACAACTGACATGAATCATGAGCTGAGGATCACCGTTCTGTCTTTCTCATTCTTGTTTGATGTATTGGATTATCTAGCTCAGTGGATTATCTGTGTACAATTTAATCAAACACAGATTGGATCAACACAAACCAAAGTCCTTTAGCCAGTCTAACTAATCTCATAGCAATATTATCCACTTAGCCAGAAGTAGAAACATCCTAAGTGTCCAATAGGTAAATGGAAATCCAAAATCCACACTTGAGCGCCATTCGGTCCATGACCAAGAGGAGCCAAATTCATAAAGACAGGAAAGAGAATAGCAACTGCTGGTGTTGGCAAATGGGATTGAAGGGCATTGTTTCATGAGTGTAGAGTTTTAGTTTCTCAGATTAAAAGATCTCTGTGTATACATTGTGTTGATGATTGTGTTAACAGATGAATGTATACTTTAAAAGAAGACTAAGCTTACAAGGTTTTATGTTATGCTCAATTTTACTCTGCTGTGTTGAATCCTTAAGCAAGTTTTGAATCTTTAAGCAAGCAGTGCTGTTTCTAGTGTCTCCACACAGAAGTAACCATTGCCTTCTAATCTCTCTGATTTCTTTTGGCTAATTTGCAATAGCAAATGACTCGGAGTCAGCAGATGGATGAACTCCTTGATGTCCTCATTGAAAGTGGAGGTAAGAGACTGCCTTGCCTGTTGTCCGTCAGGCCCCTGCATACCTGTGCATACTCTAGGACACGATCTCTTATGACCAAGGTCAGGGGCACACTGAGTGAGGTACACCAGTTGATCTGCTAGTAGCATCACTTCCTCTGGGCTTCAAGTGTGCTCTGTTAGCAGAGAAGAGAAGCACACTGGATGCTTCCTCATCACCTTATATCCTGAGGATGCTTTGCATGTTGCCTTTCAACCCATCCCTGTCTCCTAAGTGTGTTCTGTTGCTACATCATTTTTCTGCATCTAATCCCACAAAAATGAAAGGAAACAAACAAGAAGGTAGTGAAAGTATTGTGCTTGCTACTCAGACTCAATCAGCCATCCCCGATGCATGCTCCGTTCATGATTAAATGTTCTGCAACTTAGCAATAAAAGCAACCAGTGTATTCTTTAGCCCAATCATTTATTTATTTAAGAAACATTACTGTGTGCCTAGTGTGTGAATCGGAGGCAGCATGTGTGAAGGTCAAATGGGAACCCAGGGCTGAACCCTTGATCAACAGCATTTGAAGTTTAACAAGCAGCAGGAAAGGACTTTCAGATGGAATGCCAGGCTCAGTTCTCCACCAGATAATTCTTCGTTTCTCTGGAATGTAGTTTGTTCAGCAAGACACAGTGACTGAGGGAACTGGTGTTTCTCACCATAACAAGAAGGAGGATGAAAGGGATGGGTACAGGTGCAGACACGCATTTAAATTTTGTGGTGGAAGATGACTCCTCATACCTGATGCTCCTTTTTTGCTGAAGAATATGACAAGGATGCAGAATAGTGAGAACTCAGAATGGACTGTGGGGGAGTTTAGGAAAGAATAACCACAAATTAGTCATGAATGAGTTGAGTTTTCTAGAGAAGCTCAAAATTTGTAAGGTAGAATTAAATGCAATTAGAGCAATTAAGTGCAATTGGGGCAGGCTAAAATAAAGTAGATGGGAGCTTATCAGGGTGGAGAGTTTTGCTAATCTAGAAGATAAGGGCAAAAGGTAGAAATATCTGCAACAGAAGATTAGAGAATATGATCCAGAGACAGAAGGAAGGTACTGAGGGATGTGGGAGGTACTGAGATGCAATGGCCAATCGACAGCCAGTGAGTTAGGTGTCTAAGATGCCTTAGAATTAATTGCCCTGGAATACTTCATACATGAGCTAGAGAGGGGCAAGGAGAAGGACAGGGAGTGGGACATCCTGCTTAAGATAGAGCTCTTGGGAGGATGTGCTTTGCAAAGACAAGGCTCAAAGTGTACAACGGAGAAGGGATGCTGGCATCACTGAAGGAGATGGGAAGGACAGGGAACTGAGAAGCCAGCATGAGTAGTATGTGATTTCTAAGGATACTATGGTCTTAAAGAAATAAGAAACACTGACCTGGCAGAACGGCTGTGGGCTGGGGGATTGTTTCCAGAAGCAGCAACAGAAGCGTGATCAGCAGGCCTAAAGTAGGAGGACAGGCTGTCCAAAAAACCATCGAAGAGTGGTAAGAAGGAAGTCCCAATAGAAAAATAGTTGTGGGATGACGCTCATCCTTCATTTGCTGTTCAACAGTTCAACAGAGAGTATGCCAGAGATGCGAGGTCCTCCAATGACAGCTAGTGGTAGGGAGTGGAGCGAAGAAGCCCAGCTGAGAAGAGTTTGAAAATAATAAATAATAAAGTAGATGTTCCAAGGCTCGGGATATTTTGGGAAACCTTGGGAAAGAGGGAATGGAGAGACAGAGCAGGTAGGGGCAAGCCCAGGGTTAAGTGCTGAGCAGGGAAGCATGACCATCGTCTGTGTCTGCTTTCCTTGGAGCAACTCATTATGTCATTCCAAAATCTCATCATGTATGGTCGGTTTGAGGTGACGTCACAATTCACACTATGCTTTACCAACAGAAATGCCAGCTGACGCCAGGGAAGATCATTCATGTCTTCAAAAAATTCCAAAGATACCTGGGTCCTCCTGCAGCCCGACCACCATCCTCCCCAAGCCCTCGGCTCCCTTTGAGCAGGCATCTTCAGGAGGCCAGATCGCCTTTGATCACTACGCCACTGACAGTGATGAACACCTGGAAGTCTTATTAAATTCTCACAGCCCCATAGGAAAGGTGAGCGACGTTACCCTCCTCAAAATCGGAAGTGAGGAGCCTCCTTTTGACGGGATCATGGATGGCTTCCCAGGGAAGGCTGCGGAAGATCTCTTCAGTGCTCACGAGCTCTTGCCTGGGCCCCTCTCCCCGATGCATACACAGTTGTCACCTCCTTCCGTGGACAGCAATGGTCTACAGCTGAGCTTCACAGAATCTCCTTGGGAAACAATGGAATGGCTGGACCTTACTCCACCTAGTTCCACGCCAGGCTTCAGCAACCTCGCCTCCAGTGGGCCCAGCATTTTCAACATCGATTTTCTGGATGTCACGGATCTCAATTTGAATTCCCCTATGGATCTTCATTTACAGCAGTGGTAAACACCCGAGGTTCAAGTGCCATGAGAGCTCAGTAGGAATCCCATGGGGGAAAAGCACACAACCAGAAATGTGTGATCCAAAAGATGAAGGGCATAAAAATGGGGGAGAAAAAAGAAAAACAGCAATGGATGTTTCTGTGACAACCAACCAGAACAAACAGGAGTCAGCTATTAAAATATGTCTAATGTAATATCTACCAGCATTCAGTAACTATTAATAACTTCAGCGATGCATTTGAAAATGTGCTTTGTCAGAATAAGAATGCCAAAAATGTTTTTTTCCGATGCCTTATCTCATACCAGTATTTTGTTTTGTTTTGTTTTGTTTTTAGCCCACAGTTTGTCTCAGGCATTACTGGGACATAAGTTCACACTACAGTCAATCTCAGGCATTATTGGGACATAGGCTGACACCATTAGCTTTTGTTATGAATTTACTAAACTTTCTGTGGAAGGAGAACAGAGTCTCCACAGGGAGTACAGGGAAGCCAGTCCCTCAAATGCTCTGGCAGCCATTCTGTACTTGAGGCAGCCACCCATGTATCCATCTTCTATCTTTCAGGAACGCGGGGCCTATTTCAGTCGATAGAATCCTTAAGGCAGAATAATCAGAATGATCAGAGGGACAGACCAATCAATACCCAGGAAAGCAAAAACAACTCAGTGTCCCTCAAACCCCAAATGGTCCCACTGGACTGGTGATCACTGGCAACAACTAACTAGTTTTGTCCAGAGAATACATCCAGAACACGGTGCTTTATAGCCAGTAGCCCAGTTTTCTCTGCCACCTCAGCGATGCATAGCAGGTGAGAACTTGAATCACAGAAACTTCATGCCACGGATGAAGACCCCGGAGGTTCTCAAATACTATTACCTCTAGTTCCAAAGACTAGAGATAGCTGATCAGAAAGGCAACTGGAGGCCCAGGGAGCTGTACTGGGGCAAGTTAGGATTAGAGAACAATGCCATTTAACATTCCTGGAGAGAAAGACTGTGGATTGCTATTACAGGAGCAACACACAGGGCCAACTTACTTTTCTTCTCCTTTATTTTTCTTTTCTTATTGTGGACAGAGGGAATTCACCTCAGTTTATCTTCCTCTTAGTACTTTTCTTTCAAGGTATCAATCCTTTATGACTCTTTTGCTTTTGACTCTCTCTCTCTCTTTCTCTCTCTTCTTCCCTCCCTCCCTCCCTCTCTCCCCTGAAAGAAGGTTTCAGCTCTAAGAAGCTACCATACTCCTATTAAAGCCATTTTTTAGAACATTAGAAGTCCAAACTCTCTTGCCAAACTCATTCTTCACATGTGCTTTGACTGCAAACAGAATCCACAAGAATTTCCTAGGAAGAAACTGGGGATGTGGCCCATTGGTCACAAAGCTTTTTTTTTTTTTTTTAATTTTAATTCTTGTTTGATTTATGGACAATCTTTGGTTTGTGTTGCTCTGGAGAAATTGGAAATTATTACAGAGTGAAGATAAATCAGGGTGCCGTGTATAGTAGAGATGTTTCAGTCAGTTTTCCCTACGAGAGCACAATTGCACATTGTAAACAACGGGAAAGTGAAGGACCATAGTCTTGAGGAGTTCTCATTGTTGCTCTGTGTTTGATCAGGGCACTGGGGACTGAGGAAGACAACACAGATTGCCAGAGTCTCTCAGAGGCTCACTGTGGCTCGGCCAATTCAAGTATGACAATGTTGCATGCTGTAGAAAGTAGCTATTGCTGTTGTTTTGTATTGTTTTGTTTTAATTTAAGTCACCAAGGCACTGTTTTATTCTTTTGTAAAAAAAAAAAAAAATTCACTGTGCACTTATAGAGAGAGTAATCAACAATGTTGTGAATTTTTGAGAAGTTGTCTTTTTTTGATAAACCAAAGATTTAGAAATCATTCCATTGTCAACTTGTTAAAAAAAAAATAATGTTTGAACACTGAGTGGTTTTGGTGACTGCTACTCTGGAAGCCACCAGATCTTATTGTAAGGAAGGAAACACAGATGTGCACACACACGTAGTTCTACACATGTGTGTATGGAGTATGTGTATACACACATACACATATGTATACAAAGGCGTGTGTGCGTGCGTATCTGAAAGGTGGCATTCAGAGGGCCCCCAACTCTCAGTCTGCTGTGAATGGTGCGTGGCCTTTCTCACTACGAGTTGCTGATTCATCAACCAGACTACACATTGCCTCTCTGTATATGACTAAGGACTCCAACCCAATGCTCATAGCCACTTGCTGCAAGTGAACAAGCTCCTCCTGGCAATGAATATGAAATTGAGAGGACAAAGCCTGGCAGTGAATTCTGACATGATAGGGCAGACTGCCTTCACCATCACTGGCTGCCAAGGCTAGCACCTTCTCTTACAGAAGAGTCTAAAGGGAGCATGAACTTTGTTCTGACATTCCTTGATCTGCATTGTGCTTGAAAGGGTCTGCGTGGTAAACCTCTCATTGTGTTTGTACACGATCAGAACCACAGATCCAGAGGCAAAGCTTAGCATGAAGATGAAGCTGGGGGAGGAACCTTATTGCCACATTCCAAACATTGGTTTGACCTCCGATGCTGATGTTTCATTTGAGTCTGGATGAAGCTTCCTGCTCTGTACATTTTTCAAGCTTCTGCTGAATCATGTATGTTATCTCCTCCTTGCTTCTTTGGAAAACAAATCCAGTGTCCTGTCTCCTAGACTCCCATCTGAGTGCTAATAATTTTCCCTTAGAGAATCCTTGTCTTGGGCAATTGGTTAGATAGCTCTGTTTTTGTTTTTGTTTTTTTGGTTTTTTGTTTTTTAGTTAGACTGTGGGGAACTTTTTAAAATAGTATTCAAACTGATCCACACAATTCACACTAGACGAAAGGGAAGATGGCTCTGGTTTGCTAGTGCAAGCCAATACAGCTAGAATAGGTCCCTGGATACTTGGCCTCAGCCTGCTCCTACAATCTCCCCAGGCCTTGTGCATGTGCCCTCTCTTTACAGCACAGGTAGTAGATTGGACAGATTGGAGACAGCTGTGAAAAAAAATTGATGCAAACAGATCAATACGTTCCTTCAGCTGTCTCCTATTGTGGCTTTTAAATTCTTTTAATCAGTCACGTCCTCGTGTGGTAACAATGTGAGCTAAGAGATGTGCAGAGATGCCCACCCTTGTGTTTAGCAGTGTTCCTAGAGCCTCAAGTGACCATATAGTTAGGAGGTCTGTAATATCCCCGTGGTAAGGTCAGTCTTGGCAGCCATCCCTACTGTAGCTACAGGACAATAGATCCGTCTTGATCTAAAGGAATCCAAATTCTCCCTGTGCAAGTTCTTCCAGTAAACTAGGGTTCAGTAATTATGCCTGTGTTCTAACAGTGTTATCAAGACAATGGGGCTGGGGGGGTGGGAAAGTGAAGGAAAAAGGAGGGGAAGGAGGAAAAGGAGGGAGGGAAGAGGAGAGAATAAGAAGATGGGGAGGAGAGGAGAAGAAGGGGACAGGGGAAGGAATGGAAGAAAGGAGGGAAGGAGGAAGAAAGGAGCAAGAGAAGGAGAGAGAGAGGAGACAGAGACTCAAAGGAAGGAGAAAAGAAACCTGTGACCCAACTTCTTGACCCGTGAACCTCTTGGTTCAGCTATGATGTCATAGTATAAAAAGTGAAACACACGTGTGGAAGACAGCAGCCACTCTGAGTAAACAGGAAGATTAACACATCCTCTATCTGAAGAGTCTGAGTCTAGACCTGCAGCCTGTGCCTTCCACAAACATTAGCTGAGGACAAAAATGACTAAAGTCTACCCCAAGCTTTAAAAACAATTCTTATCAAATTTTATTTATTTTATGTTCAATCAGTTTTCCTAGAGCTAGTAAGGCTGAAAACTCCCATGTGACCTGTATTATCCAGGGGGTGGCCACTTGGTGTCACAGAGCACACAGACCTTCAGGGGTTGATTCAGCATGGATGTTGACCGTCTGAGGGATCACACCTCCTCTAAGCAAGAATGCTGAGTCCCTCTGAGACGCTCCCTGCCCTTTGCACTCAAGTCCTCATAGCAGTGATGAAGGGCTCTTGATTTTTCCAGAAACAGGAGTTTTGGGTTGTTCTTTTTTTTTTTTTTTTTTTTCATGAGAAGTTGTCAGCACACAAGCTTGTCTCTTCTCCCAGGGTCACAGGATAGGAGTGTATTTTGTTGATCTGCCTCTCATTCCTTATTTAACATCTAGGGGAGGTTTGGGCTGTTTTTACCAGACAAAGAAACCCTTTGGAAATAAGGAAAATGTAAAGGGAACTTTTTTTTTTTTTTTCCTGATCTCAAGTCACCACAGTAAGAAATCTGGGCAAAAGGGGCAGAAGTGAAACGGGAGGTGAATATCCTTGGTGAGCTTCCCTTCCTCAAAAGAAAAGGTTCAGAGAGACTAGAGGTCACTTATTCTTGGTGCTTCTTCCCAGCCCCTTGTTGCCTTTCCCACGGGAAGAAACTATGCTGGGGCACAATTTGCTGTCAGATATAAAGAAACTTAGCGTCCTGAATAGTCTAACACAAACCTGCAGAGAGGTTCAGAGGCAGATATTTCTGAGACTTCCCTAGACAGAAGATATCAACAGACATGGAAGAGTCAGGGTCCTAGAACAAGACGGTGCCGTTGTGCTGAGAAGATGGTCGGGGTGTCCAGAGGCCCTAGCTAGGAGAGAATAATCTGTAAGGAAGTGGGATCAAGACAGGAAGGAATCTGAGAAGACCTCTGTCGCTGCCTGGCAGGGATCTTGTTCTAGGATCCACTGGATCCAATAAGCATGAGCAAATGCCCTTCAGATCATAAAGAATCAATAGTACTCCCACCAGTGCCCCCCTGCAGTGCTCTGCTGCTCATTCTAACCACTGGGTCCCAGGATGGGCATCAGGAGGCTGTGCTTCCTCTGGATGGTTTAGATGGCGTCATATACAAAGGAGCACCGCAAGGGGATCCAGAAGCACTTTTTAAATGTTTTCCAAAAAAGCAAGACCCACACTGCTCCCAGGGCTCAGTTCCAATGACCTTGTCAAAAGAACCAAGGGCAAAGAATTGCTGGGAGACAGAAATCAACTCTCACTGGAACACAAAGCAGTGTTCTGGAAAGAACAGGGAAGCAAGCATGGTTCTCTTGGCCTCTGTGTGGTGGTGTTTTCATATTGGTCTCCTTTGCTCAGTATAATCTGAGAGAAATGTGGCTCACTGGGAGAGCAAAGAAGCAATGGCTAAATTACCAAAGTTGGCATGTGTCCTTTTTTTTAAAAAAAATGCATATATTTTTAAATAAAATGTTTATTTTAAAGAGATGTAAACATCTTTTCTTTGATCAGATATTATGCCTGGGTGTGATGTTCTTTATGTATGTTGCTTCCTGGTCTCCTTTCAGCAGCTGCAGAAGGGGGTACCACTGCGATCTCCATCTTGCAGATGAAGAAACTAAGGCTGAGAGAGACTGAGTAAATTGTCTAGGGTGACATAACTTATAAACTAGCAGAACCCAGTATCAGACTTTGACTTGTCCACCTCCAAAGCCCCTGCCTGTACTCACCGCCAGTCGTACTAACAAAATAAGCACTTTGTGATGTAAACACACAAACTGCATTAACATCTCTATTGAAATACACACATGCATCTAGCCAAACTGCTGTGTTCATCAGTTTGGCAACAGTGTCAACTAAAGAATGCATGCAGTAAACTGGGGATCAAGATGGCCTATTAGACATACACAGCATCCCCAAGATGTCGACTTTTATATCTGCTTTTCTCACTTAAGGATATTTCCATCTGTCGTGTTTTCCTTGGAGAATATGTGATCCCATGGAGGAGCTATGGTACTTTTGGATGACCCTTGGGACCAGAAAGACGACCCCAAACCTGATTCAGATGAGAACAGCTTTTCTCTGTGGGGTAGTTCTGCCTTCTCTCATGTTGTTCTCCCCTTACTCTGGGGCTCTTTTATACAACTCATGTATAATTACGAGATCATGGTTAACATCAGCAAAATGTAACAATGCCAGCACAAGTGAGCTCACTTCTAAGAGTCTCAGTAAAAATTTCACTGTTGGCTGTCAGTGTCTGAACTTCTCACGAGTCCCTGAACTAGTCTGGAGAAGCAGGCACGAGTTCATTCTCATGTCATAGATTCCCCAAGCTAAAAAGTAGGGTCATTTGAGTCTCATGGATTAAGAGAGGAGGGTGGAATTAAAAAAAAAAACACACATTTTAATGATTCTTTGTGAATTTCACATCATGCACCCCAATCCTACTTCTCTCCCTGACCCTCTATATCCACCCTCTGCCCCTGCCACCCTCCCCAAAGCAAAACAAAAACATCTCAGTGTAGAAGCTGCTGCTGTGTGTCACACAATATAGCCTTTTACCTAAAAGCTTTACTTGCAGTGCATTGCAATGAGTCATTGGTCTGGTTCAAGGCCTCTGGCTTCTGCTACTCTATCAACACTTAATCTTCACTGGGACTCCTCTCAGATACCTGTTGTTGCCCTGTGTCATGGAGATCCTGCAGCTTTGGTTCTGCGAGACCAGCCCCTTCATGCACTCCAGCAGTTCACAGATGGGGTAGATGTTGGGTGGGCCAACTCAAAGCTCTGGAGCTAGGCCTGGGTGGTAACTGACTTATTTAGTCGATCAGCTCTCCTGTGCACACATGACCAGGGACAGCTTGTCTTCTAATGCATTGTATCCACAGTGTCAAATGCATGATTTCTACTTCTTTGGGGGTTCTTTATCTTAGAAGCCATGTGTTGTATATCCAAGACTCCGCTCCTGCTCAAAGATGTGGCTCTTTTTCATGGCAACCCACTCCTGTTATGTCAAACCAGTGTTCTCTGTGTCCGTATCAAGAGTATACACAAGAATGAAAAGATGTACTTCTTTCATTTCCCACACAGCTTTCAAGGAGACTATCTCCCTTTGATCTCACTGTTCCTATTTGATGAAGTGAAGAGTCTATAAGAAAAGCATAGGCATTTATATATGTATATATGATAAGTAACTCTCCATTTGTATACACACACACACACACACACACACACACACACACACACACACACAAGTGTGGGCAGTCATACAAATGGAGAATTGTTTTTAACTGTTTGATTAACAGTACATAAAAGCATAAAATTGTACATATTCATAGGGTAGTATATGATGCCCAATGTATGCAGACACCATGCCGAACTTCAGGCATTTGGGAAAGAGAAGACAAACTATGTATCCAGTTTATGATACTTGAATAGCTATCCACCAAACCGCTCTGCATGTGGGATTATGTGACAGATATGACACAGCCCTCATTCTTTAACGTTTCCTTTAAGGATTTAGACAGGACTTCCTCTAAGGATTAAGACCCTGTTCTTGGGTGTGTAGCTTCTCATGGCCATCAGATCTGTCACCAATCCTCAACACTCCTATACTGAACTGGGTATTTTTTTCTTTTTGTACTGAGGTGTGGTTAGTCTAGATTTGCTGAGCTGATAGATACATCGAAGGAGGTTCTTTGTCAGAGAATCCCAGTTTAGTTTACCCCAAATAAAGCAATACAAGGCAACATTGCAAGGCTTACTGTCTTTAAGAAGCAACCTGCACCATGATTGGGCAAGTCCATGAGAGAGATCATTCTCAAATTTCTGTGAGGGACACAAAATTGCCCTACTCCATGTAGAAACTTAGGTCAAGTTCCTACTAGGGAAGATTGTCAAAATGACTAACTTCAATTAATATTTTATTATCAAGGGTGTGTGTGAGAGAGGGGGAGTTATTATTAATCTGTATGCACATTTCTATGCATAAACTCTTAGATCTCATTTACCAACATTTTATTAATAGTTATTATTCTGTTTTGGTGAGGGATAATGGTTTATAGCTTTGGGGTTCTGGGATCTTCCTTAAACATCGGAACAGAGTGGGGTCAAAGTCAGCAGCAGGGATGCTAACATCAGGACGGTTTTCATTTTATTTCAGTGTCTGGGACCTCTTTAAATAGCAGAGAGATCTCCTGTTCCTTAAAACTTAGAGAACAGGATTGAAAGTATCTGAAGCTTCTCTAGATCAGCATTTCCCAGGAACCGTCTTGAGGCTACCTGCTTCGAGAAGCATTGTTCTTTGACAGTCTGCCTGTTCCTCTGGATTTCATGCTCTCTTTGTGCTTCCTATTTTTAAAACACCTGTAACAAGCCATATTCCCAGTGACTAGCAAGTTTATTTTAAAACCATAAAATATGACAATGCACTCTTGCAATTTTAAATTATGTTGTATCTGTGATTAGTTCCCTTTTCCCTTCTAAATCTGCCTCAATTCTCTCTCTCTCTCTCTCTCTCTCTCCCTCCCTCCTTCCCTCCCTCTCTCCCTCCCCCCCTCTCAGATGTATTCACTTTCTTCCATCTATAAGAAAAGTAATGATCCCTGAAATCAGTTTAATAATTAATGCTCTAATTTCTCCTGTGATCTGTATCAGGCAGACTTTACTGGTGCCCATGCTGGACAAAAAGGTGAGAAGCTGCTGTTAGGGCTGTGCCTCATTGTCTTCTGTATTACTGCTGCTGCCATACCCAGAATTTTGCATCTTCTGGAGTTCCCTGGTTCCTCAGCAATAGCACAGTTGGCTGCACACACTTCCACATCTTTTTGAGAGAGTCATGCAACATTCAATTCTTCTACTCATGGGATCTTACCCCCATGTCACTCCAAAGCTTGGCAGAACTGCAAAAATGGCACTGGAGTTTTTCCAGAGGGACATAAAGCTGTTTGTTCTTTCAGTAGACAGTGTTGAGGGCCACCTTGCCTGGAGTAAGAATATCAGAGCTTAAAATGATAGTGAGCCCACAGAAAAGGCACCTTCTCCCATTGTTAATGAGAAAAACAGGAACCTTGCCATCCTGTTTGGGTGTGTTAGATCCAACAAATAAGTTGGATATAGGATGAAAAGGGCATCCTATAATGCCCTGTGTGATTCATGTGTGACCATGATAACAATTGTCTATCCGATGCCTTCCATCATTGTTCAGACCTTTGATCTCAGAATGATTCCTTCTCTTCAGCTGACAGTAGAAAACAGGCTTGCCATCCCGGATGACTGGAAGAATGGCAAAGTGTTATGGTCCTTCCAACCATCCCTGAAGAGAAACCAAACAGCTTTTTCTAAAGTCGTCATCACCAAAGTGCTCCTGTTTGGCAAAACTACCTCTGGTATACTTTGTTGGGGGCTGTGGATTCGCTCTCAGCTCTGGACCCAAAGATGCCAACTGTAAGTCACATGATAGACACACAGTGGTGTGACCTCAGCTGAAAATTCTGGGTCAGCAATCTCCTGCCTAGTTAAATGGAAAGGACCCCAAAGCTTTCTCGTGAGTCTTTAGTCTGTGCCTTCAGTGGAATTTTATACCTTCAGATCTATTAGTGGTCTGCTGGCCAGCTCTCTCTGATATATACTCTGTGTTTGAGATTCAGACCTTGTTGGGTCCCTGCACACTTATAATCAACAAGTTGGCAATCCACTATGGTGAAATGTCTCTCACTTCTGTGGTTGTCCTAACTGATCTATTTTTCTGTTACCCATCTTGATGAGCAATGAGACTTGAAATTGAACTCTCTCCGAAGCATCTAAGTATATAACCCAGGAACCTACAGTAATGAATATATTCTTCAATACTCTGTATCTTTTTTTTTTAAAAAAAATAAAACTTTTAAAGTAGATATTTGAAGTGTGGACAGCAAGAAGGGAGTTATTTAAGTGTTTTGTTACAAAAAAAAAAGGTGATAACTTTCTATTGAATGTAAACATCAAGGAAGTTTCCTTAGTCTGCCAAGGAAAGAATGGACCCAACCGTATGAGCAAGGCAGTGTAGGCACCTCACAGCATTCACATGTCAATCTTCGAATGATGTGTGCCTGTGAACACACCATATGAAGAAAGAAGAGGTGACAGAAAATGTTTTTGTTACTGAATTGCCTAGCAGTGGGCTACCATTTTCTGAGAGGGAGATCATTTCTTTGCTGGGAGATCAACAAATAAAACTCTTTGTTGAAACTTGGGGAAGAGAGATGCAGCTTTCTCTGTTCTTAGGGTGATGGTAGACTTGAAAGAACACAAGTGGGAAAAAAATGTGTGTAATCTCTGAAGGTTTATTGGGAAGCCATACAGGACACTTCCACCCATTTCCACATCAGTCTTCTGGGAGCCCTGCCCATAATTAGACTGTGGCAAAGTTATAGATCCAAGGATGGTGGAAAAACTGGAGTTGGGAAGCTGACTATGGTAGCACATACCTTTAGTCCCAGCACACAGAAGGCAGAGGCTGGCAGGTTACTAAGAGTTCAAGGCCAGCTTTGTCGACATAGCAAGTTCCAGACCAGCCTATATTACATAGTGAGATCCTGACACAAATTCTAAACAACAACAAAAAGAAAAATTAGAGTTGGTAATGCTACTTGCCACGCCATGAGGAGTGGACATACACCAAAATATTCCAAAGCTACCTTGAAGGGCCCAGGAAGATGCTTGGTGGGTCAGAGCACCTGCTGTTTTTGCAGAGGATCCAGATTTGGGTCCTAGCACCTAATACATGGGAGTACATGTAAATAAACAGCTTTGGTACAGCAATGAAAACAGTCAGCAGAGTTAACACACAGGCCACAGAATGGGAGAAAACCATTACCAGCTACTCTCCAAATGAGGGACTAATATACAGACTTACAAAGAGTTGAAGAAATCAAATACCAAGAAAATAAAACCTCCAATCAACGTTTAAGAAATAACCATTTTAAAAAGCATTCAATATCCCTGTCCATCATGGAAATGTGAATTAGAACTCCTTTGCGATGCTTACTTGTTGAGTGAAAAATTTTAAAAAGGCAGCTTCTGTTCTCCAGCTCTCTGAGAGGCTGACTTAGCATCAAAATACAAACGGCACCAGGGCTACCCACAACACTCACTTCATCCCTGTCAGAGTGGCTAACGTGAGCAAGTCTGATGAAAAATGTTATAGAGGATTCGGAGAGACAAGAACCCATATTCAATGTTGGTAGGAATACAACTTAATACCACCATTGTGGAAATCAGTTTGAAGATTTCTCAAAAAACAAAATTAAAAAATAGAATGACAATATGATCCAGCTATTTCATTCCTAAGCATATGCACAGAGAACTCCATACTGTTCCACATGTTTATGGCAGTTTTGTTAACTACAGAAAAGGACTGAAATCTACCTCATTTCCCACCAACTAATTCGTGGAAAATGAAAAGCTATATACACACACTTATGAATACTATGTGAATGTATGAAGTTAAAAGTTGCAGGAAAATGGGTGGATGTTGGTGTATATATGTGAATATATAAACAAATGTTCACATGAGTAACGGTATAACTGAACAAAGGAAGAAGAAAGGCTGAGTATATAAGGGGTTGAGGGAGGACTAACCATAAGTGGTAGACATGAGTCATGAAAGAGGGTATAAAGCGAAGTGTTTTCCTAGATCTAACTCTGTCATATAGATTTTTGGTTTTGGTAGTGGATAAATGCATAAAATATATTCATTACTGAAAATGTAATACGAAGTCCCATAGTTTCTGTTCTGAATGTCTATTCTCATTGTACAGCAGTGTTGTATACACTTTGGGGCCGTTTAATTTTGGTGTGTGATGCTTTTGTTTATTTGCAACTTTATTATTTTGACAATAAACTTTGTTATTTCGGTAATAAACTTTATTATTTTGATAATAAATTTTATTATTTTGATAATAAAGTTTATAAAATTAAAACAAAATCAACCTCCCAATCCTTTGGGACCTAAGGGGTTTCTTTAGTGGTACAAAATTTATGCCCATAGTTATAAAGATGATTAGACTCTTAGGAAAACCACACAAATTCTTCCATCGTACTGTAGCATACGATGCCCAAGTGGCTTGCTGAACTGGTGGGTAAGAACGTATACCATTGAGCTTTGGAACTACATACTCCTATCTGAAGAGTGATGAGGGTTATGGTACAGAATCCTAGTAAGATGACTGGTGGCTACCTGAGCTTGTGACCTCTTCTTTGGTCTGATTTTCTAGACAAGGATTACTAAGTGACAGTTTCTGTAGTGATGGACATGTTTCATTTCGCACTGCCTAATACCATGGCTCTAAACTACAGGTGGAATATTACAGTTGCTTTCCTATGATTGCTGTGATAAAATACCATGAGCAAGGGCAACTGAGAGTAGAAAGGAGTTTACTTTGGCTTACAGTCCTAATGGAACAGCATCCATCACGGTGGGCAAGACGTGAAACGCATGGCAGGAGGAGCAGGAAACTGCTGAACACACTACACACTTTCATCCTGTCACAGGAAGTGCGCGCACTTACACACACACACACACACAGAGAGACAGAGAGAGAGAGAGAGAGAAAGACAGAGAGAGAGAAAGACAGAGACACACAGAGAAAGACAGAGACAGAGAGACAGAGAGAGAAAGAAAGAGACAGAGATAGGCAGAAAGAAGGAAAGGGAGGTTGGAGGGGGAAGGGGAAGGGAAGAAGGAGAGAGAACAGGAAGAAAGACATGATACAAATGCTCGAAGTCCACTCCCTAGCAACATACTTCGTTCAGCAAGATTCTGCTTCCTAAACTCACCACCTTTCCAAACAGCATCAGGAACTGGGGATCAAAATGTCCAAATGCATAAGCCTATGGGAGACACATGTCATTTAGAAACTGTATATCGTTCTTGGAAATCTGAAATATAGTATGCAGCAGCTGAGGGGCTAGTCTTAAATTTTATTTAATTTGATGCCAAAGCCATTATAACTCAATGATTGAGAAGTTAAGATATGCGTGATTTTGTTGGCCAAAGCAATCCTGTGGCTAAGCCAAAGGTTGACAGGTGTAGGGAGGTGTCGTCCTCCCATAGACCAAAGTCAGGAACACAAGGAGCAGAGTATTCTTTTCCCTTCCCCCTCTTGTTTTCCCTCCTCTTTTTTCCTGCAAATGAACTTCACTTTCAAGCACATTTCTTCTGGATGCAGAAGTTACACTTCAGAACATGCCATGCCTTGGCTGCAGCACTTTCTGCTTATTTGTAACCCCAGCAGCTTCATATCCAGCCTGTTTGATTTTTGCAGGAACAGGGGAGATAGAACATTTGCGACCCATCATGGGATTGGCTTCCCACCACCGCATAGGACTTATGTGCAGGGACCTCTGCGGCTGACAGTATGATGGAGGCACTTCCTGTCCTGGCAGATGGCTTCACTACTCCTGCTGTTAAGCATGGACCACACAGGAACAAGGCACAGGCTACTTTCCAGACATATACTTCAGAGACTCGGTGGTAAGGCAATACTAAACCCAACCAAGGTGCCCTTCTTACTCCAGTTAGATGGCTGTCACTCTGCTCCACAGCATCCACAACTAATTCATAGTTGGCTTGATGATATAGGCCAGAGAAGGCGGGAGGATATTCTGGGTATATTTCCTCTCCACAGAAAATCAGCTGACTAATCATGACCTCAATAAATCATAATCTCTCCTGGAGGGATAGGTAGCATTTGATGTATTTAGTTTGGGGTAATGGTAGAATCTCTATGAATACCATCTGCTTTCCTTTTCTCTTTCTTGGTTTCATCTTCTGCATCACCATCTTCAACACCCCAGCAGCATGTGGGTTCTTCAGACAGCAAGATGTTACAGTCTTCACGAGCTCCATGAAAGTACTAAAGCTTGCGTTCTTAAATTCCAAACTCTCTTCTTTAAAAACTCCATTTAGTTACATGTGATTCTGACATCTGCTTTGAAAGATCAAAAGCACAGACTTGACATTATTTTCTCTTTTGTTTTTCCTGTGTCATTATCCTTTATTCTAGGACAGAATGCAGAAGATTTGCACTTAACGTATAGACAGGATGACTGAGGCACTAAAATCTTTCTTTTATTTACTGAAATTTTAACAGCTACACACATTCAAGGGCCACTGTATTGAATAACACAGTTGTAAATGTGACAAAGTATTATGTTGTTTAAAGTCATATAGTGGTCTTAATGGCTCACTGTGACTGACGAACATAAAACCATGCTTATTAGGGCATTGGTGGCTTTTCATGTTGCTGTGAAGAAATACTCCGACAAAATTAAGGTAATAGAGTTAATATGAGCCCACAATTTGTGGGTACGTCCATCATAGCAGGGCAGACATAGCAATAGAACCTGGAGGCAGTGGTTACACTGCATCTGGTATCAGCAGGAAGAGAGAGAGGCGAAGATAATCCTTAGCTCACTCTTTTATATACAGCCCAGAGAACAGTGCTGCATACATTTAAGGTTGCTCTTCCTACCTCTGTCAACCTAAACACTCTCTTGCAGACATGTCCATAGGCTTGTTTCTCTGGGGGATCCAGATCCTATTAAATTGATAATCGCTTTTAACCACATGGTCATTTTTTTTAAAAAAAATTCAAAATAGAAGTATTTTGTTTATATAAACATGATACTGACATTATAGCCACATACAGTCAATTACAAGCACAGAATGCCTTCATTGCTAATTGGCCAGAACTCTTGACCTAATAAGCAGAGGCTGAACTCACAATTAATTAAAGATTTCATGTTCATTCAACCAAAACATGCCTCAAACCATCATTTGTTCGGCTGGCCAGTGAGATACTTAGGTCCATATTTAGGGCATCTTTCTACTGTAATCAACACACTGCAGAGTAGTATCTCGGGTCATAGAAATGCTCTTTCATTTGCTTTTGTTTTTTTATTTTCATAATAGGAATGATCCTGGGTTTTCCCATTATGCTAACTTCCCTTGCATCTGTCACAGTGGACTATGTGGTAGTCTGTATGTAGTTGGATTTGGAAAACAGCATTCTTTCATTTCCATCTACCAAACAGCAGTGCTTTCTATTCAAGATGGGGAGACTAGAGATGAGAGAGGCCCAGCAGTTTTCCTAAAATTGTTTATTAGGTATGTGGAATTCTAGTGGGAAGACTCATGTTTGCTTGATCCAAAGTCTCTACTGTCCAACAACTATGACTTGATATATAATCATGACAGATAATTGAGATCACATGTGATTTTCATTCTTTTTATTTTTGCATTTTATTTATTTATTTAGTGTGTGTGTGTGTGTGTGTGTGTGTGTGTGTGTCTAAGACAACTTGCAGGAATTACTTTTCTCCTATCATGCATTTTCTACACACTGAACACAGGTTATCAGGCTTCTTCACCTGTTGAGCCTTTTGCTGTCACCCTCATCTGCCACCTTCTAAGTCTAATAAGCCAAATTCCTTCAACCAGCTGGCAGATGCCAGTAGGCTACCCAGCTGATACCCATTCAGGTCTGGTGGTTGAAAGGAGATGGACATAATTGTGCGATTAGAATCTAAGTCATACAAAAAAGCTGTCTCAGGTTGGGCTAGTAGACAAGATGTCACTGATTCAACCCTATGTAAGCTTTTGGTTACCTACTGGGTTTGAAAAAGATTAAGGATGACATTTTGGGATGCATGCTATACCTAGTCTGAAACCCTTTTGCCCCAAGCTTAACCCTGTGATTGAACACCAATAGAGTGACCTTATACAATTTAATGAAAATATCCCCCTAGCATGTCTTCCTATGAATTCAGCACTAAAACGTCTCAGATTCGTTTGCGATGCAATAGGAGCCAGATGTTCACTCCAGCCAGATGTTTGTTGTTGTGTCTTTAGTTTCACCATTCAAGCCCGAAAGTGTTTCCTTTGCTAGAAGGATAAAGCCTAAACGCCTTGGCAATACTGTCTTTTCCCACCTCTGCACTAAAGCTGTCCTTACAAACTTTGGACAGAGGAAAGGTGGGAGCGGCAAACTACAAGTCCCAGCATGCACGGCGCATTCCGCACAGGCGCACGGGGACCACCCGGCCAGCTGGCTAGCCAGCCTGCGGAGACTCCCCGGTTCGCTCTCCGGGCTGGGGCTGGGGGCTGCAGCCGGGGCTGACAGCCGGGTGCCTAGGGCGGCCCCGGGCGTGGCACAGAGAAGGATGCGGCGGGCGGACTAGGCGGAGGTGCTCTCGGGGGGCTGGGCGCGGGCCAGGCGGCTCCCCAGGCTCCGCAGTGCCGCCGCCGTCGCCCGGGAGGCTGGGCGCGGGAGCCATGTAACCCTGCGGCGGGCTCCGGGCAGCTCCGTCTTTCCCCAGCTCCCGGGCTAGCGCGGCAGCGGGGCCACGATGAAGAAGCAGTTTAACCGCATGCGCCAGTTGGCCAACCAGACGGTGGGCAGGTAGGTAACCCGCTGGCAGCCCCGGGCCGGCACGCCCGCTGAGCTTCATCTGCCAGGCGCAGGTGATGGAGCTACCCGGCCTGGAGCTTGTGCGTCCCTCCAGGGTTCGCGCGGGCGGGCTGGCGCGACCTCTCCTTTCCCGACCCCGACCCCTGCTCGCTTCCCGCCCGCCCGTCTAGGCTTGGGTTGCCCAGCTCAGAGTGACGCATCCTTCACCTGCGTCCCTAGCTGCCCCTTCACCTCGCCCTCTCTGCCTTTCCACGGGACTCCTTTTTCCTCTGGTCGTGATTCTTCCTGGAAACAGGTGTTTGCTCTTCTGGAGCTGCTGGCTGTTAAGTCGCTGGCTGCCTCGGAAGATCCCTTTCTCCCTGCGCCCAGTTCAGGGCTGCTTAGGGTCCTGAGGTAGTGTTGGGCCTGGTCGACACCCTCCTTCCCGACTCGAGCTGTGTTTGTTTTCAGGGGCTGATGCTGGATCACTTTCCTGGCTGTTTTTTCCTCAGCGTTTGGGGGTGGGGAAAGGATGGCGGGGAGGGGTAAGGTGCTGGTGGCATGGCGCTGCTGTAGGCTCGGTCCCAAGACTGATTTCAGTGGAGGGAGGGAGGCTGCGAAAGTGAGGTTCAACTCCCTTGGAAGATGAGGAAGGCTCTCAGCCAGGTAGGGGATGGGGACAGTCTCCCCTCCCTCCCAGTTCAGAGCAGCTCGGGCCCCAGGAATCTGCAGGACCCAGACTGCTCTCATCTTGGTGAACATGGACTAGATCTGGGCCAGTGTCTCCAGGAGCGGATCTGTGGGGTGCCAAGATCTATTAAGGTTACATAAGGATTCTTAGTGGGTCCCGTCCAAAGCTAGACATTCTTGAAACACAGGCTTGTTAGATAGAGGGAATTTTTCATGGAATCTGTGTGCCCAGGGCAGGATTTCTGTGTGGTTGTCAAAGGAATTCAGGTGTGCAATTTAAAGTAATCAGAAAGCGAAGAGCCTAGCCTTGGGTGCAATTCAAGTGCAAGCTCCACACACCGAGTGCTCTCCGCCAGGTTTGTTGAGAAACCAAATACCTTTCTTGGGTGGGAAGTGGAGCTTGAACTGGCACCTGCTAGGGTGGGGGTAGGGACTTCCCTGGAGAATAGAGGACATGATGGAAGCATACTGCCCTAGTTACAGTGGGCATTTGAGGGCAGGGGATGTGGTGGCTTCTCATGCTTTCAGGAACTCCAGATGGTTTCCAAGTAACCTAAGCGTTTCCAGGCGTCTAAACTAGACTTGGATTCATTTTCCCTTTCCAAACACATGTGCTTTAACATGAGGGGGAATTTATGAATAGCAGAGTCAGATTAGCCCAGATTTTTGGCAAGGTATTGCCACAAATATAGCCTCACGTGGACTGTCTTTGGTATGTTGGATGCTGAGATAGTGTTTTCCTGGTACTGGAGGGTGTAGCGGTTGGTTGTCAAGCTGACCCTTCCTTTACTGTTTTGGCTCCTGGATCACTCTCTGGGATCTGGCATACATGATGGCATTAGACATCCCAGGGGTCATTAGGCCCCTCACTCTGACCACAAGTTGCTGTTTTTTTGTGGAGTATTCTCAGTCCACTTAGTATTCCAGTGTTCTCTTGGAATGTTAGATTGGTGCTAGGATCTAAATGTCTCTGGGAAGACATTCGTGCTACCTTCATGATTCCTGACTCATATCTTCCTTCAGGACCTGTTTTTAAATTGTGAGATTTTTGAGCCCTGGGCGTAGGAACTGTATTTTTCACTTTCATTTATTGGGGAGATGAAAAAAAAAAAGGCAAAAGCAAATTGGATTTTATTTTAAATTGGTCTTATGTATTCAAAGAACATTCTTAGAAGTACAAATACCGTGGCTGCACCCTGCTTATCTGCTGGAGCTGCTGAGCTCCTAGGTGGATGACCAACCTGTACAAAGTAAGGCCTGACTTGTGTCTGTCTTGATGAAGTTCAGAGTGAACCCTTAAAACAAACGTTAGGTTTTTTACTTTACTGTTTCAACACTCCCAACGCTGTCATCCTGCTTAGTATTCCCAGCATTCCTGTGAGCTACACAATCACATCCTCTTGGACCCCTCCTTTGTGTCAACATGCTCATTTTGTCTTCCCTTCTCCCTGTCCCTGAACTCCTGAGCTTCAGACACATCAAGCCCAACTTCACTTTAGGGCTTTGTTCTTGCTGACCACCAATTTTTGCTACCTGGTTGAGGATGTGATCTTCCCAAATTGCTTTCTCATCAATCAGGACTTGGCTCACAGGCTCAGGTAAGCCTCCCCTCCCCTCATTCTTACCCATCAGCCTTTTCATTTTTGTCCACTACTCTCCACTGTTCGGAAGCTTGTACTTTTTTGATTTTTGCCTGCCTGTCTCCAATAGAATTTATTGATCGCCCTTGCATGCCAAGGGCATGCAGCAGTGCCTTATAGACGGTTGGTGCTCAGTCAATATTTATTGCCAAGATTAAAACGGTTTTCTTCTGGCCAATGATGGGAATGAAAGGAGGTAGCATGGGGCTCTTCTTCCTATGGAGAATGTTTAGAGACACAACGCTGTGCATCGGGAAAGGGGCCATGATTTGCTTCTTAATATCTTCATCCACTAGCAGCTCATAGTGGTGGAAGTCTGGATGGTAGGTGTGATGTCATAAAGTGCTTTGTAGAGTGGCCTTAGCAGACACTTAAACCTTACCACTATGGTTTTGGAAGTAGTGAGTTCCCTCTTTCTGGTAGGGAAGCGAGCTTGAGAGCTGCTCTTCTCCACAGCTCCCCACCTAGCTCAATTCCTGAAACTCACAGATTTCCGTATTATTTGAAATGAAAAACTTCTGGAGATTGGCTTATTTTCTTTGAACAATGCAAGGATTGCCCTCCTTACATGTCCCCTCAGGTTCTTAGTACTTGTCTTGAATTGGGTATATCTAAGTAGAATGCAGCAACTTAGCATAGCAACTATAGGAAGAGCTGACCAATGCTTTGCTGGTAAGGTGTTAGTCTAGCATGTATGGAGCTCTGGGGTCAGTCCTCAGCACCACATGGTGATACATACCTGTAATCCACCTGGAAGTAGAAGCAGGAAGGCGACATAGTGAGTTCAAAGCCAACCTGGGCTACCTGAGGCCCTGCTTTGGACATCTTCTCCAGGCAGAGCATGTGTTTCTGCCTTGATTTTTCCCCATACTGGTTTCTTCACTTTTGACCCTACTCTGGAAAGCTCTCTCTGGCCAGCCTGTGCCTACTGGCTAGGAACACAAGTGGGGCCCATTTGCTTGGGTGCTTAATGATCTTGAGATTAACTCGCCACACATTTGTTATTTTTTTTAATTGGCAAAATGGGAACAATGAAGGTTGCCCCGTGGAGATATAGGAATTGCAATGATGGTGGAGTTACCCCAGAAAAATGGTGAACAGTAGCTTCAGGACCTTTGGGCCAGCACTCTAACTCTTTTTGGATGGCATGCTTGTGCTCGGTCATTCATTGTAAGATGATTGGCTGTCTCCTGTGGGTCACACACTGCTCTGCTCTGGGAATATGACAGTGCCGGGCAAACTGAAGTTCTGCTCACTAGAGTCTGAATTCTAAGGGTGTGCTGTGCTTTGAACGGTTCATTTGGAGTGTGATTTTTAACTTGTTGATCATCTCCCTAGCTTGATTTTTAAGCCCCTCTGGAGGCAGAGACAGTGTGGCATGCAGAGGGTTCTCTGAAAATCCTTGGCAACTGGATCATAAGATGTATGCGTTGTGAGTAGAGGACTCACAGAAAGTAGTTCCAGGATTCAAGGAGAGCACCTGATGCTGCTTTTTTGATTTTTGTGATGGCAATGGTACCTAGAGGAGGGAGGGCCAGCTGCTGCTGGACTATGGACTTGAAGGAGGTCTTAGCTTATGCCTCATGCATGGCACCATTTGCTTTTTGTTGTTGTTGTTAAATCTTTAATAGGGTCTAGGATCTTCTGGGGTGCTACCCATCCTGAGAGACTGTTCTTCTTGGAAGTGATACCTGGTTTGTCTTGGCTGAAACACAGCTGAGTGGAAACTTTAGCACCCAAGAGACCCATAGGGCTAAAGAGAAGATGTAAGAAGTGAAGTCAGCCCCTGTTGAGGACTTGTTTTTCAGTCTGTAGGTGGAGCACAGCAAGCCCCCATCTTGGAGGACCGGGATGAGGTTGAAGGGAGTCTGGTGTGGTGAAGGGCTCACCAGAATGAACCATGAGGTTCTGATCATTTTCCTTTAAGGCTCATCCAGTCTTTGGCAAACATCAGCCTTTTATATACATGGTCTTAGAAATGAATTCCGATGGTAACTGCCCAATGGCTCTGTGTGGGGTCTGCCCTTGTAGGAAAGTGGGTAGAGTCCAAGAGGAGGCAAGTAGCAATGGGCTCGTAGCTGGCAACATAGTGAGTGAGAGCAAGGCTGTTTGGGTTGCTCTGGACTGTGTGGGTTTAGAGGTGCTAAGTTGGGGGGTGAAAGAACAAATTTTGTCTCCAGAGCTCTGCTTTCCATTCCTCGACTGCTAGTGTGCAAGACAGAGCCGAGCGGGCTTGGTTTCTCCTGCAGCCTTGCCAAGCCTTGCTGTCGCAGCACAGCCTGCACAGTTGAACTGCAGGCAGTCCAGGTACTGGCCAGGGGTCCCCAGCTGGGTGTGAGGCTGCACACAGCCTCTAGGAGCTCTCATACGGCCTGTATTTCTGCTCTGGCTAATGCCACTGAGGCCCCTTTGCCTGAAGCCACTGCTTGTCCTTCAGCAGGTCTCTGAAAGCCATCAGCCAATCAATAGGATCTGAAGGGAAAGTCAGAACCGGTCTAGATTAGTCATCACCTGCTTTTGCAAAAGCTGGCTGTGATTTAGACTTCTCAGACCAATGCAGGCTTCTGCAGCCTCTTTCTGTGAGTGCAGCAGGGCTCCAGACCAGAGACTCCTCTCAAGTTCTTCAGTAGAATCCTGGGAGCCCAGGCAGGACCTCTTGCTGAGTTGTGACTTTGTGATAACAGAACTGACCCACTGATGCCATACTGGCAGAGGGAGAGAAAAGGGCCTTTGCCCTTGGTTCTCCATGACTCTTACTCTACAGGCCTGTCCCATTTACCCTCAGATGGCCTGGTCTCTGCAGTCAGCAGGAGACTGCCTGAGTTTCTTGCAGCCCAGACCTGCAAGTCATTGTGAGGGAGCCTTTTTTTTTTTTTTCTTGAGTAGCAATTAATCATCTCCCCTCCCGTTTTTTCTCCACCAGAGGAATTCATCAACACTGATTGGTAATTTTTTAAATAACGAGTGATAAGAAGCATTGTTTTCTTGCGACTGTTTTAAAAAGTAAATTAGTAGCCGTGTGACTAAAACAGTAATTTGTGGTTATTTGTTTTAGAGGGTTCTGTAATCACCCCTTTTATTAGTAGTCAAGAGCAGATTATTTCAAATGCTGTTTCTGCGGTGATGATAAATAGTGAGGTTATGCCTTGGCTCGGCGCTGTGGTGCTCTGAGCTCAGAGAGCACCTTCAGGGGAGACAGAGAGGATCCGTCACCCCTCGATTCGGGGACCTCTGACCCTTGCTGAATTGGGGAGGCTGTGGTGTCTAGCAAATTGAAACTCTCCTTTCTGTCCAGGAAGCAGATGTAACTTTTATTTTCTAACTGTAGAGATAATTTTTAGAATAAATGTGTATTTTCCCACAGAATCCAATTCATTTTTAACCTTTATTTTTAGTTGCATAAGTAATATTTATCATAGAGAAATGATAACTTTGTGGGTGATCAGTGAAAGGGGGATGTTTAGTGATTTTCTACCAGGAGCCACAGTTAATACTTAGATGCAGTCAGTTAGCAGGCATCTTCCCGTCTCTTACTGAGGTAATATCTTGGTTGTGTGAGCTTCCAGGAGTGTGCTTGGACAAGCGAAGATTGCTTTGCAGCCATCGGTGACACCATTGTATTTGCAGTTCATTGTTGATCTGGACATCATCATGGGCATGTGAGAATAGTGACCGTACTATGTATACTCTTGTAACCTTCTTAATTGCCTTAGTATTATATCTTGAATGTGAATATGCATACCAGTAAATACATATGTACACATAATCAATAACATAATATCTAGTGTATGTAATAGTCCACTGGCTTCCTTGTACATTTGGGTTTTAGCTTCTAAATTGCCTGCATTTGTGATTTTTCTTCATTTTTGAGATCCATGTTCATAACTTTGCTTGATTTTTTTTTTTTAGGTAATTTCTAATATCTAAATCTGTACATACTTAGGTACCCGCTGTACATATTTTACTGTGGGTTCCTGATTTCTTTTTGGTTTAGTTGTTGTTCTTGTTATTGTTTTCCCATGAGGACATCTGACACGTATGGCTTGGGATTTGCTAACTTACAGTTTATGTATATGTTCAGAGCCATTCCTCAGACCCAGATTATAAAAGCATTCAAACACCTCCAGCAGTGTCTGGGATGCCTCGATCTTAACCAGCCAGTCTGGACTCCCTCAGCCAGCCATTCTAGTGCATGTTGTATGTTAGAAGCCATGTTTTACTGTTCCGACCCTTCTTGTTTGTAAGTTAGTTACCCTGTTAAATTGACAGTGTCGTTCATACGTACTCAATTTGATGTACCATTACCAGGTACTAAAAGGTCTCTTAGATGCTTGAGGATTTCTGACTTGCTTCCTTGGCCTGCCTTTTCAGTTCTGGTAGAAGACTGAGGTGGGTTCAGCTGTGAACAATGACAGCTTACTTCTCATCCTAAGGCCACAGTGTTGTGGGTTCAGTGCAGACCCCAGGTTTTGTTAGGGCTCTTCAGTGGCCTGGGCACCAGAACTCTGAGCCTTCACCTGGGGGACCTTCCTGTCCAACCTCTTGTGGAAGAGAGGTGTTTATTGCCTTTTGGCATTTTCTGACATGTGGGTATCAAGATGGAGACTGCCATCTTTGCAATGTTGGTGTCTTGAAAATACTTCCAGGGGAGCAGCACCTGCCTATCGGTGATCCTCTTCTGCAGTCCGTTACCTTTAGGTCCTCCTTGATCACAGTTTCCTTGTTACATGTTTTGGACTTGGTGCTATAGCGTGGGGGATTAGAATAATTTGTTTCGCTTTTCTTACTCTTATTTAGCCACTGCTTTTCAGTGACTTAAAATGTGGGTTACAGGATTCTCCAATGGATCATTGTATCTTTTGCAAATAATAATTTTGTGTCCGTTTCTATACTGGTTTGTACTTATTTCATTTTCTTGTCTAATTACATTGTCAAGCACTCAGAGAAAAGCAGTATAATATTGTGGTAATTCATATGTGCCTATGACATTGGCCTTAATATCAATGCATGGTAGTTGGTGTGAGAGTTTTTTTTTTTTTTTTTTAAAACATGCTTTTATTTGTTTGTGTATGTGTGCACATGTGTATGTAGAAGTCAGAACATGACTTGCAAGATCAGTTTTCCCTTTCCAGCATGCAGCTGTGGATTCTAGGCATTAAACTTTGGTGGTCAGGCTTGATGGCAAGGGGCATAACCTGCTGGGCCATCTCACCAGCCCTTGAGAAAGATTTAAAAAAAAAAATGATATTACATTATTTTACTTTGAGATTTTCGTTTATATTGAAGTTAAAGTTGACTTGTTATTATCAAATTAAATCAATGAGAGACTCCCATCCTGTGTGTGTGTGTGTGTGTGTGTCTCGTGTGTGTGCATGCCTGATTTTCAGTAGAGTCTCCCATGTTGAACCCACCTTTCCTACATTCTACTTGACAGTGGGCTGTTGAATATTTCTGTATAGTTAGATTGAACTTATTGTTTGTATGATGTGACAACCTGGGTATGTCTTTCCCATTTTGTAACAGTGTAAAAATGAAGTCTCCAGCCCCTCTTTTGTAAGGAGTAGTAAAACCAGGACTTGCTCATTCTTTGAAGCTCAAGCGCAGTTTTCCAAGGACAGTCTCCCGATATGGTGACTCTTAGACAGATTTCCACTTTCTTTAGTGGCCATGGGACTAGTTGTGTTTTCCAGTCACTTTGAGTAACATATTTTTCTAAAAGATTCGTTTTATTATGATTTTGATGTTAAAAACAAGCTTAATAGCCTCTGCACATGAATTGGACTTCCAGTGGTATCTAACGTGAGTTGCTCTCTTTTTCCCCTTGACTAGATTTGCCCTAATGTGAATTCTCTCGTGATTTCCATGGGTTTGTTTTGTCCTTCTCTGAGTATTTGATCTCCCATGTTGTATGTGAGGATAGGTCAGACTCTGTGGGAACACGAGTGACATTACGTCACGGTCCTTCATTTCAGGCTCATGACAAATGAGCTGGTATGGGAGGAGTGCTGTCAAGGTCTGTGCTTTTGTGAGGGGTCTGGGGATCCCGTGTGACCCCCTCCACTCTTTCTCCAGCACTGCTGAAGGTGAAGAGAGAATAGCAAACTGGCATGTACTGGCATTCTGGTTCTTCGATCTTTCACTTAGAATCCACAAAGGTTGCTCTGCCAACATGTCACTGGCTAGAACTAGTCACAGAATTCCCCTGGAGGTGGCTGGACCAGGTTCTCTCCACCCAGCTGAATCACCAGGGATTTTGTTCCTTCTGCACATATCTCTCCCTGTCTTGCCCTGTCTCCCCCTGGTGCATATTTGAGAAGGCTGCAGAATATCACACACATGCCTTTCTTTAAGAGTCTCCACCAGAGCTGGGCAGCCTCACCTGGGGGGCCAACTTCAGGAAAACAATCTTTCTCTTGCTGCTACTCTTGGCCTCAGTGCAGTAGTTACAGACATTTACTACCGTGCTCATCTTCAAAATTAGCTTTAACAAATATATTTTTAAATGCCCTTCCTATAATGGGGAGGATAGTAATGAAGGAAACAGAAAGTCTCTTCCTGCCGCAGTGACATGACACTCTATGGGATTATTGCCAGGGTTAAATAAGATTGGGAAATATAACATCCTTAGACGAATTCCTGGTTACGATAAGCACTTCATAATTTGTAGTTATCACAGGACCCTGGCTGGGCTGAGGGTCTCTTTGACACAGAGAATGATACATGGTCTTTTTTTACCTATGTCCCCTGAGAACTTGAAACTTACAACTTGAAATTGATGGGCGTTTTTCTTCGGCTCTAATCAAGCCCAGTTTCTCTGTGTTTAGTCAAGAGCATGATTTGTGGTGTCAGTAATGGCGGGTATCTCCCATTTGATACCTGTGCTAACAGTCGAACTGTACCAGATCTCAGCAGCTCCCAGCCCTGGCCTGCGGAGTGACGACAGCCCTTTCTACCCCAGGCTATCCTGGATTCGATTCCACATTTGTCTTAGAGGTGGAAGAACAGGGCACAAGACTGTGGTGAGTCAGACTCTGGCTTCCAGTGTTTCTTTTGGAAATGACATGTGCCATTTCTGCCATTTCATTGCCAAAGCGAGTCACTTGGCCACACCTCATTCCATATACAGCCCTGAAAGCCAATCTTGCTTCAGGCCTGGATGGAGAGGCAAGACTGTAGCCTGCAGTACCTGTTGCAGGAGCTTGGCTGAGATGCTTCATGAAGATTGTTTTCATTGTGGCTTCCAAATGAATCAAGTACCATTTATAGACCCACTTTGCAGATGGGGAAATGGAGGTGAGAAAGGGTCAGACTTGATACCTCCTGAGTGGTGCAAGCCTGAACTGAGGCCTCTTGCTTTCTCCTTAGTACCATTTCTTTGCAGCCACAATGTCCCAAGTCCCTATAGGAGGTGGATTTAGAAATGCTAATTAACTGCTGCTGACTTAAATAAAAATAAAACTGTCCCATTCCCTTTAAGATAATGGAGTATCTTGCATGCAGCCTTAACCGGTTGCAAAGAGCATAAATAAAATTTTTGTCAATAGAATATTCTTCCCTGTGTTTTCTTTCTGCGGCTTCAGCAGAAAGAGAGAGAGAGAAAAAAAGTGCCCTTTGAAGGTTCTTTGCCTTCTGTTGGGAAGGCCTTCTGTGTATTTGCAAAAGCCTTGTGGCTGCTTCTTTCCCAGCACAGGAACCAGGCAGCAACATAACAACTGTACAAAAGGGTCAAGTCGAGTAGACCAGCCTGTGGCCTCACAGTGGTCCTCACTGTCCCTACTGGCCCCAGTTATCAGTATGTGTGTCCCCCCGTTGATGTAAGCACCTCTGTTAAGAGTACCCCAGATTTGTGCATTTACTTGACAGACCTCCATTCTGCCATTGCCCCACTTTCTACACCAGGGCAGGGCAGGGCAGCCTGCAGTGGATGCTGCTTGCAGAGCCCATGAGGGAAGACAGGGGAGCACCCAGACTCCTGCCATTGTGCCTTAATGACTGCAGTAGGGAAAGAGAATGTGGGACATTAACAGAGTCAGGAGGTAAGTTCTGCGTTGACATAGTTGCAGCTGGTTTTGTATTTTCCTAACGTTGGGATGATTTGAGGATGCAGAGGAGACTGTAGGATGAGGACACAGGATCTCGAAGTGCACACAGAGGTGACGGGCCAACAATAAAACAAACCGCATAGGAATGACTGGAAGGAAGTCCGGAGAGAGGGAAGCAGAAGCCTTCAGGATGAGGAGTGATTTCTGCTGCTTCTACATTTGCATCAGGATTCTTTCAGATAAACACTCACTTCATTAAAAAACAAAACAACCAAAACACAGGTCTCAACAGGAGCAACTGTAGTCATTGTTGCTTATAATAATATTGTATCTTTAGGGGCTTTTCTGGAACTGAATACATGTTTGCAGTTCTTTGGAGCCCTGGTTTCAAGCGTGGCAGACTGCTCATCTTTAGTTCTCTAGATGCAATGGCAGACTTCATTTTGTAGACTATTGGACTTTTAGATTAGTTAATCATGTTTTTTAGGGTTTGTTGATAAATTTTATTTTCTTTCCCCCTTTTTAAAAACTCTATCTAAAGAACTTGCCACATTTATGTATTACGTTAGGGGTTATGCATTATGCCTGGCACACGTGTGGAGGTCAGAGGACAGCTTCTTGCCCATTCTCTATCACGTGGGTCCTAGGGATGGAGCACAGGTAGGAAGTTGTGGCAGTTAGTGCTTTTACCTCCCTGAGCCATCTTGCTGGCCTGCTTCTCTTTATAAACAAAGGCCATATAATTATGCATATTTATGAGGGCCATTGATAAATACAGAGCATATAATGTTTAAATCAGGACAATTAGCATTTTCACTTCAAGTGCCCATATCTTTTAACTGATACAAAAGTGATCCATAATTTCAGGGTCCCATGTGATGTTTTGATACATGTCGTCTGGATAAGGAGACCAAGCTCTCCCAAGGTTGATCATGATCATGACTTTCTGCTGAACCACTTCAGAGCTCTGTTGCTTTGTTGAAGAAGTACACATGCCATTATTATCTGTCTGTACCACCGTGGAAAATGTCAGAGGAATTAGTTCTTGGGCTCCATTACTGCCAGGACTTTTAGTTTTTAATTGTGTACAAATGTGTTATTTTGTGTGTGTGTGTGTGTGTGTGTGTGTGTGTGTGTGTGTTTGTCATATATGATGAGAAGGAATGGGAGAGGGAGAGGGAGAGGGAGAGGACTCCAGTCCTCTCCTCTTAACTGCTGAGCTGCCTCTCCAGCCTCAGTTGCCTCTATAATTTTATAGACAACATTTCGGAGTCTGGTCTGCACTCCAGACTCCCCTTGGGCAGCCAGGCTTCTCTGGTTGTAGCAGCAGACTCTGGTCTGTTTGGATGGGTGGGGCTGCTCTCCAAATCAAAGGAAAAGTTGAACAGTACATCATGGGAATAGCTACTGAGAGCCTGGTCACGAGACGGACAGAAGAGTCTGGGGGCATTTCCATTTCCAATGGTCACTGGGCCACTCAGAAGCTGCACAGATCAGAGTCTAATTGGTCAAGCTTGGGTCGCCTCATTGGAAGGAATGATGCCATATAGCAAGGCCAGATGCCCACTGAGTCAGTGACGTTGGACTCCACCCACCTTCACCAGCTTGGCGGGATTTCTTGGCTCTTAAGGAGGTTGTTTTTCACTTTTACATTTCTGGTTAATGTCTGTGAATATATCCGTGAAGTAATTTTTCTTCCTTTTGAGATAAGGTCTTGTGTGTAGCCCAGGCTAGACTTGAACTGGCGACGCTCTTGCTTCAGCTGGGACTGCACAGGGATGCCACGTCACTCAGCAGCTCTGCAGCTTTTCATCTTTGTGTCTTGATTATAGTCCACGTCTGTATCCTGGATGATTGCAGCGACCCCTGATCTAATCTTGCCTTGAGGCGATTCTTCCTGACTTTACACTTTACTCTTGAATACAGATATGGAAGAATATAAGTTTTCTCCTGTATTAAGTTTTCCTTGGGAGTTTTCCTAGGATGGTAGAAAATTCTTTGCACCACTCATTTATCTTAGAAATTGTCCTGGTTAGTTAGCTAGTTTTTTTTAAATCTTGATGCAAGCTAGGGTCATTTGGGAAGAGGGCACCTCAAATGAGCAACTCCCCCCCTCCCTCCATCAGATTGTCCCGTAGACAAGTCTCTGGGATGTTTTCCTGACTCATGATTGATGTGGGGGGCCCAGCCCACTGTGAGCAGGCCCCCCTCTGGGCTTATGTAGGAAAGCAGGCTGAGCAAGCTATAGAGAACAAGCCAGCAAGCATTGTCCCTCCATGACCTCTGCTTCAGCTCTTGCCCCAACTTCCCTCATGATGGGGGGTGATCTGAGAGCTGTCAGCTGAAATAAATTCTTTCCTCTTCAGTTTGCTTTTGACTTTGGTGTTTTATCACAGCAATAGAAAACAAACCAAGATAGAGGCCGACAACCAATAGGTTTTGCAGTCATGAAAGCCTGGGTGTGTGGATCTCCAGGAGTGCTTTTGGTTATAGTAATGAGCCCCCAGCATTACCTGTTTTTTTTTTGTTTGTTTGTTTGTTTGTTTGTTTTTTTTTAAAAAGCTCAAAAACTTTGCTTTTTTTTTTTTTTGTAAAAATTTATTTTAATTGATTGAAAAAACCACAATATTCATTGGGAACCCTATGATGTCTCAGCCCACTGCACACTTGCATAACGTACAGAAGCTATAAAGGAGTGCCATTTCGGATGACAGTACATCCAGAGGTGGGCCAGGTGTTCAGGTACATTGATCTGGGGCGCCTGTTGCCTTCCTTTATTT
>JANHMN010000002.1:54791825-54808434 GCA_030674055.1 Rhabdomys pumilio
CACACACACACACACACACACACACACACACACACACACACACAGCAAAGAGAAAGAAACCACTGGAGGTGGTGACACATGCCTGTAATCCCAGCACTTAGAAAGTAGAGGCAGGAGGATGACATCGAGTTTTAGGATAGTCTGGATCATACATAGTGAGTTCTAGGTTAGCTAGTACAGAGGAGTGAGCCAAATCTTAAAAATCACAGAGACAACCAAACCAAATAACAACAAAGAAACAGAAAAAGATAAGAGATTGTTCTGGTGCAGAGCCAACATTAAGTTATATCTTGGCTTGGTTTAACCCAGTGACTTCTAAGTATTCTTATGGTGGATTCAACTGTGACCAGGCATTGCCTGTTTAACTCAGAGCAGTGCCTTCCTTTCCAGAACACTGGTACTGCACGGTGTTCTGAAAGGCCTCAAAGGTAGATCCTTTTTTTCTTTAGATTTATTTATTTTACTTTGTGTGTATGGGTGTTTTGACTGTATGTATTAAAGTTAGCTATGTTCATGCCTATCGGATCCTCTGGAATTGAGGTTACAGATGGTTGTGAGCCACCATTTTAGGTGCTGGTAATGGAGCTGGGTCTTACGCAAGAGCAATGAAAAAATTTATATATATATATATATATATATATATATATATATATATACATACACACACATATACATATATATAAATATATATGTTGTTTGGGACAGAGTCTTACTGTATAGGCTTGACTAGATGGATGGCATGGAGCTTGCTATATTGAGTGGCCTGCCCTTACCTCGTGGAAATCTTTCTGCTTCTGCCTCCCTGAAGGGTGGGTGGGGGCAAACAAACCAAAGAATGCATTTCTTAATTGAACTTTCCCATGCTAAATAATGTAGCTAACCATGCCTTCATGGGAGTCTGTATTGAAAATTCTGGAATTTTGGTTTCTTTAAAAAAAAAAAAAAAAAGGCAACACAGAAATATTATAAGAATACACTTTTTGTTTTAATCCCATTGTGGGATATGGAGCTGCTTCAGATTGTCCACAGCAGCTGACTATGATTTGCCTCGTGCTCTAGGAGTGGGTGTGGTTTTGCTAGTTGCAGATAGTTTCTGCACTTGTGTGACATATGGAATTCTGGGGACTTTTCAGAGGATATAGAAAGGGCCTAGAGGTGGCAGGTGGGGGGATGTTGTTTGTTTGTTGTTGGTTGATTACTTGGTGTTGGTTGGTGTTGGTTGCAATTTGTTAAGTAGTCATGTCCAAAGAAACAACAACAAGAAAAAGAAAATAGATATCCTGCTTGCAAAGATCAAACTTGCCCCAAGGAACTTGATACACCTTATCAGCAGGAAGTAGTCTAAAGATAACATTGCTCCCTTTCAAACCCCTGATTTTTTTCAGGGATCTCATTCCCTTCCTCTCTATCCTTTCTTCTCTTCTATCTAGTGTTAGGGGGTTGAAAGAGTGGGAAAAGGATGGAGAAGGGTGGAAGGAAAAAGAACCCACAAAGTAGCAAAAGGCAGCTACATGAGCCAAAAATGTTCTATGCTAGAAGACAGTCTAACATGACGTTAGAACTGTTCAAGACAATTTGTCTTTAAAGCATGGTTCTCAAACGTTGATTAATCCTATGCTATTACATAGTCCAATCACAGGGGCCCAGGGCCAGTGGAAGGCATACCTCTTCCTTGGGTAAAGATGCCATTAACAGTGTTATCTATAACCTACTGCCACAGCTTGTATCCCTGAAAGAAGATCCTGAGAATAACATGAAGAATGCTCGTTAAGAAACACTCTTAGCATCTCTCTGCATGCATGGAAGGGCACTAAAGGACTGGGTGGAGGGATTTGCATGCTGGTGCATTTTTCATAATGACCTCATCTGGTCCCATGGGAACTTCCAGAACAGTAATAAGTTCAGAGTCATCCAGTGTAGATGAGAAAGGTCAGGGTGAGCTTTTGCACCTTTGTACTGGCTAGCTTCCCGTTGAGGTAGGGCACACTAACAGGTAATATATGCTCTGCCTATTTCCTGTAGGTCTGGTGATAGTTCTCAAGGATATCCTAGACAGGTAAAAAACGAGTCTTGTCCTCAACGAGCTCATGTTCAGTGGGGAACATGAACCGCAAACACACTTAAGATATTTGAGATTGATTTTTATGTTTCGATTGTGCCTCATGATAGCCTGAACTATTAGGTTGTTTGGGTGAACGAAATCATCACTCCTTTCTTTTAAAGTCAACAGCTAGGGAGACAGAAGGCTATTGAAGGTGCTCTTCAGAGAGAGCATAGAATCTTGACAGGTAAAGATGACAAAGTATAAATGAAAATGTAGGTTAGCAAGGTGTTTGGTAACAATGGAGACACCCACACCGAAGATAAATGGCTGGCTGGATGGATGTGGAATTTATTCTTTAACTTGTTAGCCAGATGGAGACATCTGTAGGTGTCGTGTTATCAGAACCAGATCTAAAGGCACTAATAGCCAGTTATCTCCAAAAGGCTGACAAATGGGAGGGCAAGATGCAGGACATTGTATGTCGTGTCTGACCTGATTTCTATAAAAAGCACATTGGAACAAACGACTTTCTAAACATGAGTGGATAACATGTTTGTAAATGCATGTTTACAAAGAATAGGAAGACTGCTCACAGAGCCTTTGCATTACTGGGAACAGGAAAGGGAGTCTCCATTTTTTACTTCGTGCTTGGCCTATTTTAACTCTCTTAAAAAAGAAAACAAGCACACAAACAAAAGAACAAAAAACGTAGTATCCTTTTGCCATTTTGAAATATCTTGTTTTTCTTAACCAAAGCAGTAGACCTGAAAAACAATGAGCTAGGTTCTAGGAAAGTCTCTTCCTACCCAGAGTGCTGTGTTTCTTCAGTGCATTTATTAGACTGCGGGCAGGACACGTGCAGGCAGGTCAGGACCTTGGTGACTGGGTCTCTGGTTTCCCTGCACTTCTTACCTATCAGTACTGGCTGCTACAGGCAGGTCTCCTGGGAGCCACCCTGTACCATTCTGTCCATGCCATGGGCATTTGTCATGAGATTGCTGTGTATGCCCCAGGGCTGTGTGTAGCATTGTTCTTGGCTCAGCACACAGAATTGTATGGGCATCCAAAGACTTAGCTCCTATTGCCAAGACTCATGGGTTAGTATTCTAGTTTGCTTGCTATTGCTATGAAAAAAAGAAAAAAAAAAAAAACTGGCCAACTTGAGGAGGAAAGGACTTATTTGGCTTACAAGCTACAGTCTGTCATTGAGGGAAGCCAAGGCAGGAGCTCAAGTAGGAACTTGGAGTCAGGAATTGAAGCAGGCACCATGTAAGAACACTGCTTATGGGCTCACTCAGCTACCTTTCTCATTTTGGCCAGTCTCACCTGCTCTGGGAAGGCTCTGCCCACAGCGGCTGGACCCTCCCACATCAGTCAGCAATTAGGAAAATGCTCCACAGACATGCCCAATGACCAATCTGGAGGTAGTTCCTCAACGGAGATCCCCTCTTTCTGGGTATGTATAGGGTTGTGTCGGGCTGACAAAAATCATGACTGAGGAAACTAGCCTCATGCATCAATACTTGTAAGAAGAGTTGCTCCCTTCTCTCTCCAAGTATCATAGTTTGAATATGAACATCCTGCAGAGTCTGTGGCATCTAGGACCTGTTGCCAACTCAGGAGCTTTTGAGAAGGGGTTGGATTTTGAGGGCTGTGACCTCATTATTAGATTTTGATGTATGTCTAACATGGTGATATTGTAGGGACATAGTGAGTTCCTAACACAACGGCACTGTTGAGAAGCAGTGGGGTAGGAGGTGATGGGCTAGAGGAAGGGGGTCATTGGGAGAGGAGGCCTTGGGACTTTGTCCTGCCCTGAGATTCTATTTGCTGCCTCCTGGTGGCTGTGGCCTGAACAGCTAGCTCTGTTGGGCTGCATCCTCCCCACTATGACCGACTGAAGTCTCTGAAGTGTAATAGGAACCTTGAGTTGTATGTATCCTGTGGTTAATGACCATCATGGTGAAAGTTACCACCAGGGGCCTGGTGGTGTAAAGTCTTCATCCCTTTTACAGTTGGCAGGTGTTCTTCATCAGTTGCCTTCCTGACAAGGCTGAAGTGCATGTGTCTCCGTAGATTGGGTCTTATAAGGTGCCCAAACCCTTCCCTGGATAGTGGGCAGTATGCCAAAACACCTCTTCCTTTTTGTCTTTGTACACACTTGGCACAGTCCTCCACTGAGGGTCTGTCTCAGTTTTCTTTCTTCCTTTGTTTGCTCCAGCTCTCTTTTCTTTGGTTTGTTCTCCTGTCCTTTTTTCTTTTTAATTTCAAAATACTTGCTCTACATATTAATCTGGAAGATTTTGTAAAATCATTAAGTGTTGGGGTCAGGTTGCTATGAGGAAACTACCTGGATTTCCCACACCTTTCCCTATGCCAATATCCAGAAGGTCTGATGTTCGTTATTCTTTCTGACCTTTAAAATACCCCTGTCTTACCTTTCCTGATTCTTTCTGACTCCTGGGATTCTGCAGACTGCCATAGAGGAGGGGTGTGGAGGAGGTTCACAGTGTCATGCTGTGAGTGGTTATAGTGCGCAGGGCTATACATAGGTGCCTTTTGCATTTCTTTGCAAATACAGTTTCTTTATATTCATTCACTAAGGGAAATAGGCAGCAGCCACCCACACCCCCAACCCCCAGGCACTGGATGCTTATTGTGTTCAGTACTGGGAAAGATAGAAATACAGAAATAGTTTAAGTGGTGGGGAGACTAGAGGAGCTTGGAATAGTGGACGAGACATTGCGGTGTTAAGGAGGTAATGACTAAAGGGTATGCAGGATTTGAGGCAGAGCCTGCAGGGATCAGTGGGACCCCACAGTCAGTACACAGTTATATGCTGCAGAGTGACCTTCCAGTAAATAACAGACTCGGATGTATGATAATCCCTGATTTTAACCTAATGGTATCATAGCCTTTCAGCCACCTGGGTTTTATAAGCACATCCTATGGGTTTGTACAATCACAAAAAATTACCTAAGGATGAATTTTCCAGAGTGTGTCCTCATCTCTGAGTGTCACAGGACTGGGTAAACTGTAATGCAAGTAGAGCCCCCGTAGTTCCAATGTAGAGGAGGTGGGACAGTCAAGAAAGGGTTAAAAAATGGCTCCAAATCAAAGCATATGAATCGCAGACTACTACTAGCTGGATCCAGGTCCTGCCCAGGCCCTAAACTAGCCCTTGTTAAATGAAGCTAATATTACAGAAAACTTCTGCTGCTGCTGTTCCTTCTCCTCCTCTTCTTCTTCCTCCTCTTCCTCTTCTTTCTATTCCTCTTTTTTCTTATTGGAAGACTTCATGAAAGTGAGCCCTTAAGTCCAGTCCAGTTAGATAAGGAGACAAGCAGGCAGTTCATAGGAAAGGACATCAGTTAAAGAGGTGGAGTTTTGTGGGCAAAGGAAATATGTGGAGGAGGTGGGCACTTTGGGCTGATGGCAGCCCCCACTGGAAAGGCTGGGTGTGGGCTGACACGGGGCCTCTTAGGCTGTGGGAGGAACTGAGAGCAGTTGAAAAGGATTATAGATGTGATTGGTTTAGAATGTAGTGTAGCTGAGAAGGGAGGCCTGGGAGGAAGGAAGCCAACTAAGAGAAGGCCGAGTGGAAGGCTGATGTCACTAAGTCTGAATTTGTAGCGTTTTGGGGGCTCCAGGAATAGTTTTCTTTTTCCTCCTTGTTCCTCTTACATTCATCATAAAGCTATGAGCTTTAACAGTGAAGATGGCCTTCCTCAATTAGGAATACCTCCAAGTAGCCACACGACTCTCTGATAATAGTGCTTTGTGCTTTTCTTAGGCTGCAGTTGATTTGAGTAGGGTGTGGTGAGGGATTCTATCAGGATGAGCATGCTGCGTATCTATCTCTGCCATCCTGAGAGTACACTATGAACCGTCTTTGAACATGATAAGGAGATTAAAAAGTAGAAAGAAACGCTGGACTGTCATTATTTTCAGACATGATTGTTTATGTTGAAGGTTCAGTCATGTCTGCTGCAAACAGTTCGAATTACTAAAAGTTCATTGAGTTTGCATAGTTGACAAACAGAGTGGCTATAATTGCATGAAACACACCAGATAAAACCAGCAACCAATATAGGGATAATGGGAGGCATTTCAGAATGGCTGGGCTCCATTCACAAGAGTAACATGCTATTCTCTCATATACATCATCTGAGAACAGAGTTTTGAGATAGAAGCCTGGACGGAGCTGGAGGAGAAGCAGAGGGATCACAGAGTGTGGACTCCCAACATTCCCTTCAGCTTCCCCAGAGCTTTGTACCACAGAGAGATTGAATTGAAAGTTCTGTAAGTAGACTGGGTACAGGTGACATTTAGAAAGTCTCCAACAATAAGTGGTGTTGGTCCCTCATGTGCCATGAAACAGTCACAGAGTTGACCATATTTTCAGTTAAAATCAACCATGACAAATTGTAAAACTTGAAATGTTGCAAAGTACATTCTTTGGCCACAGTGGAATTCAGGTGGAAATCAAGACACATATGATTAAACAGTATGCATACTTAGACACAATTCAGATCAAATAGGACATTTCAGAGGCCATGTAGAAATATTTTGGAATAAAATAGACAAAATTTGTGAGATGTAGCAAAAACTTGGAACTTCAGAGCATTGGTTGTGTTGATACCAAATTGCTAATCTTTGTTTTCATTGTAAGAGATATAAAAAGTACAGAATAAGTTGAAATCAAGAAGAAGAAAGCAAATATGAGATTTGAGTGGAAATCTGTGGCATAAAACCCAGAAAAAAAGTAGGAAGGAAACCCCACAAATTACCGAAAGTCATCATAGAGGATAACAACCTTGAATGGTCTTGTCTCCATGATGAAATGGAGTGGAAACCACAGATCTAGACAGATTCCCTGCAAAGTCTGCCAAGCAGTTAAAGAAATAACACCCATTCTACCAGACTCTTGCAGGAAGCTGGACATTTCCCATGAATTGGTGAAGCCTGCCTTGACTCTGCTGATAAGGCAAGACAAAGACATTACAAGAAAAGTGTAGGAGGTAGCAGTAAGGGTGTGGATGCAACCATTTTTGAAAACAACCAGTCAAGTAGGGCAATATATCAAAGAATAATACCATAACCAAGGAAAAGTGCACCCTGGGAATGTGGATCTGGTCTGACATTCACAAGAGAATCAATGTAATTTTCCACGATAAATTAACTGAGGAGGAAATACCATATGCTCATATTAACTGGTGTAAGAAACACATCTCATAAATTTCAAAATCCATTTATGATAAAATGCTAAACTGGATATATAAAGGACTTTGATGAAGGGTCTTTCAAAGCTCCCAGAGTTGAAATTGCTGAGAGTTCTGCCTCATCCATTTCCCTTAAGACTGTAAAGAGCAGGGGTGTTTACCTCTACTTATCTTGTGTTGGAGGTCATAGGAAGTCATAAAAGGGAGACAAATGAAAATATGTGCAGCCTGGAAGGAATAACCATTGGACTCACTTAAAAATCCTCTAAGCAAGCAGTCAACATATCATAATATGATTTTTCAGATGTCAACTAAAAATGAAAAATATTACTCCTTATGGCAGGTAGAAAATTTACTTACATGTTTATATGAATTGAGATTCAGGTTTATTTCAAGGTTATAGCTATATATAGAATCAGTTTTATTTAAAGGGAAATGGATTTGGTAAATTCTTGTCAAGCCAGCGCTAGGCATTATTATATAAATTATATATATATATATATTATATAAGATGAATCTTATTCTTGAGGAACACATATACAATTCAAGAGCCATTGTGCAGAAGGGAGAGGATAGCAAGAGGAGATTTAATTTACATGAGTGTCTTCTCCTGACACCATGGTGTCTTGGCTGAGGCACAGTGTGGTATAGGGGTTCAGTGATGGCAGGTTTTACACGTACTCATGGCTGGTGAAGCAGTTAGATTTAAAGGCAGACTTGGCAAAGAAGGCAGAGTGGTGAGAATCTTATATCATCCCTCTGTGATAGAGCCGAGGCTGTGTGCATCTGGGAAGAGAAGTCTTTCCTTCCTCTGCTGCTTCTCTGTCAGCATTTCTGGAGTCCTGAGACCCATGGGAAGGGACACATGGTTTTTTTGGCTACAGGGAAGAAGTCACAGAGTTAGCTGTGGCTCATTGGTCTAACCCCACTATTTCCAAGCGTGCCCATTAGATATTAGTTTGTATTTGGAAAGATATTTAGCCCTCGTGATGGTCTCACCAATTCGGAGGACTTATGATTTGTGTGAGCAAGTGTTTGAGTTAGAAGAGGCAGCACTGGACAACTGAAAGTGTTGGCTAAATCAGACTTAAGTCCACAAGAGAATTGTGCAATTTGACGAGGAGGAAGACACAATCATGGCAGTGTGCTGATGAGTAAGGACTTTGATGTCTCCAGATGTTGCCATTCACTGGAATATCAACGAGAAAGGTCAGCATTCATATGTAACTGGCCTTGTGTAAGACTAGATTATTTTACATGGCTGTTTTTTTGTTCAGAAACTCACTGAAAGATTGTTCATAGAAAATGTTCTCAGTGTGTGCTGAGCTCATTGATGTGCAGGGACACACATGTTCACCCTGTCAGCCCTTCCATCCCCAAGGAAAACCAATCCATTGCACTGTATAATAGGCACTGTCAGAAGACCACTCTCCATGTCCCCTAAACATCAACCACACAGGGCCATCACAGTGTCTATTTGACCGAGCTTTGTTCCCCAAACCCTAACTAGAAAAAATAGGTAAACAGCAAAGTGTTTATCTTTCTTTTCCTTATTCTCTGAGTAATATAAGAGAATGAGTAGGGTAAGTAGTGTGAAAGAGCCATTGCCTTTTGGCTTTCTCTTTTTTCCCTCCCTCCCTCCCTTTTCCTTCCTTCCCTTCCTCCCTCCCTCTCTCCCTCCATTTTCCCTCCCTCCCTTCCTCCTTCCCTCAGGATAGAGCCATTTAATAGACTTAGGCTGGGGTAGTGAAGGCTGAAGTTAGGCAGTTGTTTGCAGAGCAGAGCCTGGGAGAGGACCCATTACACAATGCAGTGATGGCGCCCTGGGCTGCTTTATCTACTGTCTTCCACTTCTCTGGGCAAATATCTGACTCCACATACCAAAGGTAATGTTTACTCTTGCCTTGTAGATTTTTTAAACCCCGCTTTGTATTCATAGCATATTTTCTCTGGTCATTCATCTGTTGTCACGAGTAGCGCTGGGGTAAGCATAGAGGTGCCCATATCTCTGTGTTCTGCTGACTTAGATTCCTTTGAGTATATACCCAGAAGCTGTAGGGCTGGACCATATGGCAATTCTATTTCTAGTTGTTTTAACCTTTATGCTGATTTTCACACTGGCTGCCTACTTTATTTTCCCCTCAGTAGTGTGTAAGGTATCCTCCCTGCCCCACTGTAAATTCTTTGTCATCCAACTCAAATGGTTCCTGATTCCTGCCTCTATATATTCCTTTTGTCAAAAGAATTCACTTTCATTCTCCTAAACAAGAGTGGTTTTTTTTCTACTTTTTAAAGACTTCTCTGTCATCAACCCTTTCTTCCATAGACACCTTGTACTGCCCAGGAAAACTGAAGCTTTGACAGCTGGATGTGATGTTTAATTTGAGATATCAACTTGACTGGACCAGGGGATACCCAGGTAGCTTGTAAGCATCATGTTTTGGCATCTCTGAGGATGTTTCTGGAAGACATTAGCGTTTGAATTAGTGAATTTAAGTAAGGAAGACAAGCCTTCATTTGGTGTGGGTGGGTATCATCTAGTTGTCTGAGGACCTGGATGGAGAAGGCACAGGAAGCGTAAATTGTCTTTTCTGGAATGGGGCCATCTTTTTTCTCCTACCTTCAGACCCCAGACCCTAGATTTTTCTTCCCTTTGGAACCTATGTCTTTCATTAGCAGCTTGCTGCCCTGGAGTCCCCAGGACTTCATCCTCTTAACTGAAAGTCATATACTAGGTTCTTTGGTTGTAAGGATTGTAGACTTGTGCTTGCCTGATGTCATTGGTTCTCCAGTTTGCTGTTGAGGGGAACTCAGCCTCTGCCTTAGTTTCTTTTCTGCTGATGTGATAAAACAATCTGACAAAAACAACTTAAAGTAAGTAAGAGTTATTTTAGCTTATATTCCAATGTTATAGCCATCATAGTAGGTCAGTCAAGACAGCAGGAGGAAGAGGAAGAGAGCAGTGACTGTATACATACTACTATTTAGGCCAATTTCTCTATTCTTATACAGTCCAGAATCTCTTTCCTAGGGAATAGTACCACCCATGGTGGGTGGTTCTTCCCACTTGAATTCATGCAATCAAAACTCCCCTAGACTTGCTTAGAGGCTTGTCTCCCAGGTGCGTTTAGGTTTTTGTAAAGTTGGCACTTAACACCATCACAGCCCCCTAAGTTTTATGATATCATATAATCTTCTCCCACCACCCTTCCCTCACTATTGATTTTGTCCTTCAGCAAACCCTAACACTGATGAGTTTGCCTTGCCTTTCAGGTATGCAGCCGCCCATCTCTGTTCTGATGAGAGGAGGCCTCTTCATCCTCTCTTCTGTTCTCCCTGTCTGCTCTTCTTGAACCTTATACAAGTATCCCCCTCTCTCACCTTCACATCCAATTTCATCTTTCAAATAATTTGACCCACCAACCTTTGACGCTGTTTGGTCTTTCCTAGGGTACCAACATAAGCGCTCAATCTTGTGCTGCTTGCATTTCATTTCTTCCCATTTATAGCCACACTTTGGAAGACTTATATCTGGGTTCACTGTTTCCACTTCTTTGCCTCACAGTCACTATCTACCCTGCCCTGTCTGGCTCTTAGCCCTATGGCTGTATCTGTACCACTTTTCCCAAGCTCAGTAAAGTAGAAAAGGTACCAGATGGCAAACTGCTGAGTGCTGCACCTACCTTCGTATCCTTCCTTGTTCACCATCCCACAGCACGGGGCGTTGTGGATTGGGTGATACTATAGTCTTCTCAGGGTTTTTCTGTCTGTTCCATAGCTGTGCCACTCACAGGAAGGGATGGGCCTCCTGGATCATTCTATAACTCTGCAATCTCTCCTTGTGCACTTCCCTTCATGACCTGGATGTCAGTGATGGTTCTTTGCAGGTGACTCACACACTTGCTGCCTCTCAGCCCCTTCAGAGCTGCAGATGGGCTGTGCAAAACAGAGGGAAGAATGTGAATTTCCAGCCAAGGAGCAAATCTGGTTTTGCTGGCATTTTCTGCTGTGTGCTGAACCAACATCAGAAAGGAAGGAGAGGATGCAGGGAGCCTGTGGGGATGCTGCCAGGCTTTAAGAAGCCACTGGAGCATAGCCAGTGCCTGTCTCCAGGTACATGTTCAAAGGTATCTCATATTTACCACGTTCGGGACATGGTTCAGTCTTCTGCCCAGATGTCTTCATCCTGGTTTTTGCCATCACCAGATGTCTGATTGGATGACTCACTGTCTTTGATGCCCTTTTTCCCCCATATAGTTGACCATAATGTATACTGACTCTGGTCCTTTCTGATTCTAGCACAATAGCCAGCCCAGGCTGACTTCAAAATGTAAACCCAAGGGCATGCCCAATGAATTCCAATTGTTTCTATTGCTGAATCCTCCTCCTCTTCATCCTCCTCTTCCTTCTTTCCCCCTTCCACTTCTCTCAGTGTAGCCCAGGGTAGCCTCAAAGTAGCTATGTAACTTAGAACTTTTGATCCTTCAACTTCTACCTTCCTAGTGCTGGGGTTATAGACGCTCAGCACTGTAACCATTTTCTGCAGTGCTTAGGATTGAACCCAGAGTTTCCTGGATAATAGGCAGGTAAGTACTCTACCAAGTGATCTACGTCGCCAGCCCTGAAATATCTTAATGAGGAGTTCCCTGTTGTATGTGAGGGTGCATTCCAAGCCACCAGTGCCTGCCTTATGCCACTAATTGTGCTGAACCCCACATATATTTTAAGTATACATATATACCTATGATAAAGCTTAATTTATAAATTACTGCAGATTAGCAACAATAATTAGATGTTATTGTTAAATAGAACAATTATAGTGATTTAAGGTAATAATCCTTATGTGAATGTGATCACAAAATATCTCTTGTATTTTCACCGTTTGCTAAAAACTTTACAACTTACTCCATGTGCACCTAAATTATAAGCCTTTCTGTTCTTGGTCTTTGGACTTCTTTGGAAAGAAGGGTTTCTTGGGAGCTGGAGAGATTCCAAGTGTATACTCACCTTCAGAACAAACCATCTGTATTTGTATGCATATGCATGGAGATGTATATGTGTGTCCATAGGAGTGTGTGCACCTCTTCATGCACACACATATACATTAACATGTGCACATGAGCATGGAGGACAGAAGTGCACATCAGATAGATGTCTTCCACAATTGTTTCTGTCATCTTTCTTGAGATAGCCAGTGTCAGTCATTGAATGTAAAACTTAACTGGTTGGCCAGGCTGGATCCTGGTGCAATTGAAGGGTCTGACATTTGCAGGGTGGGTGCGGGGCTGCAGACTAGGTTGTCATTGTTACAGTATTGGGTGTGAAGGTTCACATCCAAGGACCTCAGGCTTTTGAGACCATTGTTCATTGGATGAGGCCTAGCCATATTCTGATGGTGACCTGCTTTACTCAAATCTGCTGATCCATATTTATCATATCTAACCCCCCACCCCAAACTCCAAAGCAGCATTTAGACGGGCGGTAACCCCAAACTGAATTCTAGACCTTGTCAGAGTGACATAGCAAATGACTCATCACAGCTGCCGTGGTTTCTGTATCTTCAGCGCCCACCCGGCACATGGCACATGGAAGGTACTCGGTAGATACTGGAAATGGGATTGAGAGTGTCATCTCTGTTTTCCTGCTACAGTTAGCAACAGTCTGGGTCATGATTTCCAGTGTTCTTTGGAGTGGTTGTTTGTGTTTCTCCAAAAATGTCCTGTAAATATTTTCATGATTCAAGAGACGTCTCTAATTTTTGATATTTTATACTTTTCGTGCACTTACGGCCTAGGGAGACCAGACTCAGTCTGACCCGTACAAAAGCCCCTCATCTTGGCTTGACTGATTTGCTCTTCTCTAACTTTTTCCTTTGCTGGCATTTTATTGGGTGTAGCACTAGAGCCACTGTTACTCTCTGCAACTGGAACTGTGGCTTTCCGTATGAGATAATTGAATTTTCATTCCCCAGTGCTCTTAAGTTTCCCTGGCCATTTTGGCTACAACATCTTACTGTGTTAATTTTCTACTTCTGAAATCAAACTTTTCATCCTGGCCCTGTCTCCAAAGTGTTCTATTTCTGTCATTGGTGCCAGACACCAAGGCAAGAATGCTGGGAGCCAGCCTTGGCTTTTCCACCTCCGCTTTTCCCTTTCCCTTGCGATTTCGAGGTGCTCCTGGGCCTTCCGTGCCGTCCTTCAGATAATCCTTCTCACTCCTTCATTACTTCCCACACACACTCCAGGGCTCACACCACCCTAATGGACTAATGATCCGTACCCCTGACCTGTTCCATCCCAGTTGTGGCCAAGAATCCTGGATGGTTCTTCATGTATCCTCTCCAGCCCTTTCTTCTCTTTGGCTTCCACGCGTTGGCCCTCAGGGCCTTTGTGAATCCCAGGTTCTCGTCCAGAGTGACTTTCCTTCTTACTATAGCTTCAGTACAGACGGCTAAATTTCCTTTATAAGGAACACAATTACTTTGTGTCTTTTTAATACAATGGTTTTCTTATTTAATTTCCTCTTCCTTTTTGCCAATAGAGAGTGGGAATCGTTTGCTTTTGCCTTTTGCCTGTGGGTGTCTTTTGTATTTTCCAGTGTTTTCCACATCTGTCTATCTGTCCGTGATGAAATGTTAACATGTTAGTCCAGACGTTCTGGTCATTGTTTCTCTGTTAATCATCTGTGTTTATCATAGTTACATGTTCTTATGGTTCTGTTACTTTCATACATGCTATGTTATTATGCTGTGTTTATAGTTTTGTGTGGCTGCTATCATGGAATTTTAAAAAATATATATTATCAGTAACCTTGGTGAAATTTCTTATCAGTTCTCATAGTTAACATCACTGTTAAATTTTAAAAATAGTATATGGATCCGTATGGCATTGTTGATATTTGGCCATCTTTTTCCTATAAAACTTCCAGTTTGAGATAGTTCTGCCTAATAGATGTCTGCAAATATTGATACTTTTCCTTTACACCGTTTATGTTTTTCGTACTCTGGATCTGCTAGAATGTCCAGATCATATTTAAACGCCCTGGCAGTAAGTACCCTGCGATTTCACTGTTAACTGAACTATTTGTGTTAGGGTTTTCGTCCTTGCAGGAATGATTTGTAAAGTTTAAGAAATTCACCTAAATTTACAATGAAATATTTTCTCTTTTTTTCATACTTAGACTAGATAATTGAATTGTATCAGATGCTTCTCGGTATAGATTTCCTCTTTCTTTATTTTTTTTTTTAAATGAAATAGTTGAAATTCGTGGGTTATTTTCACACGGAATCATCCACTCACCCTGAGTATGAACACAGCTGCCCTGCATCTAAAGACTCACAGTGGGATCTGCTAACTTCAAGTGTCCATTTCTCTCACACTTACGTCTGGTGTGCAACTCCATTTCCTTCTATTCACAATGATGTCGGCCTACAGTTGGAGATTCTCACTGTCTTTTTGCAGCTTAAGAATCAACTTTACAAAATTTACTTTCGTTAAATAAGTTTTGGCAGCTTTCATTTCTGTTTCTATGGGGGTGGGGAGCAAGTTGTCTATAGTTATTATCTGTTCTGCAGTCACGCAGGACTTGGCTGGAACCTGCTGGGCCCTGTTGGTCAGATTCGTCGTCCACCCAACTATCCTGTGTCCCTGTCTGGTTTTACTCTTACCTCATTAAGCTCCCCATCTTTGTATTCCTGTTCCAGAGTGGTCCCTCTTGATCCTCATACTTTCCTCTGTATTTCTAGGCATACATTCCCCTACATTTCTAAGCTTGCTCCTCATATACATGGCGTGCCTAGAACAGCTCTGCCAACCCTTTTGATGCTTCAGGCTCCTGCTCTCATTCTGGTTTTTGGTTTCCTGTGCCATCTATTGTCAGCTTTACTTCTTAGACCCTTAGCACAAGTCACGCTGCATGGTTATTACTTCCTCACAGCCCTTGAGTGCGTGCTCCTTCCCAATCCGAGATTGAGGACGAGTCTGACACATACTAGCTATCGGCTGATAGATACCATCTGACTATATCACACCCCTGCCTGGTCCACTGGCCTTTTCCTCATTCTGTAATGAACCACAAGTATCTTCACCTTATGGCATCTGCACTGTTTCTTTCCTTGCCCCAGTGTTCCTCTGCATTGCACCTCCTGTTTCTTACTTCTTATTTTTACTTCCTTCGCTGTACTAACCCCCTGGTCTCCCACTTAGTCCATGTAGCTTCCTTTAACTGGCAGGTGTGTGCTTGTCTTACTGCCTCGCACCCGGGACCCAGCCCCATGCTCTGCTTAGTCTGAAGCCACATGTTACCTTGTAACTGTACACAGATACTAAGTTGATTTACTTTTTCACTTCACTGTAGTGTGACATTTTCAGAGGCAGAGATTTTGGCTTACTTTGCTCACTGAGGGTTTTGGGTGCCAAATTTGAGTACATTGCCAGTACTCAATAAATATTAGTATAAATCAATAAACTCAAACACGCAGGACTTCCACTAAGAACTTGACTCATTACAGAGCCAGCATATAAAAATCAGCTACTTTCCCATGTAACAATAATGAACTTGTCAACTAGGAAACCAAGAAAAACAGTAAAACCACCACCACTACAACAAAACCCTCCCATGTATTGTAACCTTAAGAACCAAGCCAAACCTAAACTAGGCATGCGTGTGATGAAAGAGACAAAGGATTTCTGTGATGAAGACTTTCAGTTACTGAGGGAAGAAATGGAAGAGAACGCTAAAGGTAGAAAGACCTCCCTTGCTCATTGGCTGGGAGAATTAATGTGAAAATGGCTGTTGCCAAAGTGATTTACAGCTTCATAAAATGTTATCAAGCCATTACAGCATCCTCACAGAAATAGAATACGTGAATTTATATGGAAGCACAAGAGAGACCCAAGTAGACCCAGCAGTCCTGATCATAGAGAGGGCAGTGTGGGCACGATTGCCATACCCATTTAAAATGGTACTGCAGAGCCATAGTACCCAGACCAGCATGGTATGGGCTCAGCAGCAATGGAACAGGATCAAGAAGTAGCCCATATAATACAGCCACCTAATTCTAACAAAAGTGTCAACTGTTCGCTGAAAAAAACAGTACTGAGAGATCAAATCTGGATATCCACATGTCAACCCTTGGTCCTAGTGACTTTGATGTAGGACCTGCAAAGGGACAGTAGCAAAAAGCAAAGCTACAGGCACAGCAAGGATTTTCTAAACAGGAGTCCAGTAGCTTGGGAAGTAGTGGGGGGGATTGGCATGAAGTTTGAAAGCTACACAACCAAGGACATATTGAATAGATTGAAGAGAGAACTTCAAATGTCAGATACCCAAAGACTAACTAATC
>JANHMN010000002.1:54811590-54863163 GCA_030674055.1 Rhabdomys pumilio
AGAGAGAGAGAGAGAGAGAGAGAGAGAGAGAGAGAAAGAATCATTAGTGGAAGAAGGAGCCAGCAAGAGGTGGAGAGAAGGGAAGGAGAAAAGTAGTGAGGAAGCATGAATATGAGCAAGGCACAGTGATTTGTGCTTTAAAATGTCATAATGAAATCTAGGACGTTTTACAGATTAAAAAGTAATGGGAGGACCAGTTAGACAAGAGAGGGTAATGGGTAAATATTGGAATGTATTATATACATGTCTGGAAATTTCACAATGGAAGCCATTATTTTGTGCAATTATTTTAATAAGAAAAAACAAAACTAAAGCATACTTTCTTGTCTTGCAATTTAGGCGCCTTACCACTGTGTGGCAGTATAGCATTCCAGCGCTCCATGTGGAAAGGCTTGCACTCTTTCCGTACCTTGATTATCCAAATCCTTTTCTGCTAGAAAGAAGTGTGCATCTCTTCCTCTGATTGATAAATTCTCTCAGGCCAGGGAATCTGTTTTCTCTCTTTTAGTGTTCTGTGGAGAAAACTTTACTAATGGTAGCCTTTGGGGGGCCAAGTCAAGAGGGTTACATGCCTATCTTCCTTGGTTCTCACATAGCTCTTGAGATTCCCTCTCCAGCTCCATTTCTTACAGTAAGAAGGTAGAGAGGGAGATTGATTTATCAGATTTCCACATCCCTACTTTCTACATAGATTTAAATCCTCTGACTCATGACTCAGGTTTTAGGTCATTGTTGGGTGTGTCTCCAGGGCCACGTTATACTTTCCTTTACACCATTCATGTCATGACTCAGGAAAGGGTGGTGGGATGAGCCTCTAGGCTTCATGGCATGGGACCTTGGGTGAGTCATTTTATCCTTGGAGGCTTAAGTCTCTTACTTTACAAGGAGAGGGTGAGGTCAGGAGCCACCCAAGACTCTTTTCTCTAACACTGAAAACAAATTCTGTGAAATATGTTATTATTGTTTTTCTTTTGATAGGGATCTATTCCAGACAGCTCTCATCTGGTGTTTTGCTTAATTTACACACAATGATTAATTTACACACAAGCCAAGCCTGTATCCCTTGGCAACACTCAGCAACTGCCAGCTTTCAGAAAGTAGTCAGTTGGAAGGTTTAAAGAGACATTGTCCTAAATTGGACATGGTGATGCATGCCTGTTATTCTAGCACTCTGGAGGTAAAGAATGAGGATCAGGAATTAAAAGGCTAGCCTCAGCTTGGGTTTGAGGCTAGCCTGGGCTATATGAGACTCTATTATAAAACCAAAACCAAACAGAACAAAAAAAGCAGAGAAATAGAAAGAGAGACACAGACAGGCAGACAGACATATACAGATACATAGACACAAACATGTGCGCACATTCACACACACATACACACACACACACACACACACACACACACACACACTAATCAAGGAAGCAGAGTTGTAGAGATGATGTTAGTTTCATCTGGAGTACGTATTTCCTTCTGAATTTTTATTTTTTCCATATAAATGTATTTCACACTTAGAGGAAAAGGTCAGCTTGGTGAGGTGTGGCTTCTAACAGAACAAGTGAGATCTGTGATTTTTTTTTTTTTTTTTTGACTTGAAATCAGCCATTCATGACTCCAACTGTGGACAACTGGACTGATCTTCACATTTTCCATATGCTTCAGTTTTACATAATAAAGGTTATATAAAGTGCTCCTTCTTTGCCCAGCCCTTGGATTTCCAAGGCTGCATTGATGTGTTCATGAAAGAATAAAGAGAGAGGGGAATGTCCTATGGAGGTGTAGTGAAGTATGAGGAGAGGGGATGTCTCAGTGCGCCCATGCCAAGGCATCCTTTTCCCCTGAAGGACCAGCCATGAGACAGTATAGAATAGACTTTATTCAAGGCATGGGGAGGGGAGCTAAGAAGATAGTAGAGGCAGAGAAAAGCAGAGAGAATAGAGAAGTAGAAGGGTAGAGGCCGGCCATGAGCATGTGGGGGTGGGGTGGGGAAGGCTGGGGGATAGAGCAGGAACAAGAAGGGAAGAGCAAGAGAACAGGAGGGCAAGAGAACAAGAGGGAGAGGAGGAGGCAAGCAGCCCCCTTTTATAGTGGGTCAGACCTACCTGGCTATTGCCAGGTAACTGAGGAGTGGAGCATACCTGGCTGTTGCCAGGTAACTGTGGGGTGGAGTTTAGACAGAATGCTAAATGCATGATTTTTTTTTAATGAGATTTAATAAATGACTGGAAGGCTAGCTTCTTGAGGAAGTGTATATTGAGTGCTTAGTGCATTCCAGGACGTGGTCTGACTTCATGTCATTCCTATAGTCACGTGGTGCTACTTGCCTGTAATCTTAGTAGTTAGGGTACCGGCTCAGAAAGACTGTGTGTTTAAGGTCCGCTCTGTGTGTTCCAGATCACATACTGAGACTCCACCTCACAAAGAAAACAAAGAAAACTCACAGATACATAGAACCCAAATCCATATGTGTGCCTAACATCATGAGGTTAGCAGCGATTCCTAAGATGGTGCCTCTTTTTCAGAAAATGTCTTACAGCCACATAGCTGGTCAATGGCAACAGACTTCAGACCCAGGGCAGCATGAACTCAGGACTCTTCATTTCACCGGTCACCCATTTACTGTCACAGAGAGAGAGAAGGCTGTTGGAAGTGGCTCAGTGGTAGATCACTTGTTTAGTGTGGGAAAGACTCTAAGTTTAACCCCAACGTCACCAGCAAAAATAAACAAAACGTACTTGGTGCCAGCTAAAAGGAAAGGACAGAATCTAATTCCATCAGGGGAGAGAACAGAGTCCAGTGGGATGGGAACCCACTTAATCCTGTTAGGAGGTAGCTGGTCCTTTCCAAAGGAGACAAGGAGTCTTTAGTGAGCAGGCAGAGGTTTAGGAAAGAGGAAACTCTGGGAGGTCTGATTGGTGATGAGGTCAGTAGCCTCTGCAGATGGCAGTGGGAGAAGTTAGGTGTCTGCCTCCAACATGGACAGGCAGAGCCTCCATCCTGAGAGTGACCCTCAGATGGTTTATCACGATGCTTCTGAGTTATAGGGTATACACAGCCATCAAAGGGACAGAGAGGCTTCACAGCTACAAGCCTATTTAGTGGCTTGGGTCCATGTCAAATGGGACTAGAGAGACAGTTCATTCTTTAGTAGCCTTGACCTTTCCCAGGAAGCACTGTTAGGGGTGGGGTGTCACCTCCCCAGGCTAATGTTTGTTGCATCCAATGAACAGTGAGGAGGAGGTTTGGCTGTGGTTCCTAAACTCCAAGAGATTGAGGTGATCCAGAGATCTCAGAGGAGCCTGGCTAGAACCCTGTCAAGGACAGAAGCCCTGCCATCCCCGTTGTTTATAAAGTCCAAGTATTAGAAGTCTGTGAGGATCATTCTTGATTGCCCGTAGTTGGCATCTTGAATAAATGGATTCTGAGTCATAGAAATCACAGGTTTTTCTTGCTCAGCTGTAAGCCAGACTGTGTGAGGCTGACCGGTTCCCTCCCCCACAACACGCTGTTTCACTCTTGCTTAACGCCATGCTTCCCTTCCATGCTTGAGCTCAGCGTGGCGTGAAGCTATCTGGCTCCCTGTCGCAGGCTATAGCCCAGCCATGCCACGCTTCCCTCCCAGACACAGCAGCTGCAAGGGACAGAGAAGCAAGCAATGCAGAAAGGATGGTGGTGCGTGTCCTGAGGTGCGCTCCAGGCTGTGCAGGGCCTCAGTTCTGCGAGCTGCTTTCCCAGCTAAGGGTATTTTCTGTGGCTCACGGTATCCATTATTACCTCAGAGCCAGCACCAGCTGAAGCCAGCACCAGCCAGTCTAAACACTTATCAGGCTTTCTACCTTAGCCTGGCTGTGCCCTTTATGTTTGGTTTTGTGTCTCCTACTTTAGGAGTGTTTCCCTGGACAGTGCTGTCAACCTGGATGCTTTGAACTATTTCTGCGATACCTATTGGTTTCTTTGGGTCGCCTGGTCCTGCTTGTCCTCTGAATCAACATATTCATCAGGCTCCTCCCTCCATTACTAGATGCCAGGAGCTGCTCCTCTGTCCTCTGCCCACCCTCTTCCTGCTCTTCTTGCTTCTACCACTCTGCCTTGATGTCACTTCTTACTATGTCCACAACACTTACCTGGAACCATGGGATACACCCCAGGTGGGGGAAGACAGTATCTCGTCCAAACATCAATATCAGTGATACATTTTTTATTTAGAAATTACATAGTAAGCTAACAACTAATAATGGAATGGTTTTAATGTCCTGTGACAAGTCAATGTGGATACTATGCAGTCTTCCTTAAAATACTGTTATGGTACTGTCCTCACCTCTTCTTTGTGGTGCTGTAAACTGATAGGTATGGTACCTATAAGATCAGGTGGAGCGAGGGGGTGTTGCAGGTACTCACTGACACGAGTAAAAGGCACCAGCTTCAGCATGGGACATGAGACAGGTGTTAAGGACTGTTAATCTATTTTGAAAAGACACTATTAGCATTCACGATAAAGTCTTTTAGTTACCATGGTAAGCTCTGCTTCTGATATTCCCTTTCCAGTGAACTTAGCAAAACTGTTGGAAGATGCAGCAACCTGGCTGCCTCATTAGCAGCTTCTGGGCCTTTCCCTTGTTGGTCTGGCTGCCTTGAGCTAAAGGACTATTACTCTGAGAGTCTAATGGACTAACCTTGTTTAAGCAAGCACTTGCTTTCCTGAACACTCTTTTTTTTTTTTCAAAAATCTATAATTTTATTAAGACAAAAACTGACAGTATGGTATGAAGTTTACACTTAAACAGAAGTTTTCACATACATCTTAACACACGCTGAAAAGATTTTACAATGTAGTTCTATTTGCAGGTCTAGACAATACTAAAAATTGATGGATCTCATGATTCAAGACAGTATTTTGGATATCAGTTAATCTGAAGATTTTATATTCTCAAGTGAACCACTACCCCAATATGAAAATTAATCTCCTGAGACCAGGGCTTGTGAAGTCACTCAATCCTTGAATTGACTCAATGGAATTTGTGCTGTCAGTAACTGAACCTGCCACAAGCAGTTTCAGGGTTCAAAGCTGAAAACCAAAAAAACAAAACAAAACAAAAAAAAAAGAGAGAGAGAGAAGGGGGGGGGGGGGGGGGCTCCAAGAGTTTCCACCCTAAGAGCAGAGGCCCCTCTTTTCCATCTCCCATAGGTCCTCCTGCAATACTTGAACCAATGGCTTAGATGGACAAACTGATACTTATAACTTTGTAATTGGAAAAAGGTTTCTTCAATTTCAAGAATTAGCACTTCTAAGGCAGAGTGGTCTGCCTCTATATACCCTCCAATAAACTTTCCCTCTCCACTCAGTTTCCATCATCAAATGTCAGCTTTGGTAACTCAGACCTGGCTTTGTCCTTTGTGGGCCCACTCTGTTGGGAGCACCTTGGCTGTAGGTTTTAGGAGTAGCAAGATTTTTTTTTAAACAGTCTTTCATAGTCCTTATTTATGGTGCCAGTAACATTTTTTTGAAAAGGCAAAATATTCTGGACATAGAACCAATTTATTAGTTAGCTGTTCTACTCTTTTACCATTTCCCCAATCAGGCCCCAAGTTTTAACCAAAATAATTCTACCCATCTCCCTTCCTCCCTGACCACCCCCAATTAATATACCAGTAATAGCCAAAAAAACTACACACATGCTAGGCTGTAAAAATGCAGCTAACACTATTGGGAAGAAGACTGTGGGTTGTGGAGATGCTCTTTGAAGATCGACAGTATCTTTGCTTTCCCACATCTCAGTTCTGCAGGTTTTATCACTCTTAAAGATGCCCTGAGACATCTATGCTGAGGTCATAGTTGATCACCTCAGCCCTGATGGCACAGCTTTTCAAAGGATCAGTTTGTTTGGGTGAGCAGTAGATGCCTGCAAGGATTCATTCCCAGCTTGTTCAGAAGGGGACCATATCCCTGGTGACCCACCAGAGAGACTGCTGAGACCAGTGCTTAGAGACAGGGCTGCAATTGGCTCAAATACATTGCTATGATTGGTCTAGAATAAGCAGCTATGATTGGCTCATGTACTACCACCCCCCCTTTCAGTCTGTTGGAGACTACTCAGGCTCACCCAGTCATCTGGAAGACCCCCTCTCATACTGTTTCTGCTGGCATTATAGCATTGGGTCCAATCCAAGGTTTTCCTCCAGTGTTCCTTTCCTGCCCAGTCAGTAGAGCAGGCTGAGCTGGTAACATGAGGAAAGGAGAAGCAGAGACCACACAGAGCGACAGCAGCAGTGACCAGAGGCAGCAGAAAATAGCCATGTGGCTGGACAGGCTGGCAAGGCCACAGTGAAAGTATGCAGGCAGCCTTGGCAGCTAGAGTAGCCGTGGTGAGCTCAGCAGCAAATCTGGCCACGGAGGACATCGCTGGCCAGAGTGCTTCTGAAGCAGCAGCAGCAGCAGGTGCCGGATGCCTGGCTCTTGTGCCTCGAGGGGGACCCTAAACATTTTTGATGAAGGTTGAGGTGGGACCCCAAGTAGTTGTGGGTAGTAGCTACGTTATGGGAGGGGATAGGCTACCAGGTTTATGACAGCTGATCTGTTTAAGAGTGACCAAAGCGGAGAAGAGGGGTACTGCTTTGACAGAGAATGAGAGACAGACAGACTGACTGAAGGAGGATATAGAGCTGTAGGGCAGCAGAGAAGGTCACACTACACGCGTTCATAGAGTCTCTTATCTTCTGGACCAAGAGCTGCAACACTGACTAATGCCAAAGTCTTAGCGAGGGTCCCTCTGCCTGGGGGTCTATGAGAACTATAACACAAGAGGAGGCCACTGCAGGTTCCACCTGCCCACTGCTGCCACCTGCTGCTGTCAAGCTCTGAGAGAACTGGAGGCTGTCAGAGCTCTGTGTGCAGAGTCTCTCCTGGCCAATCAGTATCTTGCTGTGGTAAAGAACTCAGCCTTCTGATGAGTGACAGAACCACTACAGAAAGATTACTTGAACCAAAGCAATGCCATAGTGTAACAGTCAATTTGGTGATCAAGATGGCTACAAGGTAACTAATGGGTGGGTACTGTATACAGTGTAGACACACTGGAGAAAGGACTGGTAATGTTCTATAGTGACATTTCATCACACTACCAGAATGACCCAGAGTTTCAAATTTATGAATTGCTTATTTTCCACTTATTTATTTATTTATTTATTTATTCATTTATTTTGGATTGTAGTTGATTCCAGATAACTGAAACTTTGAAAGTGAATTTACAGATTGGGATGTGGGACTACTGTGTATCCTCTGTATAAGAAACATACCTGTCACAAGGACTGTCCAACATTAGGGAACCAGCCAAATGAAACCAATTGGGGTACAAGATCCATTGACGCAGTCAGCAAGTAGCTTTCACTGTGTCTTCTGTGCTAGGCTGCACTGGGCATTGGAGATGCATTCTTTCTTCCTTTGTATAGATTACTTTTTAGTAAAAGTGGTTTTTCTTAGAAGAGGTACCATGTTTGGATATTAGAGAATAATGTGAAGAAATCAGTTGAAAACATTAATTAATGTGAGGAAGCTTCAAAAAGATATTTTAAAGTACTCTTTTACAATATATCTTTTCATTTATAAACAAATAAATATATAAGTTTTAATTTATAGTTATATTCAGCCCATTAGGTATAATTCATTTTAATCATTTGAAACTTAATTGATTTTAATTATTTTGAAGTTGTGGTTGCTAAGGAGACTAAGAGGCAAACTTGTTAAGAGGATGAAACGGTCTGAAAAGCAAAACATAATTTTTTTTCTTCATTCCAGAGCATCTTATATAAGGGAAAGAGAGAGAGCATTCCTAAAAACCTTTTGGCTTCAGGATTTCATGTTCCAACAAAGCTTAATTTAGAAAGGGCACATCTAACCTGGAGAGAAAGCTTTTCAGCTACTACCTAAACAACAAAATGGTATCAGTATGAGTTTTAGTTGGAAAGCTAAAATTCAGTGGGGTAGAGGTTTGCCAACAATGACAAGACCAAGAAAAGTGTGTGTGTGTGTGTGTGTGTGTGTGTGTGTGTGTGTGTGCACATGTATGTGTGTATAAGGTATTTTTGATCATCATGTTAGTCAGCTTTCCAACTCCACAGCAGAACCCCCAAGATAATCATCTTGTAAAGACAGAAGGTCTATCTTGATGTGTTGTCTTGGAGACTGCCATCAGGCCTGATTGGAAGCGCTACTTTGGGGCTGTAACAATGAGAGCATCATTATAAGACAGTTGAGAAGAACAAACTGTGCACCTCATGGCTGAGGATGAGGGGCAAAGAAGTCCTGATTTCACAGCTTCCCTTGAAGGAATGCCTCTGATGACTTCCCCTCCCCCTGGAACCTCTTAGAGCTTCTGTCTTCTCTCAGTTCTGCCAGACTGGAACCAGCACCCTGAAACTGCTTCTGTAGTCCAGAGATCCAATTGTCCTAAACTCGGCAGGGTCACAGCTTGTGTCCCACAAAGTCCAGCCACTGGTCCTCAGAAGACCAATTAAAAGAGATGAGTGAATAGTGAGAAGCTGAGAAAGGAGCTTAACAGTATGTATGGTCATATAGGGAAGAGGGACAAAGAGTTCAGTGACTCCCTTCCCCAGTCCATCTTCAGGGTCCTGAAATGAGGGTAAGGATTAAATGGGAGGTGAAAGATAGGCAAGCCTATGGAGCCCAGCCAAATTGTGTGGTCCTATCTCCATCCATCCGTCATTATCTGAGATCCTATATGTAGTCTGTGCAGTTGTAAATCTTTTCTGGAGCTGAGTACTTCCTCTGGCAGGTGCCTTTGCCTTCTCCCAGTATTAGATCATGAGGAAATTCCCATTTTTTTTTTTTTTTTGGCATCCATTATTTGAATGATCTGATAGTCAGATTTGGAGATATATGTGTCTCTTTAGAATATCTTCATTTCTGTCAGGTCATATCTAGCCATTATTTTCTTTTTATCTAAAATGTATAAAAGCATGTTTGGCATTTCTGAGGACTTCACAGTTGCAAACATCTACTTAGGTAAATTAAATACAACTTGTACTTTCTCTTGCTAATCAACTTTTGGCTTAATTGGCTTCTGAGATTCAGCCAAGGACTCAAGGTGAAGGAGGCACCCCTCTGCCCCTGCAGGGCTCTGCGGAGATGCCCTAGTTTCTAATCTATCTGCGGATGGTTAATGTGCTTCACTGGGAGCCCAGAACCTCTCCACTGGAGCTGGGTAGGGCAAGCGTTAGGGTTTGCAAAACCCATGTCCAGTCTTGTGTGCAGCATGCACTCTTAGACCTACTGCTGTGTACTCTGGTTTCCCTAAGTTAGTTTCTCCATTTCTTTCTCTCTTTGATGGCATTTCAGGGATTCAGAGCCTTGGAGGCCATGGAGGATGAACCCTTCCCTGTGTCTTCTCTGTGTAACTTTAATTTTCTCAAAACATAGTTTTAATGATGGTTCTTTAATGCTTTAACCTCCATTTTAGCCCATCACTCACCAGAGGTAGTGGAAAAGAAAAGATACGAGGGAGTGGACCTGTTTAGAGAGGTTCTTTGGAGCAACTCCTATCTGTGTTGTCTGGAAATTAGCAGTTCAGTTCACAGGTCAGCAGTGGCAGCTCCATCCACTTGCAAATACTTCACAGACACACCAGCCGTCCAAGTTTAGTAGAGTCTGGTTAGCAAACAGGAATCAGCAGTGGTAGCACTACCTAGCAGAGATAGCCAGGCCTCAGCCTCTGCACAAATCAGCAGGAGGGGTCAGGAGGTACACCAGGAGTCCTCAACTATGCCTCTCTCAGGGAAGCAAAGATCTGCAAAGATGTGGGACCCACAAGTATTGCACAGCCAGCTTTATGCAAGAAACTGGTACACCACCAGAAGTTTTTTCGGTGTGTTTCTCTCTGTGGAGTCCTGACAAATTCAGCTCAATTACACAATGTAAGGCAGACTAATACATGTGTGTCATTAGCAAAGAATCCTTCATCACATGTCCTTTCACGTGCTTGCTTTAGCAGAACATCCTCTCTCCTGTGTCTGCTTCATCTAAACGTTCCTTCATGAGTCCGTCTTAGTCTTTCACCTGTGTCCACTTCAGAAAAACACCCCTTCATGTATTCACCCCAGCAAAACACTGTTCAACTGACTTTCTGAAGAACTCTTATGGTTCCACTTTACCTTTGGAGCCCTCTTCTTCTTTTTCTGGTAACATTCGAGAAGAGATCCCCTCTTTAGTATTAAAAGAACCAAATGCAAAGGTAGAAAGAGGTGGGATTTGTTGAGGTTCATTACAAAAACACTACTTCTTCCTGGAAAGGAAAGATGTGAGAAAGAAAAGGAAAAGAAAAGAAAAAGGAGAAGAAAAGTAAATCCAAGTTCTATCTCTGGCTGTGGTTGGAGACAGCATTCTAAGCTACTGTAGTCTCCTCCTCAGAGTTAATCCAGCTGGGGCTGTCAATCACTCAACCAGGAGTCCGTCCCCAAGGGAAAGTTAGTTCACTTGAAGGCACGCTAAGCAGAAGGGAGGACTTATTACCCACTTTTGGACACAATGTACTTATCCTTCCAAAAGCTTCTCCCGAGGGGCTGCTCTTGCTCTTCTGCAAGTTAGACCACAGATGGACAGAACCCATCCTTTTAAGTCAGACAAGGGTAAATTTTCCTTTTCTTTATTTCCATCTCTTTTTCAGACAACGATGAAGACTTTGGGCATGCTCTTCCTCGCACTCTGCTTTCTTACTCAGTCTCTGGATCCCTACTCACCTTCTACAAGCCACTGTAAAAGCCACAGCATCCCCTTGTCCTTGTCTTCATCTGGTCAGGTGCTATGATGTACAGCTTGCTTGCTCTGGGGTTTTCTTTGAGTCTCTAATAAAAGTGCCCATGAGCTATCTTCTGAACTTGTTTTTAATTTCTTTTATCAATGATTAGGAGCCCAAAAGAGAAACTTTAGTTTCCTAGGAAACATGGTAGGCGAGTGTGTTGGTTGTTTTATTGTACAGTTTCACTTCAGCACAGCTATCTAACCAGAAACTTACAAAGCCCAGTTTGATCCTTTCATGCATAGCTAAAATGTTCAACATTATTAAAAGTTGTGTGTTTACAGAATTTCCCTGGGAAATGCTACATGGCATAAAGGTGGGATATATATTAGCGTCTCTAGATAGATGCTTATAGTTATCCCAAACCTACTTTATAAGATGTCTCAAAGAAATCACATCTGCTTTATCTTCTATCCCTTGATGGCCTTGGGGATCTCTTCCCATGGCCTCGGAGAGACAAGGGCTTATTTCATCTTACAACTCTCAGGTCACCTTCTGTCATTGATGGAAGCCAGGGCAGGAACTGGAGATGGGAACTGAATAAGAAGCCACGGAGGGCTGCTACTTACTTGCCTTGCTCCTTTTGGCTTGCTCAGCCTGCTCACACTCCAGCATCACCTCCCTGGTGATCTAGGGGTAACACCATTCACAGTGAGCTAGTCCCTCCCACATCAATCAATGATCAAGAAAATGTCCTACAGACTTGCCTCAGGACAGTTTATGGAGGCATTTTCTCTGTTGAGGTTTCGTCTTTCTAGATATGTCTAGGTTCGCGTCAAGTTGACAGAAACCAACCAGTGCACGTGGCTTGGACTAACCCCCTCATTTTGCTCATCTGTTTGTCTCTGAGTAGTCTGACCATATTTACAATCATTCTTCCGATTTCTTTGTCTGGGAGTTCTTCCAGATCATTTTCAATTGGGGCTTTTACTGTGGGATTTGTAATTTTTGGAGGAGACATGTTATTTCGGTTTTCCCTGTTTTTATTTCTATATTGGGATTCGCACATCTGGAGTTAGTTAGCTGGTTGAGGTTTTCTTTCCTTTTTGTTTAAATTACCTTCTTTTAGCAGGAGTGGGCTAATTGTTTGCAGGGTTAATTATAAGAGGGGCTAATTATTTGCAAGATTAGTATGCTAATGCCTCTGTTTGTCTGGCATTTAGGGGTACAGCCTATTCCAGGTCTTCTATTTATCAGCTACAGTCTGGTCCTTTCAGTGGCTTGGTTGAGGAACAAATTTCCTCTGGCAATATAGACTGGTCCTGGGTCTCAAGGTCAGAAAGAACTAGAGGATTCAGAAACAGTCTATATTGCCAGGGGAAATTTGTCAGGTGTCTGTCAGGTCTCTTCCAAGTGGGTTATAAATGGAGGGAGTAGGTAGGTCTCCCAGCCACATGTAGTAGGTGATAAGTCCCTTATCTGGAGGCTGGGAATTGGTGAGTCCCAGCAAGGGACTGGGAGGAAGTGGTTGTCCCTGACCAGTAGCTAGGGAGGATTGGGGTAACCTCACTTGAGGGTGCTGGGAAGGGGAGTGTGGATAGCCTATCTGGGCCTCACTACTGTGTGGGAAGGTCTTAAGGGATCCTGATGGGGAACAGGCTGGGATCTGATAAGTTTCCAAAGAGAGGGAGCAAGGCCAGGAGGTGGTGATGATCCCTGACAAGCTGCTGCTGGGTTTCCTCCAAGGTTCAGGGTTCCTTGACTGAGGAGTGGGCAGAGAGTGTAAGAGCCAGAGGCAGTGATGAGTGCAAGGAAGCAGACAGCTACACATGTGAACTCATGACATTTGTGATAGCACGCAGAAGACCTACGCAAGTTCAAGCCAGACAAAACCCCAGCATGGAGGCAGGAGGTGGGCATGCAGTTCCATCCCTAGCTTAGGACATACTGACAGTTGAGAGCTGCTAGGGGAAGGAGAGTTAGTCTTCTTGAAGAGCTTAGCCCCTGGTTAGGCAACAGCACTCTAGCAAAGAGCCACAGATCCAACAATATATGCACCAAGTAGATTCAATGAGGAGGGCTATGATTAAAAAAGGACACAAAGTTAGTGTGTAGAAAAAGGGGGGTAGATTCTGGAGGAGCAGGGGGAGGGATGAATATTGCCAAATCACATTGTATGAAATTCTCAGAGAATAATTAAAATGACAATAAAAAGGAAATCATCTAAAAGTTAAGAAAAACTTTTAAATAATGTCACCTACCCCTAACCCCCACAACGGTCAACTTTAAAACTAAGCTTGCTTCCTCAACTTACTATTGTGGTTTAAATGTATCCTCCATCAGAGGTCAGGTTGGAAATGCAATTCACAAAGTTGCATACTATTGCTATCTGGGATGGAGTTAATCAGGATTTCAGGAGGTGGGGGAGGTGGGGACCCCCAGGACAGAACTCGTGGCTGTATAAGTCCCAAGTGAGCACACTTGCTTTCGCACCATTGATACAATAGGAAGCCACAGATGCTAGCATCTGTTCTTGAATTTCACAGCACCTAGAGCTATGAATAAAAACAGTAGCAACAGCAACAACAAAACCCTTCCTTATAGTTCATCTAGTCTGTAGTATTCTATTGTAGCTGTAGACAATAGCCTAAGATGATTCCCTTACTCTATGCTCCGAAACCTTGCTGAACTATGCTCAATGAGAATTTTACTCTGGAGTGACAGCAGAGAGAGTAGAGCTGGCTGGATGGTTCCTTCTAGCCTGGCATTTCTGAACCTGTAGATTGTAACCCCTTCGGGGTTTGACCACCCCTTACAGAGCTCTCTCCTAAGACCATTGAAAAACACAGATATTTGTATTGTGACTCATAATTGTAGCAAAATTACAGTTAGGAAGTAGCAATGAAAATGATTTTATGGCTGAGGGTCACCACAACATGAGGAATTATATTATAAAAGTTACAGCGTTAGGAAGTTTGAGAACTACTGTTCTAGACTGATTGTATAATCTTGGGGTGCATTCTTTCTCCCAGGGACTTACCTTTATAAAGGCATTGCTCTTTCTGTCTCAAAGCTGAGGACTTGCAGACTTTTTGCCATGTGTGGCTCCAGTGTCTGCTGCTCTTGCAAGTGGAACACCCTTGAGCTGCTTTCCTTTCCTTTGGTGACCCCAGGGAGCCTCTTACACTTCTGTGAGCTTCGATAGCATCAGGAGATATGAACTGCTTAACATGGCCTCCCCTTCGGTCACTACAAATAAGCTGTCTCTCACAAAGCAAAATGCACTTGTTTCCCACAGGCTTTTATTTGTCTGCATGAGGCCTGGTCTTAAATAACACGCATGATTTCCACATCTGAATTTGTTGGCAGTCACCTTCATATTTCTCTTCAGAGTCTTCCAATCTGGATGGGTAGGAACCTGCAAAAAAACGAGTAGAGGATTTTTGCTGTTGGCTGACCCTATGTTTTGAGTGATTTTTATTGTTTTATGTTTTCAATTGTGTGGTTTTGGGTTTTTTTTTTTTTTTTTTTCAATTTCCTCTTGGTCTCTCTTCTTTTTTCAAAATTATTCTTCATCTTTAAGCAGATTGTATTGATTTCCAGTACAGTGAAGAGAGTAACCCAGAAATGGAGCAGACATGGTCCCAAGTTGCTGGTGTCAATTATTTTAGAATAGAGAGACTGCAATGAAAATGGTGAACAAATTAAAAATAAAACAAACCAGAAAACCAACCACTATTCATATGTAGATCTTTAATTTTTCATTTATAAAATCCTTGACACTCCAGTTCTCACTGTATTCCCCAGACATGTCTGCCTGTCCATTAGTGAAACTCCATTGTGCTTTTGTGTCACTTGTGGATCAGTGGTTCTTAACCTGTGAACCCCTTTTTGGAGGGTGGGGAACATGTGTCAGATAACCCCTTCACAGGAGTCATCTAAGACCATTGGAAAACACAGATACTTGCTTATATTCATAACAGTAGCAATATTACACTTGTTAAGTATCAAAGAAAATGATTTTATGGTTAGGAGTCACCACAACACAAAGAGCTATATTCAAGGGTCTCAGAGTTAGGAAAGTTGAGAACCAGTGCCCTAGATAGATTCATAAGACTTAGTTTCTCAATCTTATATGATCGAGCTGTTTCTCACTGAAGACTTTTGTCGTCAGAAACTTTAGTGATAAGCATATGTTGTTTTTGTGTCCCCACTGTTCTATTTGGGTCTGTTTTGAGGACCAGTCTTTTTATGGAGTGCTGTTCAGATGTCACTCATTGCCTCAGCCTTCGGGAACACATCTGATTAACCTAAGTTGACAGCTTATTATGGCCAGAGGGTCTTGGACTCTGTTTTTAGCTTTATAATAATGTCTCGGCCATGTCTTGGCCTCATTCTAACCTCAGGTTTTGTTTTGCTTTTATCTTTAATTGTGTGTGTATGGGGGAGGGGGTGATGCTTGTGGTGCACATGAGTCTAGTGTTCACCAAGGCCAGAAGAGCAGAACAGGATGTCAGATTGCAGATCCAGGCAGTTGTCTGTAATCTGCTTAATGTGGCTAACATGGGTGCCGAGAGCCAAACCTAGGTCCTCTGCAAGAGCAGCAAGTTCCCTTCCTGGGGGAGGAAAACAGAAAAACCAACAAAATCTCAGGAAAGGTTTAGAGAATTCATTGTCCTCAGAGTCGGATATGGGAACTGGCGTATGTTAAACCTTTAAATGTGATAGGATAGCACATTATCATATTCCTTCCAAGTAGCATATGTCATCCCTTATGCCACAGGCTTCTGATTATGTTGGTCACTATAAATAGAAGAAGATAGATATGTTCTCCCAACTCCAGACATCTGGGTATTTGTGTGAAACAGTCTCACTGTGTAGCCCAGGCTAGCCTAGAATTCACCATGTAGACCAAGCTGTCCTCAAACTTGTAGACATCCTTTCTCCTCCACCTCTCTAGAGAGCTAGGATGATGGGACTGTACCCACCATGCTGCACAGCGTTGGTTCTCCTGCTGTGCTCCTGAATGGAGTAGAGAGTGTTTACTCCATTCATACAGTCCTCACATTTCAGCCACTGTTTATTGAATTAGCTTTGCATGAATAAACATCGTGGGCTGGGTGGGGCATCTGATTATCCACTTCTATCATTGCCGATGTTTAAAGGCAATTATGTCAAAGCTTTCCCTGCCTTCATATCTCCCAGCCTCATCCTACCTCCAGTGCTTTTTCCTGTCTCCTGTGGTTTGCTTGGATTCACTTGTCTTTCCCAGATCTCAGTTAACTGTTTGGGTTTTAGCACATTAAACAGTCTCCCCAAGCTTCACCACTGTTCTGGGCAGATGTATGGCAGCTACTACAGTCCTTGTTGTCCTCTGATTTTGCTCTTTGCATTTCATCATAGGTACTTTTTCCTTTTATGTCTTTGAACTCATAATTAGCTTGAGTTATCAACTTGACACATCGTAGAGCCATCCAGGAGGATCACTTGAGGAATTACCTGAATTGTACTATCATGTCGGCATGTCTGGGAGATTGTCTTGACTATTAGTTGATGCAGGAGGACCCAATCTGCTCTGGTAGGCATCATCCTTATACAGCTGATCCTAGACTGTATAATCCATTTGAACGTAATTGAGGGAGCAAGCCAGCAAGTAGCATTCCTTCAAGGTTTCTGCCTTGATTTTCTATGACCTGGAAGTATATAAGTCAAGTTAAAACCATTCCTGCCATAGTTGCTTCTGGTCAGAATGTTTTATTGAAGCAACAGAAAGAAGGAACTAGAACTCCTACTCAAGATCCTTATCTGGTAAATCCAGATGAATTGATGAATTTTCTTTGAATTAGGTCATTGTGATAGTTACTGGTTTTGGTCACGGTGACAGAATGTCTGACACAAACAAAGGAAGTTGTTTATATTTCTCTTACATTTTCAGAGGGTTTGCTTAGCTCTGTGTGCTTGGGAAGAACATTATGGTAGTAGGAATATCTGGTGAGGGAAAGCTGCTTACCTCAGCACAGACAGAAAGCAGAGAGACAGGACAGAATATACCCAAGGAGCCACCCCTGAAAGAGTAACTCGCTCTTTTGGGTAGGTCCCACTTTCTACAGTTTACAAAGCATCCCAAAATGCACCACCAGTTGGGAACAAGTCCTCTAAATTACCAGCCTTTTCAGGGGAGACTTCATATCCACAAGGTAACAGTTTTACTTTTTTGTTTCTTATGTCCAAGTCTGTATCTTTGATGTTGTGAATGGCATATTCTAGAAACTGTATGCTGATATATACTTCCATAGGGTTCTGGTTGGTTTATTAGTCTTGATTGAACTCAAATTCAAAGTTCTGTCTCCCCTCACTGGGTAGGAACTGACCTTTCAACATAGTATATTTGGTCTTAGCTGGGCTGTTTGGAGCCTGGTAGTACCTGGGTAATTCAGGAATCAGTCAGAAACTTGGACAGAATTTATATGTAGGTTTGAGGGCACTGTGTTTTATGTAGCTTGCATTTTCAATCTTGCCCGTCAACTGTTGGGGACATGTGATGGTTTGTATATGCTTGGCCCATGGCGTGGCACCATTAGAAGATGTGGCCTTGTTGAATGAAGTAGGTGTGTCACTGTGGGTGTGGGCTTTTAGACCCTCATCCTAGCCCTCCTGCATGATGTGTGCTTGGAAGCAAGTGCCTTGATGATAAATGTTTTCCTTTATAAGACTTGCCTTGGTCATAAGTGTCTGTTCACAGCAGTAAAACCCTAACCAACACAGGATGACCTGAGCCCCGTTCTCTGTTTTTGTGTGGCAGGGACTCTCAGCATATCTGTGGAGTCTTAACTGCCCTTTTCTGGTGTGGAGTGTGCCTATCTTTGGACACAAAACTAGAAAACAAATGATATATTTTTGCTGCCTCTCTGTGTTGTGCATGCCTGGGTTCCTGTCTTCTTTGACTTGTCATTCATTGCAGGCAGGCAGTATTGTGTGTGTGTGTGTGTGTGTGTGTGTGTGTGTGTGTAGTGTTGTGTGTGCATGTATATCCAGACCTCACATGTGTTATCTGTGGGTGATACCAGGCCTCTGTCAAAAGGAGAGCTGAATGCCTTTATCAAGAACCATACAAAGCCGAGTTGATGGCCACCCTGTGTGAATGGGGCTCAGGTTCCATTCTGTCTTTGTAGTCTGAGTACACAATGCCCAGTGCTGAAAGTCTGTTTTGTTTTGAGTCTTAGGAGTTTTTCAGAAGACTTAGGGTAGGGCAGTTCCTGCTACTACCCATGTCCTTGAGCTGGGATGTCCTGCTCTTTAGGGTAAAATCAACTTGGGACATCCTGGTATTTTCTATCATCTGTCCCTGCTAGAACTGAAGAACATGAGAATTTGAACATGAAAATGAGAATTTTGTCTTGAATTCATTACGTCAGACCTCTAAGATCTTTGCACACAGTAAGCTCTCAATAGTACCTAGATTGGTTATTGTTTTGTACAACTAATGAGCTGTAGGATATTATCAGTACATAGCAAGCTTGTGGTTAAGTATCCTCTATTTTTGATATATATATATATATATATATATATATATATATATATATATATTATTCAGATTATGTATCTTTATGTCTATGTGAGTGTATATGCACTGTGAGTGTAAATGTCCTTGAAGGCCAGAAGAAGGTGGCGGTACCCTGGAGCTGGGATTACAGGTGACTGTCAGACAGTCAATGTGGTTTCAGGAGACTGAATTCAAACCCTCTGCAAGAGTAATACACACTCTGAACCACTAACCATCTCTCTAGCACCTACTTCTGATAGTTTTATATCTAGTATAATTTTATTGATAGCTGCCATTATCATGTAGTTAGACCCCCTTACCTCCGAGAAAACACACACACACACACCACAGAGAGACAGGTACACACAGAAACATACATACTCACACACAAACACACATACACACACAGACTCATACAAGTATGCACCTATGCTCCCATGCACACCCATGTTCACATATGTGCACACACACACACACACACACACACACACACAAATATATCATATGTTTGTGCACAGAATGATGTGTCTGAGTTAGAAGTTCAGCGAGTGCCTCTGTGCAGACTTTAAAACTTACCTCTCATACTGTCTAAGTTCAGAGGTATGGAGGGAGGCTGGAAATGAATATGAGACAAGGCAGCCCAAGGTTTTAAAAGTAGGCTTAAGAAAAGATACCTAAAAGCAGGCTGGTGCAAACTTTTGTCCTTGCTTTTAAATTTCACTTATTTATTCTGTTTCATAATTGTGGCACAGAGAAGGGTTGTTCTTTGGGATATAGTCAGCTGGTAAATGGATGGTTGAGTTTGTGGACACTCGGGCTTACATCATAGGTTGCAGACTTAGATCTAACTGGATGGGGGTCAGAGCCCAGTGAAGAATTATACCTCTCCCTTTCATTGGGTGTTTTAGGACAAGAGACGTTAATGTAATCATGTTTTGAAGAGAAGTGCAAGTAAAATGTGATATTCCCCAAACTCTAGGTCTCTCGGGCTTTCCCTTGAGGAGGTGGTTGTGGTGGTCACTCAGCTGTGTGCAGACCCGTGTACAGTCTCACACACCCACCCTCTTTTTGAAAATTATGAAAATGTCCTGTGCATGCTTATACCTCTGCCATAATCACATACATTTATTAGCACAAGTAGATGTGTTATTTCTATGACTGTATTACTTCATCCTACTACACAGTGTGTTCAGCCAGCCCCCTGAGAGCACTCAGTGGCACAAATGCAATATTAGAGAGCATAAACCTCTGTCGAGGAATTACTAACGAAAGCTAGGGTCACAGAGTTGCTAGTTATTTTGAATATTTGAAACATTCTCGAAGGCCCTAGAACCTGTCTTGACACCATTCACAGAGGTGAGTGTATTCGTGTATGGACAGGGTTGCTGCAAAGGGAGTCTCTGGGTGCTTCACCTGGGAACTTACTGGCTGTGTGCTCTGTTTCCCTGCCCAGGCAATTGACTCTCATTTCAAATTCAACAAAGAGTTGGCTCACACTATACAGTGAGCATGGAAGAAATCCTCTGCGCAGAGAAACTTTCATGGTGCTGGGATGGAGCTGAGAGTTCTCAGCAAGGCATTTTTAGCCTGTGTACGGCTAACCCTTGAAGTGGCACACCATCTTGCTGCATCTGACCCTTGTCAGTTTTATGCATCTTACCTCTCCTCAGCCTAGCATAGTGTAACTTGGTTGGTGAACTTCTTAGAATAGTAACTGAGGGAATCTGCACAGAGTGATTTGACAAGATGTGTTTGCATGGAAGTTCTGTCCTCAGGCAATGGAGCCCCAAGGTCTGGAGGAGCAAGCTGTTGCTCTGTCTTGGAGGTGCTTGCAAAACCTGTGAAGGCTGCAATCCCACTTGTTCATTCTGCATTTTGCTCTTTTCTGCCCTGACTTTCCCTTACACTTTCCATGAAGCTATAATTGACTTAAAAAAAAAGCAAAAGCAAAGCAAAAAACCTTAACAGTAAAGTCTAATTTATTTGTACTTTTCTAACAACAATTTCAGCTTAATCCAGCTTTATGATGGAGCTGGCATTACTCCTAAGATCTTTATTGCCTCTGCAAATGTTCTGGTGTCGGCGCAGAACAGGCCTGCGGAATTCAGCTTGTCTCTCATAAGAGCTGTGGTTTTTTTTGTGTGCACTGATATAACATGTAGATTTTAGGAAAGCATATATGTTACCATGTCAGAAATGTTCATATTCTACGGCTTCAAATGACAAATAAGGCAGAAAAATGTCAGTTAGAATGTGCTCACGACCAAAGACAAACACCAGCCTGCTTTTTCACCTTGCTGGTTTCAGTGCAGATGGAAGGGAGCCTGCACTGTGATGGAGCACACCAGAGGGGCCTGTGTGTTAGTATGGTATTGGTGCTGAGGTCACAGGAGAGAGTGGGTGTGCCATTGCTCACATCTCCATCCTGGCAGGACTCCTTTCCTGCCTCTGTGAGGGTTGATTTCTAGGTTTAAGGTGGAAATGCTGTTTTGAACACATTGTCAGTGTCCACCCATGCATTTCTCACTGTTTGTCAAATGTGTTTCTCTGGTGTGGAGCAGGGCTAGCTTTCAATCCCTGGGAATTTGTTCTGTAACTTATACCAGCATCTGTGACTTTGTCAATGTCTGAGGATGCTTCTGGAAGTAGTTTATCAGTTTCTCTTGATGGTTATGCAGAACCAGGTATTAGTTAACGGTCATATTTTCTTACTGGGTGGTAAGAAACACAGAATACATTTTTACCAAAACAGTGTTGGGTAGATTCCAGCTTTTAGTTCTTGTCCATAAAAACATTCAGAATCTAAGTGCAGATATCATTCAACATATGTTTGTTCTATATCCAGTGGGTCCCAGCTAGAGTTTATGTTAGAGATCTTCTCTGCTTGTGGATAGACTTTTGCTAGTATGTTTGGAACCCTTCTAGCCTCTGTTTAAAAGCAGCTAACCCAGTACGGTGGTGTGCCCTGTCATCCCAGCAAAGAAGGCTGAAAAAAGTTTGTGAGTTGAAGGCCAGCCTGGGCTACGTAGCCAGTCTTAAGAAAACAGACACAGACACAGGGCAGTGAGATGGCTCAGCTGGTAAAGTGCTTGCTGTTCAAGGCTGACAACCTGAGTTCGATTTCTGGAGCATACATGTAGGTAGAAGGAAAGAATCACTCTGCAAAGTTGTCCTCTGACCTCTGCGGATGCTGTGGCTGAACACATACCACGCTCCACTCCAGCAATCCACGCAATGATAATGCTTATGTTTTTTTTATAAAGCAAGCAAATCCCAAACAGAAGCCTCCAGGTGAAGCTGCCCTTCAGCCTGCTGTGCAGTTGCCTCCGTGCTGCTCGTTGTCTGCCCTTGGCCAATGGGCATCAGCCTGCACGTCTGCCCTGATGCGTTCAGTGACTTTACAAATGCTTGTGACCTTGGCTAGTCTTGTTCACCTGAGCCTGCTTTTCTGTTTCACTGGAACTGGATCTTCTTGCTGCTGATGCTACTCAAATGACCATGCCTTTTCTTCTCTCTGGTCTTTTTGTTATTCGGCTTCCTTGTTTCCCTCATGGATGTGTCTGACCCCGATGCATCCTGCTTGAACGGCACAGACACAGTCTGACAGACACTTGATAATGAGGCTTTGCAGGGTTCGTAAAATATTGGCTCTGAAATAGATTCCTTTTGGATGTGCCTTGTGACGACATGACTTGTAAAGAGATGATACTTCTCTTTCTTACAGTTTTTCACTGGCTATGATCACTTAGAAAGGGGATGTTACCTCGGATCTCAGCTACATTTCTATCGCTACAATGAAACACTGTGCCCCTGCAAAAGCAAGACGGGGAGGAAAGGGCTTATTTGGTTTAAGCTTCATTACTGTTCGTTACTGAAAGAAGTCAGGACAGGAACTCAAGCAGGACAGGAACCTGGAGGCAGGAGCTGATGCAGAGGGCATAGAGGGGTGCTGCTTACTGACTTGCTTCCCTTGGCTTGCTCAGCCTGCTTTCTTATAGAACCTAGGACCACCAGCCCAGGGATGGCCCCATCCATAGTGAGCTGATCAGTCAGTAATTAAGAAAATGTCCTACAGCTCCATTGAGAGTTCCTCCTTTCAGATGACTCTAGCTTGTGTTAAGTTGACACCCAGGGAGTATCCGAGGGACTGGTTGTGAGGATTCAGCTTGCTATTCACAACAGTGTTCCTTTTATTCAAGATGCATTAAGTAGCCCAGGAAAGAGGGCTCATGTTCTTCTTCCACTTCAGTTCAGGTGCACCAGGTTTGTTCCTGTCTGCTAGGGAAGTTGTTAAGCCTTGCCATGGTTGAACACCTCTAACACAGAAAAACTTGCAGACTGTAAACTAAGAATACAGTTTGTTTTTTTTTTTAAAGATTTATTTTATGAATGGGAGTATGTTATCACTTTCTTCAGACACACCAGAAGAGGGTAACGGATCCCATTCCAGATGTTTGGTAGCTACCCTGTGGTTGCTGGGAATTGAACTCATGACATATGGAAGAGCAGTCAGTGTTCTTAACTGCTGAGCCATCTCTCCACCCCCACCCCACCCCACCCCACCCCCGCCACCGCCGCCACCGCCGCCTTAGAATACATTTTAAAATGTATTAAGTTAAAGAGCGCCAAACCTCAGACAGAGCATCCTTCACCTACCTCCATTTTTACAGACAGATTGAAGGTGTAGACAGATGAAGGGAACCAATCAAGATTCAGCCTTGGACCAAGCCAGGCTTTCCTAGTTATACACTATGTGTCCAGTTGTGTTTCCCTACTTTATGTAAGCTGTACAGGACCTCAGATTAAAGCCAGCCAGATGACAAGGAGGAGGGTGTATGGTTGAGAAGCTAATTGCATACTCAATGCCAAAGGCCAGTGTCCTTTGCTTTCCTTTGTTCAGTAGAATGAGTGGGAGTCTCTGAGCCCATGAGGACAGAGGTCATGAGAATGGTGGAGGGGATGTTCCTGTCTCCTCTGGTTTCTACAGTTACAGGGTAGCAGGGTGGTCCCCTGGAGCTCCAGGAAGAGTTTTCAGCCCCTCCATCCTCACTGACATCAGCCTTTGGTTCTCATGCTTATCCTTTTTTCTTTCATATTTATGAAGACTTTTTTTTTTTAAATGCAAGGCTATTAGGTTTTCATAGTCTGTTTTATTTGCTTTTTTTTTAAAGATGAGGTTTAATGAGTGTGTCCCATTCAGAATTCCTTCAAGCATTTTTTTCATGTTCCTAGCATTGTGTATCATCACAAGGCCCACAGCATGTAAGACTCCTGGCCAGGGCTTATGAGGGGGAGAGGAAGGAAAAACATGGACACCTGGAGGGGAAGAATGAACCTGCTGTAGGGCTGGAACCCTGACAACTCGGAGGTGCCAGCTATGAATGAGACGAAGGTAGACTGAAGCCAGCAGGGCAGGAGAAGGTGTCATGTCAGGCAGTCCTCCTGTCAATGGCCTTCATCCTCTTTGTGGTCAGAGGTTCTCTGTTACCCAGATCCACTGTGGATAAATGCCCTGAGAGCAGGTAGCCAGGCTTCTTGTTAGCAGAATGGCCTTTGTTGCCAGCTGCAAACCTCCCCTGCAGACCTCTTTACCACGCTCACTCTCTGCCACCTTTGTGATTCTTGCCTCTGCTGCCTGAACATCCTACAGCCTGCTGATCTTTTAGAGGCTCCCTCTTCCTTCCCTGCCTGCCTTCTAACCTGCCTCCTGCTTCCATGTTGTTTTCCTGGACCATGGCCAGCTCATCCCATCCCCACTAAGTGAGATCTTTGGAGCAGCCTGCTTGGTCTCCCTGCACCTCCTAGCAACCTGTAATAACACTTGTTGGGAGAGGGTGAAAGAGGGACAAGAATGGGAGGGGTGATTTGGAACTTGGTACCAAAGGATCATGGTGATAGTGAGCAGTCTAGTAAAAGCCTTTCCCCTAGTGACTGCAGTGCAGAAAGGAGGGTCGAGGACAGGCAGTTTTCACAGGCACAGTGTACCTGGAGGTGCAGCAGTGTTGACCACTTTGGAGCAGACCCTGGAGGAAAGCAAGCCTGTGAGTCACACTTGGCAGGAGGGAATCCTAGTTGGTGAAACCTTGTTGGATGCTATAGGAGGGTGCTTGCTGAGTTCGACTTCTCAGAACTTGGAAGTCCTAGTCTTCTTATCAACATGGAGGCCCACAGGAAGCTGCTGGTCCAACTTCCCAGTTCCCTTAGTGTCATGACACTCCATGACAGTGCCCTTTATAAGGTGTCCACATACAGCAAACACTATGCTTTACATAATGGTTAGGCATCATTGCATACATGCAGACACATGACACAGCTGCTGGCCCAGTCTATAAGCAAAGCCTAGAAGGGACTAAGGGGACTAGACACTGGCAGAGGAGTAGGGTACTATCCTGGAAGTTACCCAGGTGGAGGTCAAGAAGGATTAGATTAGAAGGCAACAACGATTAAACAAATGTGCCAACATAAAAGGCAGACAGCCACCAATGTTCTGCCATTGTCCACTTCACTGTGCCCAAATGATGGTGTTGAAGGCCACCACAATCTTTCATTGGAGACTGTATCACACTGTATTTTAGGTTGGCTTAGAACTCACAGCAGTCCTCCTGTCTCATATTCTAAGGACTGGGATTATGGACTTGTGCCGACACTACATTAGCCTAGTGGGGGCTGCTTCCTGCTGATTTCATTTGCCCTGGGGATCAGGGAAGGCTGCTTCTTCTCAGATGGATTTCAAGAAGCTTATAACTCCAGGCACTGCTGGCTTAATTCTCTGCTTCTGGTCTGGTCTTCTGTGTCCTTCAGCCTGGGCATCTGACTGCCTGATGACCACACTGTTTCATCTCTGGGCTCTAGCTTGATGAAAGAGCAACCAACCTCCCTCTGCTTTGCCTAGCTGTGGTAATGGAAGCATCACTACTGGGTGGCCAATCAGAGTGGTTTAATTAACTTTTATAATGCATACGGAGACTGTAGAATCCTGGCTGTGTACCAGTAGCTCCTACTTTCAGTAGCTCCACCCCCTGAGAACCCTGCTGAGAAGCTAGTAGCTGAGGATGGAGAGGTGTCAGAATCATCAAACTTCTGGCCCAGTCTGTGTAATGCCACCGTTTTGGAAGCACTTTGGGTGATATGACTGCTTCAGGGTCACCCATGATCCCGTTGTTGCCCTTTGCCCATGCTTCTGTAAGTAGCCCAATGGACTCTGATTCACCAAGATGGACTCTTATAGAATCAATACTTTGGTAGGCCACTGTTTCCCTACTGGATTGAGGAATTAGTTTGCATCTTCCTAGTGAAGGATTCTGTCCTTCAGAATTTAAACCATTCTAAAATCCACATCTTTCTCTGAGGGCTCATTACCCTTTTCGTTGTGGAAACACTGGGAAGACCTCGATGAATCAAAAGCAAACATACCACTCTGCCCAGAATGTTCTTAAGGTTTCTTTTCTCTGTGCATACATGTGCATGTGTATTTAATTGCTTAAAAAAAAAAAAAAAAACAAGTTTGGGTAGCTTATATGGGAAGACTTTGTAACTTTCATTTTTTTTTTTTTCATTTGGCAATATGACACAGACTCAGCAAGACAAATATGTAGAATGTCAGTGGACATCTGACTTACAATTCTGGAACTCTGGGAGGTACTCAGCTATCTGCTGTGGCTGCCTGAGTGTTCCCCAAAGGATCAGGCTTGGTTACCAGCCTCTGGAGCTGCTGGTGCAGTGGAGGGATGAGGGATGTTTGGTTGTTGCAACAGGACAGTGCTGTTGACACTCCAGTCATCCCTTTCTCTCTGTCTGCTCCTTGGCAACCATCTTCCTCCATCACCTGATGGTGCCACGATTTTCTTATATGACAAGTGCCTTGTCACAGACCTAAAAGCAATAGATAGGGCTGGCTTAACAAGAACTTGGATTTCTGAACTGAACCCAAAGGAATCATTTTATTTTTTTTAATTTTTGAGTCACTTTATCTCAGATGTTATAACAGTGGAAAGCTGGCGCCCGAAGTCTATGAATTAGAGAGAGTGTAATGGACGCTGATATACAGTGGACTCTGTCTGCTAATGCAGTTGGGAAAGCGAGGTAGATGTGCAGAAAGATCTCTGAAGCACAGCATGGCGGGAAGGCCAGGTTGCAGAGTGTGAACAGAGAAGAAGAAATGCACACGCATGACCCACATGCTTACGTGTGTGTGTGTGTGTGTGTGTGTGTGTGTGTGTGTGTTTGTGTGTGTGTGTATAGATAAGCACAAAACTCCAACAGGACGGAGAGACTGTGAGGGTTATTCCAGGCGACGGTTTGCTGCCAGCTCAGCACTCCCTGCCACATTTCCCCTGCATCAATGAGCCCCTCAGAATCTTTGCAAAGATCAAGTGCATTCTCCAAGTCTGTCCTTTATCCAGTGTTACTTTTTCTCCTCCGATGTGGCAGTTTAAGAACTTTATTCCAGAACTTTCTCTTTCTTCCTTGTGACTTTTGAATGGGGAGTCCTGCCTGGAAAGGCCTTTCTCGCCATTTCTATACATGCTAGCTGTGTTTCTCTGGATTTTTTTCTTCCTTTAGTGTCTTATTATCTTGCAACTAATTATTAAACTCATTTTGACATTTGTTTTTCTGTGTGGGCTGAGTGATGGAAGGCATCCAAGTAGATACCTGCTTTCTTCAGCACCATCTATCCAGCAATCACTGGATCCAGTTTTGAGCATTCTAAAGCTGCACACATCCTTGGAGTGCTTGTTAAGATTTGCCTGGTTTTGGGAGGGGGCATCTCTCTGTTTCTAGTAGATACAGGAAGTGATCTATTGAGTTTGAATATTTGAAAAACACTTGTGTGATGAAGTATCTGGAGGTAACCTGACACCAAGTGAAAGCCACTTTTGTCCCACAGAAGCATAAACAACAAAGTGTGGCTAGATGCCTGGGCACATGCCTTAAAAATGCCCTATTTGTTGTGGAGCTCAGACGAGGTCTTGGATTGAAAAGACAAAACAAGGCTCAAAACTCAAGATATCTTAAGAAAGGTGAGCTCCTTTCAGAGAGCTTATCCTGGACAAGGCACTAGGATAACAACCAGGAGTCCCTGCAAGAGAGAAGCCTCATGGGAGCAAGGTTCAGGTGTCATATGACTTATCCACCTAGGTTTTGGTGTCCTTGTCACCTTTTCTGGCAGATTTCTCTGCACTTGGCTCATAGGAGCCTCTGGTCTTACAGGCCCACCTTCAAGCAACTGTCTTCTCTTGTTTAAAATCCTAAGCCAACTACTGCCCAGGGTTGGGAGTTACCTCGCTGTGTGCTGGTGACTGCACCTGGGGGTGGAGGCAGATGGAACTAAGTCAGCTTGGCAGGTGAAAGCCCTTCCCTATGCTTCCCTACAGTAAGTCCTGGAGTGACCTTTTTTAAGCAGTAGGATGACTCTAGACTTGTATTGAAAGCTGGCCCTGGGCCATTGTGAAGTAGGTGAGTTTATTTTTGCATACGCATCCTTCACTATCTTCTTCTGTGATAGAAGGTTTCTCTTAGAAGGCACTTTAGAGAGTCAACAGCTCCCTAACTTTTGCAAAGTCATTGCCTTAAGCAAGGATCCTTGACCTTTCTCCACTTAACCCTTTTGCACCCGAGAATTCCTTTCTCAACCCTAGGTACATATAGCTGTCTAGCCTATGTAAATAAACAAAGCATTTACCTTTAGTAAGTCATCAATAAGCTTATTTTCAGTCAGTTCTTTAGTATGCTTATAATTCTACCATTTACTAAGGAAGGAATCAAATCTATGTACCAATGAGATGGATGTTCACATGTTTGTTTAAAGCAGTGCTTTTCAGCAATACACCAATTTGATACCTCCATGCATAGGAATGTTGGTAGGAAGATATTAAAATTTTTCTTTTCTATAATGAATCTATTATGATCTATACCAGAAGAAACTTTGTATATACAGTAAATTCATAATGTACATTAGTCTCCAATGAGAGTCAAGAGATTTCGGGGTGTGTTCCTTAGTGTTTCATCATGCTGGGACTCACAGATGTGCACAGTGCAAAATGTTTGTGCTCTGTGTTCAGAACCAAGGATGCAATGAAGCCATGTGCTACAACCCTGGCAACTTCTGCCAGAAATCTAGTCTGGATCTATTGCATGTTTGATTTTGAATTGATCTCTGATTACTCATTGCACATTCAAAAACCTTTTGCTGTTGCCATTTTTGGAGGAACTTCAGCATTATGTTATGTTACCCCAATATAGGGTTATGACATCCAGTTGAGGAAGCTTAGATATAGAAGTCATGGATGTAGCCAGTCAGGCCAGGTGGTTCTTGATGACTTCTCCAGCCTTGGTCAGGGGAAGTGAGCTTGCTAAAGCCCCAATTTCCCTCTCAGCTGTTTCCCAGGTTGAATAGCCTCTGCCTCAGGAGTGCTTTCAACAGAGAAGCATATGGCCCACAGTAATGTTTCCTGGGAACTTCCTAGTCCTGTTTCTACACCAGAGGCTGATATTTACTTTCTGGAGTTTTCATTCCCCAAACAATGCATCCTCTTCCCCCCAGCCTCTCGCCCCAAACAAAGTCTTCCCCTCCCTTCTTGCTACATTCTATTAAAATAGATTTGTGCTGCTTCTTTGAACTCCAGTGCCATATGTTTTGAATCTTCTGTTCCAAAGCAGACCTTGCTTTCCTAGTTTCCATCCTGGGTCTCCCCAGGCAAGCTTGGTCATCTGAGGATCTGGTTAAGGTATCCTGATGAGGCCTGGCTGTGCAATAAACTTCTTAATAATAGCCTTAAGTTGCTGAAGACAAGAATGTTCAATTGTGGTATTTTGAGGGCACCAAGAAACAAACAGTTGAAATAATCAAATGCATCTCACTAGGATGCAGGAGCTTAATTACACATGAATCCAGCCTCATGAGGAAAGGAAGACGTTGCCTTTGCTAGGTTCTGTATCAGTTAGATCCTACATAGACACCTTGAGTCCATTAACTTCACTGGACAAGATTTGTTCTCTTACAAACCAAGGTGGATCAGAATACTCATGGATACAATTGGCCGTTCTTATCCATGACCTCAGCATTCACATATCCAACTAACCACAGATCAGAAATATTTGGTAGAAACAAGACATCAGTGCTAAGCTTGTGCAGATTTGATCTTCTCCCTTCCCTGATTCCTAACACTCAGAATTAAAACTGGGGTCTTGTGCATGCTAGGCAAGCATCCTACCACTGAATCACATTGTCAACCCAGACCTTTCTTTGTTGGCATTATTCCCTGGACCGTGCGTGCAGTGTAGTGACATCCACCTAGTGTTCATTAGATGTATTAGATGGTGCATGTAATCTAGAGAAGATGGAGTCTACTAGGTCATGTACATAGCTCACATGGAAGGACTTTATCTTCGGGGTTCTCACACCCTGGAGTTGGTATCTGTGGAGGTTCTGAAGCTCATCCCAGATGGGTATTTATTAAGGGTGATTATATTTCAATTAGAAAAGAATGATGTAGTTTTTGTGGAAAAGCCAGATATATGGCATGAATTGGATGCCCCAGCCTGTGATGTTCCTTCCAGCCAGCGTTTTAGTTATATCTCAACTAGTGTGTGTAATGCCCGATCCATAGGCATGTGTGAGTTCTGAGGTCCAGGTACCCGGAGCATTGGCCATGGCCCAAAGAGTATACAGTGAACTCTCACCATAGTACTTATACATAGTCTCTTGGTAGTCATGGACATCTGCTGTTGAATATATCCTGTCTGAGCGGTTTTGTTTGCTTGGTTGGTTTTGTTTGTTGTTATTCTTCTTCTCAATTCATATTCTTAGGAATAAAAGGAGGCTTTTTTAACACAGCCTTTCGGGAAAGAACATTCTGTGATGGCTTGAAGCTAGCAGATGCTTGAAGGAAATGACTTGTGACCATGTTTCCTACAGCAGGACGCCCTGCCTATTTTAGCTACTTGTGTTATTTATTCCTTTGTATCTTGCCCTCATCTAGGGGGGTCTTGTAGATTTATCCTGCAGATATCACCAGCTGTTACTAAAGATTATGTCTGATCTGAGGCAGATCTACTTTTAATGGGCTCTGGTTACTGATGAGCGAGGTTCATGCAGGTGCTCTCTGTGGCCTGGCTGCCACTGATGCTGCTTGCTCCTTCCACTGACATTCCTTATGTGAGGACTGGGTCAGTTCTCCCTTAGGTATCTTTTGAGATGCCAGAATTTACTCGAACTTGGAAGGAAGAAAAGGAGCCTTATGCCAAGTTGTAGTAAGCCTTTGCAATAGCCCACAGTGTGTGGGCACAGAAATCCTAGGATTGAGAAGTACTAACCGAGTCTGTGCTTCTAGAAACATCCAGTTCAAACATTTGTGAGAATCTCCTGCATACTGGCTGCATATCCTTCTCTTCCTTTACCTGTTCTGCCCTCTGTAAATTGTGATCAGACTCTGGAATTCCCCTGAAACAGCCCCCTCATTTCCCTGAGCTTGTATCTCTCCAGGTCTGAAGGAGAAAAGCCTAGGAAAGCCTTCCAGTTTCTGGCCGTGTGTGGGTCTGTTGGCCACCCCGTGACGTGGCTCTGGTTCATCCTCGGGCATTCAGCCCCTTGCCTATGGCTTAATCCCATAGCTTTCTGTGATACATTTGACTTGTTTGTTTTACTTTGTAAATCTCAAGAAGAGTATATCAATGAGTGATAGAGAAAGAACAGGGAAGACGGAGCCATCTTGGGGTGAGTGACATCCCCTCCACTGTTGCAGCCTAACTCCCAGCACATGCACATTTGACCTGAGTTTGAAGCAGGGTCTTTGCAGATAATGGGGTTTTAATGAAGTCATTAGGCTGGGCCTTAGCTGCACATGAGTGTGTGTGTTCTTGGAGAAAGGAATAGTTGGACACAGAACCAGAACCGTACACAGTGAAGTGAGGTGAAAGCTACAATAGGACCAACTACCATTTACAAATCAAGAAGCCCCTGGGCTATCACAGGCTAGAGTGCAGGTCCAGACAACTTCTGTCTTGGAGGCCTGATAGAAACTAGACTTGATCTCAGAGCAGGAGGTAACAAGCCCCCTAGACTACGAACCCTGTGCACAATATAAGAGATCTTCATTGGTTCCAAAGTAGGCCTTATGTCCTCTTTCTGGTGTGAGACCATCGTCCCATCATCAGCCCTAAGTTGCTTTACTGTCACCACTCGATGGATGGCATCGAGTTGCTGTAAAGTCCAGGCTTTGGGCTGGCACCCAGGGTAACTGCTGCCATTTCTTGTATGTGCTTTCCCCTGAATGCTTCTTGAGATGGCCCACTCTTACTCTTTTTCGTGCTGAGTCATAACTGCAGTCTTCTGTTCCGTAAAAGCATCCGGGATTTGTTCTGAGAGGACACCGTGCACAGATGAGAAAATGATTGCCACTAAGGAAGAAGGTGTTCTGTCACGTTCGGACTCACTGGAAACAATACACTACAGTCATAGCACATCACACAGCAGGGCCACATGGAAGAGGATGCGCTGGCAGAGGGAGGGTGGAGGCCGCGGGTGTGTCTGTATTGAAGTGCACACCAGAAAAGAGTGGGAGGAGCCAGGAAGATGTCCTTTCAAGTTGGGCAGCTTCATCAGAGTTTGAGTGGAAGGGATGTGGCTTAGGGTTTTATTGCTGTGAACAGACACCATGACCAAGGCAACACTTAAAAAAAAAAAACAATATTTAATTGGGGCTGGCTTACAGGTTCAGAGATTCAGTCAATTATCATCAAGGTAGGAGCATGACATCGTCCAGGCAGACATGGTGCTGGAGGAGCTGAGAGTTCTACACCATCATCTGGAAGCTGCTAGGAGACTCCCTTCCCGGCAACTAGGACTAGGGTATGAAAGCCCACACCCACAGTGACATACCCACTCCAACAAGGCCGCACCTTCTAATAGTGCCATTCCCTGGCTCAAGCATATACAAACCACCACAGGATGGTCCCCAGAGGTCTAGGTAGAAGAGGCTAGAAGGGGATGGTAGAAGGTATAGATATGAATTAGGTTGTGTGCTAATCAAAGCCAAGCTAGAAGGTGACTGATTTTTTTTTCTCCCTCTGAGAATTAGCTAGCTCTTGGAAAAGCCTTTCCAAATCTGAAAGTCCTGGAATACAGAGCATCAGGAATTCAGAAAATAATAAATGAGTTTATATGTTATCCTATTACATATATGTGAGTGTCTGTCTCCACCTCTCCTCCCCTTCTTTACACTTTGTAGAATTTCCAGCCATGCTTACCAACACGTTCTCTAGCTAACTCTCCCCCAACTCCTTTCAGAAGACTGTCTAGAAAATCGTCTTGTAGTTTGATACATTGTATCCATGCACACCCAACATCCATTTGCATGTCTCTTTCATTAAGAGCTGACCTAAAGAAAGCAGTGCTGTAGTGTGGTCTGCAGGCCTATACCTCCCCCCACCCCCTTGTTTCTGGTATTCTAGAGAGATAATCAAGGTTTCTTTGAGGTGTTTCATTTGTCCTCAGAGAGCATGGACATTTTGTTTGTCTGATTTCCCTTTTCTAGCCCCCCTGACAGGTATGACAGTTTCCTACCTTTCTTCAGTAAGCTACTGTGTCTCACTCTTGGTCGTCTAGTATGAGATCTGACACATCTTGGCTCTAGGAATGGCTGTTTCTGCAGTTTGACTGTTGAATTTCTTCCATTGGCTCCTGGCTCCTGGTTTCAAGGCTTAGACTGGTACTGCCTTGAGGTGGAACTTGGAGGAAGTGAGCCACCCTGTAGTCACTGAGACCATGGAGGCAGTAGTGACCTGGCCTCATCTTTTTCCTCTCTTCGCTTCCTGGTCATGAGGCGAGCAGTTTGGCTCCTCCATGTATTTCCACCCTGGTGCCCCACCACAGGCTAAAGCCACAGTCGCATGAGTCTCTTCTCTTGCTATGACCACATTACCTCACTTCTTTTGATAAAGTCACAGAAAACACCCACATGGACAGGATTTGGATTTTCTTGTATCCCTTGTTAAACCAGAGCAAAGGAACCAAATTGTGCTAGCCAGGGAGTTATGTTTTCTGCTGCTGCTGTAACAAATTGCCACAAGTTTAATAACAGCTAAAGCGACACAGGTGTGTTATTTTAAGATTCTGGTGGCTAGGAAATTACCATCAATCTCATGAACAGATGGATATCAAGGTGTTGGTAGGGTGGCATTCCTTTCTGGGGTCTCTGAAGAGAATTACATTCTCTTGTATTTTCCTCCCCAGAGCTTCTGTCCTTGCCTCAAGGCCCCTCCATCACCTTCAGAGCCAGCTCTGTCAGGAGTCTCCTCATGTCATTCACTCAGGCCCCTATGTGGTCATAGCTCCTAGAGTTCTATCACATTTCGAAGGACCTGCTGCATGACAGTGGACTCATCTGGTTAATCTAGGAACTTGCCCTCATCTCAAGTTCTTTAGGGTATCTGTGACATGCCTTTGCCATGGAGGGTATCACAGTCCCAGGTTCTGGGGATCAAAGGTGGGAAAATGTTTGGAAGAACATTGCTCCCCTCCCCCATAGCTGGTGATATCCAACTCTGGGACTGTAGATGCTGCTGTTTGAAAGAAAATCCCCCTTCTGCAGGGATCATTGAGTATATGGGCTTCTGTGTGAAGCTGTAGTCTCCCAAAGAATGTAGACCCTCCTGAGAGATGAGAGGATCGGGGCCATGGCTTGTCTGGTGGTGTCCTTGACTCTGAGCCCATTGCTACCCTCAGACTGTACAGTAACAGAGTTAGCCAGCTCACAGATGCCATCCTCACCATCTCTTCCTTCCAAGGTTGGTGATGCTGAGGGAGGGAGAAGGGGCTCTAATGCCTCCCTCTCCTTGCTCTTTGGACCTCAGGGAGCATCTGGGTTGGGAAAACAGCTGCATGGGGAGTGGTTTTCCAGGAGTGGAAATTCTGCTTCTTCTCCATGAGTCCTGACCGCTCCCTGTCTGCTGACCTCTCAAGTTTTCATGGGCTTTCTCCTCTGTGAAGATTGGGTTTGGTGCACAGTTCTTGCTTGGTTTCCACACATGAATATTCATTAAGCTTGAAGGATCCCTTTAAATGTCATCATGCCCAGGTCCCTTACTCAACATACATGGAAACTGGGACTCTGAGCCTCTAAGCAGCTTCCCCTTGGAATCAGCCCAGGAGAAGCAGGGACTCCTGACTGCTAATCCCACTGAACAGCGCTGCATTTCTGAAACTCCTTGACCTACTTCACTCAATCCACATAAGGGTGTTCCCCTAAATCTGCAAAAACCTAGTGTCATTTCCTGGGATAGCTCATGATGTTTTGAGTTTCTACATGAGAAGTGACATAACGTTTTGCCTGCTTTCTTCCACTAAGCATATTTTGTGAAAGAAAATTATTGTGTTATGTCAGTCTCTCCCAAGTTCTTACTTCTTAATAGTCGTTTTAACGTGGAAGAAGCAGTTGGTTCCAGAATCTTCTCAGAGATCCCACTAAGACACGAGGGCAGATCTGGGGCTAACACTGATCTTTGAGAAACAGGAAAATTCTGCATTGAAGTGTAAATCAAACCCTGGAAGATCTTGGGGGGATCTTGGTCTGAGTGAATGCTCCTGGATTCTTCTGGAACACGCTGAGCTTTTTACATGACTTTTGGTCATAACTGTCATTGTCACGTGTTTTCCTCCTACAACTATTTGACCGACACTTGCACCACCTTGCTGCACCCACCTAGGGCTGTTAACAGTTTACATACTAAGGCTGTCATGTGAATGAAGGCTTGTCCATAGCTCCTCCTGCCCATCACTATTGGCTTTCCATGGAGTACTTACGTGGAGGTGTTTGTCAAACACCTTCCCGTCACCAATTGGCTAATTGGGATTGACTTTGTCACAACAAGGAGGCCGAGATCCTAGGTTGATGCTATTTGATTGATGAGTCTGAGTCCTTCCAAGGCTCAAGGGGATAAAAGTCAGCTCTCCCTGCTAGAGACAAAAGTTCTACCATGGCAGTTGAGTCTGAGACCAGGATTCTATTCAGCATATCTGGAAATGAGGACACGGCTCCATTTTTCCATTGGGCTTGGGATCTTTTTGTCAGCTTCTGTGGCAAGAATGGTGCCTTCTTGAAGACTCAAGGGAAATTCTGTCTGTAGTCAAGGACAGCTTGTTCCTGCCGGCCACAGACTCAGAGGCCTGAGCTGGGTTCTGGATTTGCCTTTGCGGGCAGGGAAGGATAAGCGTTTCAGTACAGAACCCTCTCAGTGCCTCACACAACTACTTGATCCCTATTTTCTCAGCTTCCTTGTATTTGGCACCATGGCCAGGCCTGGGCAGGGCCTGAGGTGCACCTGCCTGGGAGAAGAGAGGAGTCAAGGGCTCAACGCTGCCAAGGAAGGGATGTAAACTGTCCTAGGATATTTCAAAGAAATCCAAGAAACTTGAAGGGCAGCTTCACACCTTGGCATGAGCCAGATGCGGGGTCTCACTAAACAGCTGATGATGTAGCAGAATTGGTGAGCTCCAGGTTCAAGGAGAGACCTTGTTTTAAAAAATATACCAGAGGAGCTGAGGTCCTGGCTCACTGGGTAGGGCTTGGCTGTGCAAACATGAGGACCTGAGTTTTAATCCCCAACAACCATGGAAAAAGCTGGGCATGGTTATGTGTGAAGCCCATAAACCAGCATTGGAGAGTAGAGGACAGGAGCTCTGGCCAGTCAAGCTAGCCCAGAAGGTGAGTAGCAGGTTCAGAGAGAGACCCTGGCACAAAGCTGTAAGGTGGAGAGGAGAACACAACACCCAGCATCCTAGTCTGGTCTCTACATGTACCTTCACACTCACATGCATGTATTACACACATATAACACACACACACACACACACACACACACACACAGAGATGAGAGAGAGAGAGAGAGAGAGAGAGAGAGAGAGCTTTTGATTGATTTAAAAATAAGGCAGAGAGTGATAGAAGAGGATCCCTGTTATCAAACTTTAGAGTTGGGGATGTGAGAGCAACATTAGGAAGATAAATATGTTCAAATGTTTCTTCTCTCAGCTCATCCAGTGATAGGATGATAATATGTTAGTTTCTGTGTGGATTTCTGGGTAGAGATTCAATGTGGAGTGGGGAGTCTGCCCAGCACAGGGACAAGACAGATCATCAGTGGGGGCTCTGGAGCTGCATCTTGTCTTCTGCCATGATGCTTTAGACCCCACACACTCTAGGGCCTGGCAAATTACTCTTGGGACAGCTTGTCCCCTCAGCCCTAAGTTCAGGAGTATCATCATTACCTTTGTACCCCATAGTACTAGCTCAGCCCAGTGTGATTCAGCCATGGCTTCTGGTCCAAGAAGACTTAAAACCCAATAAGCCTTTTTCCTTTATCTTCTTAGTTACCCCCATTGGGGCATTGGAAGTTAGACTACAGGAGAAAAGCAGAATTTATGAATGTGTAGAATAAGCATGTGTAGCCCAGGTTGGCCTCAAATGCATGGCAGTTCTCCTGCCTCAGCCTCCCAAGTCCTCGGATTCACAGGTGTGAGCCCCTTTGGCTAGCTTTTATAAAGGACCTCAACAAAAAATAATTAGTCAAGAAATGAAGCAATGGGCAGTAGAAGGGTGTGGTTCTGTGCACCTTTGATCCCAGCACACTCAGGAGGCAGAGGCAGGGAGATCTCAGTTCACAGCCAGCCTGGCCTACTTAGAAAGTTCTGAGATAGCCAGGGCTATGCAGAGAGACCAAGACCCCCTATCTCAGTATTCTCCCCCCGCCCCTGCCAAAACAATAAAACAAAGGAAGAGGAGTTTGGGGGTCCTATACCAGGGAGTTGTGGGAATATCTCTACATGAGAGATCAGGAGGAAGATAGGGGCTATGTTTGCAAGGTCAGTCTGTGCAAGTCCGTCTCATCACCTCCATCCCTGCAGACAGGTTTCAGAAGTCTCTGCTTTTGGTCAGATGTAGGAAGCTTGGGGAAGGAAGACTTCTTCCTTTTCCTGTTGCTGCTTCTTTGCTTTGTTTACAACAATTCGTGTGCCATGCTGCTGGACTTTGGGGTGACATATGTATTTTGGGGTGGCATATTCTCATCTTTCCATCACAGTGGTTAATACATTGATTCACACTTGAGAAGGAAGATAGATTTGCCAGCAGGAAGGTGAGGGATCACCAGTGTTCATCTCTCATCCATACGACAATGTGGCAGGTCACAGTAAGACAGTCCGGCCTCTGAGAGGGTCTCATGTAATAAACTGCATCCTCCTAGAAAATAGCAGCCTGCCCATCTGGCTATCCTCTACCTCTGCAGATTCAACCAGCGCTGATCAGAAACTTGAAAAAAAAAATCTATCTCTTCTGAACGTGTGTAGTATGATGACCGTTTTCTTTTTCATCGTTATTTCCTAAATAGTAGCACAGCAGTCATATGGCAGATCCTAAGTCTAGCAATGGTGAAACACAGACATGGCCATGTGGAGGTTCTGTGCAGGCACTGCAATGTCTTCCATGGGAGCTGTGTGTGTGTGCGCGCACGCGCGTGCACAGTCTCACGCCCTCACGACAAAGAGCCTTCCTGGATTCAGCTCCCATGGTTGAGAAATTACTAATGATATATTGGCTTCTGGCCAAGACATAAAGGGCACAGGGAGGGAAGATCAAGTCTGGGCCATGGCATTATACTCACTGAACAAAAGTATTCCCACATTTCTGTTTGCAGGATCCCAGGGCAAGCTTTCCCAGGGAAAATGTGCAAGTCACGCAAATACGAACTGGGAATTTGTCATCATCTGTGTCATAGAGTTGTATCCTGAAGACCTATATTTACAAGCCTCTTCCCATTAGCTGTGACCATAAGTTTATTTTTGCAGCTGTGCCCAGAGCCATGGGCTAAAAAAAGGACCTTGGTGGGTCATTGAGTTCATTCTCACACATGAGAGAGATGACTCAGCCCCGCCCAGAGGACTGTTCTCCAGGAATCATGGACAATGCTGATCTGCCCTGTTAGTCATTAGGTGGGATGACACTGGCTCTCACAAGGAACAGATTTTGAGCAAAGGTACAGTGTGGCCAGGGATGGGGAACTTTGAATTCTACTCTAGGGCTCTGTGGTGGTGATAGTCCACATTCAGACCACATCCCTGAACCGTCAGAACACAGGGGTAACAGTTTTAAGAAAGACCACAAAGATGCCCCTGTGTGGGCCCCGTTGGTCTCTGGACCTTCCAGGAGTGAGGGTGCTCCATAGTCACACCGTAAGACCACACAGGATTTTCTCTCAGCTTGTGGGTGGAGTCTTCTTAGGCTCCATGTAGTCTCTCTCTGTGCCTGTCTGTCCCTGTCTCCTCTTCTGGTAGGGACTACAGTTGCAGTGGATCAAGCTGCATCCTAACCATGCTCTGAATCACACCTCTGCAGATCTTGCCTCCTAACAGAGTCCTCTTCTGGGACACAGTTAAGACTTCAAAATAGGGGTTATGGGATATGGCATAACCCTTAAACACTGACAACAGTCAGCAAACACCAGCACTGTATCCACAGCAGGTGTATAGAAAGCTCTGTCTTCCCAAGCCTGCTCCAACTATGGTAAACTGAAAGAGCATAAACAGTCCGAGAGACATATTAGACACACATGAGGGCCAGGAGAAGGCTTAGCTGGTAAAATGCTAGTCATGGTGACATGAAGACCTGAGTTTGCATTCTCAGCACTCGTGTGGAAAAAGGAAAAGCTGCATGCAGCAGCACACACCTGTAATTCCAATTCTAGACAGGCAGAGACTGGAGGATTGTCAGGACTTGCTGGTTATCTAGAATTGTGAGACCAGATTCAGTAAAAGACATCGTCTCAAAAATTAAAGGGGAGATGAATAGAGGAGTACATCCAGTGTCGGCCTTTGGCCTCTCCATGCGTGCACTTGTGTACACACATGCGCAATCATGCACATGTGTACATACACAAATGTGCAGACATGTGCACAAACCTATACTATGTACATGCCTATACCACACACAAAATATATACACTCATGAGAAAAAAAATACAAGGTCTCATGATGGTGTTTAGTGGTAGTGCGTGCTTGGTGTGTTAAACAAGGCCTCGGCTTCATTTTTTTTTTTTAAGGAACATAATTATTTGGAGGATGGAAGAAATATGTACCTAATAATTTAATATAGTAAATGTCAGGGTATTTGAGGCTTAACGTCGTCTCACTGACAAGAAGGAGATATTAACCCAAGACTGAAAACCACCCTAAGAAAGGTTCCTGCTGTCCAAAGCTCTCAGAGAACAATGAAGAGCCAGTAGGATTTAGATTAGGGATTTAAAGTAGTGTTCAGATATTTTAGAAGCCGCATGAAAATTCTCATTTTAGAACTAGGTTTGGGGGGGGGGAAACAGTACTCCAGAGTTTCATTTTATACATTTAGTCCTTTGGTTACGATGAGTGATATGTTTTGTAACTTGTTTTGTTTATTAAAATATTACACCTTTTGTATTATTTTGCTGCATGCTTATTTCTTTTTAACCATGACCCCCAGCTTAGCAGTCACTGCCCTGGCTGTCCCTCGTGCACATGAGTAGCATTGGGTGTGTTCTTTCCTTGCACTCCTGACTCTCCACCTGCCAGGCCAGTGTTTGCTTTACCTTGAGATTGACACACTGTACCCATAGGACCTGTCTCTGTTCCTGGCTTCTGGCTGCCTTGGCCATTCATGGCACAATACAATTTACACACTGTTCGTCGTAGAGGAACTGACAGTTGTAAAGCAGCTGAGGCCGCTACAGTGACACACACCTCAGTCTGCCCTTTCTGAGTATGTGTGCCTCCTTCTAAAGAGATTCATTTATTTTTATTCTCTGTGTTTGAATGTTTTCCCCACTTGTATGTATATGGACTGCATAACTGGTACACCCAGAGACCAGAAGAAGGTATCGGCTCCCTTGGAACTGAAGTTACAGATGGTTGTGAGCTACCATGTGGGTACTGGGAATCTATCTTAATTGGGGTTACTATTGCTGTGATTACCAAAGCAACGTGGGAGAAGGGGGCTTGTTCGGTTTATACTTCCACATCACAGATCATCGTCAAAGGAAGTCAGGAACTCACGCAAGGCAGGAACCTGGAGGCAGGAGCTGATGCACCGTGGAAGGGTGCTGCTTACCAGCTTGTTCCTCAAGGCTTTCTCAGTGTGCTTTTCTCTATAACCCAGGACCACCCACCCAGGGATGGCATCACCCACAGTGGGCTGAGCCCGCCCCCCATATCAACCACTAATTAAGAAAATGCCTTATGGGGTTGCCTGCAGTGTGATCTTATGGAGGCATTTTTTTTTTTTTAACTGAGGTGTTCTCCTCTCAGATGACTCTAACTTATGTCAAGTTGTCATAATGTTATCCAGCAGAGAACAGAACCATGATCTTCTGAGAGAGCAGCAGGTGTTATAACTACTGAGCCATCTCTCTGGTGTGCAGCCTTTCATATTAAAATGTTTTCCACAGCTTTACGTGTGAGATAAATAACATTAAATTTTACCACCTAACCAGAAGTTCATGCATTTAAGCTGCCCACTTTAGGTTCTTTAAGTAAATGGGCCTTTGTCCTCAGACCTTCCCATTGGACTTAGTTCCTCTCCAAATCTCAAAGAGACATTCTTATCCTGCTAGTTTCCACATAACCCACCACACATACATGCCTACACAGAAACAGGCACAAGTACACATGTGTAAACATGAGCTCACATTCATGTGCTAACATATTCACGACCACATATAAACTTATACACACACACACACACACACAGAGAGAGAGAGAGAGAGAGAGAGAGAGAGAGAGAGAGAGAGAGAGAGGGGTACTTTAACATTGTTTGCTTTCTATCAGCAATTCTCTTATACGTGGTCTTTTTACTCCTGTTTAAGCCTGTTCAGGTTGACTCAGTTTCTTGTGACAGGCTTTAGTGAGTCCTGATGGTCATAGCCCTCACTGCCTTTCTTTGTCCAGCTGTTTCTTCCCTACCTGCCCTCTCTCATCTTTTTTCCTTCCCTTCTTCTTTCTCTCCTTTTTTTTTTTTTTAAAAAAAAAACTTTTTATACACTTTAAAAAACAGATGGTTTCTATCCATCCTATCCTGGAGTAATGATCATGTCTTCTGGATATCATCCATAGGTTGATTCTTAGAGCCTTCATCCAGTTAGAACTGTGTGAGGTGGAATGTGCCTGTAATCACAGTACTTTGGAGGCTGAGGTTGGAGGATCATAAGTTCAAGTTCAGCTTGGCTACACAGCAAGATGCTGTGTTACCCACTGTCTACATGTATACAGGATTCCATATCACTGTGCATGGCAGGATAGCTAAGATTAAACCGTGGTTTACATTGTAGGACTTTTCAGTAGGTTTGCTGTTTCAGTATGACTCTCTTAATGAGAAGCTCCACATCCAGTCTTTCCCTAAGTCATTTCTCCACAGGATCTTTTTCATCCACAGTATCTTAGGAAGCTCTTCTTTAATGGAAACGTTTTGGGTAACCATTGTGACCAACTGCCACCAAATATATATGACACTGTGACAATCAAGGTTTCTGTGGGTGGCGTCAGTTGTTCTTCTGGGCTTATAAATAGAACAGAGCACCAGTTTTGGATCAGCTTGCCTGATTCCTGTTTTGATTTAGTCTGTTGAGTATGGAATTGAAAGAAAATCAGAAAGTCATGACTTGTACCCAGTGTCACCTCCACAGTGCCTGTCACCACAGTGACTCATCCTTTGAACATGGTGGAGAGAGCTTGGTCTGGATAGCAAATGATTTTTGTCTTTCATGTAGGAAGTTGAGACTGAGACACAGCTTCTTTGCAGTCTGGTGCTGGGCCTCTCCTGCTGTGCACTGCAGCCTGGGCAGGACAGAACTGGTCTCCTCTGTCTCTTCCAATTCCCATGAGCAGTTCCCACAACCCCCTCAGGCAATCAGGTGTGCTCTATAATTTTTAAAACCCCATTTGACCTTCAAATTAGTTTCTGAACCCCAACTTCTAGGAGCAGACATGAGCAGACTGTCTCTAGTAGAGGGAGTACTTAGTGCTTTGGCACTGCCTCATAGCTCCAGGGCTCTGACCTGGTGCTTTCCATTTGAATGTCTGATGCTGGAGTCATGGCTATAGGTAGCTGACAGTGCTGACAGCCCCAGCTGGCCTTGTTGAATTGTTGGGGCAGACACTGTGGGTGGGCATGGTGAAGCTCTGCCAGCGTGGGTCCTTGGTAACTTCTATGACCCTGCTTCTGATTACAGTGCTCCTCTAGTGCTCAGTGTGCTGACTGCAGAGGCCAGAGCTCTGGGTCTCGAGGGGGCACAGAAGCTTGGCATTCCCTGGCCTTCCAGCTCCTGGCCTTTGTGATGGAGCTGCTCTCCAGAAGCCTCCAGCTGTGTCTCCTTGATATAGCTGTTGTGTTTGCATCCATGTTGATCACCGTAGAGGGTTACTGATATTATCTTCATTCTCTGAATCTCCCCACCCCCAGCTCAGCCTTCTCCTAAAAATGGAACACCCCCCCCCCCCCCCCCCCCCCCCCCCCCACCCCCTGCCAAACCCAAAAAAAAAAAAAAAACCTCAACCTTCATTTAAAGATGGAGGTCAAAAGTGCGTAAGAAATGTATCTTAATGTATCCTGTGATTGGTCCACATGCTGCTTCACAGAGGGGCAGGGGAGCAGCAGCTAAGTCTACATCCCTTAGAGAAGGATGTTTGCATATCAAAATACCCCTTCCTGCTGTGTTCAGGCCAAAACCAACAGGCCCTCTGCTGGGGCCCAGGAGAATTGCTGCTGCTCTGGAAGTGGACATGATTAAAGAATCCGCTAGACATGTCAGACTTATGATTGAAAAACAAAACAAAACAAAAAAAACTGCTTTAAATCCTGGGGCTGTGATGAGGCCTTTAAGAGCCTGAACCTTACCCTAGCAGGAAGCAGCTTTGATAGATAGCTTCCTTGGGGCATGCTGGGAGTGTGCAGAGGAGCCATGCTGCTGCCATGGGGAAAGTTTGACTGTCTGCCTGAGTCAAGGCAGCAGTAAGTCAAACAGTATTTACTAAATGACTCCTCTCCTCCCCTTCCCCCCTTGCTATCTTAGATGATAGTGCATCTGGCATCCACCAGTCAGCGCCTGTCCCTTCCTGGGCAGTATCTTGTGGTCCAGTGGCCAATGTCCACAAGAATCTGATTAATCAGTACCTCTGATGAACACAGTTGCAAAAAAATTCTCAAAAGAAAATGCTTGCAAACTAAATTCAAGGACGCAGTAAAAATTGTCCACCATCATCAGGTTGGCTCCCAGCCCAGAGATGCAAGGATGGTTGGCCATACTTAAATCACTACCTTTCAGTAGTGTTATTTAGTCTCCATGAGTTTGTGAACTTTCTGTGTTTTCTGTTGCTGTTGCAACCCAGTTTACTCATCTGTGGTCCCAGAGAGTGCAGGATGGGATTTCACCTTTCTTCTATTTGTTGAGACCTGCTTTGCTTCCTCATATGTGCTCCACTTTGGAGAAATGTCCACCAGCTGCTTCTCCAGTGTTTGGGTACAGTGTTCTGTAGATGCCTGTGGATTCCATTTGAGTTTTGAAGTCACTTAAGCTAAGAGGTTCTCTGTTTATTTATTCCAGATGACCCTGGCTCTCACAGTCTTTGTTGAAAGATCAGCTGTTATTCCGACGGGCCTGCATTTTTATGTGACTTGGTCTTTTTCTCTTGTAGCTGTAGAGTATTCTTTCTTTCTTCTGCACATTTAGTGTTTTGATTATTACATGATGTGGGAAGTTTCTTTTCCGATTCGATTTGGCGTGCTATATACTTTTTGAACCATAATAGACATCTCTTTTCTTAGATTATGTTATATTGACCCAAAGTTTTCTATATCTTTTTCTGTATCTATTATTTACAGTTTTTGTCTTTTTATGTTATCCTAGATATTCTGAATATGTTTTTATACACGTGTGTGTGTGTGTGTGTGTGTGTGTGTGTGTCTCCGTCGCCTGCCTGCCCACCTGCCCACTTGCCTGTCTGTGTTTGCATTTAACATTTTCTTTGATGAAGTGAACTTTCTTCTACCTTGTCTTTAAGACCTGATATTCTCACTTCCTCTTGTTCCAATCTCTTGCTGAGAGTGTTCTCTGAGTTTTTCCATGGATTTTTCATGTCATGTTTTATTTCATTTAGGAGTTTCTTTGGAAATTCTACATTTTTGCTAAATTTTATTTTCATATATTGAGTTATTATTATTTTATTCAACTGTGTTTTTATGGTCTTAATCTCAGCATTTATTCATATCCTTCTTGAGTTCCTTGAACATATTAGTTACTGCTACTTCGAAATCATTGTCCAAGTTGCTTTTCTCAGGGAGTAAAATCATTTCTAATGGAAATCTATTCTTTTGGTCATTCATGTTGTTTGTGGTTTTGTTTTCTTGTTATTTCTACTTCTCAGGTTGTAGACCAGGTTTATGGGGACTTAAGGTTCAATCATGGGGCAGTTCAGTGTTGGTATTTGAGTGGGTTTCAGAAGTAGGGTGAGGTGACATTTCTAATCTGAGGAGCAGAGATTCTGTAGAGTTGAAAGAGTCCCACAGCCAATGCCCAGGAGTCTGGGGGAGTGCTCAGGATTTTTCTTTGGACAATGGGTGTGGGTGGAATGACAGCTAGAGTCTGGCGATGGGAATGGGACCTGCTAGAGAACATCTCAGGTATGTAAGGATCTGACAGGCTGCAGGTATGGATGGAACTTTTTAATTACATTTGCTGGGATCTGAACTCAGGTCCTCAGTCTTGTGTAGGAAGTATTTTTGCCCACAGAGCCATCTCCATGGGCCCTCATTAAGAGGTTTTGATTATTTTCTTGTTCTTGTTCTTCTCCCTTCTCCTCCTCTTCCTCTTCTTCCTCCTCCTCTTCCTCCTCTTCTTCTTCCTCCTCCTTCTTCTTCTTCCTCATCTTCTTCTTCTTCATCATCATTATTATTGTTATTATTATTTTATTTATTTACATCCCAGCATTACCTCCTCTCAGTTCCCTTGATTTTGTTTATTTTCAAAATAAAAAAAAATATTCTTTGACCATTTCCTATGTGTATATGATGTATATGTGTATATGATGTATTTTGATTATATTAATTCTCTATTCATCTTTTTCTTCTTCCTCCTTTCTCTGGAACACCTCCAATCCCAATCTATCCTTTACCCCTTATGGCACACTGAGTTTAGCTAAGATTGAATCCATGGGCATCATTGTGGTGTAATTACTAGATTATAGGCAACTTACCAGTGACTATGCCTCCCAAAGAAAAGGACTTCCTTGTACCAGCAACCATTACCTACCACTAGGTTTTGGTGGTTTTATGAGGGCTTTCTAGTGCTTTGTGGAATGTTGATGTACATTCTTCAGTAGGTAACCATGGTTACCATGAGTTCATGAGTGTAACGGCCGTGCCATGTCCCAATGGCAGCATATGTGAGTGGGGATATAGATAACATGATCAAGAAAGTTCCTCACAAGAGTACCCAGTAGCCTGTGTGTTAGTTAATTCCAGATCCAGTCAAGCTGACAATCAGGATTAGCCATCACTCCTCCACTAACATTCTTGCCACTATTAATTGTACCAGTGGGTATACCATGCCTGGAAGGCCATTACCGTAACATGCAAGGTCCAGCACTGAGTGAGATCATGGATGACTTTTATCCCACAGTAGCCGACATAGCATATTTTGGCCATGGACGCTAGCTAGCAGGGAGAAAATTTTCAGGTCAGTTCCAGTTTGACTTCTCTGGGTCCTGCAGCCAAGAAGTATGGTGTCTTTAAAAATAAGGTCTTGCCATCTCAGTGTCTTTGTTGGGGTTTCTATTGCTGTGAAGAGACACCATGACCATGGCAATTTTAGAAAGGAAAAATACTTGACTGATGCTGGCTGACAGTTTCAGAGATTTAGTCCATTATCATCATGGTAAGAGGCATGGTGGCATGCAGGCAGGCAAACATGTTACTGGAGAAGCAGCTAAGAGTTCTCCATCTTGATCTGCAGGCAGCAGAAAGAGACTATGTATCACACTGGGCATAGCTTGAGCATATGTGACCTCAAGGTTCTACAGTGACACATCCTCCAGCAAAGCCACATCTACTCTAACAAGGCCACACTTCCTAATGGTGCCATTCCCTATAGGCCAAGCATTCAAACACACATTAGTTTATGGGGGCCATTCCTATTCAAACCACCATAGTCAGTCAACCAAGAATCACAGTAGCCTATATTGTTTAGGAGGCCTCTGGAGCCTTTGTCTTAGTCACTGTTTTGTTGCTGTGAAGTAACACTTGATCAAAAGCAACTCTTATAACAGGAAACGTTTGTGGGGACTTGCTTACAGTTTCAGGTATTAATATAAGATTATAATGACAGGAAACAGACAGACATAGGGCTAGAGCAGTAGCTAAGAGCTTTACATCCTGGTCTCCAGGCAACAGGCACAGAGATCAAGACTGGGCTTGATGTGTGACCTTTTGAAGCCTGAAAGCTGACCCCGTGTGGCATACCTTCACCAACAAGGCCATGCCACATTTTCTAATTTTTCCCAAATAGTTCCACTCTCTATGGAGCCAAGTATTTTTAACATATGAATCTATGGAGCCATCCTCATCCAAATGACCACAGCCTCCTTGACCAAGAACTTTCAGGATTTGCTAATAGAATTATTGTTTAGTAAACAGCACAATCCACCCATGCTTATATATTTTAATTAGCTTACAAAATAGTGGGTTTTTTTTTTTCCTTTATGTATCTATTTACAACTCTGTAATTTTGGTTACCCCTCCGATTCCCTGTCTTATTCCCTTTAATTTCCTGGTTCCCTCCTACTTCCTTCTCTCTCCCATCTCTTTCATGCTATCCCCCTTAACCCTTTCCACCCCCAATAATCACATGTCTTCTGTCATCTTCCCTCTCATGAAGACTTTTGAGTGAACCGACACGTTTGCAGGGCGAACCCATGAATACTGTCTATTTAAACCTTTTATGATATCTTTGCCTCATCTCTAATGTTTTTCCATGAACATATTGGCGATCTTTTAGGTACAATTTTTCTCTGCATTAAATGAACTTTATAATTGGGTTTTCTGAGCGTTTCCTGATTACATTAATTTCATTGTATTGGTTTTATATCTAACCTACCTTTTCTAGATAGATTCTATAATTTCTTTATGGTGTTTTGAATTTACTTTAAGATCAACTTCAAAATATGTCTATTTAGATTTTTTCCTTAAGAGTCTATTTTAAGAGCAGACATGCCTATATTCCTAGTAAAGGTAAAAGAGGAGCATCAGAACTCAAGTCTGTCTTCAGCTACATTGAGGGGTGTGTCTCAAAAACAAGTAAATAAATAAACCTTCTGATTTCATTGTGCACATTGTAGGAGAGAGGAATCTGATCTCAGTTACACGAGAATACTTTTAACATATTCCCATAAGGAATAGGAACTTTTTATAAAGCAAAGATTTTCCTTTTTATATTGTTCACAAATATGCATTCTATTGTGTTAAATATTTCTCATTTATAAAATAGTCTTGGTTTTGACATGTAATTATGCAGTATGATTAATTATGCTGAGAGATTTCTAAGGTTAGACCATCTGTACATTCTATTCTAGCAGTTAATCTAACTTGTTCAAGGTGTCAACAAGGTGTCATTGCTGAGATAGAATATATTTTTTTTTTCTTATACTGCCCTTTTCCAGTTTGTAAATTGTAATTTAAAAGTGACATCTCCCTTCAGCTCATATTGTGAATAGTTGTTCCCCAAGGTGGTGGTGATATCTTGGAAGGGTCTGGAACCTTTAAGAGGTAGGACTGGCTGAAGGAGATGGCTCACTGGAGTCAGGCCTTCAGGTTTTATAGGATGCTTCACCTTCTGTCTGTGCATTGTATCCTGACAGCAGACACTGTGAGCTGCTGCCTCTCTCCCCTGGGTCTTGCCTTCCTTGTCATGAAGTTGGGATATAATAGCAGTGACTAATACAGGTACCAACTGACACTTGTTTTGATTCTTTTCCCAGTATTATTAAAATAGTTTGTGAACATCTGGAGGGAGTTTTTTGTTTTGTTTTGTTTGATTTTTGTTTGTTTGAAAATTACCTGTAAGACATCTTGGCCTTCTGTTTTCTTTTGGGAGAGATATTTTATGGCTATCTGAATGTCTTCCATGTAGATAGGACTATCCACGCTTTCTGGTTACTGATGAGTCAGTTTTAGCTTGCTTTTTCTAAGCCTTTGGTCCAGTTTGTCTTGTCATTCCAGAGCCTCACTGATGTTTGAATCTCTGCAACACCTGTTTGTGTTCTACGATGCTGGTCTCTTCCTTCTCCCATTTTTCTTTCCCAAGTGAATCTTGTAAAGATACTTTTTTTTTTTGTTAGTTTCTCTTTGAAGAGTTTTTCCAATTTAATTTATTGTCTTTATTTTCTTTCTTCTTCATTGTTTATTCTGTTTATACTTTTCAAGTATTGTAACGTCTCTCATAAAATAAGCAACAATGTATACTTTGCTGATAATATTGATGTATTTTGTTTCTAATTATAAATATTAAAAATTTTTTAAACATAAATTGTTTTAAACCTATGTGCTATCTAGAAGTGTTTCCAAATGTGCAATGTAAATCTTCAATTTCTAATCTTCCTGTTTCCACTCCCTCAATGTTGGGATTACAGATGTGCACCACTACTCCCGGTACCAAGGACTGAACCCACGTCTTTGGGCATGCTAGGCAAACACTCTACCAAGTGAGCTATAGCCCAAACAAATGTATTTTTTTCACATTTTACCTTGCTTTTATTGCAACATAAAGTATGCTGCAGTAGCGAATACTGCCTGCTCTTTCACATTTGTTGAGAAGTACTCACACGCTCACCATCTGTGGTGTCTGGAAACACATTCTTGTGTTCATGAGAAGAGTTTATACTCCTCATCCCCAGATCTCGAGTGTATGTATACCCATCAGATGCATCCTCTTTTTAAAAAAAGATTTATTTATTGTATGTAGGTGAGTATCCTGTTATTCTCTCCAGACATACCAAAAGGGCATTGGATCCCATTATAGATGGTTGTGAGCCACCATGTGGTAGCTGGGAGTTGAACTCAGAACCTCTGGAAGAGCAGTCAGCGCTCTTAACTGCTGAGCCACCTCTCCAGCCCCACATCCTCTTGTTCTGCAGTTTCAAGAACAGTAAGAAGTGAATAAGTTATTTTTTTATCAGTATATTGCAACTGTCTCTCCTAAAATCAACACAATTAATTAAAGGCAGCTGAGATGCAGCTCAGAAAGCATATGCTTGCCTAGCATGGATGAGACCTCAACCTCCATGAGTAAACTTCACAGATAAGCAGTAGAAGGGGATTCACGTGCTGTGTCCCTCCAGAAGTTGAGAAATAGCTTTGTGTGAGTGGTTTTTTTCCTTCTTTCTCTTTTTCTCTTCAAGTTTCTTCCTCCTGTTAGATGAAGCTTTTTAAATTAGTATTGAATGATCCAGGCTATACATCTTTGAACTAGGTTTCCTTTTTTAAAATCTTTGGATTCTTAACTGTGATGTATTATCTGAGTATGTTTTCTGATACATTGGGTGTCACGTATAGTATCTACCTTTTGGCTTTTTTCTTTTCTATTTTTTCTTCACTGGCTACTGTTGTTTCCCTTTGTTTCAGTGGTTAAGCTTCTCTGTTGTCTTTTTGTTGTTGTTATTGTTGTTTCTGGTTTTTGGGTTTTTTTTGGTTTTTTTTTTTTTTAAGCCTCTGAAAGTTTGGTAGATTCATATCTCACTTCTCCCCTACCAGGGATGCTCTTGAATGTTCATCATGTCTCAACTTATTTGAGAGGATCAAGATGATCACTTCAGCCTTGTTGAAGGAAGATGGCAGGAGCTCAGAGCACTTACCCGCTTACTTTCTCTTCTAGACTTCTGGGATACTGTATAGTACCACAGTTTTATGTTTAAAGAGGTTTCTGCTGTACTTTAAAGACTCACTTTAAGTATGCTGCCTTGGCAGTATGTGAGTCTTACTGTATATGCAGTCTATGTAGTTGCCACTGTGATCAAAATTCCCTCATAGCTGGGCATTGAGGCAGAGGCTGGTGGATCTTGATGAGTTTGAGACCAAGGTCTACATAGCAAGATTTAGGCCAACCAGGGCTACAAAGGAACTCTGTGTCAAAAAACAAACAAACAAAATAAATCTTTCCCATGTTGCCATGCCATAGGCTTTCTAGTCTTGTGGTTGAGTTTTTCTCAGCACGCACTGTAGGTAGAGTCACTGTCTGTATAACCCTTTGTGATTTTTTTTTTGTACATCCAGCATATGCTTTGATCTTGAGCTGAGTGATAACATATGCCAATATCCACCCCTAGGCCTGGATAGTGTTCTTCAATATAGATGTCTTAGAACCTATTCACCTGCTGAAGGACACAAAGCCTGTTCCCAGGTTTTGAGTGCTTGTACGTGTGCTTTGGTGTGTGGAGTTCATTCATCTTAGGCAGCATTGCTAGGTCATGTGGCAAGCGTATGTTCAAGTTTATAAGGAACTGCCAGTGATTCTTCACTGGCTTGTATGTCTGTCATGCTCAAACCCCAGCAACTCATGAGCTTTCCAGTGCCGGATTCTTTAGAGCTTGATGTGTGTACGTGCATCCTTGTGTGTGCATGCATCCTTGTGTGTGCATGTGCTTTCTGTATATCTTCCTTGGTGATATTCTGCTCACCGTTTGTCTCTTTTCTCAGTACTAAGGATAGAAGCCAGGGCTGCTTGCCAGGCAAACGCTGTACCACTGAACTCTAGCTCCAGCTTTTTGTACTTATTTTAGTAGATTTTTTTTATATATTACTGACTTTGACAATTTTGCATGTAAGTTCCATATCATTCTTTTCTCATGTGATGTGCAACATTTTCTCCCTAGGGAGAAATCTTTTATCTTTTAAGAGGACTTTTCATAGAGCAAAGGCTTTTCATTTTGCTAGGAGTCTGATGTCTCAGTTCCTTTCCTTTTATACAGAGTGCTTTTGATGTTATCACTTAGAACCCTAGGGCTCTAATGAAGGTCACAGATATTTCTGCCTGTATTTAAAACTGCCACATTTTTATGTTCTCTTGAAGGCTGTGGTCTTTTTGTGATTAATTTGTATAGATGTGCAGGACCAGGATTCACACCTTGCACGGTGTGTTCCATTGTATAGATGTGCAGGACCGGGATTCACACCTTGCACGGTGTGTTCCATTGTATAGATGTGCAGGACCGGGATTCACACCTTGCAC